>BLBF01000040.1:10544365-10570920 GCA_015471245.1 Laticauda colubrina | reverse complement strand
CACCAGCACCAGGAGCAGTGCCAGCAGAGTAAGCACCAGCAGAAGCACCAGCACCAGGAGCAGTGCCAGCAGAGCAAGCACCAGCAGAAGCACCACTACCAGAAGCAGCAGCATCAGAAGCACCACCACCAGAAGCAGCATCAGCAGAGTAAGCCCCAGCAGAAACACCACCACCAGAAGCAGCATCAGCAGAAGCACCACCTCCAGAAGCAGCATCAGCAGAAGCCCCAGCACCAGAAGAGCGAGCCCAGGCAGCAGAAGCCCCAGCAGAAGCAGAGTCAGGGCCAGGGGGTAGGAGGGTGGCCCTGTCCCTCTTGCCAGGGCTGGCAGCAAATGGCAGAGGCTTCCGTTTCTTCCCCATGGTTGTTGGTTTGCTGGCTGGCTGGTTGGCTGGCTGGCTGGCTGGCTGGCTGGCTGGCTGGCTGGCAAGCTGTGTCTGGAAGCAGGTCTTTCCTCTGAATGGTGACCTGCTTGCAAGCTTGTTCCCTTTATATCCATGGGGGTGACACAATGCATCCTCCTCGCATGCTCAGTGAATGCTAGGCATCCACTAGGCATCCACTAGGCTTCTGCTAGGCTTCCGCTCTGTATCCGCTTCATCCGCTCGGCATCCGCTCTGCATCCGCTCTTTCCGTTCCGCGTCCACTTTGCTGTGCTCCCCTGGAAGCCTTGCGGATGTGCCATCCATTCCCATCTGCTTCCATCTGCTAGGCTTCCGCTGAGCATCCGCTTTCCATCTGCCCTTTGTCCTCCACCCATCCGTTCCTTTCCAAGTTGTCTGCTCTGGTTATGCAAATTCGGGGCACTTTTGAGAGCGGATAACAACGGATGGAACATTTTGCTCGTCCGCTGTGTCCTTTTTACAAACGTTTTGCATCCATCGGCCAGTGTGACAGGGCCTTACTGCACAGAACCCTCACATTCCCAGACCTCTGGTAGAAGATCTGATATTCAGGAAGACACATATCATCCGGCATTTTGTACCATCTGCACTTTGTGAGTGTGTTTTCATGGGGGACCCAAGTGAAGCACATTGCAATAATTATGTTAAAACTTCCTCTTCTTTTATGTTAGCTTTACAATCTCAAACAGATGGCGATTATTTCCACTGTTTTGGGACAATGTGGCTAAAGCATGAAATACTGTTGTTTTTTATTTTGTTAGCATTAATCATAGATGGTAACGCAACCTTATTTATTTATGTACATGTGAGATTTGGGACCTACCCTCTTCCACAAAGGCTGGGCGGCAAACACACTGTAAATATATCTTAACAATAAAATTAGGCCTAGTAACACTGCATATAAAATTAATAACAACATAAAATTAAATTAAGATGGAGAGTCATTGCGAACTTCAACTACTCAAAAGCCAGTTTTGCAGATTTCAGAAATGTTTTTATAAACGGCAGATGGGATGAGGCCACTATGGAGAAAAGTTGTTTGTTGTCATTTCCAGATTTCCAAAACTATTTCTGAATGTCTATAATCCTAGGGTTTTAAAATCATTTTCAATGCTCAGGCATATTGTACATATTAAAGTATAGCCTATATATTTTGAAATAAATAGGATTGTAAGAACTGAGATTTGGATAACCTTTCTGTGTCTGTTAATCTTAAGCAATATACTACATAGAATAACAGAATAACAGGGTTAGATGGGACCTTGGAGGTCTTCTAGTCCAACCCACTGTTCAAACAAAATGTGATGACCCGGGGCATGGCACAAAGGCAACACATTCCGAAAATAAGTAGGAGTCCTTTTATTAGCTCCAAATTTGCCCCCAATGTCCTGGTTTCCTTCTGGTCTGGAGAAAAACTCTCCCAAAAACAGCCTTTGGCTGCAGAGATTCCAGTCCAAAACGTTGTCCACAGAAACTTTAACTATAAGTCCAATCAAGGCAAGATGAGGTAATTAATCTGGCAAGGCAAGATAAGGAGTTCCAGAGTGAAGAAACAGCAGTAAATCAACCCAGTTGGGGGGATACCAGGAACACAGCTAACCACTGTCAACATAAGATAAACTCATGTTTGTTCCCAGCAACTGCTGCTCTCAGCTGCCTCTCCTTTAAACTCTCTTCCTAGGTGTGCCTAATGAAGGGAATCAGGGCCCTTTCCTCCCCCATAAGCCACACAACCCACGTTGCTCTCTTCTCCGTTCTTCCCTGTATAACCTAGAATGAAGAGGGGTTGGGCCTGGGTCTTCCTCTGAACTCCCTCTCCCTTGTTCTACCTCTTCCCTGCTCTTCACAATCTGACTTTGCCCTTCTTCAGTTTCCTCCACAGCCAACAGAACCATACTCCCGCTCCCCGTCAGCTGTTCGTCTTCCTCCTCACCTCAGACTCCAACAGGGGCATGACAGAGGAGACTCTGTACCATGTCAGACAAGTGGTTGCCCAGTTTCTTCTTAAAAACCTCCAATGATGGAGCAACCACAACTTCTGAAGGCAAGCAGAACCATTGGTTAACTGTTCTCACTGTTAAGGGGGAAATCCTTAGTTCTAGATTGATTCTCACTTTGATTAGTTTGATTAGTTCAAAGTATGCAGAGCAAAAAAAAAAAAAATCCCAATGCTGACCCAATGGTACAGAATTGGGGGAACCTTAATAAAGCTACCCCACTTGGACAAATTCAGACCCAAATTTAAGATGCATATTGGGAGCTGATAAGAATTCATCTGCCCCTGTGGTCAGAGCAGGAACAAGCATCCGTTCCTTGAATTGGCATCCTTCAGTCTCACGAGACTATGGTATCATGCTCTGAAAAGAGATCCTAAAACAGCATCTAGTGTGGCTAGAAAGGACAATTCAGGAGTGGCAATTCCTTCTACACTGAGGACAGATACAGTCTATCCCCTGTCCAGCCCCTAGATTTTGCTGGTTCTGGGACTGCCTCTTTGCCTTAGCCAAATGAGTGTATCTTCAAATTGAAGAAAGCCATGTTCCATCTTTAGCCTCTAAGCTGAACGACCAGAAGTCAAGGTTTCCTGCTGTTGATGTCCATTCCCAAGGCCATTAGATCTCTTTTCCAGATATCCTTATGTTGCAGCTGTGGTCTCCCTCTAGGGCATCCATTCCTTTCAAAAGTCATTTCATAATGTCACCGAATAATGACAGTCATTTAATAATTAACAGTTATTTCTTTATTTTATTTACTATTTGTTAACTGTTTAATGCCACCCATCTCCCCTATAGGGTGACTCTGGGTGGCTTACAAGTTAAAAAACAAATAAAAATAACACATTAAAATTATACAGATTAAAATATTAAAATATCAATTGCACATAGATGTATATACCGCTTTACAGCCCTCTCTAAGTGGCCTACAGAATCACCATATTGCCCTCAACAATCTGGGTCCTTATTTTCACTAATCTTGGAAGGATGGAAATCTGAGTCAACCTTCACTATTGTTTATTATTTACTTGACTAAGAAATTATTCCTTCTCACCTCTGTTAGTTCAAGGAATTCCCTTTCTGAATATTTCAGGATATATTATACAGTAGGTGTGTTGCTATTCTGCAAGTGTTGTTCTTCCCTATTGTCTCTTCAAAATTGTCTATTTTTTTCATATTTCAGGGACAAGGATTACTCAAAAAAGTATACACAACCTAGATTTACACTTTGGGACATGTTTTCTAGGGACTCTGACTCTGACTGGAAGAATTGTCTCTCAGTGATCATAAACACTGTCTTTGTGTCTTTGATTGTTTGTCACAAGGAATATGACATTATCTTCCCTGGAGAGTATAAACTTTAGTATTAATTACTATAGATTTAATAAAAGTATTATGAGCTGTATCATTCATCAGGGTCTGGATGCTTCTGTTGGTAGTCTGTTGGTAGCAAATGTAGACTAGCACTCACACCTCCATCAGGAAGCTGAATCTCACATCTGAAGAACAATTTGCAGGAGGAAACGGTTGAATTATTTCCTACAATTTAATGGAGTGCAGAAGGAAAGGAAATATTACAGACAAGCTGAATAAATAATCTTACTATTCAACTTACAGTGGCAGAAGTCATTTTGTTTCCCCTATATGCCCCCCCACACCAGCCTCCTAAGCAGATGAGGAATTTCTTCACAAAAGTCTTGTGTCCTCTGAAACATGATGGAGCTGAATAAGTAAGTGATAGCCCTTCTACTGTCCCTCAAATACCATTCCTAAATAATCCAATTCATATAGGTTTGAGACTTTTAGAAGGAGAAGATGCAAAAGGAGAAGATAAATAAGGTATATGTCAGGCTTCACACCAGAACTGTGCAGTAAATCTCAGTTCTCCAGATGCTTAATCCCTTATGCACAATACTTGGCAGAAAATTCTCAAAGAAACTTAGCTAACTTTTTTTTTTTCAGGAAGAATGAAACCATAGAGTTGATTTCCCCTCTATAGGGAAAAAAAGGCAGAGCCTTTCTATAGGTCTCTGACCCAGAAGTTAAACTTCTCCCACTGCTCTGAATTGATGGACACATGATAGATTAAATAGTGACCTTGTTTCTGTACCCATCTTCTGTAATTTGGAACCTGCTGATAATTACTCCACCAGATCTGTCACTTCTAATATATGGGACAACCAATATCTTGCTGAAAATTATGTTCGCTTCAAAGAAAACATAATGAAATGTTAAATTAACATGGGAGAGAGAAAATTCTTGTATGACGTAGATTTTCTAAACTTCCTTGATTAAAGGTGGGAGCTGGCTGGACTATTAAAACATCTTGATCCACTGCGAGAAGGACTACAATTAAGTGACATTGCTAATGCTCCTAGACTACTCAATACCACTGATATATTTAACTATATATTAAACAACATATATTTAACCCTTGCAATGTTTCTACTTCTAGGAAAGGTGTCTGAGGTCAGCTTTTTGATGGTTTCCTTTGCATCATATCATGATGGGCATTTTCAGAAAGTGGTGTTAGAATATTTCTGTTTAACTACCTAGCTATGAAGTTCTTCATAAAATTATTTCAGTCCCCCAAGCTCTGTAACATGTCCAGGCAACTGTTAACTAAAAGCATCTAGTATGTACTTCACACACAATAGTCTCTCTCTGTTTCATCAAAACCTATTTAATCTGTGCCCAGATTGGAAAAAAAAACCAAAAAACAGAAGGTCAATCCTGGCAAGATGGAGAAATGAGTTAGAGGGTTGCACTTTCACCCAGGTGCAACCTATTCTGAAAAGAGGGCTACAGGAGGATTATGTTCTTAACTCAGAGCATTTTATATCCATTTTTTTGCCTGAAGTTGAACCCACAAGTGTATCTCTATTTTTATATTAAAAAAAAAACTTCCCAAGAGGTTTTGATTCATTCTACTTTAGTTCTCATTTCCTTGAATTTTATGATTTTTTTTCTTACTTTTCCTTCTCACATTTTTGCTAAGTTGTGAAACATTGGAATTTCACAAATCAAGAGCCATAGTTTTTTTTAAGTCTGAGAAATTATCAGTAGAAATAATGATTTGTCAGTTGTTTCATGGTAACAAAAATCAAATAAAACCTTTGTTAAAATCACAAAACAGCATACAATGTGTAGTAAAATTGGCACCCCATATTTTGAATCTTTTGGAGAACAATTTTAAAACTATGATTTGGTTCCTGTTTTCCAAAAACAGTGATGGAAGAAAAATCATGTCCAGTTCCAAGCCGGGAGAAAGACGCTGGAAATAAAATGGAGGCAGGCTGCAGGAAAGGAAGTCTCTGTTTATTTGGTAGCCAGAAACTTAAGTGAAAGCAACACGTTTCCTGGGTGGCTGACCACGTGGGGTTGAGAGTAGGTGGGTACATTCTTTGGGCTTTTGTGATTGAGATGCCTGTTCCTGTGTAAGACTATGTCCTTTAATATTTTAATAGCTGTTGTCAGATTCTTATGGGGTCATGCAGGGGTCATGGGTGGCTTTACAGGCAAGAGGGAGATGCAAATCCTAGATGTTTTGTTTGAGCTAATTTTGTCAGTTTTGGCTCCTTGCCCATTGTATTGCATATTTGGGGTTTCTAGCTGTTCTTTGTTTATGAATAGTATGGTCCAGCTTTCTGAATTGATGTAAAATATCAATTCCTAAAGACTAGCCTCTTCAAGCTTCTGCTTGAGGCAGGAAGACTGGGGATGCTCTCTGCCTTTGTTAAGATTTTTCTCCTCTTCTTCTTTAGGGGAAATATTCTATCCTACCTCTTGTAATATCCTGTAAAATATTTTTATTTTAGGGAGGAAGGAGGGGGCTTATTACAATAGTGGTTGGGGAAATCTTTGTCATTCTTTTTACTATGGAGAACCTGTGAATATTAGATCAGAAATATTACCACCAATGAGTTAATGAGTGTTATTTTTATATCCTTCATCTACTTTACCATGTTGCCATGTCCTCAGAGTAACAGACACGTTTTAAAAATAAAAAATTATGAATCATAAAAGCTGCTGGGGCTACAGATCAGGAAGAAAGTCGACTTCACTTTCTCCGGTGCTATATTAAGGAAAAAAGCAAGCAGAATGTTATTCATTTAGTCCAGAATTTGTAGCTCAGCTCAAAATATAAAAAAGAAAAAAAATGCAAACACATAAGGATTTCATTGCTTTTTAAAATTCAACTTTTGACTTGCCCTCTGGGAACTGGCAAATTCCTTCTCTCTCCCTCTCTCTCCTAAATAGAAATGCAGTTTGAAAGGACTTCCAGTGGCAAGGCAAGGACGAACAGAGGTGCAGAAACCCGTCTGTGGTTTCAGTTAATCTCTTTTTGCAGTTGGCACGATCTTTTGAGGGTGCACGAGTCCAAGAGATTCATGCTGGTGTGTGGGAGACTCTGGTTGCAGTGTGGGGAAGGCAACCCCCCTGCAGCGAAGAGGAGCCCTCCAGAGCCCAACGAGCAAGAAACAGACCCCTATCAATGGCGGCTCCGAAGTCCGGACTGCCACCGATGTAAAGAAGCGAGTCAGTGACATTTTGTGAGATCATTGGGGAAGAGTGTGACAGAGGAAATTAGTGGCAGAGAGGAGGATTGGAATGCCATAGACTTTTATAAGGCTGTTACAATTGTCTGTCCGGAGCCCTAAAAGAAAGCGGCCAAAAAACAGATGTGAGGCAAGTGAAAGTGAAAGGGCTTGGCAGACAGAAAAGAGAGAGAGGACAATAACGAGTAAAAATGGAAGTTTATGAGGTTGGGAGACTAGCGGCTGGAAGGTGCCTGGAAGTTGTGGAGGATTTGGACTATCTCATTTGATTTTTATTCTGAAAGACTTTATTAAAGCGGAGACAGGAAGAAGATAGGAACTGATGGAACAGAGACAGTGTGGCACCACAGGCGATACTTAGAAACCCTGAAGCTATTGTAACAATATAACTGATATAAACCACTTAACAGCCCTCTAGGGAGCATACTGATCTAATTGAGGAGGTGGCTCTGTTGCAGCAGATCCTGTTTCCAAATCAGGACACAAGACCACAAAGGGTAGGAGAATACAGGTTTATTTGCACAAAAGGTTCAGAGCATAAGCATGGCAAATTGTGAAACCCCGGCTCTTCCTGAGGTGTTACTTTTATACATCTCACAGCCTCAGCCCAGCCCAGGGCATTTCTCTTATCAAGTTATACCATATCATATGTACTATAGAAAGGAGAAGTGAATCTAATTAGTTATTTTACACAATTCTGTATATACGTACATATCTTACACCCTCCATTATTTTCCATACCCACCCTTGTTTACTGAAACATGTCTAGTTCTTTGGTTCAGTAATTTCATGGTTTACACAATATTGCATAAAGCAACTTCCATAATATTTGCTAAGAAACTTCTGCTAATTATGAGAATACTTTTCTGGTAATTTTCCATTCTGCTTCATTCCTCCCTTTGAAACTACATCTGAATCCTTAGATTATTGTGGAGTTTCACAGATTGGAGAGATATCTTCTACTGTGCTTAACTTCTCATATTCCCACAAAGCCATAGCCTTAGCTGCTGCCTTTTTTTCTACTAGCATAGAAAGATTGTTAGTGATTGTTCATACAAAGATGGGGAGAATGCATGGCAGAATAACACATCCCATTGCTATCATTCCAATGAGTGCCACTAAGGAAACCTGGTTACACTATAGGTAAAATGCCTGCCTGTGGGTAGTACTGTAAAGCACATGTCACATGGCCTGGTTTCCCTTCCCTTATCCTGGTCCTCCTCCAGATCCAGGGGTTCCTCCAGGTCAGTGGGGTCTGGTGAATACCACTCATCAACTGCATCCTTATTAAGGGGTATTTCTTTGTTTGTACTACCCTTCTTAGCCACTAACATCTCATATAAGTACATGGAGTTAAGGACAACACTTATTACTAACAGGATAACAGGATGGTTACAATACAGATAGAGGGCATAAGGCCTCTGTGGATGCATGCGGTCTCCCGCATCCTTTGATTAGCCTCCATATTGCAATGGGGTATGCCTCCCACCACCACCCATTCCCCCCTTTCTAAAGAATTCCAATCCTTAGGTATGCTTCACTTGCAATCTAAATTTCCAGGGGAGACTCATGAATCAGGTGTTAGCTTCAAGAGTAACACCTGCAGGGGTCTGTTTCTCTTTGTCTCCCATTCGTAGAGGGAGTGTCACCTGAAGGGGAGATATCCCGTGTAATCCTCTGGAGAGTTACCTTTAATGGATGAATCGGGTGGGATTCTATTTTCCACTGGGTAGATGCAGGCAACTTAACTCAAGACCAGTGAATCCAGTTTTATTTCAGCTACCTTAACAGCAAGGGGAGAACACATAACAACAGTATATGGGCCTTTCCCCTTTGGGCTCAGTACCTCCCTTTTCCAGTCTTTAACCCAGACCTCCTGTCCTGGATGTATGTTATGTGGGGAGGTCACTGAGACATGGGGTTTACAGGTTAATACATATTGTTGTAATTGCTGAACTATCATATTAATAGATTGGACTTGTTGCATTCTAATTGTATCAGAAATCTGTACAGTATTTTGAATATCTAGACGAAGTAGATTAGGCACCCGGCCATTTAATAACTCAAATGGTGAAATTGAGACACCTCTCTGAGGAGCACACCTGACATCAACTAGAGCCAAACTCAAAGCATCTGGCCATTTAAGGTGGGTTTCCTGACATATTTTGGCCAATTTTTCCTTAATAGTTATATTAATCCTTTCAACCCTGCCTCCAGAGGGGGCATAGAAGGTACAATGAAGCTTCCAAGTGATACCCAATATTTTAGCTAGTTGCTGAGTGGCCTTGTGGATAAACTCAGGATCATTATCTGATGAAATTCTAGATGGTAGGCCATATCTAGGGATTACGATGTGGAGCAGTGCCCTGGCAACTTCAGTAGCCTTCTTTGTATGGTTAGGGATACACTCAGGCCATCCTGTGTAGGTGCATACAATGACGATTAGTGCACTGTAGTGGCCAGAGCGGGGCATGTCTGTGAAGTCAATCATCAGAGAATCAAATGGGTAATTGCCCCTTGGTTGATGGCCTGATGGTGGTTGGGGCTTTTGTCTAGGGTTATTTGCTGCACAAATTTCACACCTGGCACAGCTGTTTGCTGCAATGCTGTGTATTTTGCTAATATAAACTTCTCTTTGCAAAGCCTTTGTAAAACAGTTTTTCCTAGGTGCAGCTGCTTATGTACTTGCTGTACTATGTCCCAAGCCATATGCCCCGGTACAAAAATTTGGTTGTCTGGTAGGAACCACCAGCCTCCTTCCAATTGAGCCTCAAGTGCTTCAATTTGTTCATGTCTTCCTGGGAGTAATGTGGTTGGTGGTATTTGTGTGGTGTCCATACAGTAAGGCATTGTGCTTGTATTGTTGGAGCCTTTTGAGCTGCTTCTCGTGCAATTCCATGTGCTTTATCGTTGCCTTTTTGTATATCAGAGGGCACATTTTGATGACCTCGGCAGTGTATGACTGCAACCTTCTGTGGGACCCATACACTTGCTAGAAGGTGTAGTATTTGGGGGCCATACTTAATATCCTTGCCTCCTGCAGTGATAAGTCCTCTTTCCTTATATAAGGCACCGTGGACTTGAACCATGAGGAAAGCATATTTCGAGTCTGTATATATGTTGACACATTTGCCTTTTGCCAGTTCTTGAGCTCTAGTTAATGCATGTAATTCAGCTAACTGAACACTCGTGCCTGAAGGGAGAGGTTCTGCTTCCCAAACATTATTCAAAATAATCACTGCATACCCTGCCCATCTAATCCCTTCCCGTATGAAGCTGGTACTGTCTGTATAGGGTGTAATCCGGAGAAGGAAAGGGTACATCAGTCATGTCAGGACATCTGGCATATGTTTCCTCTATTGTTTGGATACAATAGTGGATAGCTTCTGAGTTTGGTTCAGGCAATAATATAGCAGGATTTAATGCAGTGGATTGTATAATATGAATCATAGGATTATGGGTGATTAAGCCTTGGTATTTCAGCATTCGGGGGTTGGTTAGCCACAAATGGCCCTTTGTTTCCAGAACTGCTTTAAGGGCATGGGGAGTATAAATGTCAAGCTCTTGTCCAAAGGTCAATTTATCTGCTTCCTGAGTTAAGATAGAAGTTCCAGCCACAGCCTTAAGGCGAGCAGGCCATCCTTTTGCAACGTTATCCAGTTGTTTAGAGAGATAAGCTACAGGGCGATGCCATATTCCCATTGTCTGGGTGAGGATACCTACTGCTACATTCTGTTTAGTATCTACAAATAATTGAAATGGTTTATCCAAATCCAGGAGGCCTAAACTGGGGGCTTGCAACAGTGCTTGCTTGAGCAATCAGAAACTAGTTGCTTCCTATGTTTCCCACTGTCACAGCTCCTTATCCTGGCCTTTGATTGCTTCATAAAGGGGATCCAGATACGACAAAAACCTGCAGCTCCCAAAAACCTTCTCAAGTCTCTCCTGTTGTTAGGTGTCGGGAGCTGACATACAGCCTCTTTCCGTTTGTGACCTAAGGTACGTTTTCATTGTTCTATATTGTAGCCCAAATATCGGACCTTTTCTAAAACCAACTGTGCTTTTTTCTTAGAGGCCTTATATCCCAGGTCTTGCAATAGGAGTAACAACTCATGTGTGTTTTTTCAGCAATTATCTTTTGTGTGGCCAGTAACCAACAGATCATCCACATAGCTCTTCCACTATGATTGGAAGGTGGTGACTGGCAAAGCCTGGCGGGGTATCCTCAGCCTACAAATGTGGAACATTGAATTACTTCCATTCATCCTCATCTCCCTGTCCCTTGTCCCTGGCCACCATGAGCCTCCACTCTTCTTCTCTGGGTATTGTTACATTTATCTTCCCATATCCCAGTTTCATTGTTCCATCCTCTTCAAAGGAGATCTGAGCTCGAAGTTTGCACAACAAATCCCTCCCTAGGAGTGGGATAGGACAGTCTGGCATATACACAAATTGATGTGTTATGGTCAGACCTTTAGTTGTGCAAATGAGAGGCTCCTAAAAGGGGCGCTGTAAAATATTTCCTGTTGCCCCCTGGATATTAATGGTGTGGGGGGAGGCCTGTGTTAGGGACTGGGTTAGGACTGACCTTGTGGCTCCAGTATCTACTAGGAAGGTAATAGGTTTGCCTCCTATATTTAGCCAGACCATAGGTTCTGGGAGGCAATCTGAACCCAGTCTGTTTCAGTCCCATTCTTCTATCTCTGCCAAGCCTATGAGAGGGGTTCTTTCACATCCTTTCCTGTAACCTTGCCCTCCCCAGCTTCCTTTTGGGAGCCCTCAGAGTCCTTTCTAAGCAACGGTGGAGGGTGGTTTAATAGGTCAAGCCAAACATCTATATAAGGAGCTTGGTCTGGGTATCCTAACATAGGATGGAATACTAATTGATGAACCTCTACTGCTATAAAGGTGTCTAAAGTGCCTATAGCTGGCCACCCCACTCCAATTGTTGGCCATTCTCCCTCACAAAACACCTGCAGTGTATGTCTACTCCACTTAAGACCATAATCCTGAGATTCATATGCCTCTTTAAAATGTTTTAGCATACACCCCAATGGGGTTAGGGGCACACGTTCTCCACCTCCCATGAGCCACCCAGGTCACCAGACAAGACAATTGGGAAGAGGGGTTAGAGAAGAAGGTATGGGGTCCTTCCTCTCTTGGTAACACCAGGGATTTCCACACACTCACCTCCAACCCAGGGAGCTGGGTGCACATGGTCTACTATGGGAACTGAGAATACCACTCACTTCTGAGTGGCCCATGGTGCTGGACACTCACAGTCACCAATCGGAACCACAGTAGCTACTCACCTCAACCATTCCTGACAAGTCCTCCCACCTTTGCTTAAGAGAGGGTGATCAGTCCTCTCCTCCGTCCCTATTTACAGGGAGTGATTGCTTCCCTAGTCCAATACTTGCCTGCAGGCATATTCCTCTCTTCTGGCCAGCTGGAAAATGCCCTGGTCTCCGTAGCCTTCACCAATGGTTCTTGGAGGTATCAACCACCGTTTCCAGAACCCAGCAGTATTGGGAAGTCCCTTGGATTCAAAGGACCAATGGCACCTGGGATGTTCCCTTCAACCCACCAAAGCACCGGCACCTGGGGTGGAACCTCCAGTGGGTCTCAGGGCCCCTTTTGTCCCAGCGGAGTCACCATAAATGTTGCAGCAGATCCTGTTTCCAAATCAGGACACAAGACCACAAAGGGTCGGAGAATACAGGTTTATTTGCACAAAAGATTCAGAGCATTAGCATGGCAAATTCTGAAACCCTGGCTCTTCCTGAGGTGTTACTTTTATACATCTCACAGCCTCAGCCCAACCCGGGGCGTTTCTCTTATCAAGCTATACCATATCATATGTACTATAGAAAGGAGAAGTGAATCTAATTAGTCATTTTACACAATTGTGTATATACGTACTTATCTTACACCCTCCGTTATTTTCCATACCCACCCTTGTTTACTGGAACATGTCTCATTCTTTGGTTCAGTAATTTCGTGGTTTACACAATATTGTATTAAGCAACTTCCATAATATTTGCTAAGAAACTTCTGCTCCTTATGAGAATACTTTTCTGGTAATTTTCCATTCTGCTTCAGTTCCATCTGAAGAAAATCAGGAAAATTGAACTTAGGAACACTAAGACAAAAAGTAAAAGTGGAAGCTTCTGAATATTTGGAGATACCGTGTAATTGCAGTCACTAGTGAGCATTTTTTTACCTCCTCACTTCTGGTGCGTTTGGAGGGAAAGCTCTCAAACTTAGAGATAGAAAGGTAAAATCTTACTTCAAAATTCCTTTTTCCTCTTTTTTTATTCCCTTTTTTCTGTAAAAATTTGCTCAATTTTTTTTTCTTCTTTTTCCTTCACCATCTGGCACTATGATGAACTATCTCTCCTTCTTTCTTCTCTCTTTATAATGATTATAAATATGCATACTGGGGAAAGGAAAATTGATTGTTGTAACTGATTGTTAAATAATTGAATTAATTGATTTATTAATAATAGTGATAGTTATACTTTGATTAGATATATAGGGAAAATAGTAAGAACATTCAGTATTATTTAATTAATTAGTATAGGATTTTATGTTTTAATATTATAATTTATTGTGTGATCACAATTAATCAACTTGGGGATGAATGTAATACTGTTTGTGTTTAAGTATATTTAAAATAAGGTTAGATAAATACACATATTTATTTATAATATTTAAATATAGTTGGGTTTGGATATAATATTTATATCTATATATTTTTTTATTACATGAAGCTATGTATAGAGGCTGAGCATAGACCTTACAATATTATATATGTGATTTAGAATTTGGATTTAAAATAATACAGTGATAACATTTTTATATATAAGTACTTATACTCCAGTTACCAGTTAAGAGCACAGCTATCCAGCAGATAGATAAAGTAATTAGATACTGGTCAATCCTAATACAGAGATTCTATCACTGAATGTTAATTTGGGATAATATTATTAATATAGTACAACAACAGAAAAAAATCTTAAAAGAAATGACTTCCACAACTACTACAGCTCTGAAAACTGGAAGAAAGGTCACCCCAGTGTTAACAATTACATCAGCAATAGCTTCACCCATGGCACAAAATGGAGGACTCACTGGTCTACCTAGAGATGGACAAGGCTGCTACATACTTGAGATTCCAAAAGTAGTGGAATCCAAAGAAGAAGACCTGGAACAACTAATGGCAGGAATACTGGCTGGACTTTTGGAAAAGGATAAAGATGACATCTTAAGGGAGTTTGATGAAGTTTACAAGATTAGCACTAATTATGTGAGACGCCACAAATGCCCAAGAGAAGTCCATATATGATTTGCGAGAAGGAGTGTCCAGGATATCATATATAGGATGTCAAGAGATGAAACAATCATGTATAAAGGCAAAGAAGTCTTGATTCTCAAACAAATACCACGAAGAGTAAGAGAACAAAGACGAGACTACAAGTTCTTAGCAGCTTACCTAAATCAGAAAAGAATCGTATTTAAATGGCTAATCCTAGAGGGGAATGTTAGTTTTTTGGAACGAAAGGAAAATTAAAATAGACTCCATAGAAAAAGCCCATGAATTTTATGAGTGATTTGTAGGTCTGGAAGACCAGAGCAGTAAGGATGAACTGGAAACAAACTCCCAGGAAGATCAAGGCCATCATAAGAACAGAGATGGAACTTTAGGAAATCAAGGAAATGCTCATCTACATCAGGAGAGAGAAGAAAGTAGGACACATCTTCAAGCACAAGGAGAAACTGGAGCCATTACAAGACAAAGAGCGAAACAGAATTAATTAAATGGAAGAAGAAAAGAAACTACTATCAATTAATATAAATGGTTTAAACTTGACGATTAAAAGGGAAAGGATAATAGGTAAACTAATCAAACAAAATGCTGACATAATATGCCTACAAGAAATCATATAAAGAAAACAGATGAAAAATACCTAGAATGTCCGAAATTAGGGAAGCTATTTACCGCACCAGCAGACATGGGGAAAAAGAAAGGGATTGCAGTATATGTTAAAAAGGATTTGAAAGCGGATTTAATATGGTTGGATTCTGAGATAAGAACTCTGGTTTTGAAGATCTGGATTAATGCCATCCCAATTCTCTTAGTGGTAATCTACACCCCGATCAAAAAGAGTTTTTTAAGTATATTTAGGGAAAAATAGTAGGATTGGAAAAAAGAAATATTGGTATCATAGGAGACTTTAATTCTATTGCTGATTATCAAAAAGACCACAGTAATGGGGAGAAGAACAAAGGGGGGGGGGGGAGAGAGCTTCCCAAGATATGTATGGAAATGATGAAGGAGTTAAATTTGATTGATATATGGAGAAGATTACTTCCCGAGAAAAAACTATTTACATTCTATTCAAATCCTCATCAAATATGGACATGAATTGATATGGCATTGATGAATGGGGAAATAGCAAATGAGATAAAAGGGATTGAAATTTTACTTAATGAATGGGCAGATCACAGTCCAATTCAGATAATATGGAAGGGTAGGGAAAAACCCAAGAAAAGATGGATGTTAAATACTCAGTTAATAAGAGAAAAAGAATACACCAACAAACTCAAGGCGGAATTAAATTATTTCTTAAAGGAAAATGATAATGGAGCAACTATGAAACAAAACATTTGGGATACAATGAAGGCAATAATAAGAGGTATAACAATCTCTTATAACGCCAAGAGGAATAAGGAAAAATACGCCCAGCAAAACAAATTACAACAAAAATTAAGAAATTAGAAATCACTTACAGAGTACCCCAAAGGATTCAAAATTGCAAAATCAGATAATAATAACTAAACATAAATTGCATTTAATTGAACAAGAGAGAATGATTATAAATTTGAATACAACTAGACAAACTTATTTTGAGCATTCTAATAAGCCAGGGAGATGGCTATCATATAGACTAAAAAAAAGGAAAGAAAAGAGATTGATATATCAGCTAATAGATGGAAAGGGGGGTATACAACAGGAGATAGAACAGAAAAAAGAAATTGCCCATAAGTATTTTGAAGAGTTATATAAAAAGGAAGAAGTTAACGAAGATAGAATAAGAAACTATTTAGATGAAATGAAGGATAAAGCAATTGGAGAAGAAATGGAAGAATTATTAAACAAAGTTATTACTTGGTTAGAATTGAAATCAGCAATAGAGAACCAGAAAAACAGTAAGTCCCCGGGACCAGACGGGATTCCAGGGGAGCTGTACAAGGCAATAACAGAACAAATAGGACCTCTTACAATGGAAGTTTTTAATGACGTCTTATGGGCAGCCAGAATGCTGGGCTTATGGAGGGGAGCATTGATTTCACTGATCCCAAAGAAGGATTCAGATCCCCGATATATACATAATTATAGGCTGATTTCACTGTTAAATACTGATTACAAAGTATTCACTTCTATTATAGCAAGTAGACTAAAAAGAATGTTAAATGAGCATATATCTGAAGATCAAAATGGATTTTTCTCGACCAGACAAATCAGGAACAAGATTTAAGAATAGTACTAGATGTCTTAGAATTTTATGAAGCCCATCCCGAAAAACAAATTGCACTTATGTTTTTAGATGCAGAGAAGGCTTTCAATAATTTAAATTGGCAATTTTTAATCCAAAAAAATTATAATATGAATTTAGGCACCAAATCTGAAAATATTATAACAACCATTTATGATTCACAACAGGCTAATATTATAATAAATGGGGAATATACCTGCCCAATAAAAATAGAAAAAGGAGTCAGACAGGGTTGCCCACCCTCACCCCTGCTCTTCATATTATCATTAGAAGCATTACTAAGGCAAATTAGACAGAACCCAGACATAAAAGGATTAAAGGTTAAGAAAGAAGAATATAAATTGCAAGCGTTTGCGGATGATATGATTTTTTCATTGAGGAACCAATAGAAAGAGGACAAAAATTGATGAATGAATTAGAACAATTTGGAGCAGTAGCAGGACTTAAAATTAAAACAAAATTAATGACTAAAAATTTAACAGAAAAACAGAAAATAGTACTAGAAGAAGTTACGGGAATACAAGTGATAAAGAAAGTTAAATACTTAGGAATATGGTTGACAGCACATTGTAAGACACTTAAGGAAAATAATTATGATAAATTGATGCAACAGGTAAAGAAGGATTTAGAAACATGGGGCAAGCTGCAACTTTCATTATTAGGAAGGATTGCTGCTATTAAAATGAATATTCTTCCAAAATTCCGATATATATTTCAGATGATCCCAATCAAAGTACACAAATTTTTTTTGAAGAACTTAATAAAATAACTGTAAAATTTATCTGGCAAGGGAAAAAAACTAGAATAAATTTAAAGGCAATGCAGGATATGAAGAGCAGGGGAGGGCTGGCACTTCCAAATTGGGAGTTGTATTATAGTGCAGCCTCTTTGGTATGGTTGAAGGAACGGGTGAATTTAACCAATAAGAGAATATTATTCTTAGAAGGCCATGAGTTGCAGAGGGGGTGGCATGCTTTTTTTTTTTTTTGTTAAGTTTTATTGATTTTTAAGGACAAACAAAAACAAACAAAACATAAAAACATCAATTTTCTTCCATAAGTGTACAAACAGGGTGTCTGTTGGTTTACAAATTTTTTGTGCATCAATTTCATAGTCTCAATTACAGTTACATTACATAATAACTCATATTATCAGAAATTGAATATCCTAGTATTATTATTAATCAATCATTTGACTATAATTTTGTTCATTCATACTTTGCAAGATAGCTATACTTTACTTAGTTTATTTTATAACAATTCATATAGTCCTTCCAAATCTATCCTAAAAACATTTTATATATGTAATAATAATAATAATAATAATAAAAGAAATACATCTTTATATATTCATTATTTTCTATAATTCTACATATTCTATTACTATATTTTGTTATCTAGCCATTGATAGAAAAGGTCCCAAATTTTGTAAAATTGTTTATTCTCTTGTTCTCAAATTTCAAATGTCAATCTACTCATTTCAGCACATTCCAGTATTTTCTTGATAATTTCCTCCTGCAATGGTATTTTCTCATTTTTCCAATTTTCAGCAAATACAGTCCTAGCTGCTGTTAATACATTTACAATCAAATATTTTAAATCTTTGCTGTATGTATCAGGTGGAATTCCCAATAAAAATATCTCTGGTTTTAAATATATATGCTTTTTAGTCATTTTTTCCAACCACGTGTGGATTTTAGTCCAATATTTTTTTGCATTTGCACAAGTCCACCACATATAGTAATATGAGCCAGGTATCTGATGACATTTCCAACATCTTTCAGATTTATTCTTGAACATTCTTACTATTCTTGTCGGGGAAAAATGCCACCTGTAAAACATCTTATACAAATTTTCTTTAAATGCTGTTGACATTGTCATTTTATAATTTTGAGACCACAATTTCTGCCATTTCTCTAGACCAATCCCATATTCAAAATTCTTCCCCCAGCAATCATAGTTTTTTCTTCTAGTTTAATTTCTAATAAATATTCATACAATTTTTTAATCACCTTTTCATCAGTACCTGTCATAATCTTATCTAAATCAGTCAATTTATTATAGAAACCTTCTGTTTTAAAGTATTTTTCATACCTTGCGCATAAGAAAACCAATTCATCCTTATACCTTGTTCCTCTAGTTTTTGCATCGATTTAAGTTCACCCTTTTCATTCAAAATTTCCCCATATCTAACTGTTTGTTCCTTCTTATATGTTATAGGATAAGAAAATGCTTCAATCGTCGATAACCAGACTGGAATTTTCAAATAACATTGTCTTTTAATCTCCCAATTTAACCACAGAGACTCCCATAGATGATGTCTTCTAAAATAACCCTGCATATTAGTTCTCTTATACCATAAAAAGGCATGCCACCTCAATAACAAATCATGTCCTTCTAGTCTCAACAATCTAGTATTTCTTAATGTTATCCATTCCTTAACCCATTTCAAGTTTGTAGCTTGGTAGTACAACTCCCAATTAGGCAGACCAAATCCTCCTCTAATTATAGCAGCTTGTAAGAGTTTTAACTTTATTCTCGCTTTCTTACCTTGCCATATATATTTCAACACAATTTTGTTTAAATCTTCAAAGCAGTCCTTTCCAAGCCTAATTGGCATTGTTTGAAACAAATATAGAATTCTGGGTAAAATATTCATTTTGATTGTTGAAATTCTCCCTATTAGTGACAATTGTAGGTTTTCCCATTTCGTCAAGTCTAGTGCTATCTGATGTTTAAGTTTAATGTAATTGTTCTCTTTAAATGTATACATCTTGCTGTCAAATGTATCCCCAAGTACTTAACCTTATTCGTGACTTGAATTTTCAATACATCTGCCAATTCTTCTTTTTGTCTTAGTAACATATTCTTTGTCAAAATCTTTGTCTTATCGCTGTTTATTTTCAGGCCGGCCACCTTGCCATATGCCTCTATCTTTTCCAATAGTTTTGGTGTTGTTTCTAGAGAGTATTCCGAAATAAAAGCCAAGTCATCCGCAAAAGCTTGCAATTTAAATTCTTCCTTTTTTATTTTCATTCCTTTTATACTCTTTGCATTTCTAATGTTTCTATTTAACACTTCCAGAGTTAATATGAATAGCAAAGGTGATAGTGGGCAACCTTGTCTTGTACCTTTTCTTATATTGATAGAGTCTGTTAATTCTCCCTCTATCATTACCTTTGCCGTTTGTTTATAATATATGGCTTGTATTTCTTGAATAAATTTTCTGGCAAAGCCCATCTGTTCCAATAATAATAACATGAATCTCCAGTTCACATTATCAAATGCCTTTTGTGCATCTAAAAATATCAAAACCATTTGTTTTTCGGGGTGAGCCTCATAATATTCCAAAGTGTCCAATATTACTCTCATATTATCTTTAATTTGTTTCTTTGGCAGAAATCCATTTTGGTCAGAATGAATAAAATTATTTAAATATTTTTTTAGTCTCTCTGCCAATATTGAAGTGAAGATTTTATAATCTGCATTTAATAAGAAATGGGTCTATAATTCTAAATTTGTAATGGATCAGTCTCTTCTTTTGGAATAAGTGTAATGTAGGCTTCTGTTTTAAGTATCTTCTTCTTTAGCATAACTTCATTCATGACTTCTAGCAATGGAAGGTTCAGTGATTCTTGTAATGTTTTATAGAATTCTGCTGGAAGTCCATCTGGGCCTGGTGCTTCCCATTATTTTGTTTCTTAAGTGCTTCAATTAACTCCATTATGGTTATATTGCTTTCTAACATTTTTTCAGTCTCTTTAGGTATCTTAGGGAGATTAGCATTCTGTAAATACTGTTTAACTCTTTTCTCATCAATATTCTCTTGCTCATATAATTTCCCATAAAAGCCTCGAATGATTTCCTTCTTCTCTTTATTGCCGTGGCAAACTTGACCTTGATCATCTATCAACTGCAATCTGTAGTTAATAGATGATCAAGGTATTTTCCTTGATACTTTTTCCTTTCTCAGTTTGCATGCACCATCTACCTGTTTGTTTGCATCCTCAAAATAATTCTGTTTAGCACTTCTAATTTTCTGTGCTAATTCTTTCTCTGTTAAACTCATTTTATGTTTAATTGTATTCAATTTTAGCTTAATGTCTTTTTCCTGTGGCATTTTCTGTAGTTTTTTTTCGAGCCTTTTATAGTCATCTTCTAAAGCTTCTGTGGCTTGCCTTTTCCTAATGTTCCTTTTCCTTGTGTAGTCTATCATCAAGCCTCTACCATATGCCTTCATTGTGTCCCATACGTTCTGGATCTTCTTTTTTATTTTATTTTATTTGCTGAAATGGTTTCTTTGATATATAAAACCACTCCTCTTTTCTTACACTGAGTCAAAGAAGTAAATATTTTCCCGAATTTTGGCTGCATCAACAATTGTTCATATTGTTTTTTGATATGTACTTCTTATAGACAAATTATATCAAATTTTAGTTTCTCTAATCTATGAAAAATTTTCCTTCTTTTAACAGCTGAATTAAGTCCATTTATATTCATTGTAATCAGTTTTTTCTCTTCCATAATTATGCTTTATAATTAGGTTTGGCAGCTCTTGTAGATCTTGGTTCACGTTGTTCTTTAGTCTTCACCGATCCACCTACTGGGCCTTCTTCTTTTTCAGTCTCCATTTGGTCATCTTGAAATTCACTTAGTGAAATCTCTTTTTCTGCCTCCTCTCTCCTTCCAAAAAATTCTGCATAAAATAATTCTGCTTTCTCGATTGAGTCAATTCTATATCTCTGTTCGTGATGTAAACATTAACCCTTCTGGGATTAGCCATCTATAATTCACCTCTTTTTTCAATAGCATTTTAGTCAAAAATCGATATTGTCTTCTCATGTCTCTCACTCTTCTGGGTATTTGTTTTAAAACCACAATCTCCTTGCCTTTGTATTTCAATGTTTTCTCCCTTACCACTTGTAATATTTGTATTTTAATGGCTTTTTTTGTAAATCTGATGTGAACTTCTCTTGGTAGGTTATTTCTTATCTCATATCTTGTAAAAACTCGGTATACCTCATCTACTCCATCCATCATCTTCTCTTCTGTTATTTCCAAAGCTTCAGCCAATATTTTTATCATTATCCTTTTTCTTCCTCTATGTTTTGAAATCTGAGATAGAATTCTGATCTGTCCATCTCCCATTTCAATATCCCACTTTTATCTTGTTCAACCACTGTTAATCGGATAGCGATATTTCCAATCTTCTTGTCTCTTTGTTTATCTTCTTCTTCAATTTTTTGGAATCTCTCATCATACTTAACCATCATTTGTTGAATATTCTCCACCTTTTCATCAGTTTTCTCTATTCTTTGCTCAATGTTTTCTATTCTCTTTTCAATGGTATCTGATTTTATTTTAAAGTCTTGGATTCCTTGCATAATCATCTGTAGAGTCACTCTTTCTTGATCTTTATCTTGCTTTAACATTGTCTGAATTGAACGTTGTCCTCCAGATGGTTGGGAGGCAGAAGTAGAAGTTGAGGAGCCAGAAGCTATAAACTTCCAACTCATTTTAAACAATTCAGGATTTTCAGGTTCTTCTGAACCCTAATCCAATTATGAAATAGCCAATTATAATCCAAAATGAAAAATAAGAATGGTAGAGAGAAAAACCCAATAATAATAAAAAGAAAAGGAGAAAAAAAAATCTTCAGGTTCTTCTTAACCTTAATCCAATCAGTAATTAGGTAGAAAGGAAGGAGAAAAATAAAAAAAAGTTTAAAAAGAGCAAAAAGTAAAAAAGAATTAAAAAAATAAAAGTAATTCTTCTGGTTCTTCAACACCTTAATCCAACTGAGAATTTTCAAATGAAAAAAAAGCATATCAAAAAACAAAAAATCCCAAAGAAGAAAGGAAAAGAAAAAAAGAAAATTTTGAGGCTTTCCCTTTAAAATACAAAGATGAAAATATTACAAAAATAAAGGTTTTAAAAAGAAAAAATGAACAGTACAGCTGGTAAGGGGAGGTGGGTGACCCAACTTTAGAAAATAAAAAAGACACACTGCACTTTATTTTATTATCCAAGGCTCTTGTCATAGCTCTCTCCAAACTTCAAAGCCAAGTTTCAGTTGTTGATAGAAATCCAGAAGAACACCTGCAGTAACACTCTTCCGTGCTCTTCTCTCTATCTTATCACATAGCAAAGTCCTTGAAAAAGAATTTCAGAGCTTTCTTTCTCAGCTTTCTCAGCTTCGTCTAAGATATTTTCAAGCCTCTAGTTGGCAGTGTTACAAAGTTTCTTTACTCTCACTCTCCCCCTCCTTTCCCGGACCAAACGTAATAAAGGTTAAAAAAAAAAAAACAAGTATAACTTAAGGGAGCCTCTAACCTAAAATATTACAAAGTCAAAAAAGAAGAGGAAAAAATAGATATAAATAGAGAAAAAACCAGTCCAGTTAGCAAATGCAGAATCACGATACAAATCCAGCCATGAGGAAAAAAAACATAAAACAAAGCCTTACTTTGACACTTCTGTTTAAAAACTGCCGCTTATTCAGTTCTGTCAAAACTTTTATGAATTCTTTTTCCCCTTACGGTGTCCTTTAAAGTCCTTTTAAGTCTTAGAATAATAAAAGAACAATTCTCACCAAACCGACACACTTTCTCTTTCAACCTCTTCCGTTCGGAGCTGTCCCAGCTTCAGCAGCTTTGGTGGCTGCCTCTCTGCAGATGGCAAAAGGACTTCTCCTGGATCAACCAGGGACTTTGAGATATCCCTGGGATCTACAGAGCATGCCCTTTACTATCACCATCTCTTTGGGACAGTTTAGGTCCATTTGGACCATCCAGGGGCAAAGATATCGGCTGCAATCTCAGACCTCCAAGATTGCATGCAGTATTGTTGCGATGCCAGCTCCTCTCCGGGGGTGGCATGCTTTTTTATGGGATGTAGGGAAAACTAGCCAGAAATATTTTCACAGACACCTAATCAGAGAATATCATTATTAACTAATTGGAAAAAAATATGGAAAAACACTATTTAAAAATACTAATTTGGATTTCAACAATGGAGGCGATGATTTACCCAAATAATCTGGATATCACTAAAATGATTAAATATGAGGACCTACTGGATACAAGAAAATTTGAAATTGTGGCAAGAACTTCAAGAGCGGGGACTAAAAATTGATCAGTGGGCTTATCTTCAAATTCAAAGTAGATATAAACAGGAGAAGAAAGAATTTGGAATTAACAATAAACTCCAGCAATTAGATAAAATTTTACTAGGATCAGGCAAAAAAAATATAACAAAATTTTATAATTATTTATTAGAAGTAGAATTCGAAGAAGAAATTGTAAAAGAGAACATGATAGCCTGGAGTAGGAATATAGGATATCACCATAACAGAATGGGATATAGGATATCACCATAACAGAATGGGAAAAGGTCTGGGATAGAAATAATAAAATTACAAAATCAGTAGCATACAAAGAAAACACCTGTAAAATGTTTTATAGATGGCACCTTCCTCCTTCGAGATTAGCAAAGATGCACCCCAATATGAATCCGAATTGCTGGAAATGCAAAAAAAAAAGAGGGAACTTTTTTCCATATGTGGTGGTCCTGTACAGAAGCTCAAAAATATTGGCAGAAAGTTAGAAATTGGCTGGAAGAAATGACAAAAAAACAGATCGAATTCAAACCAGAGTCCTTTTTGTTAGGGATCTTTGATAAACAAATATTTTTTAAAAAGTAAAATATATAATAATACACATTTTGACAGTGGCCAGATTGGCTTTTGCACAATGTTGGAAGCAGCTTCATGTTCCATCAGAGGAGATGATCATTCAAAAAATTTCAAATTGTGCAGAAATGGACAAATTAACTTTGGCATTAAAAAATAAAGACACGTCAGTATACTACAACAACTGGAACTGTTGGTACAAATGGATAGACCAAAGATAGACTTCACACTAAATGGCAAAAGGGGATAGGATAAACCCATAATAGTGATACACAGATATATGTAAGGATTAGGTGTGTGTATATGGCATAAAATAAGGACAAAAAAGAGGGCTTACAAACTGTTGAAGATGAGAATGTTTTCAATTTTTTTCTTTCTATTTTCTTCTCCCTTTCTTCTTTTTCTTTCTTTCATTTATCTATGTGTTGTTGGTTTGTTTTAATTGTAAAATCAATAAAATTTATTTTAATAAAAACAGAAATGCACTTTGTTGCGTGACGAATGTCTTTAGAGACAACAGCTTAAAAGCCAAGACATTTCTCTCCATTCTGTTGACATTAAAGTCCCATGATGCTTTTCCTATTAGTGATATTAATGGCTAATATTTTCCTCATGTTGTGGTGCACCCAACTGGCTCATTTCATTTAATATTTTATAACTCATAATGCTAAATGTGGATCCTTGTAGACAAAAAAAAGCTTTCCTTTATGTTTTTAAAGCTATGAAACTCACTCCAAACATATTCAAGATACATAAGGTCCCTAACTTGGGGCACATTCAAACATTCAATTCATTTGGATTTTGGCTTTAAAACCATATTTTTATTTAAGACAGAAGTAAGGAAACCATGGTCCCCAGGGTGCATCCCTGGAGACACTAGGTAACTCAGGTTAATCTCTGAATTCTAAATCTCTATGGTCATCCCGATAGAAAGTGGCATTTTCAATAGACATGTCATATTAAGAATGACATGCTTCAGAGGTGGTATTCAGCAGATTCTGACCAGTTCTAGAGAACCAGTAGAAGATAATATAGGGTGGGTGTCGGCAACCTGCAGCTACAGAGCTGCATGTGACCCTTTGGACCTTCTGCTGCAACTCCCTGGGAAGTAGAGGAACTAGTATACCAACAACTCTCCATGATTTATGATTATAAAGTTCCAAATTCAGAAAGAGTAGAAGATAGTGAAGAAGGCTGGGGAGGGCTAAGTGGAGGAAAAGATATTGAGAAGCATTCCTCCAAGCCTTTCAGCTGAAAGAGAAGAGCCAGCAGACAACATGTCTATTGAGATTCTCAATCATCCAGGTCATGATTGTCTCAAATGTTTTTTTTTTTCAAAAGATAACTGGGCTATGCTTTTTTTTTTCTTCTTCTTCTTCTTTTCTCTTGAGGAAGAAGATGGTTTGCTTTTCATCCAAGAAGCTTCATCAGTTCTGGCTGGATGGTAGTGGTAGTGGGGGAAATGGATGTATTAGTCTAATCTTCCATCCCCATCACCACCACACAAACACCATTCAACCAGAACTGATGAAGCTTCTTGGATGAGAAATGAAGTGTCTTCTTCCTCAAGAGAAAAGAAGAAAAGAAAAAGAAAAAATCATGCCCAGTTGCCTTTTGAAAAAGCATTTTGAAATAGGAGCCAACATATTTCTCAGTTTAGTGGAAGATAGTACTGATAAAGAAAAGCTGGTGTGGAGTCCTGATCTGGCTGAATGATAGTTTGAAAGAAAACCTGTCTTGCAGGTAAGGAACATAATGATTCCCCAGATATTCATATCCATAACATGGGGGAGAAGAAGTTCTACCCTCACATCAGGGTCCTTTCCATTTCTGGCCAAAAGATTTTTCTAATTGCAACCAGGAGCCAGCCACTCCAAATCAACTTTAGTAATGTGAATAAATAGGTCAGCCAAAATAGTGCTTCTGCATGGTGGCTGGGGAATTCTGGAAGTTGCAGTCCACACATCTTAAAGTTGCTGAGGTAGAAATATATTAAAAAATCAGCAATTGAGAGGCTCCACACATCAGAAGTAAAGAAAAGCTGAACTTCGTTAAGCTAAAGAAAAGCTGAACTTGTTACAGAATAGAGCTGATGCCTTTAACAGCACAGTGTAAAGTGTAGTTTTGTTCTGACTCAGGAGAGGAAGTTATTGATTGCTTTGAATGAAAAGCATGTAAGGGTCTCAAATTTATTCTTGTGATAATGAATTGGGCTCAAGGAAATAGGATGTATTATTGGCCTGACCAATGGAACCACCTGTAGAAAAAACAATAGGATTGCATGGAAGAAAGAAGGAAGGAAGGAAGGAAGGAAGGAAGGAAGGAAGGAAGGAAGGAAGAAAGGAAGGAA
>BLBF01000040.1:10449252-10470752 GCA_015471245.1 Laticauda colubrina | reverse complement strand
TCAGGCGCTGCACAAGTTCGTCAAACATGGCTGGAGGCATCCTCATGAAGTTCTGGAATGCCCGAGTGTCTTCGCTCCTGAGCTCCACCATCAGCTTGTTGTACAGTCCGTCCTCTGCTCTTCTGGTGAACCATCTTCATACCCAGACGCTTCTTGGCTGCCCCTTTTTCTTCCCGTAGTAGAGTTCACAGAGCCTGTAGATGGCTTCGCACTGTTGCAGAAGGATGGTGGCTGCCAAAAGGACCATGTTACGATCCACGGTGGACATGACTGGATGCTGTGGAAGAGGAAAAGGCAGATGAAGGCTGCAGAGGTCCGCACCGCAGGGCTGCTGTTCTGAAAGTGAGATCCAGATGTGTTGCTCCCCCTTTTTATAGGCAGTATAGGTGTCCCTTTGCATCCTCTAGGCATCCTGTAGACATCCTTAATATCCGAAATAGGTCCCCTCTGAGAACGTTTTTTCCATTTTAAACGCTTTGTTTCCGCTTGGCATCCGTTCTGCATCCGTTCTGCTTCCTCCCTGCATCCGAGCGGATGCGAGTTGCGCGGATGTGCAGCGGATGCCTAGCGGATATAGCAGATGCATAACAGATGCAGAACGGATGCGTAGCGGATGCATAGCAGATGCATAACGGACAAATTGGATACATTTTCTGCACAAAAGTTTTGGGCAGCTCAAAACTTTCTGAGCGGATGAAACATCAATAGACGGATGCTGGACGGATAGAGAGGAAGCAAAACGGAGGCAGTGAGTACATCGCGTTAACCAACGGATGGCAAGCTTTTTTGTCCGTTTTACATCCTCTTTGCATCCGTTGGTGCAGTGTGACAGGGGCTTTAGATTGCTGCTCCCATCATTCCCAGCCAGTATAACCAAGACAGGTACCTGTAAAAGACATGTGATAAACAATTGACTGACAAAAGTACAGAAAAATCAGATCATTTTCCAAGTCGTTTAGAGGCAGAATGTCATCTTGATCATTATAAATCATTTCTGGTTTTGGAAAATTTACTTCCTGAAAAATGACTGTATCCTCCAGATTGGCCAGATTGACATATTCTGGAAGGAAGAAAAATAATATTTCAATATTCCTGGAATGTTTTGTATTTAGAACAGTAACATGTGTGCATCTTTAATGCATCCTTTTTGCAATTTTTGCTAATTAGTAAACATGGGAATAAAATTAATGGATACATGCACACATACAAGAAAGGGAGAGAGAGAGAGACAGAGACAGAGAGAGAGAGAGACAGAGAGAGACAGAGAGAGACAGAGACAGAGAGAGAGAGACGGTGGGGCAGAGAGAGAGAGAGACAGAAACAGACAGAGAGACACGCAAAAACAGAGACAGAGAGAGAAGCTGTAGTATATCGGTTCTCAGCATGTATCATTGTAATAAAAAATATCCCTGAACTTTTCACTTTTCACCAACTTCTCAAAGGTACCAATTACAATGAAATATCACTGTTAAGCTGCCTTTTACTGAGAATATTTTTAATACATTCCTTGCAAATCCATAAATATCTTTACTTCAAAGTCTATTTCACGTGAATGGAGACTAAAAGAAGAAGAGGAGAGAAAAAAATCATGATAAATGCACATTTTTATTCCCTTTATATTGGGTGCTGCCATTAGCTAGTTGGCCATTAATATGCTACTCCCAGAGTGATGCCCATCGTCTGTAACAGCAAAGTCACTAAAATGAAAACAGAGTTAATTTTCTTAAACAGAGTCTTTCTTCTGAGTTTTTATTTTTCAAAAAAACCAAATTTTATTAGTTTTTAAAGACAATACACAAACAAACAAAACATAAAACCTAATAGCATAAAACCTCTTTTCTAAAAACTGCTTCTTAAATTTTGACAAAACAAATAAAACATCTTATTTGAGTACAACATAGTTCCAGATTATCACATATGCATATCTTATTTATTCTTTTTCCAACTTCTCACTATTTCTCCCTTTATTCAATTAGATTTCTTTTACCTAAATTTCTATATCTATTTATTCATTGTACTTATACTTTCATCTGTCTTGTTTACAATTTCATTGTTCTTTTCTAATGTTCTTCCAAAATTTTATTAATTCTCAGTAGGCTAACCTAACAAACAAAACACAAAGCATAGAAACATAAAACTTCTTTTTGAAAAGTGGCTTAATCCTGGGTTAGCATCTTTTTATACAGATATAAATCAAATTCATGCTCACCTTATATACTATTTCATATCTCATTTAACGTTCTGCATTTTCTATATGTTTTCTCCCCCCTTTTCACTCTCTTAATTCTATTTTATTTATTTCATCTCAATTTAAATCATTATACTTGTAACTTTTGTCTGTTCTTTTTCAATTATCTAGTTTTTCTTTTCTCTTTACTGCAAAATTTCTCTGTAATCACTGGTTGAAGTATGACGACTTTTTATCTTTCCCCTAAATTTAACACTTAAAATAATATATAATTTCCATACTGATTCTGCTTAGTGCATTCTACATAGTAAATTTTAAAATAATAAAAGAAAAGAAAAAAAAATAGTGAGCTGATAATATCATAAAAACAATGTTCCATAACTAATTAAACTCTATTAGACATTTTACACAATCCCTTTAATATATTGTTATATAATATTCCAATTTTCTAACTCTATTTCAAATGCAAATACTACAATACAATCCTGTGCATTTTTGCAGAATCTCTTCTTTAGTTACATTTTTCCCTTTGTCTCTAAAAAAAACCCTGTTTTTTAACATCTTGTTTTAAGTCTTTATAACTTCTCTTCCCTTTTTCCCTTCCTCTCTTATCCAGTCTGGTCTTTTTGCCCCCCCCCCCCATCTCTCAACCTCCACCCTCTTGGTCTCCCCTCTTTGTTGTATTCCTCTTTTCTGTTGCTTTCTGACATTATATCGATTTTTCACCTTATTTTTCCCTTTCTTGGTTGTTTTTTTAAATCTTGAATTCTCCATTTTCATTCTCTTTCCCTTTTCTTCCTCAACTAAAATTATTTGTCCATTAAAGATGGCTTCTTCTTCATCATCCCAACTTTCTTGTTGTTGTAATTCTTGGTAGGTAGAAATCGCCATTTCTAAGAAGTGAAAACGGATCCAATAGAGCCCTTGCCTTCTTGTTCCTCTTCTTTTAACTTTTTATATTCTATTTTCAATTCTTCAACAGATAATGCCATAATAAGATTTTTTTTAAAAAAACAACCCAAATGTTTTTAATCTTTCAAAAAATAGTTTCCAAGACTCCCAAAGTCATGAAGCAATCCAAATCAGCACAAACTGTTTCATTTAGCACTTTCTTCTTTTTGTACTTTCTCTTCCTGTGGTGGAATTTAATTACACAGTTCCAAAGTAATTTTTTAGAAGTGTTATTGCCATTATCTCTGATCTTAAAAGTTCCAAGCCGTCTCCTCCAACAAAATCTTAATATAAGTTCTTTACCTCTCCCTTCCCACTTATAGCAAAAAAAAATTGGTTTTTAGTTCCAATGTTCAGAAATCTTAATATACCCTTGGCTTTAATTTTCAGGTTTCATTACCTTCTGTGCCAAAGCAGGTTTTTCCGATTTCCATCTGCTATCTCCGTAGGGAAGGAGAGTGAGAAAAAAAAACTTTCCCTTTCACTTTTCTCTGCTGCTTTTAATGATCTTGTTAGGAAACAATGTATCATTTGAAAAGTTGAATCACCAGGATAGAAATGTAACTTATTGTCCCGGTTCAGCCAAAAACTTTCATTTCTTCAAACTTCCTCATGCACAATCTTGTCTGGCTTAAAGCTTCTTTGTGGCGGCCATTACTGACCACCGCTCCAGTGCCTTAGGAAAAGGGAGTTAAGCCGGATGAGGAGAGGGATTGCGATTCCCCCAGACCCCTGCCCAGATCTCACCTATCTTCGGTTACCTCTACGGGGTAACCATAGCCTCCAAATCCAGCTGGATCGGGTGCACCTCAGCAGTGTGAGCAGCAGGAACCGTGCATGATTGCCGATTCCTGCCGCCACCAAAGCCTTGCAACCGGAAGTCTTTCTTCTGAGTGTTTATTAAATTACCCCAATCTAGTTTACAATAGAACTATGAGATCTAGCATGCAAAAATCTCAAATATTCAGAAGAGTCTAAATCATTCCTGCCATGTTACAATAATCCAATTTTTGATAGATCCAATCTGATAACCTTTCTTCACAGCCCTGAAATCCTCAGGGTTAATCCATTCAAATACTAACCATCCCTGACCCTGCTTAGCTTTAGAGGCCAAGCAAGGATAACTAGGCCTTTGCAAACTAAAAATAGCCAGATATAGAAGGAGGTTGTGAACCATATTAATTTCATATCATATCAATTTCATTTTCTACTTAAATAAGTGGACATAAATCACAAGGAGTCATGTTAAGCAGAAGGATACTTCACCATTCTTATCTATGTATAAATTTTGACAGCCTACATCTTCGCTTTCATCCTAGTACCCTATTCTCTATTATTTATTCCAGGTCTACCCACCACTCCCTTTAAAAAAAAACAAAGCTCTTAGGAATTATCCTGAAATAAGTCCTAGCTTGATTTTTACATGTGTGCTCATTATAAGCCCTACCCCCAAAATAAGCCCTAAAATCCCACCCACTCCAGACTGCATGGGTGAAAATTAAGCTAGGGTGGGGATGAGGGGTGGAACTGTCCTACTACTATATTTTAGACAGTTGTAGCCAGGCCTTGTACACCCTAACCCCTGCCTCACCAGCCCATTTCTTGCATAGCTGGCAAGGTTTTCTTAAAGACTTCTGTAGCTGATAACAAAGCTCTGTTATTGGCTGCAGAGGCCTTCAGAAAAGCCTTTGTAGCTGCAGAAGTAGGAGTTCCTGAAGGCCTCTGCCAGCAAAAAGGAGGCCAGGAGTGACGCACGCAAGTGAAGTTAATCAGTGGATGACTTCCCCCGAAAATAAGACTTGGTGTCTTTTTTTGCCACAAAAAGGTCTTATTTTTGGGAAAACACTGTAGGTAAGGCTTTTCTCTCAATTAAATCATAACAAGGTGCCCATACCAGTAATACATTAAATACAACAAGGAAAGGTGAGGTTTGGGAAAGATTTCTCATCTACACCAAACCTATCTGGGATATCTGTCTTTTGATCAAAAACCAATGACAGGGACTTTGGACTCACCCCAGGTACAGAATCAAAGTCCTTGGGCTGTTGCAGAATCAGAGAGCATCACTTTCTCATTTATCTGAACTGCCAGTAATTGTGTTGACAGGAAAGAAGCCAGAGAATAGTGCCATGGTAGGCAATATATGTCAAGATCTGTTATTTTCTTTTAGGCTTATGAAAACACTTGATTGACTCAAAAACTACCCAGACCTTTTAAAATGCTTTATGCCTAATGAATTCTAAACTGAACCTTTACAGCAGGCCATAACTTTGAATAGTAATCTTAATATTAACATTCCCAAAACAGCTTCCATTTATAGCCTTTGAAGTTAAAGAGAAATGTGTTTGGCTAGCTGTATTAACTTGCTGAATTAAACTTCCTATATCCAGGGAGCATCTTGTTCTTGGAGAACATCTCCCACCCACCCCGTGTAGTGATCACCTGCCTGAAAAATGAATGGGTAAAATTCAGTGTCCTGCCTTCTCAGGGTAAAGATTAACCCTCAGGTAAGCCACAGAAGTATGTCTAGATCAGTGCTGTGGCTCCCAATGATTTGTGTTAATAAATATAGTGGAACCTATTTCTCTGTAGAGAGCTAAGGGATTGCCGTTTTAATCTTGGCTGTCAGTCAATCTGTCTCACTTCTATTATCTAAGATAAGAACCTGTCACTCAAGGGAAAGGTATCTGTGGCTTTTCTTCATGCTTCTGGAGACTGCAGTTTAGCAGCATAAGTGAAGCTAGGGATTCCTTTGCCCTGCTTAGCTGGAAATTAGAATCAGAAATTCCCATGACCTTCCATTCTGAACCCCCTTCACCCTCTGGGTTTCTTCTGATCTCCCTACATTACCCTCTGGCCAGGGGTGTGATTCAACCATTGTAACAACCAGTTCAGTAAGCTCACGCTTTGCACTTGCATAGAGGGTTTGCTACTGATCTTCTACTGCAATCCTGAAATCTCCCTGTGTGTTAAACAGCTGATGCATAGCAATCTGCTGTGCCACGTCAAACAGCTGAGATTGAAAACCAGGAAATGAAGGTCAGAGTAGAGCTGGGGCAGGCAGACGGGCCCAACAGCTGATCATTGGAGTGAACCTGTTCACTCACAGATGATTCTTAGAGATACCAGTTGCCTGAACCAGGCCAAACTAGTAGAATCCCACCCCTTCCTCTGGTTCTTTTGATTTCAGAGAGCTGTTTTGAGACATGGCTGGTTACATGAATCGATTGATCAAAGACCATGATTAGATTAAAGATCTATCTGACCGATTGCAAAGATAAATCAGGGTAACCTCCTACCATGGAATGCCTAGAAGGAAAGATGATTATGACATATGACATGACATCATCAGGCTAATAACACCAATATTGTGCCACACATTTTTGCACCATATTATCACAACACTATTGATGTGAATTTACTAAATCATGTATTTGTAAGGACTCCAACAAATCCACCCCCATTCAAATCAGAAGTCTCTAGTCGCATCTCTCAAAGTAAAACAAATGTTTTATTAAGAGTGGTCATGTTGGCATTAGTTGGATGCAGCCAACACTAAAATACATCATTCATTTCCTCCTTGACCCTGCTCTTCCCCCCATTTCCTGGATGTATATACTCCAATGAGACACATCCATATCCAAGAGTCATCAATCATGCTCTCCAGTAATACTCTTCCGCGCCAGCAGCTTTGGGTTACCAAGGCAATTATCTAAGGCATTTGAGGAATGAACAGCTTTCCCCCACTCCCTTTCTAATGGCAACTAAAATGACCAAAGAAGTATTTCTTTTAGTTGACAGTATTTTTATAGTGACTGTGATGACCCAGGGCATGACACAAAAATAACAGTCACAAAAGTGGAATAAATTCCCTTTAATGCCTCCAACTTGGCCCCAATGGCCAATTATCCTTGGCTGGATAACAAACTCTTCAAAAAAAAGTCTACAAAGGGCAGAAATGCAGTCCAAACCCAAAGTAAAAATAATGAGAATTATAAAAACAACACAAACCACACCGAAGTAATTAACACAGCAGGCCAGGATGATAAATTGCAGACTTTCAAAGGATAATGCATCACCCACAGTTGGGACGACACCAAAAGCTCAGATAAGCCTCAAACAAGATAATGCCTGCTTTGCTTCCAGCAAGGAGCCATGTGCAAAATGCCCCACTTATATTCTATTCTCCCAGCTGCAACTAATGAAAGGGATCAGGGCCTTCTTCTCTCCCATAAGCCACATTGCTCCCTTCTCTGTTCCTCCCTGCTTGCCCCAGGATGAAGAGGGGATGGCCCTGGGTCTTTCTCTGAATGTCCAGCCAGACTGTGCCCTTCCCCCATTTCTTCCACAGCCATACTCCCACTCCTGTCAACTGCTCAATCTCCCATTCAGAATCACACTCCAACAAGGGCATGACAGTGACATTGGGGCTTCCCAAATGTCTATTTCCTGTCCCTTTTTGCTCAGACATATGAAGAACAATCAAACTAGGACTTCTGAAGAAGAATGGTCATTTCTGAGCTAGAACCTAAGAGTAATAATGTGTGATTTCTACTTTAACACATGAATACAAAATAGAAACCATACCAGATCATACCATGCAAAAAATAAAAACACAAACATGGGTAAATGTAAAGCCCCTCTAGTAGCTCATAATCTGGAAGGCAAGTTTCTCAAAGAATCAGAGTAGGAATAAGTTAGAATAGAATAGAGCTTGGAGGTCTTCTAATTCATCCCTCTGCTCAAGCAGGAAAACCAACAGTATACTATTTCAGATAAGTGACTGTGTAGTCTCTTCTTAAAACCTCCTGTCATGCTCTTGTTGGAATCTGATTCTGAGGAGGAGATTGAGCAGCTGACAGGGAGTGGGAGTGTGCTTCCGGTGACTGTGGAAGAAATGGGGGAGGAGCACAGTCCAGCTGGGCATTCAGAGGAAGACCAGGGCCATCCCCTCTTCATCTAAGACATGCAGGGAAGAACAGAGAAGGGAGCAACGTGGCTTTCAGGAAAAAAGACAGCCCTGGTTCCTTTCATTAGTTGCAGCTGGGACAACAGGATATAAGTGGGGTGTTTGCACACAGCACCTTGCTGGAAGCAAAGTGTGCATTATCTTAGTCAAGCCTTATCTAGGTTTTGGCATCCTCCCAACTGTGAGTACTGCATTATCCTTTGAAAGTCTGCAATTTATCATCCTGACCTGCCATACTAATTACTTCAATGTGGTTTGTGCTGTTGTTTTTTATTTCTCATTATCTTTACTTTCAGTTCAGACTGCATTTCTACCCTTCGTAGATTGTTTTTTGAAGAGTTTGTTATCCACCTGAGGATAATTGGACATTGGGGCCAAGTTGGAGGCATTAAAAGAAGTTTATTCTACTTTGGTGATTTTTGCATCATGCCTCGGGTCATCACCCACAATTTCTGAAGGCATATTGCTCTTCTCTGAACAAAGTCTCTACATCTTTTTTGTTTTAGTGTGACCAAAATTGGTTGCAATATTCCAGGTGTGGTCTTACGAGGGTAATTTCCTTTACTAGAGAAATGTATTGCACAAATAGGGGGCTAAGTTACAGCCAGAATCTTGGTTATAGATACCTTGGTCCTTATTTGCCAGTAAGCAAGTTAAAGCAAGGCCTCCCTAGTTCCTTTAATTTTCTTTCTAACTGCTTAATGAGGAGCATGTGATTGCTTGTTTGAGGTCACAAAAATAGAGATGTCAAAATGTAGATCTGTTTTCTATCTGTAATATTTTGAAAAGCTCCTTCTTTAGTCCCTGGGGGTCACAGAAATCCATCATCTTGAGATTGGTTACAAAGGAAAGAGTTTGTGGCAGGAAAAGCTGAAACTGTATTAATTAGGGGTGCACAGTGTTTTCTTTTCATTTGCAAAAGAAAAAAGCCCTTCAAGATAAATAAAATTTATACTCTAACAAGCCACTTCTTAAATTGGCTGCATCCTTTCTGGTAATAAACTGGGAGGGTGACTCCATTATCTCAAACCCTCCCTCCCTTTGTTACCCAGGGTGGCACAAAGGCAACACAGCCAGAAAATAAGTATGGATCCCTTTATTTGCTCTAACTTTGCCCCCAATGTCCTGGTTACTCTCTGGCCTAGAGACAAGCTCTCCTATGAACCTACACCAGCCTCTAGCTGCAGATACTCCAGTCCAACGCTGTAAGCAGAATGACTGCAACCAATCACTCCAGCAGGGCAAGATAATAAGTCCAATAATTTCAGCAAGGCAGATAATCACACAGGAGCATGGCAATAATTCACACAAACAGAAGGAATGCCAGGAATGAGGCCCTGTCCCACTGCACTTACAGATGCAAAGAGGATGTAAAACATTTTAAAAAGCTTGCCATCCGTTGGAAAACGCTATGCATCTGTTGTGTACTCATTGCATAGATGTTTCATACGCTCTATCCGTCGAGCATCCTTCCACTGTGATTTCATCCGCGCAAGAAGTTTTGAGCTGCACAAAACTTTGTGAATGGATGAACTTTCCACTGTGTATGATGTAAATCTGTGACATACGAGCAACAAACGTTCTATGTCCATTTATCATCGATTAAATGTCCGCTGTATCCTCTCTGCATCCTCTGGCCATCCCCTCAATTCATATCCGCTGCAGCTGAAAATGGAAAGAGGGAGGAAACAAAGGGTACACAGAACGTCTACACAACGTTAGTAGCACGGAAATAGAAAGGATGCACAGTGAACAGTTTGCATCTGATATACATCCATGCAGCATCCCCTTTCTTTCCTTTAGGCATACGTGATGCATCCTCTTCATCCGCTATGTGTCCGCTTTGAAATTCTCCCCTGGAACCCCTTCGGAGGTTTCATCCGCTTCCATCCACTTTCATCCGCTAGGCTTCCTATGAACATCCGTTTAACATCCCTGCTACATACTATCCATGTCCGTTCTTTTCCGTACTTTTCCATTCTGTTTATGCAAAATTTTGCCACTTTTTGGAGTGGATGACAATGGATGGAGCCACCCCCGAAATTTTGCTTGTCCGCTGTGTCCTTTATGCATACATTTTGCATCCGTCAGCCAGTGGACCGGGCCTCACAACACTTGATGAATTCACTATTTGTTCCCAACAAACACCCCTCCCAACTGCATCTCCTTTAAACTCTTTCCTCAGGTGTGCCTTGTGAAGGGAATCATGGCCCTTTCCTTCCTCATAAGCCATGCAATACATTGTTCTCTCCTGTGTTCTTCCCTGTGTACCTTAAGATGAGGAGGAGGTGGGCCTTGGTCTTCACCTGAACCCCCTCTTCCTTGTTCCACCTCATCTGCTCTGCCCAGCCTGACTTTGCCCTTTCCTAGTTTCCTCCACAACCAAAGGAGTCTCTCTTCTGCTCCCTGTCAGCTGTTCGTCTTCTCCCTCAGATTCAGACTCCAATGGGGGCATGACATCCATGCTGCTTCAAGAGTTGCATTCAGGTGCCAGTTTCTTGCATCCCAAGCCACCATTTTTAAGAAGCATATCCAAAGGGTTGCTCAGTCATCATATTTACAATTTTGAGACATTTTATCCTAATATTTGGACACTTAGCTGTGTGAAATGATGCTAGTGTGCTTTCCCATGGAATTAAACAATAAGCACTGGAGTTTTAGCCTCAGTGCAGTTGCAATCTTTCCTGGATAGACTGAGCAAGCATCTTGCTTATTAGTGTGCCTCATCAGATTGTTTTCAAACTAAAATGAGAAGAGGCATCAAGCAGTGAGCTTTGCCTGCAGCTCCTTGAAACCGGCGCGGTAAAATTGATAATACAAAACTATGTCAAGGATTAGCTCAGCATTGGATCTGAATTCCGTAAACCACCAGCCTCTGCCATGTCCTTGGATACATATTTCGCCCCTCCCTTTCACTTCCCTACTGTGAAATTTAAGCAGGGGCAAATGAACCCAAAATATTAAAACATAATTTGCCAGATCTTTGACTTCAGGGTGAATGCTAAGATGCTTCCATCATCCAGAAAATCTGTGATCTACTTTAAAAGCACTGAGACATGCTACCTATTCTCTTTTCATGGCCTCTCTACGTTGCTGTGGAAAACAGCATATATATGTATCTCTTGTAAAAAGGTTTTTTTTCCTTTAACACAATAAGCAGTATCCTGTGATATTCTTAAACACTGATCACATTGGATTGGACTAAGGGACCATTGAAATCACGGCCTGGTTTACTCCAAAACTGACAGGCTGCTTTTGAGAAGTTTACCAGACAAATTCCCTACTCCCACTCGGTACAACCACTTGCAGTACACTCTTGAGTTACAAGAACAAAGGGAGAAGAGGGATCTGTTGGACAGAGAAGCTATTATTTAGTGAATAGGTTTTTAAGTCAGCGCAAAATGGCAGAACCCAGACAAAAAATAGTGAATAGATTGTCTTCTTGGCATTGGAAATCCACTGTTTCAGAAAATGGAGGGTTTGGTGTAGCCCAGTCTCTGTGGGAAAGTTTTTCATGGTTGCCATCAAGTCTAACTCTGCTCTTCAGCCATGAAGGAAGGTCTGGGGAGGGTTAAATATACTTTCCAAGAGACAATTTATCACTATTCAAAAGCTCTGTTCACACAAATGCTCACCATGGTTACTAAATTCATCCATTTCCTGGGTTGTCCTCAACCCCCCATGTGAAAATACAGTGAAATATAGGACTTGGATCTCAAATAATCAAAAGCCATGAGCACCTTCTATGAACAAGGAAATCTTCAGCAAGAGGAACCAGCTGGTGTCATATATGCATTGGGACTACATCAAGTAAATAACATAAATTACTTGATTCACATCATTTGAGAGAATAGCATAATGCATATGACATCACCATAGCTTGCAGCATGTTTCTATGCCTATTAGTTGTCTGCTACAATGTCTGTGAACTTCCCTGGACAGAACTTGACTGTGTCTAAAGCACCTGTCACACTGCAGCAATGGATGGAAAGAGGATGTAAAATGGAGAAAAACACTTACCATCCGTTGGTTAACGCGATGCTTCCGTTCTGTACTCACTGCTTCTGTTTTGCTTCCTCTCTATCCGTCCAGCATCCGTCTCTTGACATTTCATCCGCTCAAAAGGTTTTGAGCTGTTCAAAACTTTTGAGCGGAAAATGTATCAAACGAGTCCATTCTGCATCTGCTAGGCATACGGGGGACATCCGTTCTTTCATCCATTGTCATCCGTTACGCATCCGCTATATCCGCTAGGCATCCGCTGTGCATCCGCGCAACTCGAATCCACTCCAGCGGTAAATGGACGCAGGGAGGAAGCAGAACGGATGCGGAATGGACACGCAGCGTTAGTAGCACGGATGGAGAAAGGATGAAAGCGGATGCAGCACGCAAAGAAAGCATTTAAAACGGAAAAAACGTTCGCAGAGGGGACCTATCTCGGATATTAAGGAAGTCTAGAGGATGCCTAGAGGATGCAAAATGATTCCGCATCCGCTTTCCATCCACTCTGCGTCCTCCCCGTCCGTTCCTTTCCATGTTATCCACTCTGTTTATGCAAATTTTTGCCCCTTTTGAGAGCGGATAACAACGGATGGAACATTTTTCTCATCCGCTGTGTCCTTTTTACAAATGTTTTGCATCCATTGGGCAGTGTGACAGGGCCTTAACTATATTTCATTACATCCTAGTAACTTCTAATTTGCATTACAAAGTTTCACTCTTCGTGAAGTTGCTTTTATTTATCAGCGCTCCAGAATTTGGAGGTTATATTGCTTAAGGAGGAATAAGTGAAAAAAATATATTTGCTTGTAGCTTCAAGCAGTGCTAGTAAATTCAGAGCTCAATCCAAATAATGCATTTTAATCTTAGAATTAAATGAATTCTTAAACCGTGAACTATTGCAAGCTCCTAATATGATAAATAAATCTTTGCAATACTTCCCAATGAATAAAATTAATGTTTCCTCTGAGGTTTCCTGGACCAAGAAGAAACAGAATAACAAAATAAGAGAATTGGAGAGAACTTTGGAAGTCTTCTCGTCCAACCAGTTTCTCAAGCAGGAGACCCCAAGGGTGGGATTCTACCTGGTTGGACCAGTTCTATAGACCCAATTGTTACGATTCTGCACAGTTCAGAGAACCGGTAAATGGCACCACTGGATGCCGTGCCCTGCCCCACCCCACCCACTTATTCCTTACCTAGCATGCACGCCATCCAACTTGCCTGCATTGTGCCTTCACCTAATTTTTGGTAAGTTGCTATTTTTCTTTTTTTATTTTGCAACCATCAGCTGTTCTGACTATCAGCTGTGCCAGGAGATTTAGATTAACTAGAAAGCAGGAAATCACTGGATTTCTTGCTTTCTAGCTAATCTAAAAGTAGAGCTGAACCTTCCTTAGGACTGAAGCTTCTATTTTTCAGTGCAGGCTCAGATAGCAGATTGCAGAAAGTTAGATCTCTGAGTGAATCTGTGATTCTGTGAGCAACTCAATCTGACTGACTGCTTTGCCTGACTTTGGGTACAAGTTGCTCTTTTTTAAATAAAAAAATAAATGTTTACATAAATATTTACAATATTTACATAAAAGCCATGGCCACCCAGGTCACATGACCACCAAGCCACACCCACAAATTAGGCCACACCCAACAGAACCGGTTGTTTAGAAATTTGAATCCCATCCCTGGGAGATCCTATACAATTTCAGACAAATGGTTGTCCAATTTCTTCTTAAAACCCCAGTGATGGAGCACCCACAATTACTGGAGACAACTCTTCCCACTGATGAATTGTTCTAACAATCAAGTTCTAGAAATACTATAAATAAACCACTTACTTTTAAGACTTATATTTTAAGTTTTATATCAAATAAAACAACTTATTTGTACCTATAGTTTATATTTTCAAAGGGCAGAAATTCAAAATGCATAACCATATCCCAGAGGGCTCTTCTTCTTTTAAAAATGTTTTTGAAACAAAAGGTATGCATATTTTTAAGATACGGTTAATTTTAACTGCACAGTCTTTAGCTTTTCTCTTACTATCAAACATTTTTCCACCTTTTAAAAGGGTAGAAATTTAAAACAATATAAAAGCAGTCATTTTAAGAGCATAAACAGTTCTATAGGCAGTCCAAAGTAAAGGCTAGGTCCCACTCGCCGACGGATGCAAAACGTATGCAAAAAGGACACAGCGGATGAGCAAAATTTCGGGGGTGGCTCCATCCATTGTTATCCGCTCCAAAAAGTGCCCCAAATTTGCACAAACAGAATGGAAAACAACGGAAAGGAACGGACGGGGGTAATACGTAGCGAAGATGTTAAACGGATGTTCGTAGGAAGCCTAGCGGATGACAGTGGATGGAAGTGGATGACACATCCGAAGGGCTTCCGGGGAAGAATTGCAAAGCGGATGCATAGCAGAAGGAGTGGATGCGTAGCGGATGACACGGATGCATCACAGACGCCTATAGGATGCATAGCGGATGCAAAGCGTTCATTGCGCATGCGAGGAGGATGAATTGCATCAGCTCCATGGATATAAAAGGATGCAGCTTGCAAGCAGTCAGCATTCAGAGGAAAGACGTGCTGCCACAGACATCTTCGAATAACACCATGGTTCGTCAGTCAGGGAAGAAAAGGAAGCCTGTGCCTACTCCTGCCAGTCCTGGCAAGAAGGACAGAACCACCATCCCACCCCCTGACACTGACTCTGAAGCTGCTGGTGCTTCTGCTGCTGCTGGTGATGCTGCTGGTGGTGCTTCTCCTGCTGATGCTGATGGTACTTCTCCTGCTGGTGCTGCTGGTACTTCTCCTGCTGCTACTGCTGGTGGTGCTGCTGGTGCTGCTGGTGCTTCTCCTGCTGCTGGTGCTGGTGCTGCTACTGCTGCTGCTACTACTGGTGCTGCTGGTGCTGCTGGTGCTGTGGTGGACCAGCCCCAAGGCCCTCAAAGCCCTGCTGCTCAAGCCTCTGAAGGCCCTGCTGCTGAAGCCCCTGCCAGAGGGAGGAAGAGGCAAGGGAAGGAGAAGGGAGAGAGAAAACAGTACACCGTTTCTGAGGAGCATGAGGATGAGGTGCTGGAATGGCTGAGGGAGAATGAGTACCTCTGGAGAAAGGGCCACAGACTGTATTGGGACACCAAGAAGAAGCAGGCAACTTGGAGAGACAAGGCATAGAGCGTGGGGTACACTGCAGAGGTACTCCTAGGTTGGTGGAAGCACATGCACACCTAGTATGGCAAGCTACACCTCAAGAAATCTGGCCAGGCCGCTATCAAGCTCACAGACCGGGAGATGTACGTCATGGCCAAGTGCAGCTTCCTGGATGGTGAGGTCTGCCACCGAGGAGCAGCCCCTCTGTCAACCCTCTCCCTCAGACAGCCCATAGACAGCCAATCCTCTTCCAGCCAGGAGCCAGCTGTCCTGTCCAGGCAGGTGTCTTCGGAGAGCCCCATGGCAGAGACTCCCCCAACAGCTGCACTCCCCATGCCAGAGGACATGAAGGATCCACTGTCACAAATGGAGGAAGAAGCGGCAGCCACCAAAGACCAACCCACCCCCACCTCCACATCCACAGAAAGCAGGCAGAGAGGCAGAGGCAGACTGGGGGCCAGAGCCACGCTGTCCTGCTGGAGATCAGGGACACAATCAAAACCAGCACAGATCTTCCCTCTCAGCTGGTCCACAGTGACATACCATCCTCAAACCACTAGCCCTTCATCACGTACATGAGCCAGACCCTCATGGACCTGCCCGAGGCCCAGTACCAGGTGATGAAGCAGAAGATCACAGCACTTCTGCCCAACCCTCCAGGTCTAGCTGAAGCTGCTCTGACCCAGTCCAGGTCTGCTCCTCCACCCCAGGCAATGTCACAGCCCTTCCACGGCTTTCAATAGCCCCTCACCTATCAAGGCAACGAGTACCAGGACTTCCTACAACAGAGGCAGCCCTTCCCAGTCCAGGCCCAGGTTCATTGCACGCCACAGATGCCTCACCTCGCCCAGCTGCAGACCAGACAGCCCCACTACACTCCTCCTTCCTCCACCCCATAGCCAAGCCCCTCAATGGACAATCTGTCATCAGTCTTGGGCCTAACATCTCAGGTCCTTGATGAGGGGCCTCTCAACCTCACAGGACTGAGTCAGCTCTCTGAAAGCTTCCTGAACAGACCATCCCCTGTTGTACACTCGGGGCCAAGCACCCCAATGGCGCCTCAGACCAGCACTCCATCCACGTCGACAGTCCCTGGCTGCTTGACATCTGAGACCATGGACATGCCTCAGAGTGACTGAGAATAGTGCCAGAGACTGAGTTGTTACCTGTTCACTTTATCTTTGCTTAAAGACACTTTACTTGGTTCATTTTGCTTTTTTAATAAAGTCATACAGTTTACTTAAGACAGTTATTAATAAAGGTTATCTTTGCTTCACACACTGGGTCATTTTATTTACTTAATAAAGTGTTCGTGAAAACTTTGAAAAAATGTTTAAGCCTTTGCATGCTTGTGGGATAGGTAAGGATAGTTGTGGGATGGGTAAGGATAGTTGTGGGATAGGTAAGGATAGCTATGGGATAAACATTCCAGTGCAAGCATAGTGGGACTGTATGGTCCACCCTCCCAGCTGCCACACGTATGGCCCTTTTTTATCAATAACAATTTATTCATTGATCAACACATTTCAAAATAAACAAAGCTCTTTATTAATGCCCTATTCATTGTAGGGCCACTCAACATACATGGCACAATCTAATCAATGTTATGAGACAGGCTCAAGGAAGCATCCATTAAGCATCTATCATCCTGTCTTGCCACTCCACTGCTCCAGCTGGGGAGTTGTACCAGTGTTTCAGGAGGTTGCACTGCTTCTTCCCTTCATGTGAAGCTCTGTTGGGGCCTTGTACATCCACAGTGTCTATCAGGTTTAGTCTTTGCCTCCATTCACCAGGCTCCATGTCCCCATTCCCTTGTTGACGGTCCACGAGCCTGTTCTGCAACACTGGGTAGCGGGTGCACATGAGATTGTGCAGGATGCAGCAAGCTTCAACGATGCTCCTCACAGTCTCTGGGTGATGCTGCATGGTTGTGAGAAGTACCTGGAACCTGTTGGCCAAGATGCCAAAGGCGTTCTCCACCACTCGTCTTGCCATGGATAGCCTGTAGTTGAAGATCCTCTCTTCACGGGTGAGGTATCTTGAAGTGTAGGGCTTCATGAGGTAGGTTCTGAGGGAGAAGGTGTCATCACCCACGATGAACTAGGGCACATCTTGTGTGTCATTGGGTAGGGGTTCTGGATCTGGAAAACCCATGATGAGGTTGCGTTCCAGCCCATCCTTGAGGACCTGGCTATCTGAAGCTGACCCGTTGCCTGAAGCATCGATGTACATGAACTTGTAGTCAGCATCAACCATGGCAAAGAGGATGATGCTGAAGAAGCCCTTGTAGTTGTAATAAGAGGACCCCGAGTTGGGTGGAGCTTTGCAGGCCACGTGCTTCCCATCTATGGCTCCAGTGGTGTGGGGAAAGTTCCACCTCTGATACCACTGCTCTGCAACTTTCCTCCAGCCTTCTTCAGTGGTGGGAGACTGGAGGAGCTCCTCCACATATTCTTCGATGATGGCCTGCACCACTTCTCTGACCACTTTGCTGATGGTGTTGTGTGGCACCCTCCAGGCATACTGTATGTTTCTGTATGTGGTCCCAGAGGCCAGGTGGCACAGAGTCAGTGCCACCTTCAGTCCAGGGTCCAGGTTGGGATGAAAGTTGGTGCTTGGCTTTGTCAACCTGGGTCTCAGATGCTCTACAAGTTTGTCAAACATGGCTGGTGGCATCCTCATGAAGTGCTGGAATGCACGAGGGTCTTCATTCCTCAGCTCCACCATCAGCTTGTCATACAGTCCAAACTCCACTCTTCTCCTGATCCATTGTCAGACCCACACAGCTCTTGGACGTCTCCTTCTTCTTCTTGCATAGAAAAGGTGAAACAGTCTGAACAGGGCTTGGTTCTGGTGTTGAATGATCGCAGCTACCATAAGGACTGTGTTATGATCCATGGTGGACATTAATGTATGATGTGGAAGAGGAAGACCAAGGATGAAGAGGTCTGTACACCACGGCTGCTGGTGATTTCCTCCCCCTTTTTATAGGAAATATTGGTTTTCTGCTAGGTGTCCTTCCACATACTCTAGGCATACTCCAGACATCCTAAATATCCAAGATACATCCCATATACAAACGTTTTGTCTGTTTTAATGCTTTATATATGAGATGCATCTGCTTACATCCTTTCTATTTCCGTGCTACTAACGCTGTGTGGACGTTTCATGTACCTTTCGTTTCCTCCCTCTTTCCATTTTCAGCTGCAGTGGATGTGAGTTGCGAGGATGTCCAGAGGATGCCGAGAGGATACAGCGGACATTTAACAGATGACAATGGACATAGAATGTTTGTTGCCCATATGTGTCGCGGATGTACATCGTACGCGGCGGAAAGTTCATCCGCTCAAAAAGTTTTGTGCAGCTCAAAACTTCTTGCGCGGATGAAATCGCAGTGGATGGATGCTCGACGGATAGAGCGTATGAAACACGTATGCAGTGAGTACACAACGGATGCATTGCGTTTTCCAATGGATGGCAAGCTTTTTTGTCCATTTTACATCCTCTTTGCATCCGTTGGTGCAGTGGAACATGGGCTTAAATAGTTATATTATTACATGTTGCACTGACAGAAATGCCAGTGTCAGTATACCACAAATATTTCTGAATTCAATCTTTGTGGTCAGTTTCAGGGCATCATCAATTTATGTAAGAGCCAAAACAGTGTGATAATGAAGAAATTTGGACTGGCTCTGGAGACACACTGACCTAAGTTCCTCTTAAGCACAAAAGTGTAACAGTTAATTTTCATCCTGTCCCCTGGTGTCTCAGCCCAAATATCACAAGCCCTTTCCCAGCCTACCTCACAGGATTGTTGTGAAAAATAGGAAGAAGTAGTGCTTGGATTTAATATGGTTCAGTCACCAGGACCAGAGGTTTTATCTTCCAAACTTTCAAGAGTCTTCTGGAGCACATCCTCAGGGAACTTTGTGATTTGCTTTGGGCTATTCTGGTTGTAGCTTTTTAGATGAAGATTGGGGTGTTACTGCTGGCTGGCTATTAAATCATTGGCTTTTGTTTCCTTGTGCTGCCAAGCCCCCACCTCCTAAGAACTTGATCACTGGTGGTAAATTAGCACTCCTGTTGATTGATGAGGGGCCTGTTTTCCAGGTTTCAATCATTTCCCTGGCTGTTTTTGTGCTTGCTTGTCCAACAATCTTAGTAGCTGCAAAATTGAATGTATGTCCTTGTTTATTGCAATGTGAGACTATCAGTGAGTTTGGGCCTCCATGTCTGACCACTCACTTGTGTTCTTGCAAAATGGAAATTAGTTTCCTCCCTGTCTACCCTATATAGTCACAGTGGCAATGTTGTGATTGAGTCACTAAGCCATGTCCAACTCTTTGTAAGATAGCATGCCAGGCCACTCTGTCCTCCATATCTCCTGGAATTTGCCCAAATTCATGTTCATTCATTGATGCAATGGCTGGTCTAAATGATCGACTTTGAGAGGGAGGGTAGTTTGACATAAAACAGGAGAATGAGGATCTTACATTTTAATTATATTTGTAATTGATGAACAACATAGAAGTCAATGGAAGTGACTCAGTGGTGGAATTCAACTTTTTTTACTATCAGTTCTGTGGGTGTGGCTTGGTGGGCATGCTTTGTGCACACACACATGCAGAGAGTTTGCTACTGACCTTCTCCTGCAATCTTGCACTCTCCCTGTGTCTTCAACAGCTGATGTGTGGCAATCTGCTGTGCCGCATAAAGCAGCTAAGCTAGAGCAGTATAGAGCCAGGGCAGGTGAGAGGCCCCAGCAGCTGATCCTCGGAGCAAACCGGTTTGCTCACAGATGATCCTCGGAGCTATCTGTTCGGGTAAACCAGGCCAAACCAGTAGAATACCACCACTGAAATGACTGCAGTAAACATCTTACTTCCTTTATTTTAACATTTTTGCCATACGCTGAATAAATAAAATAAAACCCTGCTTCCTTTCTCTGGATGTAGATCCCTTTTTTAAGAGTATTGCACAATAGCACAAGATGAATGAAAGAGCATTGGTTGGATAATCCCAATTAGCAAGCAGAACTGGAGAGCAGGCAGAAACCTGGAAGTGATGTGACATGAAAATCAGAAAGAAGATTGGAGGAGATAAAGCCATTTTCTGCTCCTATAATTTAGTGATCCCGTGGTGTTCCCCAAGCCATTTTCTGCAGTTGTTGATTGTTCATAAGGCATGTATATACAAAGCAATAAAGCTCTTTTCAAAACAGCATGTTCAGAGCTGTGTGCTCAAAGAAAACAGTGCCAATTGTGATGGTGAGCGTGCATGTGTGTGTATGTCATATTGTATTTTTTTTACTTCAAATTGTACTGATTAAAGTCTTTCAGAGATGCCTGCCCATTTAGCAGGGATAATTAGGTATAATAAAAGCTCTGATATTATAAAATAAATGCAACATTTAAAAATAGAATGAAATAGCAGACAGCAGGATAGATCTCCCCAATGGTGCTTTTTCAGGATAGGCTTATTACAGAACACAAGTGCCATCTAGTGACAGGAAGAAAAATGTGCAGTTATCAGCAAGGAGAAGTTCATTCAAATGTATTACTGTAAAACATTTTGATTGCCGACATTTCAGTTAAATAACTATTGAACAAAAGAATGAATTCATACATTCATCCTGTATTTCAGAGGTATTGCCATGATTCACTTCACAATTTTGGAAAGAAAAGTCATAAAATGGGGCAAAGCCCACTTAACAAATGTCTCTCTCAGCAACAGAAATATTGGGCTCATTTTGTAGTGATAAGTCAAAGACCACCTCTATTCTGAAACAAAGTCCCACTATTCTGTTCTCTAGAATGGGGAAAATATCATTAATGCTTGGTTTTTATTAGCCAAGGCTTTTACTGACCAACATCACATAGGGTTGGGGAAAATGTTAATTTATCAACAGCACTCTTTTAATCTATTTATTAGCAGAATAGTTCTTGTAAAAAACAACAACTGGCAGGAGAAGCCTGAAAAAGAAAGAATTATGGGAGTTGAAGTCCACACATATGAAAAGCAACAAGGTAGTCTTGGAGAAAAAATAGAATGGAGGTGGAGATAAAAATTAAATTAAATGGATTTATTGGAGCTGACCATTGATGGAGGACCTGATTATGAGTATAGCTGCACTTAATAACAATTGCACACCAGAAAAGATCTCACTTTAGAATTCAGGGGTTTATTAGAATTTAAAATTGGAAAAGATAGAGACATATGGTGAGATGGCTGGCTTGAAAATAA
>BLBF01000040.1:10423122-10448852 GCA_015471245.1 Laticauda colubrina | reverse complement strand
TAGATTGACATTTGAAATTAGAGAGCAAGAAGATAAACAATTTTATGCAATTTGGGCTTTTTTTTATCAATGGTTAGATGATAAAATACAATAATACAGCATTAGTATTATATATATGAAGGGTTTTTAGGATTGATTTGTTATGATTATATGATAAGTTATAGAATAAACTGTTTGAAGTATTGTTATCTCACAAAGCATGAATGATTAAAAGTATGGTCAGAAAAAGATTTTTTTTATTTTTTCTTGGTAATATTAGAATATGGATTGACAATATGAGTGGTTATGCAATATAACTGTAATTGACACTATAAAATGAATGCACAAAACTGATGAACCAACCGATACACCGGAAGTATATATGAGAGTAGATGTTTTTAATGTTTTGTACGTTTGTCTGTTTGTAGAAAATTAATAAAATTAAAAAAAAAAAAAAAGAATTTAAAGCATAGAAAACATAAACCACTTATATTAATCACATTGTAACAAGGGTCAATCAGAGAAGCAGTCTAATGGAACTGCCTCAAGAGAAGCCTGAGGCCTGGAGCCTGGTGTTGAAGTTTATAGGAAAAGAAAGATGATAAGTCTGTGGAGAAGAGTGCTATAATAAGATCCTTAGGTAATTAAACAATGCAGTATGGTGGTTTGTTTTTTTTTTATTTCTCCTAAGCTGCGCTACCCCTCCTCAACAGTTTGTTTTTTGAAATAAGTTACATTTTTGTGCTTGCTTTTTATTTTATAATAAAATAATTATTTTTTAAGGGAGTAGCATCTTTTTTTCCCCTCTTTGTCTCTTTCTGCCTTGCTGCTATTTTTGTTTTTCCATCTACCTCCCATACCGATTTTTTTTTTTTTAAGCCCCTGTCACACTGCACCAACGGATGCAAAGAGGATGTAAAATGGACAAAAAAGCTTGCCATCCGTTGGTTAACGCGATGTACTCACTGCCTCCGTTTTGCTTCCTCTTTATCCGTCCAGCATCCGTTTATTGACGTTTCATCCGCTCAGAAAGTTTTGAGCCGCTCAAAACTTTTGAGCGGAAAATGTATCCAATGCATCCATTCTGCATCTGCTACGCATCCGCTAGGCATCCGTTCTGCATCCGTTACGCATCCACTATATCCGCTAGGCATCCGCTGCGCATCCGCACAACTCCATCCGCTCCAGGAGAACGGATGCCTAGCGGATGCAGCATGGAAACAAAGCATGTAAAACAGAAAATACATTCACAGAGGGGACCTATCTCGGATATTAAGGATGTCTACAGGATGCCAAGAGGAAGCCTAGAGGATGCCTAGCGGAAAACCTATATTTCCTATAAAAAGGGGGAGCAACTCACCTGGATCTCACTTTCAGAACAGCAGCCCAGCTGCAGACCTCTGCAGCTTTCATCTGCCTCTTCCTCTTCCACAGCATCCAGTCATGTCCACCGTGGATCGTAACAAAGTCCTTTTGGCAGCCACCATCCTTCTGCAACAGTGCAAAGCCATGTACAGGCTCTGTGAACTCTACTACGGGAAGAAAAAGAGGCAGCCAAGAAGCGTCTGGGTACGAAGATGGTTTGCCAGAAGAGCAGAGGATGGACTGTACAACAAGCTGATGGTGGATCTCAGGAACGAAGACACTCGTGCATTCCAGAACTTCATGAGGATGCCTCCAGCCATGTTTGACGAAGTTGTGCAACATCTGACACCCAGGTTGACCAAGCAGAGGACCAACTTCCGGCCCAGCCTGGAACCTGGGCTCAAGGTGGCACTCACTCTGCGCCACCTGGCCTCAGGGACCACCTACAGGAGCATGCAGTATGGCTGGAGGGTGCCACCCAACACCATCAGCATTGTGGTCAGAGAAGTGATGCAGGCCATCATCGAAGAAAACAAGGAGGAGCTCCTCCAGTGCCCCTCCACTGAAGAAGGATGGAAGAAAGTTGCAGAGCAGTGGTATCAGAGGTGGAACTTCCCATACACTGTTGGAGCCATCGATGGCAAGCACGTGGCCTGCAAAGCACCACCCAAGTCGGGGTCCACTTATTTCAACTACAAGGGCTTCTTCAGCATCATCCTCTTTGCCATGGTCGATGCTGACTACAAGTTCATGTACATCGATGCTTCAGGCAATGGGTCATCTTCAGATACCAAGGTATACAATGCCAGTCACCTCAAGGAGGGGCTGGAACGCAACCTCATCATGGGCTTCCCAGATCCAGACCCCCTGCCCAACGACACACAAGATGTGCCCTACTTCATTGTGGGGGATGACGCCTTCTCCCTCAGAACCTACTTCATGAAGCCCTACACCTCCAGATGCCTCACCCGTGAAGAGAGGATCTTCAACTACAGGTTGTCCAGGGCAAGGCGGGTGGTGGAGAACGCCTTTGGCATCTTGGCCAACAGGTTCCAGGTACTTCTCACCACCATGCAGCATCGCCCAGAGACTGTGAGGAGGATCATGGAAGCTTGCTGCATCCTGCACAATCTCATGCGCACCCGCCACCCAGTCTTGCAGAACAGGCTCATGGACCTCCAACAAGGCAATGGGGACATGGAGCCTGGGGAATGGAGGCAAGGGCAAAACCTGATAGACACTGAGGATGTGCAAGGCCCCAACAGAGCCTCACGTTAAGGGAAGAAGCAGTGCAACCTCCTGAAACACTGGTGCAACTCCCCAGCTGGAGTGGTGGAGTGGCAAGACAGGATGATAGATGCTTAATGGATGCTTCCTTCAGCCTGTCTCATCACACTGATGAGATTGTGCCATGTATGTTGAGTGGCCCTACAATGATCAGGGCATTTAATAAGGAATTGTGTTTGTGTTGACATGTGTGGATGATTATTACATTATTATTGATAATAAAGGGCCATAGGTGTGGCACCTGGGAGGGTGGACCATCCTGTCCCACTATGCTTGCACTGGAGGTTTATCTATCCCACAGCTATTACCCATCCCAAAGGTATCCCTGCCCATCCCACTGCTATCTCAACCCATCCCACTGCTATCTTAACCCATCCCACAAGCATGCAAAGGCCATTTCTAAAAGTTAAACCATTTCTAAAAGTTTCCAGCAAGGAACTTTATTAAAAAAAAAAAATGAAGCAAGTGTGTGAATCAAAACTAGACTTTATTAACAGCAAGCTATAAAACAAAAATGAGTCTCTGGCACTCCTCTTGGTCACTCAGTCTCAGGGGTGAAGGGTCCAGGTGCAGTGGAGGTGGCTGGTGCTGGAGTGCTTGTCATCAGCTCCTCCAGAAGCAGAAGCAGCAGAAGCCCCAGCCCCAGAAGAACGAGCCCGTGCTGCAGAAGCCCCAGCAGAACCAGAGTGAGAGCCAGGGGGCGGGATGGTAGCCCTGTCCCTCTTGCAAGGGCTGGTAGCAGATGGCTGAGGCTTGCTGTGCTTCCGCATGGTTGTGGGGTTGCTGGCTGGCAGGAAGGCTGGCAGGAACCAAGGCTGACAGGAAGGCTGGCAGGGAGGCAGGCACCAAGGCTTGCAGGAAGGCTGGCAGGAAGGCTGGCAGGGAGGCAGGCACCAAGGCTGGAAGAAAGGCTGGCAGGCAGGCAGGCACCAAGGCTGGCAGGCACCAAGGCTGGCAGGAAGGCTGGCAGGCAGGCTGGCAGGCAGGCATGCACCAAGGCTTGCAGGAAGGCTGGCAGGAAGGCTGGCAGGGAGGCAGGCACCAAGGCTGGCATCAAGGCTGGCAGGCAGACATGAACCAAGGCTGGCAGGAAGGCAGGCAGCAAGCCTGGCAGGAAGACTGGCTGGCAGCAAGGCTGGCAGACAGGCTGGCAGGGAGGCTGGCAGCAAGGCTGGCAGGCAGGCAGACAGCAAGGCTTGCAGCAAAGCTGGCACCAAGGCTGGCACCAAGGCTTGCAGGTAGGCATGCAGGCAGGGCAGGCAAGGCTGTCAATCCGTCCGGCAGCAGGTCTTTCCTCTGAATGGTGACCTGCTTCCGAGCTGCTTCCCTTATATCCACGGGGCTGATGCAATGCATCCTCTCCACATGTGCAATTAATGCTCGGCATCCGTTCGGCTTCCGTTGTGCATCCACTAGGCTTCCGCTCTGCATCCGCTTCATCCGCTGTGCATCTGCTCTGCATCCGCTGAATCTGTTCCGCGTCCACTTTGCTGTGGCCCCCCGGAAGCCTTGCGGATGTGCCATCTGCTCCCATCTGCTTCCATCCGCTGGGCTTCCGTTCCGCATCCGCTTTCCATCCACTCTGCGTCCTCCCCCCATCCGTTCCTTTCCATGTTATCCGCTCTGTTTATGCAAATTTTTGCCCCTTTTGAGAGCGGATAACAACGGATGGAACATTTTGCTCGTCCATTGTGTCCGTTTTGCATCCGTTGGGCAGTGTGACAGGGCCTTTATCTTCTTGGTTGTTTTTTTTCCTCCTCTTCTCTTATGCAGCCTTTTATATTTGAGACATTTTAATTTGGATTAAGGTGTTGAAGAACCTGACGAATTCTTCCTTTTTTAAAAGCTTTTTATTCCTCATTTTTCCGTCTTCTTTGGGATTTTACAACTTTTTCTCTTTTGTGTGTGTTTATGGTCTTTTTCTCCATTGTTGAATTTTTACTGTTATTTACTCAACCGATTGGATTAAGGTATACAAGAACCTGAAGAAATTTTTCTCTTTTTTTCTTCTTTTTTATCATTATTATCATTATTTGGCTTTTTTTCCCCTACTATTTTTATTTGGAATTGCAATTGGTTTTTTCACAATTGGATTAAGGTCTAGAAGAACCTGAAGATTTTGAATTGCTTGAAATGAGTAGGAAACTAACAGCTCCTGGTTCTTCAACTTCCATTTCCTCCTCTCCACCATCTGGAGGACAACATTCAATACGGACAATGTTAAGGCAAGAGAAAGAACAAGAAAAAGAAAAAGCGACCCTGCTGATGATTTGCAAGGAATTCAAAACATTCAAACAAGATCTGAGAATACTGAAAAGAGAATAGAGAACATCGAACAAAGAACAGAGAACATTGAACAAAGAACAGGGAAAACCGATGAAAAAGTGGAGAACATCCAACAAATAATGATGAAGTATGATGAGAGACTACTGAAAATTGAAGAAGAAGATAAATAAAGTGATAAGAAGATTGGAGACATTGATAACAGATTAACGGAGGTTGAACAAGATAAAAGTGGTATGTTGCGATGGGAGATGGATAGATCAGAATTCTACCTTAGATTTCAAAACATAGAGGAAGAAAAAGGACAAAATCTAGCTGAGATAATGATAGAAATATTGGCTAAAGCTTTGGAAATATCTGAAGAGAAGATGATGGATGGAATAGATGAGGTCTATTGAGTTTTCACAAGATACGCAATGAGAAATAGCCTACCAAGAGAAGTTCACATCAGACTTACAAAGAAAACCATTAAAACTCAAATATTGCAAGTGGCAAGAGAGAAAACATTGAAATATAAAGATAAGGAGATTATGTTTCTGAAACAAGTACCCAGAAGAGTGAGAGAGATGAGAAGAGAATACTGATTTTTGACCAAATTGCTACTTAAGAAAGAGGTGAATTATAGATGGCTGATTCCAGAAGGTTTGATGTTCACATGGCAAGAAAAGAAATACAGAATTGACTCAATTGAGAAAGTTGAATCATTTTATGCAAAATTTTTCAGAGGGAAAGAGGAAGAGGCAGAAAAAGAAATTTCACTAATTGAATTCCAAGAGGACTGCCAAATGACTACTGAAAAAGAGGAAGGTGCAGTAGGTGGAAAGGAGGAAATCAAAGAACAATATGAGCTGCCAACGAGAGCTGCCAAACCTAATTATAAAATATAACCATGGAAGAGAAAAAATTGATTACAATTAATGTAAATGGACTTAATTCAGCCGTTAAAAGAAGGAAAACTTTCCTTAAATTAGAGAAATTAAAATTTGATATAATTTGTCTACAAGAATTATATATTAAAAAGCAATATGAACAATTGTTGATACGGACAAAACTATTTACCTCCTTGACACAATGTAAGAAAAGAGGAGTGGTTTTATATATTAAAGAGACCATTCCAGCAAAATTGATTTATACTGATGACAATGGAAGAATCCTAATGGTGGAAATAATGGACAACAATATGAAAACACTCCTGATTGCAATCTATGCCCCGAATGACAAACAAGAAGAATTTTATAAAAAATTACATATGAAAATAATTTAATTGGACTATGAAAATATAGTTGTGATGGGAAATTATAATGGAATTGTAGACAACAAATTGGACTATACAGCACAGAAAACAATAAAGCAAAACAGAAAGATTCTCCCTAAATCTTTCTTCAAAATGGCAGATGAAATAAATTTAAAAGATACATGGAGAAAAAGAAATGCCAAAACTAAACAATACACCTTTTATTCAAATAAGCATTTATCATGGTCCAGAATAGACATGATATGATATGGATGTCAACAGAATTGTTAACTAATATTCAAGAAATAAATATTGAATTAAGTACTTGGGCAGATCATAATCCACTGACAATTAAATGGAAAGGACAAAGAAGATCTACATGGACTTTAAATAATACTATTTTGAAGGAAAATGATTTCACACAGTGGATGGAGAAAGAAATGCCTTTTTTTTTTCAGAGAAAACAAAAAAAGAAGACACATCAAATCAGAATGCATGGGATACAATGAAGGCATATACCAGAGGCTTGGTAATAGACTAGACAAGGAAAAGAAATACCATGAAAAGATTAGCCTCTAAGGCATTAGAAGATGAGTATAAGGACTTGAAAAAGAGCTACAGAAAACGCCACAGAAAAAGGACATTAAGCTAAAAATGGATATAATTAAACATAAAATAGGTTTAATATAAAAAGAAGAACTAGCACAGAAAATTAGAGGTGCCAAACAGATTTACTTTGAAGATGCAAATAAACCAGGTAGATGGTTAGCATATAAACTATGAAAGGAGAAAGAATCAAGGAAAATATTGCAATTAATAGATGACCAAGGTCAAGTTTGCTATGGTAGTAAAGAGAAGAAAGAAATCATTCGAGGCTATTATGGGAAACTATATACACAAGAGAATATTGATGAGGAAAGAGTTAAACAGTATTTACAGAATGCTAATTTACCCCAGATATCCAAAGAGATCAAAACAATGTTAGAAAGCAATATAATGATGATGGAATGAACTGAAGCACTTAAGAAGCAAAACAATGGAAAGGCACCAGATGGACTTCCGGCAGAATTTTACAAAACATTACAAGAATCATTGAACTTTCCACTGTTAGAAGTTATGAAGTTATGTTAAAGAAGAGGATACCTAAATCATGGTCAGAAGCTTATATCACACTTGTTCCAAAAGAGGAGACTGACCCATTAGAAATCAAGAACTATAGACCTATTTCCCAACTAAACGCAGACTATAAAATTTTTGCTTCAATATTGGTAGAAAGACTTAAAAAATACTTAAATAATTTTATTCATCCTTACCAAAATGGATTTCTGCCAAAGAAACAAATTAAAGACAATATGAGAGTAATCTTGGACACTTTGGAATACTATGAGGAACATCCTGAAAAACAAATGGCTTTGATATTTCTAGATGCACAGAAGGCATTTGATAATGTGAATTAGTGATACATGTTATTACTGTTGGAACAGATGGGCTTGACTAGAAAATTTATCCAAGCAAAATTGATCCAAGAAGCTATATATCATGAGCAAACCGCAAAGGTAATGATAGAAGGAGACCTGACAGACTCTATTGACATAAGAAAAGGAACAAGGCAAGGGTGCCCACTGTCACCTTTGTTGTTTGTGTTAACTTTGGAGGTGCTAAATAGAAATATTAGAGATGAAAAGAACATAAAAGGGATGAAAATTAAAAAGGAAGAATTTAAGTTGCAAGCATTTGCAGATGACCTGCTTTTTATCTTAGAAGATCCACTAGAAACAACACCAAAATTGATAGAAAAGATAGAGACATATGGTAAGGTGGCTGGTTTGAAAATAAATAAAGATAAGATAAAGATCTTGACAAAGAACATGCCATCTAGACAAAAGGAAGAATTGGCAAATTTATTGAAAATTCAGCTCACGAACAAGATCAAGTATTTGGAGATATACTTGACAGCAAGATGCAGTACATTAAAAGAGAATAATTATATCAAATTCAAACAGAAGGTAGCACTAGATTTGGCGAAATGGAAAATTTTACAACTGTCATATAGGGAGAATATCAACAATCAAGATGAACATATTACCTAGAATTTTATATTTGTTTCAGACAATTCCAATTAGGCTTGGAAAAGATTACTTTGAAGATTTGAATAAAATTGTGTTGAAATATATATGGAAAGATAAGAAAGCGAGAATAAAGTTAAAACTTTTGCAAGATGCTAGAATAAGAGGTGGATTTGGTTTGCCTAATTGGGAGTTGTATTACAAACTACAAATTTGGTGTGGGTTAAGGAATGAATAACATTAAGAAATACTAGATTGTTAACATTAGAAGGACATGATCTGTTGTTGGGGTGGCATGCTTTTTTATGGCACAAAGGAACTAAAATACAGAGGTATTTTAGAAGATATTATACACGGGAGTCTCTGTGATTAAACTGGGAGAAGATTAAAAGACAATGTTATTTGAAAATTCCAGTCTGGTTATCGACTATTGAAGCATTTTCCTATCCTATAATATATAAAAAGGAACAAACAGTTAGATATGATGAAATATTGAATGAAAAGGGTGAACTTAAATCTATACAAAAACTAGAGGAACAAGGTAAAAAGATGAATTGGTTTGATAGGTATGATAAAGATTCCAAAACAGAAGATTTTTGTGATAAACTGACTGATTTAGATAAGATTTTGACAGGTACTGATGAAAAGGAGATTTAAAAATTGTATGGATATTTATTAGAAATTAAACTAGAAGAAGAATAAGTTAAAGAAACTATGATTGCTTGGGGGAAGAATTTTGGATATGAGATTGACCTAGAGAAATGGCAAAAATTGTGGTCTTAAAATTATAAGATGACAATATCAACAGCATATAAAGAAAATTTGTATAAGATGTTTTACAGGTGGCATTTTCCCCCGACAAGAAGAGCAAGAATGTTCAAGAATAAATCCGAAAAATGTTGGAAATGTCATCAGACACCTGGCTCATATTACCATATGTGGTGGACTTGTGCTGATGTTAAAAAATACTGGACTAAAATCCACACATGGCTGGAAAAAAATGACAAAAAAACATATGGATTTGAAACCAGAGATATTTTTATTGGGAATTTTACCTGAAATATATAGTAAAGACTTGAAATACCTGATTGCAAATGTATTAACAGCGGCTAGGATTGTGTTTGCTAAAAACTGGAAAAAAGAGAAAATACCATCACAGGAGGAAATTATTAAGAAAATATTGGAATTAATGCATTTAATATTGGATTGAAAATACGAGATCATATATAATGTAATTGTCATTGAAGACTACCAAATGGAAGCACAAAAAAATTTGTAAACCAACTGACACACTGTATGTATATATATGGAAGATGGCCTGATGTTTTTATGTTTGGTTTGTTTATGTTTGTTTTAAAAAGCAATAAAAATTCATTGAAAAAAAAAGAGAGAAGCTTGAGGCCGATTGGCAATCTCCTATTATTCACCTTTGTTTTTTGTACCTTAAAACCACAAACCATGTGATTTTTGAGATCTCTCCATACTGTCCTACCAACAGGGGCAGTTTTCCATTCCTTTAACCTCAATGTTACAAATACTTTAAGCATACAATTCCTCTTTTCCCATAGCCTCATTTCAGCATTATATGTCAAGGACCTTGGAATACTCATCTCTAATGGTGTAAGTGCTAGAGCCCACTGTAACTACTAATCCTACATAGCTTTTTCTCTGATAACATTGCACTACTAGCTACATAAGAGCATACAGAACATTTGCTAGACCAATACTCAAATACAGATAATCAGTCTGGAACCCACCCTACATATTGGATATTAATACAGTTGAAAGAGTCCAGAGATATTTCATTAGAAGAGTCCTCCACTCCTCTACTCATTGCAGAATACCTTATGCCACCAGACTTGAAATTTTAGGCTTAGACAACCTAGAACTACACTGTTTTTGGTCCGACCTAAGTGTCGTATATAAAATTATCTGTTGCAATGTCCTATCCATCAATGACTACTTCAGCTTCAACCACAACAATATAAGAACACGCAATAGATACAAACTCAAGGTAACTGCACCAAACTTGACTGCAGGAAATATGACTTCAGCAGCAGAGTAGTCAATGCCTAGAATACAGTACCTGACTCTGTGGTTTCTTCCCCAAACCCCAAAAACTTTAACCATAGACTGTCTATTGCTGACCTCACCCCTTTCCTAAGAGGTCTGTAGGGGAGTGTGTGCATAAGCGCATCAACATGCCTATCATCCCTGTCCTAATGTTCCTTTTTATTCATATCCATTTCTTGTATTCATAATCATAATAAACAAATTATAGGGAACTAAGGTGTTCATGTCAGCTACCATTTGATCAGATACACATGATGATTACAATTTTTCCTTTATACATGCTTCAGGCAATTAACTTCAATATTGAACCCATCTCAGCCCCCACAACATTACTGTGTTTGAAGAGTGTCCCCATTATTTTCATCTTACAAATGTGATAGTCCAGTGGACCAAGTTTGCTAAACAGAAGACTGGTTTTCTATGCCATTTCTCTCTGGCAATTTGATCATTGCGTGAATATGGTTTCCTATAAGCAAAGACAATGGGAAAAGCCACATTTGCTTAATGACTTCATAGTCACTTAATAACTGCAATGATTCGCTTAACAACTGTGGCAAGGAACATTATAAAATGGGGCAAAATTCACTCAACTGTCTCTCTTAGGAATGGAAATTTGGGGCCCAATTTTGGTTGCAAGTCGAGGACTAGCTGTATATTTATTATAAAGCAGCTATTTAAAATTTTCTTATTTTTAAAAAATATATTTTATTGCTTTTATAACTGTATGGACACCATCTTAGAGCTTCATTTGATAACAAAGGAGAAATATTGAATTGTTAAAGCAATCATTCAATTATAGCCACCCTCCTGAATCAACCAAGCCAATGAGATTTTAACTTAACCGAATTAAAGTGTTATCTTTTAGCAGGTAGGCAGGCAGAAACAACTTAGTTGATGGCATTCTTGAAAGCATTTCAGCCACAACCTACATGTAAGATTTATTACATTGAGTCCGTTTGGTAGAGTTGGTCTTACTCAGAAAGCAGATTAAACTGCACGAGTGAGGTGGTTTAAAAAATAGTCTACAATGAATGCAGTGCCACTTCCTATATTTCTTGGCTGACTCTCTTCATGCCTAATTGGTCAGCCTGCAGTTGTTGACAACTGGAGCCACTTCATCAACAACATTGCTATAAACACACAAATAGTCTTCCAATATACAATAGTTATTGTTGAGGGGTGTGATGCCTCAGCAGTTAAAGACATCAGCTTTCAGCTGAAAAGCTGACAGGTTGGGTTCGAGACCCGAATTTCACATGACGGGGTGAGCTCCTGTTACCTGCCCCCACTTAGCAGTTCAAAGGCATGTAAATGCAAAGAGATAAATAGGCACCATTTTGGTGAGAAGGTAATAGTATTCTGTGTACTTCAGCATATAGTCATGCCAGCCACATGACCATGGAAATATCTCTGGAAAATGCTGGTTTCCTCAGCTAAGAAAGAGATGAGAACCTCCTGCCCTAGAGTTGGACACAACTGGAGAGAGGAAATCTTTTCCTTTATGGCTACTGTAGACCAGGGGTCTTCAAACTTGACAGCTTTAAGACTTGTGGACTTCAACTCCTAGAATTCCTCCAGTCATGTTTGCTCAGGAATTCTGGAAGTTGAAGTCCACAAGTTTTAAACTTGCAAAGTTTGAAGATCCTTGCTGTAGACCATTTCTTGTTCACTTTTCTGCCCTGGGACCCCTGATAACAGAAATGGAATAGAAGTCTCTTGAGAAATTGCACCATCTCAATCTGACCCTGAGCATTCAACAAGGTCACTTTTCAAATATTGTAAAAAAAAATTGCAAATGTCGTGTGCTGTGTGTATGGGAACTGGTTGAACTGCATAATTTGCTTCACCAGGTCCATCTTTTTATCCATTCATCCATCCCTTTGCTAGTAGGAAACCAGCTGGGAAGGTTACAAATGGTGATCACATGATCCCTGGATGGTGCAAATGTCATAAATACATACCAGCTGTCATGTGCCTGACTTCTGATTATGTAACCATAGGATACTGCAATGGTCATAAGTGTGACAACTGTTCATAAGTCAGTTTTTCCAGTGCTGTTCAAACGGTCATTAAACAAATGGTTGTAAGTCAAGAACTACTTGTATAACCACCATATGTAAATAAGTTGTAATTCATTCTATTTTGAAATTTCAGCAATTCACTTTTAATTGCTTATTTCTTGTGCTGGATGCGGGGATTAGAATAACCTTCTTTAGTTTGATTTTCTGAATGTTTGATATGGTAACTCCCCTCATCTTTAGATGACCTGGGTAAATTAGTTGGAGATAAACACTGTTGTGGCAGTTGAAGCCAAAACACAATACAAAATGTGGCCTGAGCTAGTTTTTGGGGGAAACCGTGTCATCTTGGTAATTAATGAAGAATTTTTATTTTTATACATGTCTAACATGAGTAATTATGCATGCTGATATTCAGTGAAGACCCTTATTTGAAAGCATCAACAGTCTGAAAAATGAGTGTTTAGTCAGTGGTAGCATCTCAAGTAAAGACTTCCTTGATCTTTTGTTGGCATTATCTGCTTCAACATTATTTCTCTTTATTGCTTCTAATAGGGGTCATGATAGCTCAGCGGTTAAAGACAATGATCTTGTCAGCTGGAAAGAGTGAAACATTGTCAGCTATGTGCGTCTTTGTTTCAACTTGTCATTAGAATAAAGAGAGGGAGGTCTTAATTACTAAGGGGTTAGTTGGAGAAACAAAACTTCTGCAGATCCATTGAAACGCATGAGTGTGTGGAAACATTTCAAGGATGTTTCAACAGGTGTGAAGAAGAAGGCAGATGGTTCCCATAACAAAGAGAACTTGTTTACATGGTCTAAGTGGATTCCTGAGGTTGTGCTGGGAACTTCATTGTTTAATTCTGTAAACTGCTGCCTGAGAAATTCAGAGTTAGTTTTACCTCACCATTACCATGCTATGTATTCAATAAACATTAAGCTTTTCAGAAAAGACGTGATCCTGGACATTTATTTTGATAGTCAAGCTGGATGTTGACACTGACAACCCAGGTTCAAGGCCTGAGCACCACAGGGCAGGGTGAACTTCTGTTATTTACCCCAGCTCCTCCACACTTAACAATTCAAAAGCATGCAAATGCAAGCAGATAAATAGGTACTATTTTGATGAAAGAAAACATTCTGTGTGCCTTGGCTAATAGTAATGCCAGCCACATGATCATGTAAGGATCTTTGGACAATGCTGGCTCCCTTGGCTAAGAAACAGAGATGCGCCCTTGAATTGGACATGATTGGACAGAAATTTCTAATATTACATTGCTTTGTAATGCATTGCAAATCCAACTCATTTCCACTCTGCTACCCTTAGTTGCTTAGTGAAATGGGAGGCACATAAGTTAAATACTAAAAACAGAACTATTCTGAAGAACAATGTTTTTGTTCTTAATTTATTGTACCATTTCTATTATTGTATTTTATTATTTTATTTTATATTACTTTATTAACTTTTAAATATTTCCAATTATACTGATATTCTATGGAAATACTAAATTGACATTTCATGCTGTTTGTTGTAAAAGTAGATTGATTGTATAGTGGTGTACAAACCCAATAACTGGATAGTTATACTTTTTATGTACTTGTTTTGATTGTTTGCCTCATTGCTGAAAAAAAAAAGAGAATTGGACAAATCAAATCAAATGAGTTCTTACCCATGCAATGAATCTCATCAGAAACAAACTTGATTGATTATCTTCTCAGAAAGAAAGAAGTATTTAAGATGCAATCTCCATCTATTTTCCTGGGAATAAATCTTACTGAACTTAGTGGGACTTACTTCTAGGTAGATTACCACAGTATTTGTTTACAGTTCCCATCATCTCTCACTGTTGGAAGTGCTAGCTAGGAAATAGTAGTTGGGTAATATATTGAAAGCCACAAATTTCCCACTTCTATTTTAATACATTGTACAAGATCAAGGGTGTCAAATTCAAGGTATGCGGGCTGGATCCATGCCATGGGGTGCTTAGATCTGGCCCACAGGGCCACCCTGGAAACAGCAAAGGACCGGCCTATGGTGCCTCTGCCAGTGAAAACGGAGCTTGGGACGGCAGTGGGCGGCCCTCCTGAGCTCCATTTTTGCTGGCAGAAGGTTGCAGGAAACCATCACAGCCAGAAATGGAGCTTGGGAGACCTTTTTTGCTGATAGAGCATTCAGGCCGCCACAGGCACCCCAACACAAGTGAGGTCGAGCTGTCCACACCCACTCTGGCAACGCCACCCCAGCCTCCCAAGGTCATACACAACCCTGATGTGGCCCTCCATGAAATAGAGTTTGACACCTCTAAACTAAATCATCACTATCATCATCTTACACACTGGATCGCATAATGTAGAGTTGCTCAAGTTCTAAGAGATTCCAATCACTGTAGCTTTTTGCTCAGCGATCAAAGAATTAAAGTAGCAACATTGAACTCCATCTATCTTTAACTCTCTCTCTGTCTCTCTCTCTCTCTGATAGGAATAGCAATATCCCATTTAACACTAATCACATGTGCATTATTTATGTCTACATAAATAATTTATGTCTACATAAATAATTCAGTGGCTAATTAATCCAATTCTTTTATAATTACCTCCTAGAACACAGAGCCTAAATCTCCGCATCTTAATTGCTACTTAATGGAGATATTTATGACACAGATTCTCACAAATGACATAGAAACTCTCATTTCATTTACACCAGCGCCTAAGCTGAAAATTTCTGGATATGGGTTTTGACTACTGGGGTGGTGGTGGGCGGAGATAGTGGGGGAAGAAAGGGGTAGGCCAATGTTTAAAGTTTTAAAGTCAATGTGCTGTCCAGACAGTATATAGTTAATTGGGATAGTTAAGTGGGAATTGGGAGCTGTCCCCTTAAGGGAATGCCTCATGGTAAATGTAGTTAATGTATCATGGGAAATGTAGTTCATGTCATGTGGTCACATCTGTAATCCTGATTGGTCACTGAATTGACCCTTGGTTGGATTGGGGAAGTTTCCTTTACTCCTGCTTGGACCCCAGCAGCATGCTGGTGTCTCACCCTTTGCTCCATCATTATGGGATGTAGATCACTATACTTTATTTATTTTTATTTTATTTGGTTTGTCAATTGCTTACAAGATAATAGGTATAAATAAAAACATAGTTATGAATACATGGATACATATACTTTCACACTATGAAGTCAGCTATGCAAAGATTTGGATATTAGATGAATCTCGACATAACTGTGTGTTATACATTGAGAATGCCTTGTGATCCAATAAAGAAACTTTGTATGGAAGCCTTTGTAGAGTTTGCCTGATTGTCTTTATATTCAGCCAGTAATTTAAAGACAGAACAGTCAACATCTATAATTTCTCAACCTAGGTAACAAGTACACAAGTCTTAGTGTCTTTTTGTGTCATTTATGCCAGATACATACACTTTCTCCATATTGATTCATTCCTAACCTGTTCTTTGAAGTCTCCCAACCTTTGCTATCCTCATTATAACTGAAACTGTCCATCTTGCAGCCAATTGCCCTTTTCTTCTCTTTTCTTCTATCTTTCCCAGCATTAGAGCCTTTTCCAGAGAGTTGGGTCTTCGCATCATGCGTCCAAAGTATGATAATTTGAGCCTGCTCATTCATACCTTGAGTAAGAACTCTGGATTGAAGTCTTTGATGATCCATTGCTTCGTTTTCTTGGCTGTCCTCAGTGTTCTCCAATGTCTTCTTTAACACCAAAATTCAAAGGCATCAATACTTTTCCTATCCTGGAAAATCTCTGTGAATGAAAGTTTGATGAGAAGAAGCAATACTCTGGAACAGGGGTGTCAAACTCAAGGCCCACAGGCTGAATTTGGCTTATGGGGTGCTTAGATCTGGCCTCCAGGGTTGCCCTGGAAACAACGAAGGACCATCCCACGGTGCCCCTGAAAGCAAAAATGTAGCTTGAGGGGGCTGCAGCAGGGCTCAGTTTTCACTGCCAGAGGGTTGCAGGAAGCCATCACAGCTGGAAATGAGCTCATGAGCGCTGTGCACAACCCTCCCAGGCTGTGTTTTCACTGAAAGAGGGTTGCAGAAAACCATCACAGCTGGAATTGGAGCTCATGAGGGCCGCATGCAACCCCCCCCCCACCCGGCCTCCATTTTCTCTGGCAGAGGGCTGCAGGAGGCAATTACAGCAGAAAACAGAGCTCATGAAGGCCACATGTGGCCCTCCCAGGCTCCATTTTTGCTGGCAGAGGGTTGTGGGCGGTCATCACAGCCAGAAACAAAGGCTCTATTTCAACTGGCAGAGGAGGCCATTGCAGCCAGAAGTGGAGCTTGGGAGCTCCTTTTTGCTGGCAGAACACTTGGGCCATCACAGGCGCCCCCAACATTAGTGACGTTGAGCTGACCACACACCCCTGCCCCCCCAATGTCAAACACAACCCTGATGCAGCCCTCAATGAGTTTGATACCCCTGCTCTAGAAGAAAAGGCTATGTAAAAATATAGAAATAAAGGATTGGAAGGGAAAATAAGCTCAAGTTACTAAATTAGAAGACTGCTAAAGCACCCTTGACAGATTGCCATGCTTCTAGCCAAGAGGTCCCCCCAAGCCTTGGGCAGCTTGTAAAGATTTTACTTGAAAATTAGAGTTAATTAATTAATTAGGATTAGAAGCAATACACATTAGAAGTTAAGCCATGCTAGCTCCATCGTTATGCAAAGGTCTGGATGGATCATTTCCAATGAAGTTGCTTTGACCCCATGGCTCAAGAATCCATTGTTGTAGTGGAATGTGTGGATGAACCTGTGAAATGAGGGAAAGAGAGACTGCCTAGGAAACAATCAGACAAGACAGGGAGGAGCCCCCAATGGCTTAATGGTTAGAGGAAAAACATAGTAAAGGTCTACTTGAATGGATCAAGCAATTAAAATTGTGGGAGGTTTGTCCTTTCAGACTTGGAAGATTCTGTTAATGTAGCCTGACCAAAAAAAAACAGAATTAGTTTCATCTGGTTGTATTTCCTTTCATTTACAATAGTTATGTTTCCCTGTCAAACAATAGGCACAGCCTGGGGGTGGAATTAAGTGAGTCATCAGCCGAGAATCATGATGTCTAATGAATGATCTATATTCAACCTTATCTTTTTGAATACTTAAGCATAAGACATTCATCCCAAATCTTTTCCCCAATTTCTCCTCCACCTCCGACATTCTAATCCAAATGAATGAATGGTTTTTGGAAAAATATGGAAAATGTTCGGGCCTCAGGCAAGAGAGAATGGTGACCATAATGAAACAGCTGGAAACTCTGTCAAGCTGACATCTATTCATGTATAAAGCTTAAAATTATCCACCAGTTCATATATCTACAACCTATTTTATGTGAAATGGATATTCAGTTAACAGCCACCATAAATATATATATATAACCTCTGTATTTAAGATTTAAAATTCCATGGCAATTTCACACTCAACAATGCCTGATGGTACAAATTTCATTATTCAATCTGATTGAATATGGCCCATGCTTTTCAAAATGGGTTGTGCAATAGATTTAAATGAACTCATTAGCACTTAATGCAGGAAAGCTCTTTCTAAATGCTAATGTTTGGCTGCCGTTGGCTTATTAATTAATTTGAAGATTGTGTAATTACCAGAGCTGTCAATTAGCATATGTCTAGCCTGCTTTTTTATTATTGCTAGATGATATTGGTTGGCATGTAAGAATAAGAAATTAAATTATATCTGTAATGGATAAAGGGTGACAAAACTGACTGTTGAGGTCTTAAGGTACATAATCTCTTCTGCTTGCCAACTTTAGAGTTTTTTTCCTCTTCTCTCAAAATTATATGTCAAATTGGGAAAAAGTGGCAGCTCTCAGATATTTTTATCCCTTTGCACTCTTGCAAATCATTATTTCTCAGCATAATCAAATGATATTCAAGCTTCACTTAGCTGGCAGCATTTCCTTGTGGAAGGGAACTGAAATTATGGCTTCTCTGTTTAATAGATCCATTCCATCCAATTACAGATCAATATTCTTGCTTGTACCCTTCATCTGCCTCAACAAATTACAACAGACAATGCTGAGGATGCTTATGCAAGCTTATATGATCAGAGAAATAAAGGCAAAGGTTTCCCCTGTCCACTTGTGTCTGACTCTAGGGGCCAGTGCTCATCTCCATTTCTTAGCCAAGGGAGCCAGCATTGTCCGAAGAGGCTTCCATGGTCATGTGGCCAGCATGTCTATTTGCCTAGGTGGGTGGAATGCTGCAACTTTCCCACTGAAGTGGTACCTATTTATTTACTCACATTTGTGTGTTTTAGAATTGCTAGATGGGTAGGAGCTGGGGCAAGTAATGGGAGCTCATTGCATCACGTAATGCTGGGGTCTTGAATCTGGGCTGTCAAGCTCAGTGTCTTTAACCATTGAGACACTGTGCCCTTGAAGCAGAGAAATATGAAAGAATTACCTGCAGAGATCGACTGAGAGACATGGCAATCCTTAAACTTCTGGAACCCTAAGTGATGAAACAGTAGAGGCAACATCTGGCAAAATATGAGAAACAAGACAAAGAACAGTGGCTAAAGGCCCGGTCCCATTGCACTTATGGATGCAAAGAGGATGTAAAACGTTAAAAAAAGCTTGCCATCCGTTCGAAAACGCTATGCATCCGTTGTGTACTCACTGCATATGTGTTTCATACGCTCTATCCGTCGAGCATCCGTCCACTGCGATTTCATCCGCGCAAGAAGTTTTGAGCTGCACAAAACTTTGTGAACGGATGAACTTTCCGCTGTGTACGATGTACATCCGTGACATATACGGGCAACAAACGTTCTATGTCCATTATCACCCATTAAACGTCCGCTGTATCCTCTCTGCATCCTCTGGCCATCCCCTCAACTCACATCCGCTGCAGCTGAAAACAGAAAGAGGGAGGAAACAAAAGGTACACGGAACGCCTACACAGCGTTAGTAGCATGGAAATAGACGGACAAAGCGTTTGTATCTGGGATGTATTTCGTATATTTAGGATGTCTGCAGTATGTTTAGAGTATGTAGAAGGACACCTAGTGGACAACCGATATTTTCTATAAAAAGGGGGAGAAAATCATCTGGATCACTGGGATGGTGGACCATACAGTCCCACTATGGTTGCACTGGAGGTTTATCTCTCCCACAACTATCCTTATCTATCGCACAAGCATGCAAAGGCTTAACCATTTTTTCAAATAGTTTTTCACCAACACTTTTTTTTCACCAACACTTTATTAAGCAAAAAAAATGAACCAAGTAAAGTAAGTGTCTTAAGCAAAGATAACCTTTATTAACTTTCTTAGGTAAGCTTTATGACTGTATTAAATAAGCAAAATTGAACCAAGTAAAGTGTCTTAAGCAAAGGTAAACTTAACAAGTAAACAACTCAGTCTCTGACACTATTCTCAGTCACTCTGAGTCATGTCCATGGTTCTCAGCTGTTAAGCGGGCAGGGACTGTGGAGGTGGCTGTGGCTTGAGTGCTGGTCTGAGGCACCATTGGAATGCTTGGCCCCGAGGGTACAACACGTGGTGGTGTGTTCAGGAAGCTATCCGAGAGCTGACTCAGTCCCGTGAGGTTAAGAGGCCCCTCATCAAGGACTTGAGATGTCAGGCCCAATACTTGTTAAGCCTGGGTTCCCCAACCAGGGTTAGGTAGACAAGCTAAACAGAATGTGCAGCGTTAGTCAGATAGGCACACAGATAAATGAGTGAGCTAAGCTTGTATGTTTATTAACATACAGTAAAAATAACAGATACGCTTGTGCTATCAAGAATATATTTTATTCCATTATAAGTTAATAGCATAGTCAAATAACAGTCCAATATTCATTTACCATGTAGTCAGTCCATTTAGGGGTATTCAGTTAGCAAAGTCCATGTAGAATATCCTATGTCAGTACACATAAAAATCAGTCCTTTGTTGTCTCTCCCGTTCGAGCAATGCAGTCTTGATTCCAAGCAGTAATCAGGGATCATCAAAGCCAGAGAGAGAGTGAGCAAGCCATAGTCTTGCTACTTTTATATTGTTTTCTTAACCACTCCTTTAATTGCTATTTCACAGTTAAAGCTGTATACACTCTAACATACACTAACTATGATTCATAGTTATTATTTCACCTAAACCAGTTAGGGTGAACAATGTTATCCCTAACAATACTGATCACAGATTGTTTCTTGACGGGCTTGGCTGTGGGGTGAAGGAAGGAGGAGTGTAGTGGGACTGTCTGGTCTGCAGCTGGGTGATGACTGGCATCTGTGGCGTCCAATGAACCTGGGCCTGGACTGGGAAGTTCTGCTTCTGCTGTGGGAAGTCCTGGTAGTCGTAGCCTTGGTTGGTGAGGGGCTATTGAAAGTCGTGGAAGGGCTGTGACATTGCCTGGGGTGGAGCAGCAGACCTGGACTGGGTCGGAGCAGGTTCAGCTGAGCCTTGAGGGTTGTGCAGAAGTGCTGTGATCTTCTGCTTCATCACCTGGTACTGGGCATCGGGCAGGTCCCTCAGGGTCTGGCTCACGTAGGTGATGAAGGTGTTCCGGCCCGAGGATGCTCTGTCCAAGTGGATCAGCTGAGAGAGAAGTTCTGTGCTGGTCTTCATTGTGTCCCTGATCTCCAACAGCACACTGTGGTCCTGGCCCTCCAGTCTGCCTCTCTGCCTGCATCCTCTGGAGCTGGGGGTGGGGGCGGGTTGGCCTTGGGTGGCTGCTGCTGCTTCCTCCATTTGTGACAGCAGGGCGTCATCCTCCAAGTCCGCCAGCATGGGGAGTGCAGTTGTCGGGAGGGTCTCTGCTGTGGGGCCTCTGAAGACACCTGGACAGGGTAGCTGGCTCCTGGCTGGAAGAGAACTTGCTGTCTATGGGCTGTCTGAGGGAGAGGGGTCTCAGAGGGGGTGCTCCTCGGTGGCGGATCTCACCCTCCAGGAAACTGCACTTGGCTATGACGTCCATCTCCCGGTCAGTGAGCTTGACAGTGGCCTGCCCGGATTTCTTGTGGTGTAGCTTGCCATACCAGGTGTGCATATGCTTCCACCATCCTAGGAGTGGTTCTGCAGTGTACCCCAGGCTCTCTGCCTTGTCTCTCCAAGCTGCCTGCTTCTTCTTGGTGTCCTGATACAGTCTGTGGCCCTTTCTCCAGAGGTACTCGTTTTCCCTCAGCCATTCCAGCACCTCATCCTCATGCTCCTCGGAAACGGTGTACAGTTTCCTCTCTCCCTTCTCCTTCCCTTGCCCTTGCCTCTTCCTCCCTCTGGCAGTAGCTTCAGCAGGGCCTTCAGGGGCTTGAGCAGCAGCCCTTCAGGGGCTTGAGCAACACAGGGCCTTCAGCAGCAGGGCTTTGAGAGCCTTGGGGCTGGTCTACCACAGCAGCAGCAGGAGGAGGAGGAGGTTCAGAGTCAGTGCCAGGGGTTGGGATGCTGGTTCTGGCCTTCTTCACCTTGCCAGGGCTTGAACAAATAGGCACGGGCTTCCTCTTCTTGCCTAATTGACGAACCATGGTGTTCCTGCAAGATATATGTGGCAGCACATCTTTCCCCTATATGCTGATTGTGTGCGTGCTGCATCCTTTTATATCCGCGGAGCTGATGTAATTCATACTACCCGCATGCGCAGTGAATGCTTTGCATCCGATATACATCCACGTGGCATCCCCTTTGTTTCCTATAGGCGTCCGTGATGAATCCATTTCATCCGCTATGCATCCTCTTCATCCACTATGTGTCTGCTTTGAAATTCTCCCCTGGAACCCCTTTGGAGGTGTCATCTGCTTCCATCCGCTAGGCTTCCTATGAACATCCGTTTAACATCCCCGCTACATCTACCCACGTCTGTTCTTTTCCGTTCTGTTTATGCAAATTTTCGCCACATTTTAGAGCGGATGACAACGGATGGAGCCACCCCCGAAATTTTGCTCGTCCACTGTGTCCTTTATGCATACGTTTTGCATCCGTCAGCCAGTGGGACCGGGCCTTAAATAGGAGCTAAACAGGGTGATATAAAATTGTGTTCAGGTTTTCTCTTTTTTTTTTTTTTGGAAGAAAATTTTATTGATTTTTAGAAACAAACATAAACAAACACAACACAGAACATGAAAACATAAAACCACTTTTATGAAAGCAGCCTGATCCCGGGTTACATCTCTTTGTACAGACACCAATTCAAATTCATGCTTATTTTTATATACCATTCCATATCTTATTACCATTCTACATTTTCTATATAGCTTCTCCCCTCTTAAATTTAAATTTACTTATTTAAATTTAAATAACTTAAAAATAAAGTTAAATTTCTTAATTTTATTTTTATTTGTTTCATCTCAAATCAGATCATTATATTTATATTCTTTGTCTGTCCTATTTCAACTGTCTATTATCTTTTCTCATTAAACAAAATTCCTCCTGTGGTCACTGATTGGAGTATGATGCCTTTATATCTTTCCCCTAAAATTATAACACTTAATATAGAACATAACTTCCACTCAGATTCTGCATAGTACATTAAAGCTACACACTACATTTTTAAAAGAAAAAGAAAAGAAAAATATAAATACATAATATAATTAAAACAATGATCTATACCAATTCAATTCTATCATTAATGTTAATATTCATTTAAATTTTAAACATTTAACACATTACTTTTCAAGTAGGTATCATGCTTCTATGGGAACGCTTATAAACTTTCCATGATTACTTCCCACCCACTTCACTTGCATTTTAAAACATTATGTCATTAAAATGTTCCCATTCCTTTCTAAATTAATTCTCTCATTTAATTCATTCCATTTATGTTATTCACAAATGTTTCACTAAATCATACGTTGTTTCCAATTTTCTAACATTATTTCTAAATTCAAATATAACAATACAATCATATGTACCTTTGCAGAATCATTTTTTCAATTAAATTATTACCTATTATCTCTAAATAAGTCATGTTTCTTTACATCTTGCTTCACACCCTTGTAGCTTCTCTTCCCTTCCCTCCTCCTTTGCTTCTTCTCTCTGCCCTTTTTATCCCCTTGTCTTGCCACCTCGATTTCCCTTTCCTGTATTTCGTTTTTCTGTTGCTTTCTCACATTATATCTACTTTTCACCTTATTTTTCCCTTTTTTGGTTGTTTTTTTAGATCTCAAATTCTCCATTCTCTTCCCCCTCTTTCCCCTTTCTTCCCCAAGTAGAGTTACTTGTTCATTTAAAATGGTTTCTTCTTTGTCCCAATCTTCTTGTCGCATAGTTTTTTCTTGTAATTTCTCGTAGGTAGAGATTGCTATTTCTAAGAATTGAAAAACAGAACCAAGAGAGCCCTTCCCTTCTTGTTCCTCTTCTTTAAGTTTTTTAAATTCTATTTTCAGTTCATCCACAAGTGATTCCACTGTAGTTTTTTTTTCTTTTAAAACAACCACCCAAGTGTTTTTAATCCTCCAAATATAGTTCCAAAAGTCCCAAAGTCAGCAAGCAATCCAAATACACACAAGCTGTTTCTTTTGATACCTTCTTCCTTTTTTTACTTTCTCTTCCCGGGGTTAGCATTTAGTTACAAAGTTCCAGTTAAAATGTATCTTTTAGAAGTCCTGTTAAAATTTAACTTTAGATTCTTTAGATTCCAGGCTATCTCCTCCTTCCAAATCCTGTTCTTATTCTCTTCCTCTCCCTTCCCACTTACAACACACACACACAAAATTCCTTCTCTTTTTTTCCCTTTTATATTCAGAAATCTTTATTATCCCCTTAGCATTAAGTTTTCCAGCTTAAATACCTGTTGATGCCAAAGCAGATTTTTCCGATTTCTCATTCATCTATGTTCGCTGTCAACGTAAGGAAGGAGAGTGAATTTTTTTTCCCTTTTCACTTTCATTTGCTGCTTTCGAATCTTCTTTGGAAGCGTATCCTTTTTTAAAATTTGAGTTCCAGGATGCTTTAATTGTTGTTTCTTATCCAGGTCAGCCAAAACTTTCACTTCAGCACTTTCTTCCTCCTGCATTCTTTTCCGGATGAGGCTTCTTTGAGGTGGCCATTTCTGACCATCACTCTACTGCCTTCGGGAAAGGGAGTTTAGCCAGCTGGGGAGGAAAGATGTGGCTTTCCTCGACCCTGCTGGAATCTCCCCCATCTTCACCGACCTCTACGGGGTGGCTTAGCCCCGAAGCCAGTTGGCTTGGGGCACTCCGGCGGTGTGCCCAGGCAGAAACTTCATACAATCGTGAATTCCTGCCTGCCGCCAAAGCCCTGCAAACCAGAAGTCTCCTGGTTTTCTCTTTTCATTTACAAGAATAACCTTGTAGGTTGCAAATGAGCAATAAATCTGGTGTACATAGAACAGGAAAATTTTATGTTACTTATGAAATTCCCACTCTGCTCAAGTGTGAGAGTTATTTATTGATTTAATATCAATATTGCTTTCATAACATAAACAGTGAGTACACTAGCAGCAAAGTATTTAAGAACAAAGTCCTCATATTTCACTTTATCAAAATATTTATTGTTTGGTCCACATATACACATATACAAGTTTAAATTTCTCCAATCTGGTCATCTTCCATTTGTGCTGAGCTATAGTTCCTAAAATCCTCATCTAATGGGATTAATATGGATAGTATAGCAGTAGTACTTATACTTATTTACCACTTCATAGTGCTTTACGGTCCTTTATGAGCAGTTTAGAGTTAGCATATGCCCACCCAACAATCTGAGTCCTCATTTTACCCACCTTAAGCCCATGTCACACTGCCCAACGGATGCAAAAAGGACACAGCGGACAAGCAAAATGTTCCATCCGTTGTTATCCGCTATCAAAAGGGGCAAAAATTTGCATAACCGGAGCGGATAACACGGACGCGGAGAGTATGCAGGGCGGATGGAAAGCGGATGCGGAATGGAAGCCCAGCGGATGGAAGCGGATGAGAGCGGATGGCACATCCGCTAGGTTTCCGGGGGGCTGCAGCAAAGTGGATGCGGAACAGATACAGCGGATGCACAGCGGATGCACAGCAGATGCACAGCGGATGCACAGCGGATGCACAGTGGATGCACAGCAGAAGCCTAGCGGATGCACAGCGGAAGCCTAACGGATGCCTGGCGTTAATTGCGCATGCGGGGGGGGGGTACATTGCGCAAGCCCCCCGGATATAAAGGGAAGCAGCTCACATGTGGCCAGCATTCGGAGGAAAGACCTGCTGCAGGATACATCGAGTCCTTGCCTGCCCTGCCTGCATGCCTGCCTGCAAACCTTGCTGCCAGCCTTCCTGCCAGCCTGCCTCCAAGCCTCCTGGCCAGTCTCCCTGCCAGCCTTGCTGTCTGCCTGCCTGCCAGCCTTGCTGCCAGCCTGCCTTCCAGCCTCCCTGCCAGCCTTGGTGCCTGCCTGCTTGCCAGCCTTGGTGCCAGGCTTCCTGCCAGCCTTGGTGCCAGGCTTCCTGCCA
>BLBF01000040.1:10383696-10423112 GCA_015471245.1 Laticauda colubrina | reverse complement strand
CCTTGGTGCCAGGCTTCCTGCCAGCCTTGGTGCCAGGCTTCCTGCCAACCTTGGTGCCTGCCAGCCTCCCTGCCAGCCAGCAACCCCAGCATCATGGGGAAGAAGCGAAAGTCTCAGCAACTTGCCGCCATCCCTGGCAAGAGGGACAGGGCCACCCTCCCACCCCCTGTCCCTGACTCTGCTTCTGCTGCGTACTAGACTGAAGCTGCTCCTGGCAGTGGTGCTTCTGCTGCATACTCTACTGAAGCTGCTGCTGGTCCTGCTGGTCCTGCTTGTGCTCCTGGACTTGCTCGTCCTGCTCGTGCTCCTGGACTTGCTCGTACTGTTCATACTGCTCGTGCTCCTGGTCTTGTTCGTCCTGCTTGTGCTCCTGGTGCTGCTGGTGCTGCTAGTGCTGGTGCTGCTGGGGCTCCTGGTGATTACTCTGCTGCTGCTAATCCTGGTCCTGCTGATCCTGCTGCTGCTGCTGCTGCTGATGATGATGATGATCCTGCTGCTGCTGCTGCTGCTGATGATGATGCCGATTATGATCCTGCTGGTGATGATGATGATGATACTGCTGCTGCTGCTGGTGGTGGTGGTGTGGAGGAGCAACCCCTACCACCTGGGAGGCCCTCTGATGAGGACTCATCTGGTCCTGCCAAAGGGAGGAAGAGGCGTATGCGGGGAGGGAGAGGAGGCAATACTTCATTGAGGAGGAACACGAGGATGAGTTGCTGGAGTGGCTGAGGGAGAATGACTATCTGTGGCGGAAGGGACACCGGCTGTACAGGGACACCAAGCGGAAGCAGGCTGTTTGGAGAGAGAGGGCGGAGAGTATGGGTTACACTTCGGAGGTACTCCTCAGCTGGTGGAAACATATGCACACCTGGTACGGGAAGCTGCACCTGAAGAAATCTGGCCAGGCCACGGTTAAGCTGACGGACAGAGAGACCTACGTCATGGCCAGGTGCAGCTTCCTGGAGGGTGAGATCCGCCACCGAGGAGCACCAGGAGCCTCTCGGTCTACACTCTCTCTCCGGCAGCCTGCTGCGACCCAGTCTCTTCCGGCCGAGAATCAGTCCCTGTCTCCAGGCAGGTTTCTGTGGAGCGTGCCACGGCGGAGAACCCGCGGACAGCTGTTGTCACCATGGTGGAGCGCGTGGAGGACTCCCTGGTGCGGTGGGAGAGAGGAGACATCGAGTCCACCACAGTTGTACCCTCATCCACCCCCCCAGCTCCGCCTCCACAGAAAGGCAGAGAGCCAGACAGCAGGAGGGGCAGAGCCACACTGTCCTGCTGGAGATCAGGGACACCATCCGCACCAGTATAGATCTCCTCTCTCAGCTGGTCCACACCGACTCCTCATCCTCCAACCGCAAGCCCTTCCTCACCTATGTCAACCAGACCCAAAGGGACATGGCGGAACCCCAGTACCAGGTGGTGAAGGACCAGATCACCGAGCTGCTTCACAACCCTCCAGATCCAGAGGCACCTGCTCCCACCAAGTCCAGGTCTGCTCCTCCACCCCAGGTGATGTCCCTCCCATACCAAGGCTTCCCACAGCCCCTCACCTACCAGGGCTACGGCTATCAGGAGGTCCAGCAGCACAGGCAGAAGCCCTTCCCAGCCCAGGCACAGAGTCATCGGGTGACACCGTTGCCACCGGTTCCACTGATGCCACCGATGCCACCCACGACAATGATGCCACCGACGACAGCGATGCCACCCACACCAATCCTCACCCAGCTGCAGACCAGACAGCCCCACTACACTACTCCTTCCTCCACCCCACAGCCAAGCCCACCCTCAGTACATCTCTCATCAGTACTGGGGCTGACACCCCATGGCATGGAGGAAGGACCTCTTAGCATCGCGGGTCTGAGCCAGCTGTCTGAGAGCTTCCTCAACACACCGTCCCGTTGTCCTCTCGGGGCCAAGCACTCCAGCACCACCCACCACCACAGCACCTGGACCCTTCACCCCTGAGACTGGGCACACCTCCGAGTGACCAATAAGAGTGCCAGAGACTGGGTAGCTGGCTACCTGTAGAGTTTATTTGGACACTTGACTTGGGTCCTTTTTGTTTTACAGCTTGTTGTTCAATAAAGTTTATCTTTGATTCACACACTTGCTTCATTTCTTTTTTTTAATAAAGTCTTGGTGGAAACTTTTAGAAATGGTTTAAGCCTTTGCATGCTTGGGGGATGGGTGAAGATAGCAGTGGGATGGGCAGGGATACCTTTGGGATGGGTAATAGCTGTCGGATGGGTAAGCATAGTGGGATTGTATGGTCCACCCTCCCTGGTGCCACACCTATGGCCCTTTATTATCAATAATAATGTAATAATCATCCACACGTCAACACAAACACAACTCTTTATTAAACGCCCTGTTCTTTGTAGGCCCACACAACATACATGGCCCAATCTCATCATTGTGATGAGACAGGCTGAAGGAAGCACTCATTAATCATCTATCATCCTTTCTTGCCACTCCACTGCTCCACCTGGGGAGTTGCACCAGTGTCTCAAGAGGTTGCGCTGCTTCTTCCCTTCACGTGAGGCTCTGTTGGGGCCTTGCACATCCTCAGTGTCTATCAGGTTTCGCCCTTGCCTCCATTCCCCAGGCTCCATGTCCCCATTGCCTTGTTGGAGGTCCACGAGCCTGTTCTGCCCTGGACAGCCTGTAGTTGAAGATCATCTCTTCACGGGTGAGGTGTCTTGAAGTGTAGGGCTTCATGAGGTAGGTTCTGAGGGAGAAGGCGTCATCCCCCACGATGAAGTAGGGCACATCTTGCGTGTCGTTTGCTTCCTCTCTATCCGTCCAGCATCCGTCTATGGACATTACATCTGCTCAAAAAGTTTTGGGCTGCCCAAAACTTTTGCGCAGAAAATGTATCCAATTCTTCCGTTATGCATCCACTACGCATCCGCCAGGCATCCGTTCTGCATCCATTACGCATCCGCTATATCCGCCAGGCATCCGTTCCGCATCCATGCAACTCGCATCCGCTCGGATGCAGGGAGGAAGCGGAACAGATGCGGAATGGATGCAGAAAGGATGCCAAGCGGAAACAAAGCGTTTAAAATGGAAAAAATGTTCGCAGAGGGGACCATTCTCGGATATTAAGGATGTCTAGAGGATGCCTAGAGGATGCCTAGAGGATGCAAAGGGACACCTATACTGCCTATAAAAAGAGGGAGCAACTCACCTGCATCTCACTTTCAGACCAGCAGCCTAGCTGTGCAGACCTCTGCAGCCTTTATCTGACTCTTCCACAGCATCCAGTCATGTCCACCGTGGATCGTAACAAAGTCCTTTTGGCAGCCACCATCCTACTGCAACAGTGCGAAGCCATCTACAGGCTCTGTGAACTCTACTACAGGAAGAAAAAGAGGCGGCCAAAAAGCGTCTGGATACGAAGATGGATCGGGAGAAGAGAAGAGTACGGGCTGTACAACAAGCTGATGGTGGAGCTCAGGAATGAAGACACTCGGGCATTCCAGAACTTCATGAGGATGCCTCCAGCCATGTTTGACGAACTTGTGCAGCAGTTGACACCCAGGTTGACCAAGGCAAACACCAACTTCCGGCCCAGCCTGGAACCTGGGTTCAAGGTGGCACTCACTCTGCGCCACCTGGCCTTAGGGACCACCTACAGGAGCATGCAGTACGGCTGGGGGGTACCACACAACACCATCAGCATTGTGGTCAGAGAAGTGGTGCAGGCCATCATCGAAGAATTCCTGCAGGAGCTTCTCCAGTGCCCCTCCACTGATGAAGGATGGAAGAAAGTTGCAGAGCAGTGGTATCAGAAGTGGAACTTCCCCCACACCGTTGGAGCCATCGATGGCAAGCACATGGCCTGCAAAGTTGGGGTCCATTTATTTCAACTACAAGGGCTTCTTCAGCATCGTCCTCTTTGCCATGGTCGATGCTGACTACAAGTTCATGTACATCGATGCTTCAGGCAACGGCTCATCTTCAGATGCCCAGGTATACAACGCCAGTCACCTCAAGGAGCTGGAACGCAACCTCATCATGGGCTTCCCAGATCCAGAACCCCTGCCCAACGACACACAAGATGTGCCCTACTTCATCGTGGGGGATGACGCCTTCTCCCTCACAACCTACCTTATGAAGCCCTACACCTCCAGACTCCTCACCTGTGAAGAGAGGATCTTCAACTACAGGCTGTCCAGGGCAAGGCGGGTGGTGGAGAACGCCTTTGGCATTCTGGACAACAGGTTCCAGGTACTTCTCACCACCATGCAGCATTGCCCAGAGACCGTGAGGAGGATCATGGAAGCTTGCTGCAAGCTTGCTGCATCATGCGCACCCGCTACCCAATCTTGCAGAACAGGCTTCTGGACCTCCAACAAGGCAATGGGGACATGGAGGTTGGGGAATGGAGGCAAGGGCAAAACCTGATCGACACTGAGGATGTGCAAGGCCCCAACAGAGCCTCACATGAAGCGAAGAAGCAGCGCAACCTCCTGAGACACTGGTGCAACTCCCCAGCTGGAGCAGTGGAGTGGCAAGACAGTATGGTAGATGCTTAATGGATGCTTCCTTCAGCCTGTCTCATCACACGGATGAGATTGGGCCATGTATGTTTAGTTGGTCTACAATGAACAGGGCGTTTAATAAAGAGTTGTGTTTTTGTTGACATGTGTGGATAATTATAACATTATTATTGATAATAAAGGGCTATAGGTGTGGCACCTGGGAGAGTGGACCATAGAGTCCCACTATGCTTGCACTGGAGGTTTATCTATCCCACTGCTATCCTAACCCATCCCATAGCTATTACCCATCCCACAAGCATGCAAAGGCTTAAACCATTTCTAAAAGTTTCCACCAAGACTTTATTAAAAAAAAGAAATGAAGCAAGTGTGTGAATCATAAATAGACTTTATTAACAACAAGCTATAAAACAAAAATGAGTCTCTGGCACTCCTCTTGGTCGCTCAGTCTCAGGGGTGAAGGGTGCAGGTGCTGTGGAGGTGGCTGGTGCTGGAGTGCTTGTCATCAGCTCCTCCAGAAGCAGAAGCAGCAGAAGCCCCAACCCCAGAAGAGCGAGTCCGTGCTGCAGAAGCCCCAGCAGAACCAGAGTAAGGGCCAGGGGGTAGGATGGTAGCCCTGTCCCTCTTGCAAGGGCTGGCAGCAGATGGCTGAGGCTTGCTGTGCTTCCGCATGGTTATGGGGTTGCTGGCTGGCAGGGAGGCTGGCAGGAACCAAGGCTGGTAGGAAGGCTGGCAGGGAGGCAGACACCAAGGCTTGCAGGAAGGCTTGCAGGAAGGCTGGCAGGGAGGCTGGCAGGAACCAAGGCTGGCAGGAAAGCTGGCAGGGAGGCAGACACCAAGGCTTGCAGGCACCAAGGCTGGCAGGAAGGCTGGCAGGCAGGCTGGCAGGCAGGCATGCACCAAGGCTGGCAGGAAGGCTGGCAGGCAGACATGAACCAAGGCTGGCAGGAAGACTGGCTGGCAGCAAGGCTGGCAGGGAGGCTGGCAGGGAGGCTGGCAGGCAGGCAGGCAGACAGCAAGGCTTGCAGCAAGGCTGGCACCAAGGCTTGCAGGTAGGCATGCAGGCAGGGCAGGCAAGGCTGAGGCCCCCCGGAAGCCCAGTGGATGTGCCATCCGCTCCTATCCGCTTCCATCCGCTGGGCTTCCGTTCCGCATCCGCTTTGCATCCGCCCTGCGTCCTCCCCGCGTCCGTGTTATCCGCTCCGGTTATGTAAATTTTTGCCCCTTTTGAGAGCGGATAACAACGGAAGGAACATTTTACTCGTCCGTTGTGTCCCATTTTACTCATCCGTTGGGCTGTGTGACATGGGCTTAAGTCTGCTAGGCCTGTTTGGTTCATGCTTGTGCACTTTCCAAGGTGCACCACAATGGGTGAGGCACTCCAGAAACACAAGCAGCTTTCCTGCAGCATCATTTGGGGCCCTCTTCCTCCATGAAGCCACCTTACAAATGGGCATCACAACTGGGAAGGTTCAAGGCCTGCAGGATTTTAACCACCAAGTCATCTCCCCACCAAAATGGTACCTATTTATCTCCTTGCACGTTTTCAAACTGCTAGGTTGGCAGAAGCTGAGGTGAGTGATGGGAGTTCCTCCTGCCACAGTGCTAGGACTTGAACCACCGGAGCAAAAAACATCTCCAGCATCATTAAGCTGAGCCTCTTTCCCACGGGTAAAATTTGCCTTACAAAGGCAACAGAAATCATTAAGATTTCAGTTGTAAGTGATGTGGCCACGTAATATCTTTCTTTACAACCAAATTGCTTAGTGACTGACATTCCAGCCTGAAATCTGGTCATAAGTAGAGAACTATCTATAACTGGACTTATGACTGAGCCTGTGGCCTAGAGGTGAAGACGCTTGCCTCCCACTTGGAAAGTTGAGATCAATCCTAGGCAGCAACACATTTCTCTATCGGGGTGTAAAGAGAACATATCTGCTATGAACTCCACATAGATATGAGGAAGGTCACCCAGCCAGTAAATGCTCAGTTTCATTCAGTCACCTTGACTCTATCCAGATAAAAGGTATTATTATAGGGTTGTAAAAAATAGTATCTGGACCTATGAAAGATCCATTTTAATAATTGCACTAAAAGCAATACCAATTAATTGAAGCTACCAATCTGGTTAATTCGATGGACTTAAGAGATATGGTCACAATTAAAACAAAAAACCTTTGCAGTTATCAACTATGTCTCTTGGCCATACCAGTACCAATATCAACTAGATCTGAACTATCACAAACAATATACAGGGAGGAATTCAAGAATTTGTTCTAGCTCTTCTACTAACAACAACCCTAAGAAACGTCTACATTTTCTTCTGAATAATGAAAGCACACACCTTTTCCTGCAGGGGCTAGCTATCGAGATGGCTGTAACAGTGTTGTCTTCATTGGTTTCTGTTCAACCAGGGTTTACGCAGAGAATGATTTAAAAAATTATGACAGTACATACGGCCTTTTTATGTGTTTGGCATTCAATGGACATAGCTTTGCACACACCAGCTCAGCTGCCATCTTGCCTTTTAAAAACATTCTTTACGGATTCCTCTGTACTATATGCTTGTGTCACATCCATCTGCGCCTGTCTTGGATAGCCTGTGTTGTTCACTCTGGATCACATGGCCCAGGAGGAGGAAGATATCTCGCTGCCCGTCCCATAGGAATGAATTCATGAATTCCCCTGAACTTAAAACAAAAACACCTTAAAAACAGGAAAAAAGGACCATTCAACTGGCATCGTATCAAAATATATTTTATTCTGGACCTCTTTCAGATCTGATTCAAATTACACTTGTCAGAGCAATACAATGCAAAGGGAAACCTGCAACAGAAAAAATGTGCCTGGAAAAAGGATTAAGAAAGAGAATTTTAAGGGTGGGAGGGAGAGAGAGAAAATCATTGTGATGTGGAACCAAAGTACGTCATAAAAGGTGTAATTAACATGGGGTCCAGGACAGTATAGAACATCTATATCAGTCTTCTTTAGACAATAAATCATGAAAACTGAACAATAAAGTCTGAAGAAGTAGAAAAGCAAAGAAAAAAAACCCCTCTCACATGGGCTGTTTTTACACTGGTATAAGTGTAGATACATATCTGAAGAAATGGATCGACTTTTTTTTAATCCAGTGCTATAGAGATCACAAATTCTCACAAAGGATCACAAAGTAGACCCCCCCCCCAAGATTTGTAACTCCAGATTCAACCATTTTTTTTTTACAACTATGTCAAAGTCAGGAGAGAAGGAGAAAGCATCAGCAGGAAGAAAGAAAAACAAACAAACAACCTTTTGTGTTCTAGATCACTGACCTGTTCACTGCAGCCCGTCAAGAAACAAGATTGCAAAGCACACTGGAGAAGCAGTTAAACAAAACAGAAGGTTTTCCTGAATTCATCCGCAAATGGGAAGGGGGGGGGGAGAAAAAAAAGAAGAAAGCAGCAGCCCAGGCGATGATTAAAAATCATGATTTTGTTTGATAGACCTCAACATACGGAGACCTAACAGAGGCTTTGTTGTTATGGTTGCTGGACAACTCTTACAGCATTGACATCTGTGGCTGTGGTTATTTATGAGTTTGACAATGAGGCATCTGGGGAAATACCAGAAAAGCTGTAGGTTTTCCTCTGAAGAGTAGGTTCAAAGCAGTTCATCTTAAAAAACAAAAACAAAAACCCTTTGCTGCTATCCGAATCTAGAGCTCTCGTTAGGTGTCTTCCTGCTGTTCCCTCTGTTCAACTTCTGGACATAAATCTTGACATACAGAAAGCCAGCAGAACAAATGCTTGAAAGGCGACTTATTTGAGAGAAGCAGGACAGCAGTTCAGCAGCTGACATGAGGTGGTAAGAGTCAAAATGCAATACAGAATAAAATCAACATGGTGTGGGCTTCTTATGGTGCGTGCTAGTCCTTCAGCATGTTTGCACATCAATCTTTTTAGGCATAAACTAGGAAGATTTAAACTATGTCACTGCTCATGTGCCACAATGCTGCCTTCCTTTTGGGAAAATTCAGAATCCTTTCCTTGTGCTAATAATTTTCTATTTTTCAAATCCATTCCCAAATATTGAGAATTCCAGATGCCCTTGCTTAGTCAATGTTACTTTTTGCTCACTACTTCTTAATACAGATGAATCTGTGCTTCTTAACCCAAGAGCTTCTCCTGCAGCTAAAATTGGAAAAGGGCATCTAAACATCCAAATGTACTATTCCCACCTTTGAAATTACACATTTTATGGAGAGTCTGTAGCTTTTTTTTTTTTAATTTAAAAACCATACCTGACCAATTACCATTTTGTAGTTTTGCTGGTTTCTCAAAACCAATCGACACTGCATAAAAATGCAGAAAGTAATCTGGGCTTTACATATTTTTACTTCTGAATTTAGGAAATACAGGGCTGCTGATTTTTTTAAATACATTAACACTGCAAAAGAAAATAAATCAGTAAATAAAATTCAAATTGGTATAAACTTTTGGTCTCTTTCAATCTTATTTAGCTTACTATGAAAATCAACAACAGTCTTCAATTTATCTAGATGCAAAGTGTTTTACTTTCACCCTACTTCCCAAACCACACATTAATTTGGTACTAAGTTTCCAGAAAGAGGCTTAGAGCTTCAGGCGTCATTGTAAATTTAAAATACTTTAACAACCAATTAATGAAATAATTGGTTTCAATTATTTCAAAGGTAACATAAAGAACCCTAAATTAGCCTTCTTTTATCTGGTGTCCGCCAAAATTTATTAGAACTACAATTGTCCACTTTTTACTCTAACCATCTAGATGGCTGCAAATTGTATGGTTATTCCCACAACTTGGTAATCTTGGAACCAGGTTGGGAAGGATGCCCTAATTTTAACCCAATAACCTAGGAAAATGAGGACATTTTGTCATATCCACATCCTAACCACGTCACTATCTTATTTGACTGTAGCGGAAGAGGATTTTCACCCATTTTAAAACACATCACCCCTGCTGTCCAAAATAACCTTAGAGGTTTGTCCTAAGATGTTAACAGCTGCTCCCAATTTTTCCCCCACAATTAGCTTATCCAATATTAAGTTATCCAAAAGTTAAATGCCAAGCTCCTTTAAAACAATCTGACAAACTTCAACCACAGTAGTAATTGGTAAATATTACCTTCAAAACATGTTCTGGCTGTGTCATTTCAATAATTAACATTAATTTTATGCAGGCTGTTAAACAGCCATGAAACCTATTTCAATCTGTGCTTCAGATTTTTCTTCATGGCATGCCCATGCATAAATCAGCTTTCTTAGTCTTGGCAAAATTCAATTTCCAATCATGGTGATTGGAGATTGAGGGAAGATGTAGATCAATGATCTTAAGGGAATCAGATTGGGAAAGCCAGATCTAGGCTTTAGCCAGTATCAGAATGGAATCAAAAGCATGGGAAAGTGATATTATTAAAGCTGCATTGCTCAAGCCATTTGAATGGAAGAACTCTTATAGGGCAGACTACATTGCATGAAGAGGGATTAGACCCCATCGTTTTCACTAGTGTTCCCAGTTCAACCAGGCTTACTTCTGCTTTTAGAAACTGCATGGGCACACAAGTTAAAAACAATGGTGGGAAAGTGAATGACCAATAGCCAAGGGACATTTTGATATTTCTCAACAGTGCTCGCCATATCCCTGCTCGTGTTGAAAATAAAATACAACGTGGAAAGGCCTTACACGTAGTTATATTCTGGAATGAGGAATGGCAGCTTTGGGGATTTTCCATTCTGTTTGTTCTGCATGGGTGTTTGAATTGCCCTTTTTATTGTGCTCATCTCCCCCCCCCCCTTTCATACCACACAAAGTTTTGTCTTACTGAAAAGGAGAAGGAAGTCAATTCACAATGGGAGCAGCACTGTGGCACATTGATGAAAAGACAGCAGTCAACAGTTGGAGAGTTCCAGGTTCAGTTCAATGTCTATCACACAAACAACCACAATACATCTGGCCCTACTGCAATACCTGTTTTTTAAAAAGCTGTGCTGCCAACACCTCTCCTCACTTTAACCTCCCCTCCCAAATGACCCATGCTATGGGATGATAAAGGACAGGGAAGCTGCCGTGTGGAGGGAAAGAAGGAAGATGTACAGCACAACAAACAGATCTGATAAAAGAAAAAAAAGTCTCTCCAAAATACCTACTATCCTATAGAATACTCTTTGTAACAGCAATGGTTTATAAAGGCATGGAACATAGAAAGACTGGTAGGGTCTGCAGGCCATGGGAATGAAGTTACTTTTTTTGCCAGGTGTGGGACTTGGGATTTTGGAATGTGGCTTGTGGAACTCAAGAGCAAGACTGAACATCTGGCCCACCAAAAAAAATAAAAAATAAATAACAGTCTTCCTTGAATTGTGTTAAAAGCAAAATTATACAGAAAAGAGGGGGATCAGCCCAGGATTTGGTTGATAACACAGCTGTGATAATGAAGCTTCAATAAAGTCTACATGCTATATCATACTTAAATGGCAAGAATCAAACCAACCAACCAAACAAAAGAACAAGAGCTAAACAGTTGCAAAATCAGAAATATGAATGTTGCTGTGGAATCTTGCAGCTGTGTCAAAAGACTTCAAACACCATCTCGTTTTTATACACTTTTTTTTCGAAGGAAGCTGAAACATCAGTTCAAGAGCTTGTATGAAAAACGAACAGACTGTCCATATCAAAATACAAAAGTACTATCAAGAATCACCTCTGACTTTTTTTTTAAAAGATTTAAGTTCAGTGCAATTGACATTTGTGTTTGCTAAAGGAAAAGAAAATGCTGTTTAAATATACTCAAAATAAAAATCCCCCCCAAAAAAACACATTTGTGTCTATTCCTGGGAGCACAGTTTAAAATTATTGCACAGATTTTTTTTTTACATACTTTAAACTTTTAAAAAATTATTTTAATAATGACAGAGGTCAGCCACAGTCCTGGACCTCCAGCGGTAAAAAGCAAGGTTTTTCAAGTGCCAGATACTCAACAGGTTAAGTTTCTTACATACTATAATTTACAGGGAAAATTATTCTTAACCTCCTAAGCCTATTCCCAAACCTTATAAACAATTAATACAGAGGTATCATTGGATGGAACGACTGTCCTTATGGGTGTAAATCTTCCTTTTTTTCATTCACAATCTGTGTGTAACTTTATAATCTCCCATTAAGAATAACCATGATGGTGTATTACAAATGAGATAAAAATGGTTTGGTGCCCTACACTCTACTTCCTTCAAGATCTGCTTTCTGGCTTGTACACAGAGGTGGCAGAAGTCAATGCTGAAAGAATGTACTTCATAAAGAGGTGGAGTCAGGATGCTGTTATCCGATTTAGCAAAAGCCGCAATGGAATATGGAAGATTGAGCTAAGTCTTACAAAGAAAATGGAGTTACTGCAGAAGACAATGTTTCTTCTCTTAGATCTTAATTTAGATCTTCTTAACTTAGATCATAAGCTGGCTCTTAGGTCAATGAAGCTTTGGTGTACATTTCCTTGCCCGATGTTAAAAAGGAGACACACATTGTCATCATGAAAACAAAACATAATAACCCTCATTGGAAGGAGGGAAAGGAGAATTCACTATGGTGGCTAATTTACAATTAAAGAGGGAATCAGTTTATATTTTCAAAGGAAGAGGTCCAAGCTTTGGGCTTATATGCTGTGCTGCCTATTGAAAGAAGTAGCAAAAATGAAACAGATTAGAAGTTTAGCACTTCTGTATTGTGTTGCTGTGATTGAAAAGGAGATCCAAAATGAAAGCTTCGGAAAAGCAAATGAGTATAAAGCATTTTTAGGTAAAAATCAGGTGAAACCTTAAAAACCCTGAACACCACTTTGTTTAGGAAATTGGAAGATGCTTAAGACATGAAGCATCAAATGAGAATGGGACAGGTCAGCCTTTACGCTGTACTTTCACACACACACACACACACACACACACACGTCCCACTGTTGCTATCGCTTGAGATCAAACATGAGCAGAGAGTTAATGTGAAGGGAAAGCAAGGCTTGATATAAGAAACACAGACATTCAAAAGTAGTGATCATATTTTCTCCCGAAAAACATTTAGCAGCTTACACTTAATCTAAATTTGAAGGGTGGTGGGGTGAAGAGAAAGGAGACAAGCACATAGAGAAGAAAAAAACAATGGGGGTGTAACAGGGAAAAATTAGTGCAAGACTATTTTCTAGTATGGAAGCCCAATCATTTAGTAGTTAAAGAAGCATGAAGCAAAGAGTTTTTGCCGGGGGTGTTCCTCTTTTCCTTTGACTTAAAAAAATATGAGGAGTCATTCACTGGGGACTTCACCAGCCCAGTGGATCTTAACCCCCTGCTGAAAATAATTGCTCAGGTCCCTCTTCAACATCTTTTGTGAAGGGACGAGGGGAGAATTTCCAGTGAAACAATATCTTGAAGGTAGTAAACAATGTGCCTTACTTCAGAAAAATCTTTAGCAAAGAGGCTTCAAATATGCTTTTGTACAAAGAGGGAAAAAAAGAAATAAGCGCTGTCCCCAAAGGCTGAAATACTTTCAACTGGGAATGTTATACTGAGTAAAATTGGGGGTCGTACAGAGGTTGTAGCAGAAACATTTGCCCAAACTGAGAACGAGACAAATCCTTTCTCTCCACTGCTTCAATTTTCACAGCGCGCAACTCAAATGGACTATGATCATGGTTTTGAAGAAAAAGATGCTCCAATTCTTCTATTTTGCTTAAACTTAGAATGTACAGATCATGGGTGTTGGGATTACCTGAACCTACCTCCTCATCAAGGTCTATCACCTCCTTCCCCAAGATCTGAACACACAAAAGGCTCACCCACCATACCGTCAAGCTCTCCAAGCCAGTGATGTGGTTCTCTACTGTGGGCATCCTATTTCCAGCCTCTCAGTCTTCATTTATGTTTCTTTTTACATTTTGTACATGCTTAAATTTGGCAGAAACGTCTCAAGATGGGGATTGTTGCTTTTTGGATTGGTCATCACCAATAAAATGACTAAGTGCAGCATCTGAGTAGCCTATAAACTATTGGATCTGACGAAAAGATAAAGGAATGTGAATCCTTATTTGTCAGGGTTTTGTTTTGTTTCCTTCCCCCTTATCTAAACTGGAAGAAGAGCTACATAACACTTTCCAGATGTCTATAAGGTTAAGGAGAATTGAAAAAACTGCTGAAAAGGATTCCCCTCCCTCCAAATCTTAGTGAAGTGATCCACTACAACCTAGAAAGAATTTCACATCCTGGCTTCAAGCATCAGTAAAGCTTAAGAGCACAATGGGAAGAAGCAATGAACTGTTCACTGTTGCAGGGATATGCAGGTTTGTTTTCCCTGTACATGAAAAAAAACAAACCCTGCTCATTTCCTATTGGGGTGGTGGGGAGGGATCAGAAAGAAAGGACAACAAAAGTTTCAAAAAGGGCAAAAATAAAGAAAAGAGGAGAAAGAAGATAGGTAAAAGAATAACCCATACATAAGTTTTCCTCAATCTGATACTCTCAAAGGGCTGCTTGCATAATTCGGTTCTCTTTCTCTCTTTGTCCTGCTTTTTTTTTTTTAAATTTCCTCCCACTTCCAAAGTTTTTTTGGGGGGTGGGGGACTGCAGCAAATTCCAGCACTTGGTGAACAGGCTTCACAAGCTGTGACATCACTCTGTCATCTTCTTCAGGGTATAATCGTTTTGCTTTTAAAAAAAAAAATGTACAGTACATGTATTTAATTATTTCAGGTTTGGCTGTAGTGGACTGGCCATGGTTCAGTTGGGACAATAGCAGTACATGGGTCGTGGGGACAGTCATTTTGGCTATGTACACATTCATAGTCGGTCCATGGCTTCCAACTAGTAGCGCTATTTCCGTAGATCTAGTACGCAAACCTGCAAAGAGGGAGGAAGGAAAAGGGGGGGGGGAGGAGAAAGGGGTTTCAGGAAATTTATTTATGCATTAGATTTGGACACCAACAACAAAAGAACAGGCATTCTACAATACAGAAAATGTGCACTATTCTTATACTCATTATGAGGGGTCCTTGGTGCTCTATGACAGGGATGTCCAACACAAGGCCTGTGGGGCTGTCCTGGAAAATGTTAAGGGACAATCCTGTGTTGCTTTGGCCCAGTCTACCCAATGCAAAGAGGAAACATGCCAGCAGTTTGGGGAGCAAACTGGCCGCACCCACCCAGCTGGCCACACCCAGTGAGTGGCGACACTCCGTTCACACCCACTCAGTCAGCCACACTTGCCCGGTCCCCCCAAGGTCAACCATAGCCCTGATGCAGTCCTTGTTGAAAATGAGTTTGACACCTCCTGCTCTGTAAGCTTGGTTGTTTCCTTGTAGACATTTCATTACCCAAACTAGGTAGTATCATCAGTGTTAGTAGGGAGTGGGATTTGCTCTCAGTTTATACTCCAGTGTCTTGTCCTGTCAGTGCTGGTGGAGGTAGTCCAACACTCAAGAGTGAGCCTTTTCATTGGCAGATCTGTAATATCTTTGCAATATACTCACCAGTGAATTGTGTATACTGCTGCATTTATTGCCTTTACAGCACAAGACAAAATCTTTTTCATGTCTTTTAATATCTGATACTGATTTTTTTTTATTAAAGAAGAATTTTGGTTCTTTGGAATGTATTCAAATGAAGAGAATTTGTAAACCCTACTACAGGTAGTCCTTGACTTACAACCACAATGGAGCCCCAAAATTTATGTTGTTAGGTGAGACATTTGTTAAGCGGTTTTTGCCCTGTTTTATGACCTTTCTTGCCAGAATTGTTAAGTGAATCACTGCTGCTGATAAATTAGCAACATGGTTGTTCAGTGAACCTGGCTTCCCCGTTGATTTTGCTCATCCAAAGATTGCAAAAGGAGAATCACATGACCTTGGGACACAGCAATGGTCATTAAGTATGAACCAGTTGCCAAGCATCTGAATTTTGATCACATGATGATGAAGCTGCTGGAAAACTCATAACTGAAAAATGGGCATAAGTCACTTTTCGCAGTGTTGTTGTAACTTTGAACAGTCACTGAATGAATGGTTGTTACATTGAGGACTACCAGTATTGTTTCTCTTAAGAAGGTATGACGGGATTTTTCTTGAGTGAGGGATTTCACGAGAAGTTCCTTCAACATTTCCCACCTCTTCAAAACTCTTGGGTTCGTTTGCCTCGCTTAGGATTATTGGCTTCATTGCTTAGTATTTAATTTTTATTTTAAAGTAGTAAATCAATTGTCAGGAGAAATATTCTACAAACCCAAGTATACCCTACATTTTACAGAAATAAAGCAGGACCCAAACATACCCAGCATATGTAGATGCTGGCTTGTGACAAAAAGAATCAAGTGCAGGGGTGGGATGCTACTGGATCGGCCCGGTTCTATAGAACTGGTAGCTCTGAAGAGCAGCTGACAACAAACCAGTTTGCTGCGATGACCTGCTTTACGCGGCACTGCTTAGTGCCTCTCGTCAGCTGGAGAAGGTAAATGCTCGCCGGAGCTGAGAACGCACATGCCTGTGTAGCACATATTCGACACGCATGTGGCACTCCCCAACCGGTTGTTATGACAGTAGGATCCCACCCCTAATCAAGTGTAGCATCTCATTTTGTTTTACTTACTGAACCATCTGAAGCACTTGCTCCAACTTTGTCTCCTGCTGCATTCCAACAAACCTCAAAAATGCCTCCTGTCCCCCGATAACTATGCACCAGAGCACCCGTCTACGAAAACAATAAAACCAAGAGGTTGGGATAGAACATAATGACACTAAAGTAATGTAAGTATTATAGGCATCAACTGGTTATCTTTCCCGGTAAGGTATGCATTTCCTGGCATGAATGAACATGATATTGGGACAGATTAGAGGAACTGAATATGTATAACCTGGAGGACAGAAGGGAAAGGGGGCACATGATTGAAACCTTAAAATATATTAAGGGTGTAAATAAGGTTCCAAAAGGCAGTATTTTCAATATTAAGCAAAAAAAACAAGAACATGGGGGCATAACTGCAGAAAGTAAGTTCAAAAATAATGTTAGAAAGTATGACTTCACAGAAAGAGTAGTGGAACCAACTGTGGAGGTAGTGGGCCAATCGTCAGTTAACTGAGGTTTAACCTGCTTAGGATAAACCTATTTCCATTATCCAATGAAACTTTTTAAAAATAAAATTAAAAGAAAAAGAAAATGAAAAACCCTCAAAGGGAAGACTTGATGGGTCACAAATCTTCTTCTGTTGTCAGTTTTCTATGTTTCTGTGTAGTTATAGCACTATGCAAATAATTATTGACCTAGCTGTTCTTTCTGCAGCAGACATTAAGTAAAATACAGTGCTAGATAAACCTGTTAGATGTTCTCAAATTTTGTCCCAAAGCAGGAAAAGTACTTGTTGTATTTGTCAAAAGCCCTTTAAAGAAGCTGAGCCTTTTTCTGGGTCCATTCATGTTACTTAGGAATTGCAACAATAATAGCACTTAAAATTTACAGTATGTACCATTCAGTGGTGGGATTCAGATTTTTTTCCTACTAGTTCTGTGGGTATGGCTTGGTGGGTGTGGCAGGGGAAGGATACTGCAAAATCCCATTATCTCCTCATCCTACTAACCTGCTTTCCAGCTCCATTCACCTGTGCAGGGCAACAAAAGAAGACCCAACTGATCAGCTGGGACTCGGGAGGCAGAGAACAGATGGGGGCTGGGCCAGCCAGAGGTGGTATTTGCTGGTTCTCTGAACTGTTCAAAATTTCTGCTACTGGTTCTCCAGAACTGGTCAGAACCTGCTGGATACCACCTCTGGTACCATTTGATACTGCTTCACAGCACTCTCTGGGCAGTTTACAACCACAGCATATTGCTTTGAACAGTCTAACCTCGGAAGTTGGTAAAGTCAATCTTGTGCCTGGTCAGGACAGAACTCCAGGTTATGGGTAGAATTTGCCTGCAATACTACATTCTAACCACTGGGACACCAGGATTCCTTTTCTGGTGACCCAGAAAAAAGACACAGCTTCTTGTAAGGACCACTTGATAAGTATAGCAAATATTCCTAAACCAGCTCTTAATAAGCCATACTTATTACTGGTAAGTATTCCTAAACCAGCTCTGAAAAACTTTTGCTACTTTAGATGGCAAAGAAAGTACAAAATATTTCTCAAATTTTACAGATGGCTTTGGTTTTCTGGTGGGAGGTGAGAAGAGGTGAAAATTACAATAGTCAACTTTAAATGTTCAGAATATGAGAAAAAGACAGGGACAGCCTTCATTTGCTAATCTGTAAAATGATCTGCACTGCCTCAAAGCATAACAAATTGCTTTTCTTTAATGGTAAGGAATAACAATGTTAGCCTTCTGTCTTTCCCACTTAAGCTGATCTGATTAAGGCCATCAGAAATCTTTAATAGGTAATAAAAATAAGTTGATAAAATTACTAGTGCTCCAGCAAACATACCTGTGTATTCCAGATGTGTACACATTTGTCGAAAGAACCACTGGCCAGATATCTACCATCAGGACTGAAAGCTACACTGTACACAGGTTCTTGATGTTTCGTCAAGGTATGGATGCAAATCCCTCGGTCTACGTCCCATAACCTGACTGTAGAATCAAAGGATGCACTACCAAAGGCAAGAGGAGAACAATTGTTAATTTTAACTGTAATTTATATATTTATTTATAAAATGTACCTCACACTACAATTGTCTGTAGAGATTCTCAGTCATTCAGTTCATAATTGTCCCAAAGGTGCTTTTTCAGAAGGCAACTGGACTTTGTTTTTTTCTATGAAGACATTTTGCTTCTTTTCCAAGAAGCTTCTTCAGCTCTGACAGGAGAGTGGATATCCTTCTGTTCCTCACTATTCTGTCAGAGCTGAAGAAGCTTCTTGGATGAGAAGCAAAATGTCTTCAAAGAAAAAAACAAAGTCCAGTTGCCTTCTGAAAAAGCACCTTTGGGACTCCCACTACAATCGTAAAGAGACTCTTGACTTCCAAATTGGACATCTTCTCTCTCTTGGTGGTGGTCACTATGAAAAACTGGCTGTTACACTGCATTTCTTAGAACTTCTGAGACATGGGAAAACATGGAATACTATTCACGAGTAGGAGGGAAATTCTGTCATCTTGAATGAAAAAAGCAATTACATCTAGTCATTTAGGTGACATTGAGCAACAATTTAGGTGACATTGAGCAACAATTTAGGTGACATTGAGCAACTTGGCTGTTGAAGAAGTCAGCAATGAAGTGTGTGAGGAAAAGGACTTTATGTTGTAACTAAAGCCCATGTCACACTGAACCAACAGATGCAAAGAGGATGTAAAACAGACAAAAAACCTTGCCATCCATTGGTTAACGCAATGTATCCATTCTGTACTCACTGCCTCCTTTTTGCTTCCTCTCTATCCGTCCAGCATCCGTTTATGGACGTTTCATCCGCTCCAAAAGTTTTGGGCTGCCTAAAACTTTTGCATGGAAAATGTATCCAGTTCGTCCTTTCTGCATCCGCTACGCATCCGTTACGCATCCGTTACACATCCGCTATATCCGCTAGACATCCGCACAACTCCATCCGCCCGGATGTGGGGAGGAAGTGGAACGGACACAGAACGGATGCAGAACGGAAACAAAGTGTTTAAAACGGAAAAAAAAGTTTGCAGAGGAGACCTATCTCAGATATTACGGATGTCTAGAGGATGCCTAGAGGATGCCTAGCGGATGCCTAGCGGAAAACCTACACTGCCTATAAAAAGGGGGAGCAACTTGCCTGCATCTCACTTTCAGAACAGCAGCCCAGCGGTGCAGACCTCTGCAGCTTTCATCTGGCTCTTCCTCTTCCACAGCATCCAGTCATGTCCACCGTGGATTGTAACAAAGTCCTTTCGGCAGCCACCATCGTTCTGCAAGTGCGAAGCCATCTGCAGGCTCTGTGAACACTACTGCGAGAAGAAAAGGAGCCACCCAAAAAGAGTCTGGGTCCGAAGATGGTTCGCCAGTAGAGCGGAGGACGGACTGTACAACAAGCTGATGGTGGAACTCAGGAGCGAAGACACTCGGGCGTTCCAGAACTTCATGAGGATGCCGCCAGCCATGTTTGACGAAGTTGTGCAGCGCCTGACACCCAGGTTGACCAAGGCAAACACCAGCTTCCGGCCCAGCCTGGAACCTGGGCTCAAGGTGGCACTCACTCTGCGCCACCTGGCCTCAGGGACCTCCTACAGGAGCATGCAGTACGGCTGGAGGGTGCCATCCAACACCATCAGCATTGTGGTCAGAGAAGTGGTGCAGGCCATCATCGAAGAATACAAGGAGGAGCTCCTCCAGTACCCCTCCACTGAAGAAGGATGGAAGAAAGTTGCAGAGCAGTGGTATCAGAAGTGGAACTTACCACACACCGTTGGAGCCATAGATGGCAAGCACGTGGCCTGCAAATCTCCAGCCAACTCGGGGTCCACTTTTCAACTCCAAGGGCTTCTTCAGCATCATCCTCTTCGCCATGGTTGATGCTGACTACAAGTTCATGTACATCAATGCTTCAGGCAACGGCTCATCTTCAGATGCCCAGGTATACAACGCCAGTCACCTCAAGGAGGAGCTGGAAGGCAACCTCATGGTGGGCTTCCCAGATCCAGAACCCCTGCCCAACGACACACAAGATGTGCCCTACTTCATCATGGGGGATGACGCCTTCTCCCTCACAACCTACCTCATGAAGCCCTACACCTCCAGGCTCCTCACCCGTGAAGAGAGGATCTTCAACTACAGGCTGTCCAGGGCAAGGCGGGTGGTGGTGAACGCCTTTGGCATCCTGGCCAACAGGTTCCAGGTACGTCTCACCACCATGCAGCATTGCCCAGAGACTGTGAGGAGGATCATGGAAGCTTGCTGCATCCTGCACAATCTCATGCGCACCCGCTACCCAGTCTTGCAGAACAGGCTCGTAGACCTCCAGCACGGCAATGGGGACATGGAGCCTGGGGAATGGAGGCAAGGGCGAAACCTGATCGACACTGAGGATGTGCAAGGCCCCAACAGAGCCTCACATGAAGCAAAGAAGCAGCGCAACCTCCTGAGACACTGGTGCAACTCCCCAGCTGGAGCAGTGGAGTGGCAAGACAGGATGGTAGATGCTTAATGGATGCTTCCTTCAGCCTGTCTCATCACACGGATGAGATTGGGCCATGTATGTTTGGTTGGCCTACAATGAACAGGGCGTTTAATAGAGAGTTGTGTTTATGTTGACATGTGTGGATAATTATTACATTATAATTGATAATAAAGGGCCGTAGGTGTGGCACCTGGGAGGCTGGACCAAACAGTCCCACGATGCTTGCACTGGAGGTTTATCTATCCCACTGCTATCCTAAACCATCCCTCAAGCATGCAAAGGCTTAAACCATTTCTAAAAGTTTCCAGCAAGACTTTATTAAAAAAAGAAATGAAGCAAGTGTGTGAATCATAAATAGACTTTATTAACAACAAGCTATAAGACAAAAATGAGTCTGTGGCACTCCTCTTGGTCGCTCAGTCTCAGGGGTGAAGGGTGCAGGTGCTGTGGAGGTGGCTGGTGCTGGAGTGCTTGTCATCAGCTCCTCCAGAAGCAGAAGCAGCAGAAGCATCAGCCCCAGAAGAGCGAGCCCGTGCTGCAGAAGCCCCAGCAGAACCAGAGTGAGGGCCAGGGGGCGGGATGGTAGCCCTGTCCCTCTTGCCAGGGCTGGCAGCAGATGGCTGAGGCTTGCTGTGCTTCCGCATGGTTGTGGGGTTGCTGGCTGGCAGGGAGGCTGGCAGGAACCAAGGCAGGCAGGGAGGCTGGCAGGGAGGCAAGCACCAAGGCTGGCAGGAAGGCTGGCAGGCAGGCTGGCAGGCAGGCAGGCAGGCACCAAGGCTGGCAGGGAGGCTGGCAGGAAGGCTGGTAGCAAGGTTGGCAGGCAGGCTGGCAGGCAGACATGCAGGCAGGGCAGGCAAGGCAGTCGATGTGTCCGGCAGCAGGTCTTTCATCTGAATGGCGACCTGCTTCCAAGCTGCTTCCGTTATATCTGCGGGGCTGATGCAATGCATCCTCCCCGCATGCGCAATTAACGCCAGGCATCCATTAGGCTTCCGCTGTGCATCCGCTTCATCCGCTGTGCATCCGTTGTATCCGTTCTGCGTCCGTTTCGCTGAGGCCCCCCGGAAGCCCTGCGGATGTGCCATACACTCCCATCTGCTCCCATCCGCTGGTCTTCCGTTCCGCATCCGCTTTGCATCTGCCCTGCGTCCTCCCCGCGTCTGTGTTATCCGCTCCGGTTATGCAAATTTTTGCCCCTTTTGAGAGCGGATAACAATGGATGGAACATTTTGCTCATCCGCTGTGTCCTTTTTGCATCTGTTGGCCAGTGTGACATGGGCTTTAAGTACATGATGGTGAATGCTGGTGCTATGTAATATATAAGCTTTCTCTGGGATTAGTTACATGATGATTGGGTCGTAGAACCATCATTCAAAGCATGCTACTGCAAGGTAACTCCTCCTTGCCTAGTTTATATTCTGGAGAGAGATGGGAATTTAGAAAATATTAACGGTTGCTTTGGAAGTCCCACCGCTAGGAAGTTTTTGACGTTACAGCTATAACCCCTCCCCCACAGTCATGTGATCACATATTAAGCACTTGGCAACTGAGTCATTACAGCTCTATGAAGCATCCTGTAGTCACAATCTACAATTTGTCAGTTTCCAGCAAAATGATACCCATTGGGGAGAATCTAGTTTCTTAATGCCACAGCTTTCACTTAACGACTGCTGCAAACATATGTATGTATGCATGTATGTATTTATGCATGTATGCATGTATCCAGTCAGATGATGCTTATGACTGCAATGACTTCACAATTCTGGGCTCGTAAATTGTGTGGTATCTGTAAACTGATCTATAAAACGAAGAGAACCCAATTACAGTTGATTTCAATGTATTTAATAAATGTAAATTTCATTTCCCAATTATGTTTAAAAAGGAACAGTTATCTTCCCCAATATTCCATCTTTTTATGCTACCTTATATATTAAAAAGCAATTAAAATATGAAAAAATAATCATAAAAGAATTTCCAAACCAGGAAAGGGATTGATGATGTTAGCAAAACCACTGTGTTCTTTAGAGGTAATTTGAGTTAATGGTTTTACACGTTAAAATTCTGAAGAAAAAAAAAGAAAAGAAATCCCATAAAAAAGGATATTGTTTTTGAATATTTTCCATATTTTCATAGAAAAATCCTGAAGCACAGTTATGGAACTATTTCTATATTCAAGAGGCAGAAGAGGGCACAGTGTCTATATTTAATCTCAACAAACAGTTTCTAGACCAGCTCAGAAAAGTCACTAAACAAAACTATTGGCTTCATTTTTTCCCCTCCTACATAGGGAAACCTTACCTTGCTAACATTAAATTGGCGTTTGGATTGTTTGTTCCTGGCCCTGTAGGGCTCCATTTGATAGTATAAATTTCTTTGTTGTGGGCCTGCAGATCATGAACACAGTTATCTTGCTTCATACTCCAGATCTAATAGAAAAGTGAATAAAGAAAGCAACAATCAAGTTTCATTAATTTGTAGGTAAAGAGGTCCTCATAAATCTTGCAGGGTTTTAAAGCAAAACACAACAAAAAAGGGGAAAAAAGTATTTTAATTTGTTTTCTTTTTAATACCTCAGGTATGAGATAGTAATACTCAAGAATGAAGTTATATTTTTAAAACATGGGATTTAATTTAGATTTACATTGTTGAAATATCAACTTATGGTAGCTTTACGTTAGAAAAATAGAATGAATGCCTTTTTTGTGATTATATATGAGCGCGCACACAATTTCTATAGGGAAGGATTACAGACTGATAAAACATTCTGATTTCATCCCTCACTCCAAGCAAGCTGATCTGACTTCCACATTGGTAGAAGATTTTTTAACTTCAGTGACAGAAAACCGGTGACATGCCTCAATGAAGCATCAGCTGTCACCAACACCCAACATCTATTCTCGACAGCACACCCTCCTTCTCATGCCATTTTCAATTTGCAGAGGCCGTGTGAGAATGGGCTTTGCTCTGGCATGGCCTCTGGAAGTCATGGGACAGAGGTGGGGCCTCTGGAACGTCCAATACTTGCTTGAGAATGGGAATGTGCTTTCATGCAATCTTAGGAAGTAATGGAAGATGAGTGAGGTACACTCGCATGCTTTGAGGGAATGGGCTTTTGAGTGGCAATGCTGGTGCTAGGGCTGAAATCAATGTCCAGGCCTCTACTGCTTCCTAGTGACCTAAATTAGGGGCTGGGGTGGAAACAGAGAACTTTTCTCTCTGTGTAAATCATGTTAGGCATTTTTTGAATTTTTGACTTATTGAGCTCAAAAATTTCATCATCACTCCTCTACTTTCTGAGACCTGGAGTAGAAGCTGAGTGTTCATCTTCTTTCATGGTGTTGCATAAATATCACAACTCTTCTTCTTCCTCCATCATCTCTATCTTATTCAGAAGCATGTGCCCCCTTATGGTCAAGAAAGCAATTCTTTTGCACATTATCAACTCTTGCAAGTTTAGGAACAGGAGTCATATAGCAGCTGTAGGGCTCAGCCAGTTACAGGCAGCTAGGACTTCCACGGTGCAATCAAGTAGAAACAGAAATAAAGATTGAAAAGACGAGCACAGATGGGAGAAAAATGTTTTCCCAATGATTTTGCAACAGGAGTCCAAAATCACCCAGAGGGGCAATGCATTTTTACCTTTAGAGTCATGTCATCAGAACAAGAAGCCAGAAGATTACCAGTGGGATCCCATTTGATTGCATTTACTTCATTCTGAAAATAAGCAGCAAGAGAGATATTGGATTCTCGGTTTTCTTTATAAGAGAATCTTCAGATTAAAGGGGGGAGGGGGGTGATGATTCCCCAGAAAAAAACAGGAAGGGGACAATTGTAGAAAATATAGTGAAAATTACTGGCTCTAAGTAATCTAGGGACAGAAAACATACTTAGGAGAATTGACTGAGTTTGTATGTTGGAGCTTTACAGCAGATTAAACCTTTAAGGGGGTCAGTATTACTAAAAAGTAATTTAGAGTCCAGAAGGACCTTCTCTGGAATATCTTATCTGAGGTGAGATTGACCTCCCACATTTCTGGCTTTTCAAATGAAGCTTAAAACCTGGTTCTGCCAGATGATTTGGGACCCAATGGAGGAGCTTCACACTAGAAATGATTGGTTAATTAAAAGCTAATCCCATCCACCTCACTCCCCCCCCTCCCGGATCCCTGTCCCTCCTTTGCCATCTTGTGTGAACAATTTTGTTTTATCTGCGCTGTTATCTGATATCTGTCAGTTTTAATGTTTTTATGCTGCAAGCTGCCCAGAGTAGTTTGATACGAGATGGGCAGCAAATACATTTCTAAATAAATAAATAAAATAAAATAAAATAAAATAAAATAAAATAAAATAAAATTTTTGTAGCAAGGTATAGGCGATGACCAAGCTGAGCCTGGGGGAGGGATCAAACATATCATAAGTCACAAGTCCTTGTTGGCCCACAAGAAATCTAAGTTCCATTCCATTTTGAATGCCTCTTATATCTCCCACTCATTCCTCTTGACCTTCTTTAGGTCAGATTCTTGTAGAGAGCTTAATAACCTTGGAATAAATATACTAATTTATACTCATTTGAACTGCCTGAATCTCCTGATTTCCCTGGCACTTGACAGAGGGTTCTTAGTACTTGGGACCTTCTCTTTATTCTCTTTTAGTTTTTCCCCGACCAAGAACATCCTCTAAATAGTATCACAATAGCACTACAACTTCCATAGCAACAGAATACAGACTTCATAAAGGATGTACATATTGCAGAAATTGAATGGTGTATAACCTTTACTTTCCCTGAAGACTAGCTGAATTCATTCTTGAAACATGTTCAAATGTCTATAGAAAACTGACACCTTTTCTTTAATTGGGAACTGTGACTTTTGACAAATAACCTTAACCCTAAGATAGTTTACATACAGGGACGAAAAAATAACAAACTGTGTTTCAACCTTTGTTGTTATTGATGTCCTCCAAATAAATTCAGGTTGAATTTTTGAGAATCTGAAGATTGTGAATTATGGGAATTATAACTCAACACATCAAGAGGATGTGTGGTGGGTTGGGATAGACTGGTGTGAATAGTCTCTTTGCTTCACATATACACTACATGGATAACAACTGAAGAAAATTTTACTTACTGTATGGCCCTGGAAGGTTTTGATGGGTTTATCTTGACCTAATTTACAGACATGAATACACATATCTGTACTACAGGAGGCAAATGTATTGTTGCTCTGCCAGTCAACATCTAATGCTGGTGCTATTGAGAAAAAAGAAAGAAAAAAGTCAGAAGAAATAAATCTTCTTTGCAATAATTAGCAAATGAAAATGATGAGATGACTAGCAATCTCATCATTTAGAGCGAACAGAATTTAGAATGCAAAGTTCATTTGGAAAGATTCAAGGAGAGACTGTTTATACTTGAAGAAGAGTGAATATGACAATCAGAATTTATATTGTCTAATTTGTCAGTTTTATACCGTGCTTTTGTCATATTTATATCCTATTTTTCTTCCAACTTAAAGGTACATGGGAAATTCTTACACTACAATCTTTTTACAAAATTATAACCTAAGAACAGAGAAAGTTGGACTGTGGTGTAACCACCGGATATACCAATACCACACTGTTCCCATCTTTACATCTAAGAAAAGTATCAGTGAGAACATTGATTTCTGAAGGTCACCAGACATTTTGGCACTGACTTATTGAAATATTTGCATTATGGAAGGATTAGCTCTAACACGGAAAGGTTTTCACTCCATCACTGAAAATTCATCACATGGATCAACTAATGTGGAATATAAGGCACACATTGTATGAAAATTTATATGCACTATTTAGCGCTGAAAGAATATAGGTAGTCCTCAAATTATAGCAGAGAGTGGGACTGGGATTTCCGCACTAAGTGATGTGGTTATTAAGGACAATGTCATGGACATTGTTGGAAGCAAATCGTGAATTATCTGGTATCATCAAGGCTTATCTGGGTTCTTGGCGTCTTCCCAATTGTGTGCATTTGGCTTTCAAGGCTATAATTCCTTCTTCTGCTCTGTCAAGTTAATTACTGTAGCGTGGTTTGTTTGAATTTTTAGTTACAATTTGTATGTACTTTGATTTTGGACTGAATTTTCTCCACTTAAAGGCTGTTCCTGAAAGAGTTTTTCTCCAGCCGAAGATAGCCTGGATTTTGGGGGCAAAGTTGGAGATAATTAAAGGGACTCTTTTTGATAATTTAACTGTGTTGCCTTTGTGCTACACCCCGGGTCATCACATACTTGCAGTTGGTGTCTTAACCCCAAGATGTGCAGGCTGTTAAGTGGAAAACAGTGGGAGTCCCAGATAAGGAGTGTGAAATTGTCACGAGGGTGAAGACCCAGTGCAGGCCAAACATGGAGGGTATGGATGTTGCAGAGTGGCACAATCTCAAGAGTGGGGAGAAGACATTGCAATGCAGACAAACAAAGAGGAGAAGTAGGATGTGATGCATGTGAGTGAACAGGAAGGGGTGTATAGTGTGTGTGAACACTGCTCAGTAGCAAAGTGTGAGCTGGAATCCAAGTGTTATTTGTTTCACTAGGGTTGGAGGGCACTGCAAAGGCCAGAACTTCAAGGACTGGTTGTAGGACTCTTTGTTCAGCATCACTGTAACTTTAAATGGTTGCTGGACAAAGGTTGCTGGATGTTAAACAAGGACTACCTGTATAATGAAATGTGAAGAATATAAATCATTTTTTTAAGTAAAATCCAATCAAGAATCGAGAAAGCAGTTTACTCCAATACGTTGCTGGTAGCAATGCAAATGTAGAAGTTGAACTGACTCAAGAGAAAGTTAATTAAACCAGTTTCCTCTTTTTGTCAATAGGAGGAAATCTGAACAAGACAGAAATTTTATTTTTAAAAGAGCCTGTAATTTCCCCACAGCTGAATTAACTGGAATACCAACTAGTAGTGCTGTTGGAAATATGTGCTAACTGTAAACATGCACGCGCGCACACACACAAAACCCCCTCAAAAACTAGTATTAACTAAGTCACGAAACACTGGTTTATGAGCTGTTTCCTCTTTAATCTGAAGAGAAAATACATACCAGAATGAAAAGGAAACTGCTGTTTGGCTTCTCCAGTATGTGCATCCCAAATAATTGTGGTCTGAATTAAAAAATAGAACAAAAACAAATAACATATTTTGAATATGTTTAAATTTATCAAATCAACTGAAACCATAATATTTAGGACTATATTTTATAAAGATTGGATTCCCTTTTAAAGGCTAATGAGTAGAAGGATATAAATTGTAGGCTTTCCTTATCACTGCCATGTTACCTGTATGTTCTAAGTTTATAACAATAGCGAACACAACTTTTTTAACTCAGAAAAAGTAAATTGGAAAAACAAATTGTAGCTAAGGGTTGAACTGTGGAGCTCTCAAGTTTTATTATTTTGTTGCAGATATTTAATAATCCAAATAGGTAAATGTTCATTGGTGAACCATAGTCTTGTAGCATTGAAGATGTTACCTAGTTGGTTAATGAAACACCTGCAAGAAAACAACCAAGCTCAGAGAGTACTGAGGATTCCATAATTTGAAGTCTATTAGGACTATACAGATAGTTTTTGACTTACAACTGGTTTTTTTTAGTGACCAAAGTTGTGACGCCACTGAAAAAAATCGGTTATGGCCATTTTTCACAATTATGACTGCTGTAGCATCCCTATGATCATGTGATCAAAATTCGGGGGCTTAGCAACTGGCAGGTATTCCTAACAGTTGCATTGTTCTGGGATCACGTGATCATCACTTGCAACTTTCTTAGCTGGCTTCCCACAAGCAAAAGTCAATGGGAGAAGCCTGATCTGTTTTTTGTTTTGATTCGCTTATTGTTAAGCGAATCATTGCAATGGTTCACTTAACAATAGTGCAAAAAAGGTCATAAAATGGGGCAAAACTCACTTAACAAATGCCTTGCTCAGCAACAGATATTTGGGGCTTAATTGTGGTTGTAAGTAGAAAACTACTTATATTCCTACACTTGACCACAATTTATTTAGAAAAAGGGTGGCATCAGTTATGCTTACTAGCTGCTAATAGTAAAGGGAAACAACTAAATTGTTTTTAAAGAACACTTCATTTTTTGTGTTCCATATCCTAAGCCACAGGTGTCAAAGTGGATCATGTCACATGATGTATTGTGACTTTTTTTTGCCTTTGTAGAGCCAGGGTGGGCGTGGCCCACACATGATGCATCCAGCCTAAGGGCCACCAGTGTGACACACCCCTATCCTAAACTATCTTCATAATTTTATCTGCAGCAATGTATTTCAAATAAATCAATGTCATCTTACCTTGTCCACACCTGCACTTAAAATGAAGTTCCCTTTCTTATTCCATTTTAATGCAAATATGGGACCTTTATGCTGTCCTAATGTGCTGGCGAGATTACCTAAAAATGAAAGGACGCCAGTTATATTTTGATTTATCAAAACAGTATTTGAAATAGTTCCTCCTGTCATATTTTATCTTTAAAAAAGGAAAAGAACTAATAATGTTGCTCTCACCATCTTTAGTCCATATCCTTGCAAAACCATCATATGATCCCGTTGCTAGAAGCGTACCTTCACTCTGGAATTCAAAGTATAAGCATTATTCTATTACTACGTGTTCTAAAAGTCTGTAATATTCAACAGACCATGCTTCCTCTGGTTTAGAGATGTGCAAAGTGGGTGAATTATATACATCCCCTCTCAAAGCTTTGGTGCTTCATAAAATTTTTCTTTTTCTTGGTAATATGATCAAAACTTCCCAATCAAGAAAAGTCATTTATTTGAAGAACTGCTAGACATAAGGAGATGTGCAAAATGTTTCAACCTGAAATAACCCATTATTTTCTTGCTTAAAGTGTCCCTATCTCCTTATCATCATTTCTGACTTCTCATAATATCACAACAGAATCTGGGGATCAGACGAGCTCAACTCTGAATCATTTTGGGCATCTTTAAAACCTCAAAGGTATATTTTATGTATCCTGTTACAAATACATTTGGAAGAAAAAAAAATGTTCCAAAGCCTCTCAGGAATCAGTGGCTAGCCATTTTAACATAGAAAGTTTTAAAGAATATCTCATTTCACACTGATCTTCTTGCAAATCTATGACTTCTTCATATCTTTCTTTTAGTGAACTTTTGAGAGTTGTTCCCTAAACTTCTGTGTGAAAGACTTTTTGATGACTGAGTTATTTCATTTTGATTTGACTCTAGAGTGAGCTTTTTTATTGCACAAAGATTCAATTGCGGGTGAACGTATTCCTTGTTTCTACCAAGATTATCTGAAAAGTTTGAACATTGCTTTTGTTCACCCATGCTGCTATTCCACATTTGCTTCACATTCTCTGGAGCCACATTTTCAGGCAAAACTGCTGTTTCATAACTCCAATACACTATAGTCCCAAAGGTGCTTTTTCAAGAGGCAACTTGTTTAAAAGTCCAGTTGCCTGTTGAAAAAGCATCTTTGGGACAACCATGACCTGGATGACTGAGAATCTCCATAGACAAATACAGTACAGTAAAAACCCAATTTGCAAAGACTGCTGAATTTTGAAAGCTTTTTGAAAAACTGTATATTTAATCTCTCTGGTACACCCTAACTGAAACTTCAGCAGAACACCTCTTGAGCTTGGTTCTACCATAGCAGGAATAAAATTGGTATCTATAGCGCTCGTGGAAATCTGGAAGTGGTAACCTCCAAGAACATGTGTTTGGAGCTCAAAATATGATTATTAATTTGAACATGGAAATTTTGCTCACATTCCAATCCAGAGATGTTACATCTTTGTTACTTGGTACATCTTGCCCTCCTTCTCGTATACAGTGCCGAAGCACCAGCTGCGTAGATCCGCTGGTACTGTTTTCACTAAGATTCCATATTCTTGCTGTTGAATCTCCAGATCTGCAAAATAAACAGCTTCCTTAAAACAAAATAAAATTCTTTTCAGTCAAGCTCACCAAAGACTTAAAAGAGAAGAAGAACATGGAGCGTTCTTGAAAAGCATCAAGAAAAAAACATACTATCATACAATTGAATACTTATTCAGTTATAAATAGATCTTGACTAGTCACTTGACAACTAGTCATTTAGTAATCATTTGAAGTTCCAATAGATCTCTCCCTGGGTTATTTATGACCCGGATTTGAAGTTCTGAAGACTGCGGGATCCCTCTGGTCACGTGACCGTACTCCAAGTGCAAGGTGATTGGACTGCATTTATGGATATTCATAGCATCCCAGTCACTTGACTGTGTTTTATAATGAACATTGACAGTTAATTATGGTTTTCACCAAAATTGGTCCCTAGCAAACCTTTGGTTCACCTAACAACCAAAGCAATAAGAGTCATAAAATCAGGTGGCCAGCAAACTTTCGACTCTCACAACTTTCAATCATAATTGAAAGCTCCGTTCTGGTCGTAACTCGAGGCCTGCCTGTACAATCATCCACTACATAGAGATGATTCCCATAACAAGATTCAAACTCCTTGGACTTCAGACAAGATAACCTGATAACCAACTAAACCAGAAGAGCTTCGTCTTACATTCCCTTTTTCATACAAGTGTCTTACGTGAATCAAAATCAAAAGTCTCCATTTCCTACATTTCCAACTCAACAAGTTCGGAAGATATGGAAATGAATAAGTTTTCTTTAGGATTAAAGCTGGAAAAGAGAGGTTACATTTTCAACTTCTTTAGGAAAGCATACCCTGAGGCCAAAAGATCACTGACAGGGTTCCAGGCGCAGATGAAAACTTCAGATTCGTGACCCCGCAGCACCACTGCTTTGTTAGGAGGGATTTCAACATCACCATCCACTTCCATCATATCTGTATGATTATCTATCCAAAAGAAACCATAAGGAAAGGGGAGGTATGTTGCCATTAAATTATTGTTGCTTTGTAATTGTTATTATTCATTCATACCCTACGTCTCGTTGATGGGATACCTAGGAACATTGATGCTTTTAGTTAGTTCTCAACCTACAATAGCTCATTTAGTGATTGTTCAAAGTTACAACGGCACAGAAAAAAGTGACTTAGGATTGTTTTTCACTCTTACGACCCTTGTGGCATCTCTATGGCTTAGTGATCAAGATCCAGACCCTGGGCAACTATGATGGTTTGCAGTGTCCCAGGATCATATGATCCCCTTTTGTGACCAAAAACCAACAGAGAAGCCTGATTCATTTGACAACTGTGTTACTAATTTTAACATCATTCTGCAGGGATTTACTTAACAACAGTTACAAGAAAAGTTGTGAAATGGGGCAAAACTCATTCAACATATGTCTCACTTAATCGCAGAAATTTGGGATTGATTATGGTCATAGGTTGAGGACTACCTGTATTTGGTTCACTCTTTTTACTCTCGTAGATTTGTTGTTAATGTGCTATCTCACACCTCCACTAGAATTCTTCTTAGCAAGGTTCCATACCCCCTTTTTAAAATTTAAATATTAAAAAGGAAATAAAACTCCACGTCCTTGTCATTGACAGTGTGTACATTTTAGTCCTAAAGCAAGAGGATGATGTCCTTTGATAGATTTGGACTACAGTTTCCATCAACTCAAGTCCATGGAGCTTGAGTCAGGAATATTAAGACACATAATAGCCTTAATATTCAGGGGGTTCCAGTTTGAAGACACTGTAGTAGAATTCATATGTTGGTCTTTAAGGAGTGAGGTTGTGATTTAAATTCCCTACTTGACCAGATTAGAATTACCTTAGTTTAATAATTGCCCCATAGAATATTCCACATGGTGTTTTTATTTTTATTTTTTTTAGGGGGGCAGGGGGCGCTAAGACGACAAATGGATAAAAAAAATACACAAGATGTTTCCATCATTGCCTTATCTTTAAAAATGGATAAATCACACATGAGCATGTGATTCACTATTAAAGGGAATATCAGGTCTGACTTAAAATAAAGCCAAAACAGTTATGAAATCTATACAGGGTATGTTTCTTTGTACATGTGTGGTTCTTCCACTCCTCCTCCAGGATAAAAATTATGTATGCTCCAAGAGGAGAATATTAACTGGTAGATAGTAAGGTTTCTCCAAAAAATCTTGTTTTATATAAAGTTTCTTGGCTCTCAAAAACAGCTCGTTGGTAGTTTTATCACATTCATCTAACCTGAGTTGAATACTGCAACTACGTAGCCAATCAGTTATGTATTCATTTGGCAAGAAAGACTTATTAAGCACATATTTCTCAATAAACAAGACCAGATGATTTACCAAAAACAGTTTTATTGCAAGCCAGCACACACAAAAATTTTTTTTAAAAAAATAAATTAAAATTCTAAAAGGTTATGTTTTGATTACAAGAACAGAAGTTGAAAATGATCGCATAGTTCATTTTCCATGAAATGAGAGCCACGTTAAGCACAGCCTTTGATCTCTGGCAAACTAATTTAAGAGGATCTTTCTACTCCTAGGTGGAACAGTAGTCCTAGGAGACAAGAGGACTTTGTGTGCTCACGTACATTTAATACATGTGCTTGGGTGTGTGAAAGAGACTGAATTAGCTATTCCAGGCACAACTGGCATTGAATGGAGCAGCTGGATATATTCGCTTCTAGGAAGACAGAGGCCCCTCTAGCATTTGCCTGTTTCGCCAGCAGGGGGAGCTCGCTCACCACAATCTCCTTCGATCAATGTTTCTTAAGGTTGGCCACTTTAATAAGAGATGTGGACTTCATCTCCCAGAATTTCCCAGCCAGCAGCTGCTAAAGTTGAGAAATACTGCCTCAGATCAACAGTTTGGATTTCCAACACAAGCAAGGAAACAGCGAGTTGTGAATGTAAACAAGAAAAAGAAGACAATGGTGGTTTAAAATAAAACTGTATATTGTAAAACCAATCCCAAATAATAGCTACGTAAAATGGGGTGTTTTCCCCCTGCTTTTGGCTTTAACTTAGCTTATCTTATCCATCTGACTGACTTGAAGGTTGAAATGCTTAAAATAGCCACAGATTGCATTTCAAAAATTATATTTTTTTAAAAAATTAGAAACGTTTAAAAGTTTTGAGGAGGTTTTGTATGCAGAAGGTGGAATGACTGAGTTTTTTTAAATACATAAGCTGCCTACTAAGCCATTTACAATCTATAAATTGCATTTCCACTCACTTGCTATAGTGTGGGCTCCATTCTCCTCTCCGTTTGCAGTATTTTCACCATTTTTTGTAGATCCTTGCTGATTTGTTGAAGCGGCTGCGGCTGCGGCTGCGGCCGCTTGCTGCTGAGCAAGTTTGTCTCGGTACGCCTGCTGCCTTGTTTGTACCACATCGGGCATCACAGCATCTATTAGCGAGAGAGACTCTATCGGCCGGCCATCAAACAAAGTACCATCCTAAAAACACAGGGATAGAAGGTGAGAGACAAGTGGAAAAAGAGAAGGGGGAAATTATTTCATTTGCGACAGGCAAATCTGCAACGGAAGTTAGAAAACAGGACACAGGTCTGAATGTGCTGAGGTGCATCAATTATCCAGAGCATTGGTTATTAACCCTGTTATCGGAAAATTACACATTAAAGGTTGATTTAGAGTTGTCCACAGAATAATACCTATGCTACGAAGGGGTCGATGGATAAACGTAGGTTGCAGGTGGTTGATGCAAATACTTCCCAAATCCCAACTGTGTCTTCTGTGGAAGAACACATTTTTCATGTTGATTGGTCATCTGACTTCTTGTTCTGTCCTTTGTTATTTTGTATTTATTTTATTATCTAGCCAGAAAGTTAAAATTTGTAGATGTATGAATGCAATGGACATGTACGTTTCCTCACACGCAGTGCCAATGAAATCTGCTCGACCCTGAAATGCAGCTGTAATTCTCTTTCCAAGAAGTAAAGCAGTTATAGCAGGGGTATCAAACTAAAAGCTTAGATCTGGCCCGTGGGGCCACCCTGGAAATAGTGAAAGACCGATCCACGGTGCCTCTACCAGCAAAAATGGAGCTTGTGAGAGCCGTGCAGAGGCCTCCCTGAACTTCATTTTCACTGCCAGAAGGTTGCACGAGGCTGTCCCATCCGAAAACGGATTATTAGGGCCACAATTGGCTCCCCTGAGCCTCATTTTCACTGGCAGAGGGTTGCAAGAGGCCATCGCAGCTGAAAACGGAGCTTGGGAGCCCATTTTCACTGGGAGAGCACTGGGGCCACCAAAGGTGCTTCCCAACACAAATAACATGTTGGCCATACTGCCTGGCCATGCCCCCACCCCTCCAATCAAACATCAACCTGATGGAGCCCTCAATGAAATCAACTTTTGATACTCCTGGGTTATAGTCAGCTAATTGAAAATCTAGTAGGAAGGTACCAAATGCTAAACCAGGTCATTTAGTCTGGTTGCTTACACTGAACAACAGTGGCTATTCATGGTTTTATTCATGAGGAGTCTCACATCTTCCACATGAAAAGTGGGTGTATTAGTCACTGAGTTTCACCCCAACACTCTTCTGATATGAAATGTCACCTGTAGTAATATAGGTAGCCCTGACTTCATAACCACAAGTTTATAAGGCCAGTTTATAGTTGAGGTTGTAAGCTGAGTCATCACATGACCAGACTTGCTTTTATGACCATTTTTATCACCACAGTCATTAAGCAAATCATGTAGGTATAAATCTGAATTCCACATCTCTGATAAGCAGTGAGTGAGGGGTTGCAGAAAAATGGCAAAAACCCTCACAAAATGGGATCATGTGGCTATGGGATGCTGCAGCCAGTCGTAAACAAGATCCAGTTGCCAAGTGCCCAAAATCTGATCATTTGGAGGACCGGTTGTAATAACTTATTTTCAAGTCTGTCCTAATGTAAGAGGCCAGTCATTCAGTCAAAGACAACCTGCACTCTGCTATTCCTTTTGGCAAAAAAAAAAAAAGAAGAAGCCGTATTTAAAAGTTTGAGTTATTTCTATTTTATTTTCATTTATTCAGCAACCATCCCTTTTTATCTGCCAGTTTTGCAAGGAACACAGGCCAGGAGTTAGCTATGTTTTAAATAAGTATCTTCTTGTTCTTTCTCCTATGTTGCTGCTGACAAGAGCAGCTCAGCCTATAAAATAATGATTTACTTTAAACTGAACCATTTCCATAACCCATCCAAAGATGTCTTTGGGGATTGGCAGCCAATAAGGCCACTGGAGCATGAGGGTCAAATTCTGACTATTCAAGGTGTCCCCACAAGTATATGGCCTACAATAATGGCTTCAGCTCTCAGAACTATTCCCAGACCAGTGGAAGCCTTCAAATTACTATTTCTCAGTAGTCTTCAAGCACTGGATTTATTTCTGGATCCTGCCAGTCATTAAAAACAGATTTCCTGTTGTCCTGGATGCAAATGTTGAAAAGTTCATCCATTTTTAAAGATGAGCGCAACAATGAAACCTCTGCTTGTCACTTCTTAGGCACTGGGGGAAAGTCAATATAAATTGAGAAGCTATAAAGGTGGGCAACATGTATTTGCAATGCCACTAGATGGCATCCATTCACGGATTTAGAAAATCTAGTGTTTTTTTTTAAAAAAGCTGATAACAACAGTAATAATAAGCAAAGATAATGGCAGTAGTGATTGGTGACTTGGGTGCAATCCCAAAATATTTGCAATCTCACTTGAATATCATTAACATTGACAGAATCACTACTAAATGTAAAAAGTGGGTTCACTTGGAAGAGTTTACATTCTGTGATGATATTTCTAATGCAAACAAATATTTTATTTATTCATATATACACCTGTGTGAGTGTGTGTGTGTGGTCAACATTTGCCTGTCCGAGGTCCCTGGGAAGGACTCAATAGGTTGATAAAAATGCCAAATTGAGTTTAATCCGACTCAACTTTGTTACTAATCATAACAATATAGTAATAGCAATGGAATTTCTGAATACAAACTGACACATAATGCAACAGATTTAACCATGGTTGAAAAGAAGAAGGTGTGGATATTTGATGGGACTAGACCAGGAAATTGTAGACTAGAAAACAAAGAGCTGGAGAAGATTATGAAGTTTCAAGATCTAAAAATCAAAGTTGAAAGATTTTGGCTTAAATTGGCTGTCACAGTCCCAGTGATTATTGGCACTCTCAATACAATTATCAAAAAACATTGGATGGCACTTTAAAAGAAAATCTGTCAATTATGAAAAACCATAGTGCTTGGATCTGTACATATCCTATGCTGACACATTATGATACCCTAGATTCTTGGGACAAACTCAATGATTATGAAGGCCAACACCAGCTAACAAATTGGCAGCTGTGCTTTCACATTGTTGTGAAGAGATTACAACAATTCCATTTTACTGTCCAGGGGGCAATGAAGGCAATTAAGAAGAGTAATTAAAAATCAGTTAAATATCTGATTAAAAACACTTCAAATCAGTATGAACGAATTCAAAGTGAGAAAACCAAGAGAAAAGCATTGTCGACTTAGTAACGCTAAGTCAAAAACCAGAAGGAGAATATTGTGTAGTGTGTAAATAAGGACAAAATCTGGTTACTACTTTGACTGACTGAGATGCTGGACAAGTCATATTCACAAAACTGAACTGCTGAGCCCTTTAAGTCTTTAATAACAACAACAAAAAATCATTAAATGTACACTCCACGTGACTCCCAGTGCCTGTGGGGGAGGTTTACAAATTGTACAAAACAGAAGGAATACAAATTGAATAAAAGAAGGAAAACAGTGAGATAAAAATGTAAATATAAGAAGATGAAAAAAATTGGAAGGAAGCAAGAAAAACAATCCATAGAGGAGGCTTCAGCCACCTTTGCCACAGGTCTGGGTCTTCAAATACCAGCATGGGGGGAAGGGTTGAATCATGGGGGAGACCTCATTCCAGGGAACAGGCATTGCTACAGATAAGGTGTGCTTCTGGTCTGCTGACAAATGGCCTCTAAAGACTGACTAGCCATCACTGTGTTTTAACCTGGATGTAAAATGTTTCAAGTATAAAGGTAAAAGATCCCCTCGTGCATACGTGGCTAGTCATTTCTGGCTTTAGGGGGAGGTGCTCATCTCCGTCACAAAGCCGAAGAGCCGATGCTGTCCAAAGGTATCTCTGTGGTCATGTGGCCAGCATGACTAAACACCGAAGGTACACGGAACGCTGTTACTTTCCCATCAAAGTGGTCCCTATTTTTCTACTTGCATTTTTACATGCTTTCAAACTGCTAGGTTGGCAGAAGCTGGGACAAGTAATAGAGCTAACTCCATTACGTGGTGCTAGGGATTTGAACTGCCAAACTGAGCCAGCTGTCTATTTATTTCCAAGTATAATACTAGCTAAATGCTCATGTTTTTTACCTAATTGTGAATTTCACGAGCATCCAAATCTTGCAGGATCTTTGTGTTTTTACAGTAGAAATGTGGAGTTTAACATTTCTTTTTCTAACTAGTATTACAAGTTGCAACTTTTTTTAGTGCCCAAAATGTTGCACAAAGTCATCCAGTTGTACAAGGATGATAAATCACTGCTTCAGGTGCTGTCTAATATCTCAATAATGAACCACATCAAATTCACTCAGGCTTTTTTTTCAGCTAGAAAACACCGTTCAAACAATAGATACACTGCGCTTTTGAGTGGCTTCCGGGAAACCAAGGCTTAAGCACACAACTCAATACGCAGTACGCAGCCCACTGTGATGAAGTGTGTTGGTAAAGAATATGAATTTATATGTTCTTTTATAATTGCAATGGGAGCAAATTGAAAGTCCAAGTTAAAGGGGTTTTCAGGAAAGAATTTCAATTTTCATGGATAGTCCTCAACCTACAACCACTTGTTTAGTGACTGAAGTTACGACGGCACTAAACAACAGCAGCAAAGAAATCATAAAATAGGAGCAAAACATACTTAACAATTAACTGCTTTGTAATGGAAATGCTAGGAATTTGTAGTCGTAAATTAAGGACTACCCATATTAATTTTTACAGATGCAGGGAACACTCTTTGATGGGAATTGTCCCTAATTGATCTTCATTACTTGCTCTGATCTGTCTCCTGCACAGCATGGATTCCTTCCCCGCCAACAATGAAAGCTGTGAAGAGTTTCTCAAAGGAGAAAATAGATGGATATTCAAAGCTGATGGGAAAAAAACCATGTTTGGCATTCAACCACAACTGAGGTATCAAAAAGACTTCTTATTGTGAAACAGGGACAGCATAAAGAAACATGCAACATTAAGGAACTTGATAAAGGCCTGGCCTCACATCATGTGACAGGGAATTGGGAATTTAGAACACAAAATATCAGAGTTGAAAAGAACCTTGGAGATCTTCTAGTCCAACTCCTTGTCCATGCAGGAGACCCAATACCATTCTGGGCAAATGGCTGTTCAATCTCTTCTTAAAAACTTCCATTTAATGAATAATATTGGTTTAAAAAAACAATTAATTCCATTTTTGATGACAGAAATCAAAGAGAAGGACAAAAACATCATCAAGACCCTCAAAATTGTCATGTTGAAAAGTTGTTGCCATTCACTACCATTTTTGATGGGAATTAAGTATGAAAAAAGATATGAAAAAGGTGGCAATCTTTAACTTATGATAGTATTTTAAACCCCAAAATACTACAAAACCCAAGCAAGCTGATGAATCTTACCAAAATCAACTAATGATGTCACAGTTCAGCCCTGTGGCAATAACAGGAATAGTATTCAAAGTATTACTACTACTACTAGTAGTAGTAGTAGTAGTAGTAATAATAATAATAATAATAATAATAATAATAATAATAATAATAATAATAATAAT
>BLBF01000040.1:10319616-10378598 GCA_015471245.1 Laticauda colubrina | reverse complement strand
CAGTCGAAAAGATGCAAAGCAATAGCAGAAGATCTTGAAGACTGACACAGGGATCCTTCTCTTCCAGATACCAGAGACCCCCAGCAGTTAGACCAGGACAACAACCAGATAGGTCCAACTCAGTGGATAGAAGTAGAAGGGGTGGTCAATCCAAAAGATCCTTTCGGGGAATAGGGAACAGGCCCTTCCGGCGACCAAGATAACTCCCGGGACCCAATTCCCATTGGCGGACGTCTTAAGTTATTCAGTGACCAATGGGACTCCTTTACCTCTGACACCTGGGTCAGAGATCTGGTTAGATTTGGACTCACGCTGGAATTTAGATCCACTCCACAAAATTCCTTCATGTCATACCCTCCTTCCAGGGACCTGGTCAAGCGTAATCTCATGGATTCCGCTATCCAACAACAACTGGATATACGAGCCATCCAACCAGTAGCCAAGGGCAAGGTTATTATTCATATCTTTTCGTTGTGCCAAAAAATTCAGGGGGGTGGAAAGCGATATTAGATTTGAAATGTCTCAACCGTTTCTTAGTATATCGCAAATTTAAAATGCATACCCTCCAATCAATATTGCAGGGCCTCAGGAAAGGGGACGTGCTCACGTCCATTGACTTGACGGAGGCGTACCTGCACATTGCTATTCGGCCCTCCCATTATAGGTTTCTGAGATTTTGCTACAATAACCACCACTTTGAATATGTGGCCCTTCCATTCGGATTAGCCTCTGCCCCCAGGACCTTCACCAAGGTCCTTGCAGCGCTAGTTGCCCATCTCAGAAACATCCCGGTACGCCTCCAGTGTTATCTTGATGATATTTTGATTTTATCTTCTTACGCCCATCAGGCAGTCATAGACACCCAGAACACATTATTATCCCTACAAGAACATGGTTTCTCAATAAATTGGAAGAAGAGCCAATTAACACTTTTGACGCGGTTAATTCATTTAGGGGCGGTCATAGATACAGCAAAGTTTATCTGTCATCAGATAGACTAAATAGCATTCAAAAATTGGTTAAGGAAATCAGGGCACTTAAGAGGGTGTCCCTAATGGACTTATCCAAATTGTTGGGCAAAATGATTTCATGTATTCTATTATTCCTTGGGCCCGCCTTCACACTAGATCACTCCAGTGGTTCCTGCTACCGTACCAGCGATCTGGCCGAAGCAACTCCAAACATAAAGTCAGGGTCCCACCCAAGGTTCTCAAATCTCTCCTCTGGTGGTCCAAACCGGTTATCAACAGAGGCTGTCTCTTCAAGGAACCACAAAGGCTCACCATCACCACAGGTGCCAGTTTGTTCGGATGGGGAGCTCATGTCCAGTCACTCACATCCCAAGACCGATGGTCCGACATAGAACAGTCATGCAGTATAAACTGGCTGGAACTTCACGCAGTACACCTGGCCCTTCGGAATTTCTTTCCCCAGGTACAGCACATATTGATACTGACAGACAATGTAACAGCCAAAGCTCACATAAACAAGCAGGGGGGCACACAATCAAATGTGGGAAGCGGAGTGCCTGTATCGCTGGGTGGAGAACATACTTTCCATCAAAGCAGAACACATTTCGGGTCTGTAGAATATACAGGCAGACTGGCTAAGCAGGGCCACCATAGATCAGTGGGAGTGGCGCCTGCACCCATCCCTGTTCCAAGAAGCGACACAATCATTTGGTCAGCCGGTGGTAGACCTATTTGTTTCCCCTCTCAACACTCAGCTCTTGAGATTTTTTTCCAGGTACCCATCCAAGGGGCGGCGAATTACAATTCACTCCGCTGTCGTTGGCCCCTGGGCTCCTGTATGCATTCCCTCCACTTCCACTGGTTCCCAAAGTCATCCAGAAGTTACTAGACGAGAGAGCGGAATTACTTCTAGTAGCTCCTTATTGGCCTAGACGGCCATGGTTCGCAGACCTCTGCAATCTCTCGGTAGCCCCCCCCCCCGGAGAATCCCGTCAGACAGAATCTCATTAACTCAGGGGCTTCTTCAACATCTGGATCCTCAATGGTTACAATTGACCATCTCGAGGTTGAGCGGAGAGGTTTGAAGAGCGAAAAGCTCTCCAACAGAGTTATCAACACTATCTTAGCTGCCAGACGCCCCTCAATAATTCGCATTTACAACACCACATGGTCAACTTTCTGCAAATGGTGTAGTAAGCTTCAAATTGATCCTGCCTCTCCCTCTGTCGCCCAGATTCTAGAGTTTTGACAGGAGGGACTTGATAAGGGGTTGTCGTTAAAATAAGTTAAAAAGGCAGGTGTCGGCCTTGGCATCAGTTCTCGATCACAAGGGCCTCAGTTCTCTTTCACATCACCCACACATAAGATCTTTCTTTCGAGGAGCCACCAATTTACGCCCTCCAGCAGTGCACCATTATCCTACTTGGGACCTTAACAAGGTCCTTGTTGCTCTCACTAAGGGTCCTTTCGAACCTTTGAAATCGTCAAGTCTCCAATTTCTCACATACAAAGTAGTTTTCCTGGTAGCTATCACTTCCACTCGTCATATCTCGGAAATTGCAGCCCTGTCTGTCAGATAAGATCCCTGCATTTTTCATGCTGATCGTGTGGTCTTTCATCCCGATCCCACATTTATACCCAAGGTCAATTCGGTTTTTCATAGAGCTCAAGAGCTTATTCTTCCAATTTTTTTGTCCCAGACCATCACAGGGGATGGAAAGAAAAATGGCATAAGCTTGATGTGAGGCGTGCCCTGCAAATCTATATCAAGCATACAGCAGCTTTCAGGAAATCAGAGGCTTTATTTGTGTCCTTTCAGCCAAATTCTCAGGGTTGCAAGGTTTCACCATCTACTATAGGCCGTTGGATACGGGTGGCAATAGCAAAAACATATCAGACCCAATCTCTGCAGATGCCTAAGGGCATAACAGCTCATTCAACAAGGAGTGCAGCAATTATGGCAGCATGGGCCACACAGGCATCAATAACTGAAATCTGTAGGGCCGCGGCTTGGGCTTCCCCATCGCCCTTCATTAGACATTACAAAATTGATTGTTTGCTTCTGCTGAGGCTTCCTTTGGCAGAAGAGTTCTGCAAAGGGTCCACAGAGACCAGGAGGTGATTCCAGACCAGACGGAGTCCCTCCCATAGGACAGGCCAAGCTTTGGTATGTCCCACTACTGGATGCTCTGAGCAGCTCATAGGAGAAAGGGCGTTGGTACTTTCCTGATATGCCCGTTCTCTTTGAGCTGTGAAGAACATCCAGCCCCACCCTTTTTTTCCGTCTGGTGGGGTCCTGTTTCGGCCAATGAACTTTTTAGTATGTGAGGATGAGAGTGCTTTTTTCTCTCGTCTTCGCCAAAACTGGGGAACACTGAGGAGTCACGTGGTGGAGGAGGAGCATTCCACAAATCAAGCTCAGCCTGTGAATGCGGAGACTAAGCACCTCCCACTACTAGATGCTCTAAGCAGCTCAAAGAGAATGGGCGTATACCTTTTCTCAGTCATACAGGTCATGGTTGTCCAAAAGGACAATTTTCAACAGGCAACTGACTTCCTTTGTTTTTCTTTGAAGACATTTTGCTTTCCATCCAAGAAGCTTCTTCAGCTGTCACCTCAGAACTGAAGAAACTTCTTGAATGAGAAGCAAAACATTTTCAAAGAAAAACCAGAAAGTCCAGTTGCCTCTTGTAAAATCACCTTTGAGAGTTAGTTCAATACTTGATACTAAAATGAAAATTATATTGTGGGGCAAACATGAGATGGGGAACATTTTCCATTTGATTGCCACAGCTTAGAAATTTTATTTTGCGCCTCCACATATTGTTCTGTTTTGAATAGTGAGGCACTGAAGTATACCCTTATAATCTTAGGCAGCTTTATGGAGGAAAGAAGTGCTGCTTCAAATATTGAACACCCTTTAGAGTTTTGTAAGCACCGCAGCTACTGAAATCTGGACTAGTATACAACCTAACATCTGCATTTTTCAATAGATGAAGCTTCTAAGTCACCATCCCAGACATTTCCACAGACAACTTGAATAATTTGATTGAGAAAGCCTCTCTCAGATGAGTGGTCTCTTCTGCACAATCACCATTTCACTTCCTCACTAGAGAAGGAAAAACTAATCCAACTGTTTCTATTTAGTTAGCTGCTGTACTTAAAGAAAGCTTGCAAATATGTTAGCGATATGGGCATGGAAAAAGACGTTACAGCAGATAAAGTAAGCCTTGAAATAAAGCTGTCATTCCTTATAAAATAAATCTTTCATATTTCACAAAAAAGGCGATTTATTCGACACGGGTCCATCAAGACTGTAAGTTCAATGAAGCTATCAGATCTCCCTCACAGTTGAGACCTAATTCCTCTGCTGAGATAGTTATGGAAAAGGAATCACGTGTCCTCCAAATCCTATAAAAATAGAATTAATTCATATTGGTGAAAGGCTGATAAACAAGTATCATCTACGTAAACAGAGATTTTATTAGAGGTTGTCTTCCACTTATTACCTCAAAATTTCTACTGCTAAGCAAGAAAGTTATTAAGTGGCTTTTGCCTCATTTTATAAACTTTTTGCTGCAGTTGTTTAGTGAATCACTGCAGTTATTAAGTTAGTAACATAGATGTTTGTAGAGATTCTCAGTCATCCAGGTCATCGTTGTCCCAAAGGTGCTTTTTCAGGAAGCAACTGGACTTCCTTGTTTTTTTTTCTTTTGAAGATGTTTCACTTCTCATCCAAGAAGCTTCTTCAACTCTGACAAGATAGTGGGGAATGGAAGGATTTATATTCCTTGCAGATATTTGGTCATTTGCATCTTTTTAGAACAGGGGTGTCAAATTCGTGGCCTGCGGGACAGATGCGTCACATGCTCGCCCCGGCCCCACCCGGTTTAGAAAAGGGGAAAAAAGTCCTGATACATCACATGATGCTGCCGTGACAACATGAGTTTGAAGCACTTGGAGGTTTATCTGTGTCCTCAGGGTCACCTGAATAGTGCTCTTGGTTCCTTGCAAATGACCAGCGGTCTGCAAGAAATATAAATCCTTCTCTTCCTTCCTATCCTGTAAGAGATGAAGCAGCTTCTTGGATGAGAACTGAAACGTCTTCAAAAGAAAAAACAAGGAAGTCCAGTTGCCTCTTGAATTAGTAACACAGATGTAAAGTGGCTTCCCCGTTGACCTGGGACACTGCAACCCACATAAATATAAGCCAGTTATCCAGCATCTGAATTTGGATCACATGGCCACAGGGGCGTTGTAAGGGTTTCAAGTGTGAAGAGCAATCATAACTTCACTTTTTTCAGTGCCATTTTAATGGTCACTGCAAGTCAAGGATTTACCTGTAGCTCCACACTTTATTAAATCACAAGCTAAATCTCACCACCAACACAAATGAATAACAGTAATATAAGATAAGGTTTATACTTAGAATGTCCTTATTTTCAGAATGTGAGAAAGCAAGCAAAAAAGATGAATCGATGCTGGCTTTTCTGTATACGGGGGTTATTTGAGAATATTGTTCCCATCTGCCTTATCAATGTACTGCTGATTTTATTTTTTAATCGTAGAATTTGTTCATAGTTTACTTTCAAGTCGCTTAAGGCTCTGTCACACTGCCCAACGGATGCAAAAGGGACACAACGGACGAGCAAAATGTTCCATCCGTTGTTATCCGCTCTCAAAAGGGGCAAAAATTTGCATAACCGGAGCGGATAACACAGACGCGGGGAGGACGCAGGGCGGATGGAAAGCGGATGCGGAACGGAAGCCTAGCAGATGGAAGCGGATGGGAGCGGCTTCCGGGGGACCTCAGCAAAGCGGACGCGGAACGGATGAAGCGGATGCAGAGCGGATGCACAGCGGATGAAGTGGATGAAGAGCGGAAGCCTAGCGGATGCAGAGCGGAAGCCTAGCGGATGCACAGCGTTAATTGCGCATGTGAGGGGGATGCATTGCGCAAGCCCCCTGGATATAAAGGGAAGCAGCTCGCACGTGGCCAGCATTCGGAGGAAAGACCTGCTGCAGGATACATCGAGTCCTTGCCTGCCCTGCCTGCATGCCTGCCTGCCAGCCTGCCTCCAAGCCTCCTGGCCAGTCTGCCTGCCAGCCTTGGTGCCTGCCTGCTTGCCAGCCTTGCTGCCTGCCTGCCAGCCTTCTTGCCAGCCTTCCTGCCAGCCTCCCTGCCAGCCAGCAACCCCACAACCATGGGGAAGAAGCGAAAGTCTCAGCAACCTGCCGCCATCCCTGGCAAGAGGGACAGGGCCACCCTCCCGTCCCATCCCTGACTCTGCTTCTGCTGGGGCTTCTGCTGCTCGGGCTCGCTCTTCTGGTGCTGGAGCTTCTGCTGAAGCTGCTCCTGGCAGTGGTGCTTCTGCTGCTGTGTACTCTGCGGAAGCTGCTGCTGGCCCTGCTGGTCCTGCTCGTGCTCCTGGACTTGCTCGTCCTGCTCATGCTCCTGAACTTGCTCGTACTGCTCGTACCGCTCATGCTCCTGGTCTTGTTCGTCCTGTTCGTCCTGCTCGTGCTCCTGGTCCTGCTCGTGCTCCTGGTCCTGCTGGTGCTGCTGGTGCTGGGGCTCCTGGTGATTACTCTGCTACTGATGATCCTGGTCCTGCTGATCCTGCTGATCCTGCTGCTGCTGCTGCTGCTGCTGTTGATGATGATCCTACTGCTGCTGCTGCTGCTTATGATGATGATGCTGATTATGATCCTGCTGGTGATGATGATGATGATGATGATGATGATGATGATGATGATCCTGCTGGTGCTGCTGCTGCTGGTGGTATGGAGGAGCAGCCCCTACCACCTGGGAGCCCCTCTGATGAGGGCCCATCTGGTCCTGGCAAAGGGAGGAAGAGGCATATGTGGGGAGGGAGAGATGGCAATACTTCATTGAGGAGGAACACGAGGATGAGGTGCTGGAGTGGTTGAGAGAGAATGACTATCTGTGGCGGAAGGGACACCGGCTGTACAGGGACACCAAAAGGAAGCAGGCTGCTTGGAGAGAGAGGGCGGAGATATGGGTTACACTTCGGAGGTGCTCCTCGGCTGGTGGAAACATATGCACACCTGGTACGGGAAGTTGCACCTGAAGAAATCTGGCCAGGCCACAGTAAAGCTGAGGGACAGAGAGACCTACGTCATGGCCAGGTGCAGCTTCCTGGAGGGTGAGATCCGCCACCGAGGAGCACCAGGAGCCCCTCTGTCTACCCTCTCTCTCCGGCAGCCTGCTGCGACCCAGTCCTCTTCCGGCCGAGAGTCAGTCCCTGTCTCCAGCCAGGTTTCTGTGGAGCGTGCCACGGTGAGAACCCGCGGACAGCTGTTGTCACCGTGGTGGAGCGCGTGGAGGACTCCCTGGTGTGGTGGGAGAGAGGAGACATCGAGTCCACCATAGTCGTAGCCGCATCCACCCCCCTCAGCTCCGCCTCCACAGAAAGGCAGAGAGCCAGACAGCAGGAGGGGCAGAGCCACACTGTCAGGCTGGAGATCAGGGACACCATCCGGACCAGCATAGATCTCCTCTCTCAGCTGGTCAACACCGACTCCTCATCCTCCAACCGCAAGCCCTTCCTCACCTATGTCAACCAGACTCTCAAGAACATGGAGGAACCACAGTACCAGGTGGTGAAGGAACGGATCACGGAGCTGCTTCACAACCCTCCAGGCTCAGAGGAACCTGCTCCCACTCAGTCCAGGTCTGCTCCTCCACCCCAGGTGATGTCCCTCCCATACCAAGGTTTCCCACAGCCCCTCACCTACTAAGGCTACGGCTACCAGGAGGTCCAGCAGCACAGGCAGCAGCCCTTCCCAGCCCAGGCACAGAGTCATCGGGCAACACCGTTGCCACCGGTTCCACTGATGCCACCGATGCCACCCACGCCAGTCCTCACCCAGCTGCAGACCAGACAGCCCCACTACACTAGTCCTTCCTCCACCCCACAGCCAAGCCCGGCCTCAGTACATCTCTCATCAGTACTGGGGTTGACACCCCATGGCATGGAAGAAGGACCTCTCAGCATCGCGGGTCTGAGCCAGCTGTCTGAGAGCTTTCTCAAAACACCATCACCTGTTGTCCTCTCAGGGCCAGGCACCCCAGTGGTGCTTCAGACCAGCACTCCAGCACCACCCACCTCCACAGCACCTGACCCTTCACCCCTGAGACTGGGAACACCTCCGAGTGACCAATAAGAGTGCCAGAGACTGGGTAGCTGGCTACCTGTAGAGTTTATTTGGACACTTGACTTGGGTCATTTTTGTTTTACAGCTTGTTGTTCAATAAAGTTTATCTTTGATTTACACATTTGCTTTATTTCTTTTTTTTAATAAAGTCTTGGTGGAAACTTTTAGAAATGGTTTAACCTTTGCATGCTTGTGGGATGGGTTAAGATAGCAGTGGGATGGGCAGGGATACCTGTGGGATGGGTAATAGCTGTGGGATGGGTAAGGATAGCAGTGGGATAGATAAGCCTCCAGTGCAAGCATAGTGGGACTGTATGGTCCACCCTCCCTGGTGCCACACCTATGGCCCTTTATTATCAATAATAATGTAATAATCATCCACACATGTCAACACAAACACAACTCTTTATTAAACGCCCTGTTCATTGTAGGCCCACCCAACATACATGGCCCAATCTCATCAGTGTGATGAGACAGGCTGAAGGAAGTACTCATTAATTATCTATCATCCTGTCTTGCCACTCCACTACTCCATCTGGGGAGTTGCACCAGTGTCTCAGGAGGTTGCGCTGCTTCTTCCCTTCACATGAGGCTCTGTTGGGGCCTTGCACATCCTGAGTGTCTATCAGGTTTCGCCCTTGCCTCCATTTCCCAGGCTCCATGTCCCCATTGCCTTGCTGGAGGTCCACGAGCCTGTTCTGCAAGACTGGGTAGCGGGTGCGCATGAGATTGTGCAGGATGCAGCAAGCTTCCACGATCCTCCTCACAGTCTGTGGGAGATGCTGCATGGTGGTGAGAAGTTCCTGGAACCTGTTGTCCAGGATGCCAAAGGCGTTCTCCACCACCCGCCTTGGCCTGGACAGCCTGTAGTTGAAGATCCTCTCTTCACGGGTGAGGAGTCTGGATGTGTAGGGCTTCATGAGGTAGGTTGTGAGGGATAAGGCATCATCCCCCACAATGAAATAGGGCACATCTTGCGTGTCGTTGGGCAGGGTGTCTGGATCTGGAAAGCCCATGATGAGGTTGCCTTCCAGCCCCTCCTTGAGGTGACTGGCGTTGTATACTGGGCATCTGAAGATGAGCTGCTGCCTGAAGCATCGATGTACATGAACTTTTAGTCAGCATCGACCATGGCAAAGAGGACGATGCTGAAGAAGCCCTTGTAGTTGAAATAAATGGACCCCAACTTTGCAGGCCATGTGCTTGCCATCGATGGCTCCAACGGTGTGGGGGAAGTTCCACTTCTGATACCACTGCTCTGCATCTTTCTTCCATCCTTCATCAGTGGAGGGGCACTGGAGGAGCTCCTGCAGGTATTCTTCGATGATGGCCTGCACCACTTCTCTGACCACAATGCTGATGGTGTTGTGTGGCACCCTCCAGCTGTACTGCATGCTTTTGTAGGTGGTCCCTGAGGCCAGGTGGCGCAGAGTGAGTGCCACCTTGAGCCTAGGTTCCAGGCTGGGCCGGAAGTTGGTGTTTGTCTTGGTCAACCTGGGTGTCAGGCGCTCCACAACTTCGTCAAACATGGCTGGAGGCATCCTCATGAAGTTCTGGAACGCCCGAGTGTCTTCGTTCCTGAGCTCCACCATTAGCTTTTTGTACAGCCCGTACTCTGCTCTTCTCCCGATCCATCTTCGTACCCAGACGCTTCTTGGCCGCCTCCTTTTCTTCCCATAGTAGAGTTCACAGAGCCTGTAGATGGCTTCGCACTGTTGCAGAAGGATGGTGGCTGCCAAAAGGACTGCGTTACGATCCACGGTTGACATGACTGGATGCTGTGGAAGAGCAAGAGTTAGATGAAGGCTGCAGAGGTCTGCACAGCTGGGCTGCTGGGCTGAAAGTGAGATGCAGGTGAGTTGCTCACCCTTTTTATAGGGGGTATAGGTGTCCCTTTGCATCCTCTAGGCATCCTCTAGGCATCCTCTAGGCATCCTTAATATACGAGATAGGTCTCCTCTGCGAACGTTTTTTCCGTTTTAAACGCTTTGTTTCCGTGCTGCATCCGCTAGGCATCCGTTCTGCATCCATTCTGCGTCCGTTCCGCTTCCTCCCTGCATCCGAGCAGATGCGAGTTACGCGGATGCTCAGTTGATATAGCGGATGCATAACGGATGCATAACTGATGCGTTGCGGATGCAGAACGGATGAATTGGATACATTTTCCGCGCAAAAGTTTTGGGCAGCCCAAAACTTTCTGAGCGGGTGAAACGTCAATAGACGGATGCTGGACGGATCGAGAGGAAGCAAAATGGAGACAGTGAGTACATCGCGTTAACCAACGGATGGCAAGCTTTTTTGTCCGTTTTACATCCTCTTTGCATCCGTTGGTGCAGTGTGACAGGGGCTTTAACTGAAGGAACTTGTAAAAAGCACTCACTGTTCTTAGTATTTATATTTAATTCCCAGTTCTGGAAACAATCTATTTCTTTTGTAAACACTGGCTAAATATACCAGTCCTAAAACAAGGGTGAGGCATGAGATATATTTGCTAATTATTTTTTCCTGTGTTCATTTCTTTTTTAAATTGTATTGAACAAGGGAGAATATGCATATACAAGGAAGGATTAACCATGATAAAACATTTTAATTGTGTGTGCATGCCATCACTAGGCATGCATTATTTCTGCACGCCCTTTCAAGAACAGCATAATTAACATTTTGCAAAGCAGGAGAATTAGGATTAATGGATCTAAATGCATTATTTGCTTTGCCCTGAAAAAGTTAAATCCATCACGAGGAAGAGATTCAACTTAAGCCATTCATATGTAATTAGAACTTTCAAACTGTCCCCTACTGGGACTTGGTAAATATATATATATATATAGAAAATGAGATATCGGAATATTGCACATATAGCAGAAAATAGAAGGCAGTTTATTTCATAACTATGCTTACTGCATGGCCAAGATCCGGATGAGAAAATGTAGGTAAGAAGCTGATTTTAAATTAAAAGGCCACATATATCTGATGATGGTGGAGATAAAGAGGTGGAATTACTTTTTTTGGGAGGGGGGAGGGAAATAATGGTAGTTCTCAGCTTATAATCATTTGTTTAGCAACTGAAGTTACAATGGCACTGAAAAAAGTGACTTATGACCATTTTTCACACTTACAACCACTGCAGCATCCCCATGGTTGTATGATCAAAATTTGAACACTTGGCAACAGGCATGCATTCATGATGGTTGCAGTTTCCCAGAGTGAGGTTATTATCACTTCGCATCTTGGTTCACAAATGAAGTCAATGGGGAAGCCAGATATCATTTAACAACTTTGTGTTACTAACTTAACAACTGCAGGATTCACATAACAACTGTGGCAAGAAAGATAATAAAATGGAGCAAAATTCACCTGTTTTGCTTTGCAAATAAAATGTTGGGCTCTATTATGGTCATAAATCAATCAAGGATTACCTGTATAACTCAATCCATTCTTTCAATTTTTGAATGCCAGGTTTTGTGGTGGGATAGAAATTGAAGGAGGGAAGCTGAGTGAGAAATAATCCTCTATCACAAGTTTATGACTTGCAATTATGCCACACGTCTTCTCATTTATTCTTTAAACCTTCAGTGAAGGGGCACATAAATCTGTGCTTGAAAGAAGCACAACCTTGAAATGGAAAAGTTGAGATTACAGCCAGAAATACAATCCCATGCACATTCCCCAAGCAATACCCCACTTGTTAAATGCCAAAGCACCCAGAAGTCTGTTCTTAGGAAGCATTGCATTCTGTTTAGGATTTATAACAGAGCTTTGAATGGAGAGGTACTGTTTCTCGAAGCTAAAGAATTTGAGGTTTCAGGCTTATGGTGTTTTCTTTTTAAATCTGGATTTAGTAACAGTATTCATAAAAGTATGATATCAAGTTGGTTTTATGTACTATTTTAAAAATAAAACCTCCACAAACTTAGGATCTGTTTGTAAGACCTTCAAGATAGTCAAATTCTGTGTACACCAACAAAATGGACAGATGTAATCCTCAAATGATGATCAATCATGTAGCAAAGGTTTTAAGTTATGATGGACCTCCCTGAGGCCTCTGCACATATGACAGCCAGATATAGAGCATGTATCTGCAGACACCAAGACTGTGAGGATCACACAAATGCCACTATTGTGTCTGGCATTAATGTATCTATTCAGTTCTTTTTTGGATGCTGCTCTTTCTCATGCTAACGACTAACCATTAACTGAAATGATAGTTGATTTATAACATAGTCACCTCTCTTGGCCACTCATCCAGAAATATAGTAGTTCCCAGAAAAATCATTTATTTTTATTCCCCAAGAACATAAGATCCCTTTAAAATTATCCAATTACATCAAGATTTTTTAAAAACATATTTTCAGAAAACTCAAAGTGATTTGTACTTCGGGCATGATATCTAAACTGCATTTAGGAAAGAATTGACCCATTTATATTTTTGCCTGAAATAGAGGAACATGCTAGCTAAAAACAAATAACTGGAGAGATATGGAAAACCAGAAGATTTCATTAATGGAGTTGAGTAGGTGATCTGCCACAAACTACCAGAAGTGTATTCGCATAAGAACCACGGGGTGCAGGTAAGAGATGTTACTGTAGCTACATGGTAACTTGTAAAAAAAAGCAGAGCAAATAAAGAGCAAAAATCTGATCTATATACAGGATATGTATGTATGTATGTATGTATGTATGTATGTATGTATGTATGTATGTATGGTGTTCAGCTTTGTTCAGGTATTTTCCCACGTCATTATAGTTGTGCTTTTAAAGTTGTAGCAACGTTTCAGCAGAATCTCATCTGCCATCATCAGGCTTCTGTATAGCGTTCTAGTCCATTTCCTAGTATGCTTAAAGCAGTGGTATTGGTCTATAAGTGTTTAAAATAGATTCTAATCCAAAGTATTTGGGTTAATCATTATTACAAAGAAGTGTGTTGAGTGGAGGCAGAAAATTAAAGATTCTTGCAGTACATTTAACAGCGAAAAGACATAATTATTTCTTTTTAAAAGCAAAATAAAAAAGTTATCTGTGTCTGTATCAGAGTTCCCCAATCTCTCCAGTTTTGTGGATCAATGGGATGGGGGGGGGGGGCGCAGAGGAGATGGTTCTAAGCAAGTGGAAGGCAAGCGTAGTACACACAACTCCATTTGCATAGCAGTGGGTAAGAAAAAACAATTTTATCCACAGACACATTAAACCATCATGAGGTCTCCTGTTTTGGATGCCAGATAAAAGCAATTTTCATCAATATTTACTTTACCATAATTTTTATCTGGTCATATTACTGTTATGGTGTTATTGTGTATTAAACATCATCAATGTTACTCATTCTTTCTTCAGATAATGTCCCTGCAACATAAAATATAATCTAAGTAAGAAATAAAATAAAATAAAAAATTATGCCGATCCATGCATGACCACAGGCCAGACTCTTAAGCCCTCTCACACAGCACCAATGAATGGAAAGAGGATGTAAAAAGGAGAGAAACACTTGCCATCCGTTGGTTAACGCGATGCATCCGTTCTGTACTCACTGCGTCCGTTTTTCATCCTCTCTATCCATCCAGCATCCGTCTACTGAGATTTCATCTGCTCAAAAAGTTTTGAGCTGCACAAAACTTTTTGAGTGGAAAATATATTGAAGTCGTCCATTCTGCATCCACTATGCATACAGGGAACATCCGTTATACGTCTGTCGTCATCCATTACGCGTCTGCTATATCTGCTAGGCATCCGCTGCGCATCCGCACAACTCAAATCCGCTCCAGCGGAAAATGGACACAGGGAGGAAGCGAAACGGACGTGGAACGGACACAAAGTGTTAGTAGCACGGACGGAGAAAGGATGAAAGCGGCTGCAGCTCGCATAGAAAGCATTAAAAAGGAAAAAACGTCCGCAGAGGGGACGTATCTCGGATATTAAGGATGTCTGCAGGATGCCTAGAGGATGCAAAAGGACACTGAGCAGAAAAAATATATTTCCTATAAAAAGGGGGAGGAACTCACCTGGATCTCACTTTCAGTCCAGCAGCCCTGCTGTGCAGACCTCTTCAGCCTTCATCTGGCTGTTCCTCTTCCACAGCATCCAGTCATCTCCACCACGGATCATCACCCACTCCTTTTGGTAGCCACCATCGTTCTACAACAGTGCGAAGCCATCTACAGGCTCTTTCACCTGTTCTATGAGAAGAAAAGGAGGCGGCCAAGAAGTGTCTGGGTCCGAAGATGGATCGGGAGAACAGCAGAGTACGGACTGTACAACAAGCTGATGGTGGAGCTGAGGAACGAAGACCCTCGTGCATTCCAGAACTTCATGAGGATGCCGCCAGCCATGTTTGACGAAGTTGTGGAGCGGCTGAGACCCAGGTTGACCAAGCACAGCACCAACTTCCAGCCCAGCCTGGACTCTGGGCTCAAGGTGGCACTGACTCTGCACCACCTGGCCTCAGGGACCACCTACAGGAGCATGCAGTACGGCTGGAGGGTGCCGCACAACACCATCAGCATTGTGGTCAGAGAAGTGGTGCAGGCCATCATCGAAGAATACCTGGAGAAGGTCCTCCAGTGCCCCTCCACTGAAGAAGGCTGGAAGAAAGTTGCACAGCAGTGGTATCAGAAGTGGAACTTCCCCCACACCGTTGAAGCCATAGATGGGAAGCACGTGGCCTGCAAAGCTCCAGCCAAGTCAGGGTCCACTTATCACAACTACAAGGGCTTCTTCAGCATCATCCTCTTTGCCATGTTTGATGCTGACTACAAGTTCATGTACATCAATGCTGCAGGCAACGGGTCAGCTTCAGATGCCCAGGTATACAACGCCAGTCACCTCAAGGAGGGGCTGGAAGGCAACCTCATCATGGGCTTCCCAGATCCAGACCCCCTGCCCAATGACACACAAGATGTGCCCTACTTCATTGTGGGGGATGACGCCTTCTCCCTCACAACCTACCTCATGAAGCCCTCCACCTCCAGATGCCTCACCCGTGAAGAGAGGATCTTCAACTACAGGCTGTCCAGGGCAAGGCGGGTGGTAGAGAACGCCTTTGGCATCCTGGCCAACAGGTTCCAGGTACTTCTCACCACCATGCAGCATCTCCCACAGACCGTGAGGAGGATCGTGGAAGCTTGCTGCATCCTGCACAATCTCATGTGCACCCGCTACCCAGTGTTGCAGAACAGGCTCGTGGACCTACAGCAAGGCAATGGGGACATGGAGCCTGGTGAATGGAGGCAAGGGCGAAACCTGATAGATACTGTGGATGTGCAAGGCCCCAACAGAGCTTCACGTGAAGGGAAGAAGCAGCGCAACCTCCTGAAACACTGGTGCAACTCCCCAGCTGGAGCAGTGGAGTGGCAAGACAGGATGGTAGATGCTTAATGGATGCTTCCTTCAGCCTGTCTCATCACACGGATGAGATTGGGCCATGTATGTTGAGTGGGCCTACAATGAACAGGGCATTTAATAAAGAGTTGTGTTTATGTTGAAATGTGTGGATGAATGATTACATTCTTATTGATCATAAAGGGCCAAAGGTGTGACACCTGGGAGGGTGGATGATAAAGTCCCACTATGCTTGCACTGGATGCTTATCTATCCCACTGCTATGCTTTCCCATCCCACAGGTATCCTAACCCATCCCACAGCTATTACCCATCCCACAGCTATTACCCACCCCACAGTGTATCCCTGCCCATCCCACTGCTATCCTTACCCATCCCATAAGCATGCAAAGGCTTAAACCATTTCTAAGAGTTTCCACCAAGACTTTATTTAATAAAATAAATGAAGCAAGTGTGTGAAGCAAAGATAATTTTTATTAATAACAAGCTGTAAAAGCAAAATGACCCAAGTGTCCTAAGCAAAGATAGTCAACAGGTGGCCACCCAATCTCTGGCACTCTTCTCAGTCAGTCTGAGGCGTGCCCATAATCTCAGGCGTGAAGGGTCCAGGTGCTGTGGAGGTGGCTGCTGCTGGAGTGCTGGTCTGAGGCGCCATTGGGGTGCCTGGCCCCGAGAGGACAACAGGGGACGGTGCGTGGAGGAAGCTCTCAGAGAGCTGGCTCAGTCCTGTGATGTTGAGAGCCCCTTCCTCCATGACATGGGGTGTCAGTCCCAAGCCCGATGACAGATGTTCTGAGGCCGGGCTTGGCTGTGGGGTGGAGGAAGGAGGACTATAGTGGGGATGTCTGGTCTGCAGCTGAGCGAGGTGAGGCGTGGGTGGCATCTGGCCTGGGTGACATCTGTGGCGTGGGTGGCATCTGTGGCGTTGGTGGCATCAATGGCGTCAGTGGCATCAATGGTACCGGTGGCGTTCGATGTACCTGTGCCTGGACTGGGAAGGGCTGCCTGTGCTGCTGGAGCTCCTGGTAGCTGTAGCCTTGGTAGGTGAGGGCCTGTGGAAAGTCTTGGAAGGGCAGTGACATCACCTGGGGTGGAGGAGCAGACCTGGACTGGGTGGGAGCAGGTTCAGCTGGGTCTGGAGGGTTGTGAAGAAAACCAGTGATCCTGTCCTTGATCACCTGGTACTGTGATTCGGACATGTTCATGAGGGTCTGGTTGATGTAGATGAGGAAGGGCTTGCGGTTGGAGGATGGGACGTCAGTGTGTACCAGCTGAGAGAGATCTACGCTGCTTCTGATGGTGTCCCTGATCTCCAGCAGGACAGTGTGGCTCTGCCCCTCCGGTCTGGCTCTCTGCCTGCTTTCTGTGGAGGTGGAGCTGGGAGTGGATGTGGGTTGGTCTCTGGTGGAAGTGCCCTCTCCTTGCTCCCACTGCATCAGGGGGTCCTCCACGTGCTCCGCCACAGGGAGTGCAGCTGTTGGGGGGGGGTCTCCGTCATGGCACGCTCCACAGATACCTGCCAGGAGCTGACTCTTGGCCAGAAGAGGACTGGCTCTCTGCGGGCTGCCTGAGAGAGAATGTTGTCAGAGGGGCTGCTCCTCGGTGGCGGATCTCACCCTCCAAGAAGCTGCACTTGGCCATCACGTAGGTCTCTCGGTCCATCAGCTTGACCGTGGCCTGGCCAGATTTCTTGAGGTGCAGCTTCCCGTACCAGGTGTGCATGTGCTTCCACCAGCCGAGGAGCACCTCCGAAGTGTAGCCCAGGCTCTCCCTTTTCTCTCTCCAAGCAGCCTGCTTCCTTTTGGTGTGTCGATAGAGCCTATGTCCCTTCCGCCATAGGTACTCGTTCTCCCTCAGCCATTCGAGCACCTCATCCTCATGTTCCCCATCGATGGATTATTGCCTCCTCTCCCGTTCTTGTTCACGCGTATGCCTCTTCCTCCCTCTGGCAGGGCCATCTGGGCCCTCGTCATAGGGGCTTCGAGGTTGTAGGGGCTGCTCCACCATACCACCACCACCAGCAGCAGCAACAACAACAGTAGCAGCAAAAGCAGGACCAGCAGCACCAGGATCAGCAGCAACAGAGTAAGCACCAGCAGCACCAGGAGCACCAGCAGGACCAGGAGCACCAGCAGGACCAGGAGCAATGCCAGCAGAGTAAGCACCAGCAGAAGCATCAGCACCAGGAGCAGTGTCAGCAGAAGCTCCAGCACCAGAAGAGTCAGCCCGAGCAGCAGAAGCCCCAGAAGAAGCAGAGTCAGCGCCAGGGGGTGGGATGGTGGCCCTGTCCCTGTTGCCAGGGCTGGCAGCAGATGCCACAGGCTTTCTCTTCTTCCCCATGGTTGTTGGCTGGCTGGCTGGCTGGCTGGAGCTGTGTCTGGCAGCAGGTCTTTCCTCTGAATGGTGACTTGCTTGTGAGCTGCTTCCCTTTATATCCACAGGGCTGATGCAATGCATCCTCCCCGCATGCGCAGTGAACGCTCTGCATCCGCTAGGCTTCCGCTCTGCATCCGCTTCATCCGCTCGGCATCCGCTAGGTTCCCCCAGAAGCCCTGCGGATGTGCCATCCACTTCCATCCGCTAGGCTTCTGTGGAGCATCCGCTTTCCATCCTGGCTACGTCCTCCCCCCATCCGTTCCTTTCTGTTGTTGTCTGCTCTGCTTATGCAAATTCGGGGCACTTTTGAGAGCGGATAACAACGGATGGAACATTTTCTCGTTCGCTGTGTCCTTTTTACATACGTTTTGAATCCGTCGGCCAATGTGACAGGCCGTTGACAGTTTAATGTGGATGACAGTTTAATGTGGATTAAACATCATCAATGTTACTCATTCTTTCTTCAGATAATGTCCCTGCAACATAAAATATAATCTAAGTAAGAAATAAAATGAAAAAAAAAATTCTGCCGATCCATGCATGAGCACAGGCTAGACTCTTAAGAATTGATACCTTGCCAGTTCAGAGGTGTTTTTCTTCCCTATATCTGAAAAATTTCTGTGGCCAGAACATGCATAATTCCATCTGCAAAGCCTTTGCCTCATATTGCACTTCACATTTTCTGAATTATCTAGAAATTTAATCCCAAAAGTTATTTTTAATATCTGCTTTTCTCATCTTGGCTTAAAGTCATTTTTGTGTTCGGCTTTCAGAACAATGGTCTCTCAGCAGTGGTATCTTCAGCAAATCACAATGACACAGTAATGACGCATGTTAAGCATCACCATGCCAATCCTGCTATTACATTCTAGTTCCTAAAGAGCTGACCCAAGGTTTTAAGTTATGTCATTTGTGTAATAATGAACCATACATGTTTCATCTGTTGTCTCCTCTTGTAACACCCACATCTTTCAGTTATCTATTCAGGAGGGAAGAATCACAATGCTTTTCCAACTAATCACAAATTTGCAGAACTTAATATAGCTTAAGTGTCTGCTCTGGCGTTCTGCTGCTCCTGGGAACAAATCAGCTACAAAACTGAACATTTAAACACAATATGAGGTCATTTATTTATGCTAGTTATCCTGCCCAGTCAGAAGGAGGGTGGGAAGAACTAAGGGAGGGGAGCAGAAATAACACAGTAATAGTAGCTGAAAGAGACCAAGAAAGGAATTAGTGGAAATGAATGCAGTAGATCAAAGTCCTTCACATCTTATGCCAATTCTTGTCTAGTTAAAAAAGCATTACCCTCAAAAATTATGGCAGGGACAGCATGCTCAGGGGAATCCCGAGTTTCCCAGAAATATACATTAAAAATATTTAAGAGAATGGAAAAATGAAAATAGCAACTATCTTCTGGAATACTGAGTATCTTGTTAAAAAAAGTGGAAGGGAGATGAGAAAGGGTAAAGGAAACAAATAGAAGCCAGATATAACCTCAAATTGGCAAAACATTTTCAGTCCTATAAACCAGGGACGGGTAATTAATTTTCCCAAGGGGCCACATGAGCTACTGGGATTGTTATGGAGAACTACCTCTCCCTATAACACACACACTGTAGGCCAGACAGGGACAATCAAAAGGCTGGAGGTGGCCTGCAGCCAAAAAATGCCATGCCTGCTACTTAGAGATGTGTGTTTCTCCTTGTATTATTTCAGTTCACATTAATCCTTTGTATTCAGCTTTTCGCAAATACAAAAATTTGATCTCTGTGGATTTTCATTCAATTTATTGGAGAAGAGAATCCTTTCATAGCCAGGGACAATTTAGGAACCAGTTGGGACCGTGTACCAGAAAGAGTTAGTGGAATTCTCAGGTATCCTTGTCCCTGATTAAAAGGAAATATTAAATTGCTGTTTCCTGCATTAAAGATAACCTACTTACTACAACTCCCACAATGGGTTATCTCAGAGCCATTCTCCTAAAATGACTTTCCTGTCTACTTTAACAATGAATTTGCACAGCATCCAGATATGAAAACAAAAGGGATTTACAGCTCTTTACTCCTGTTTTCTTGACCTTCAGGTTGTATCATTTATTTAAATAAATATAAGGATGGAAAATAATGGCATTAGAGATAAGGGGAGAGTGAGAGGGAAGGAGAATTTTCAGGTATTTAAATAAACAAATATATGTTAATGAATTTTCAACAGGCAAAAGATTTCTTTATCACACTGAAAAAAATTAAAAGAAATGCAAATCAGACTGCCTCTTACTAGCATCTTTTTCCCCAATTACATATAAAATTAAACTAGTCTTTAAAAAAAAAAGACTTTGTAGAAAAAGTCTTTCAGATCTTTCCAACTGCATGGTATCCAAGAATCGAATAAACTGTTGTCTGCAACAGTATTTTTCAGCCTTAGCTACTGAAGTCTGGACTTCAAGTCCCAGAATTCCCCAGGCAGCATGCCGTCAAGATTCAGAAACACTGGTGTATAAACTTGATGAATACTGGTTTGAACAGAGATAATTTTACTTTTTCTTGCATTTTCTACATAGAACAGGAAATATGAGGTCAGCTAGCACAATCATATAGTTGGGCATGGTTAACAAGGAGGCATGCTAGGAATCATCTGCATAGCAACATCTGCATAGCTGTAAGTTTACCATTTTGCTATGTCATGTCAAATAAAAAGTCTCTGTTTTATCTGTAAATTGAACGTATGCCATTACTTTCAACTAAAACAAAACATAAATCAACTTTTAGCCAGATGACCAAGAAATGCCATTGGCTTAATAGCCCTTCCAGAACAGGTGAATAAAGGAGTCAGCACACCATATCTCCATCAACCAGTAGCGTTGATCACCAAGAAGATATTCAATCAAGAAACAATTCGGAAATGCAGTTTCGCTTAGGATTGCCATTGTTAAATGATGTAATGGTAGAGCACAAAGTCACATGTCTGCATCACTTAGCAACAATCACTGCTTCTGTTGTAACTTCCAGATTTGTGGATTATTAACAATTGCACTTAAGACTGAAAGCCTTCATAGTGCTTTATAGCCCTCTCTAAGCGGTTTACAGAGTCAGCATATTGTCCCCAACAATCTGGGTCCTCATTTTACTGATCTCTGAAGGATGGAAGGCTGAGTCAACCTTGAGCCAGTGAGAATCAAAATGCCAAACTGCAGGCAGCTTGCAAGCAGCAGAAATAGCCAGCAGTACTGCATTCTAACCACTGTGCCACCACAGCTCTATTAGATAAGAAGCAGTGGGGAACCCAAACAAAAAAATGTGGGGGATGCATGTGAGCCTGAGGGAGGAATGCCGTAGCACTGCATGAGTGCAGGGAAACCAGAGGGACTTGCTGTTTTTTCCATTGACTTTGCTTATAGGAAACTGGCAAGGAAAGTTGCAAATGGTGACCAGAAGACTGCAAGACACTGCAATCATCATAAATGCTTGCCAAGCACCTGAATGGCTATCATGTGTCTGTAGGGCGCTAGGACAGCTGGAACTTTGAGGGCCGGTTTTAAGAAACACTTATTCAGCATTATTGTAACTTCAAATGATCACTGAATGAGTCATTGGTAAATAAAGACTACTTGTAAATGGAATATAATCAAGAATTACATCTGATGAATTAGAATTCTGTGGCATCACTGGAAAAAGCTTTGGTTTGATGATTTATTTTAAAAAGAGGATCAATGCAGTGGTCAGTCAACCATGCACCAAAAATCAGTCAGTTTATTTAAACAGTCTACAGATCATAAAAACACATATTATTTTAAAATCTAAGAATACACAATTTTCTTAATTACAATCCTCAATGTCCTTGTATAATTTTATATAATTTTGCTTCCTTAACGTAACCTAAGGAACGCCAAACAGAAACTTCGTTAAAGTCACTTTAGGAATCTGATCAGAGATATTTAACATAAAATTGATTTGAAATCCAGAAAAAATGTTAAAAATATGATTTACTGATTTGTGTTATGCAACAATATTAAATTTTGAGCAATGGTCAAACAATCTACAGATGTTTTATGGAAGTATATAAATTTAAATCTCAGTTCTGGCTAAAATTGTACTGCTGTTACTATTGTTTTTCTATATCACTCTTCCTCTCAGAGAAGGAAACAACAGCTTTCAAGAAAACAGTAGTAACAATTACAACTGGGAGGATGCCACTGAGAAGGATCTCTTTCTGTAAATCACACCTATCAATGAGATACAAATGGTGGGCCCTAACTCTTTCCACCCAATCTTACTGGGCATGTAGTGTTACATGAATTCCTTTAATCATACAACTTGAAAATATGATAGCCAGATTTTATTATTCTTTATTATTAAATGTATATCCCATCTTTTACAAGAGACAGTCAAGGCAACATATATACTTATCCTCCTATATATCCCTATATCAATTGAGGGTGGGGGTGAGGGGAGGAGAGAGTGTGAGTGTCATCCATGAGATTTTGTGGCTGAAGTTCTAGAAATAGCTTAAATTGTTGTAAACTGTCCAGTGTAATAGGAGGCTATATAAATTACATCAAACCAACAAATCTTTCTGCTTTCCTAAACTAGTTCAGGAAATTCACGATTTAACTGCTATAACTCCTTGGTTATATTCCTATCACACTTCGGCTATACTCTCTACTCCAGCTGCCATTTTTGGATTGCTTTCTTGGACAGACATCATGTAAATTAATGTAAATAGGAGGCTATTAGGGAATTTCTAGGCTACCTTGATTCATTCAGAGCTACAGTTGTTGCATGACTCATAGGATCCAAGCATTCCTTTTTCCTAAATTTTGGCAGAAATATTATCTCTTCCAGGAAAAAATAATCCTCAAACCTGAGCAGCACCTAACTTTAATCTGGATTGAACTCCATTTCTTTGAATTCCATTTCCTCCAGGCAACTGCCAAATATCTGCATAGTTACTTTTGAAACCAGTGATAGGTTAAGTGACCAGCCAACTGGTCACTCTGTACTCCCTATATCCGATGACAGTCCCCAGCAATTGAGGCAACATAAAACCCCACATGACCCCAGAACGCAATTGCTCTTGGGTTACAGATTTACAAGTAAGAATGGAAACACTGCATTGTCTTTCCAATTTTCAGCTCTTAAAGCCCTTCCACCAATATATACACTGCTCAAAAAAATAAAGGGAACACTTAAACAACACAATGTTACTCCAAGTCAATCACACTTCTGTGAAATCAAAATGTCCACTTAGGTAGCAACACTGATTGACAATCAATTTCACATGCTGTTGTGCAAATGGAATAGACAACAGATGGAAAGCATAGGCAGTTAGCCACAGACCACTTCTCAGTTCCTATGCTTTCTGGCTGATGGTTTGGTCACTTTTGAATGCTGGAGGTGCTTTCACTCTAGTGGTAGCATCAGATGGAGTCTACAACCCACTCAAGTGACTCAGGTAGTGCAGCTCATCCAGGATGGCACATCAATGTGAGCTGTGGCAAGAAGGTTTGCTGTGTCTGTCAGCGTAGTGTCCACAGCATGGAGGCTCTACCAGGAGACAGCCAGTACATCAGGAGATGTGGAGGAGGCTGTAGGAGGGCAACAACCCAGCATCAGGACCGCTACCTCTGCCTTTGTGCAAGGAGGGACAGGAGGAACACTGCCAGAGCCCTGCAAAATGACCTCCAGTGGGCCACAAATGTGCATGCGGCTGCTCAAAGGTCAGAAACAGACTCCATGAGGGTGGTATGAGGGCCCGACGTCTACAGGTGGGAGTTGTGCTTACAGCCCAACACCGTGCAGGACGTTTGGCATTTGCCAGAGAACACCAAGATTGGCAAATTCACCACTAGTGCCCTGTGCTCTTCACAGATAAAAGCAGGTTCACACTGAGCACATGTGACAGACGTGACAGGGTCTGGAGACGCTGTGGAGAATGTTCTGCTGCCTGCAACATCCTCCAGCATGACCAGTTTGGCAGTGGGTCAATAATGGTGTGGGGTGGCATTTCTTCAGGGGGCTGCACAGTCCTCCATGTGCTCGCCAGAGGTAACCTGGCTGCCATTAGGTATCGAGATGAGATCCTCAGACCCCTTGTGAGACCATATGCTGGTGCAGTTTCTCCTAATGCAAGACAATGCTAGATCTCACGTGGCTGGAGTGTGTCAGCAGTTCCTGCAAGACGAAGGCATTGATGCTATGGACTGGCCCGCCCATTCCCCAGACCTGAATCCAAGTGAGCACATCTGGGACACATGTCTCACTCCATCCACCAACACCATGTTGCACCACAGACTGTCCAAGAGTTGGGGGATGCTTTAGTCCAGGTATGGGAGGAGATCCCCCAGGAGACCATCCGCCACCTCATCAGAACCATGTCCAGGCATTGTAGGGAGGTCATACAGGCAAGTGGAGGCTACACACACCATTGAGCCTCATTTTGACTTGTTTTAAGGACATTACATCAAAGTTGGATCAGCCTGTAGTGTTTTTTTCCACTTTAATTTTGATTGTTAACTCCAAATCCAGACCTCCATGGGTTGCTAAATTTGATTTCCATTGATAATTTTTGTGTGATTTTGTTGTCAGCACATTCAACTGTGTAATGAACAAAGTATTTAATAATAATATTTCATTGATTCAGATCTTATTTTTGTGTTCCCTTTATTTTTTTGAGCAGCGTATGAAGAAAGACTATGGGAAAATCACTGTGAATCAACATAATAGTATATTTTTCTTTAATCCTGCAAGATAGGCTAAGATGAATTTCAATTGTTTTTTTTATTTAATCTTTATTCTTGGTTTCAGAATGAATTCCTCAAATAAATATTACTCACCAGACTCTTGCAAATATCTATATACGAGGAAGTTAACCTCATCACTGCTTATACTCATCTTTATTCCCGCTTAAACCATGAGGTCACGATGAAGGATATAACCCTAAAAAATATAAAAAATAATACAGCATGTTAGGAATATGTGATAACTGGATTTCTGTCCAAAAACTGATTCATTGCTCATAATGTAGTTGTGTCTAAAAATGGACAATTTTCAAGTCTAGTAAGAGAATAGTTGGGCATCCAGGTAATGATCATGCATAAAAAACAAAACAAAACAAAAACAAAACAACCATTTACTACTTTATCTGGCTTACATATGTTTTCTTCAGTGAACAATTACAAGCATATGAATACTTATTAATAATAATGAATTTCTGTTCAGTAATTCACTGAAAAATTCACATTACATATGTGAGGGATCATCATAGCCATAAATTCCATGGGCATTTGGAACCTCCTTAGCCATTTCAAAATGTTGTTGTTGTTAATGATGATGATGATGATAATGATTTGAGTAAAATCTCATGAGATTTATGATAAGACTTCAGGGATAAGATTGCGGAAATTCTGCAAACATCTTATAGGATTTAAAGTAGCTTAAAAAAAGGAAAATATACCAGCGTCCCTGCTATCATGAATGGATAGCAATGGAAATCTGCTGCCCACAGATACAGTTATACATAAAATTGTTGAAATGGGGCATCATGAAAACACGTTTAAAGATGTTTCTCATCAATCTATGGAGGAGTGGATAAATAGGTCAAATATGAAAACTGCTAGAGCAGAAATAATTCAGTCTCACACCTGTACTGCAAATGCTGCATTAATTTTCTCTTGAGCTTCTAGGTATAATTCAAGGAGCTGATTTTCACTTATAAAGCCTTAGATGGATTAGCTTCCAAATATCTCCAAAATATAATGTTTTTCCAGTTGGGACTGGCCTGACCTATGAATTTATCCTGGATGAAATATTCACCATTCCCTGCACACCTAAGATTGTGAACTGCTACTGAAGATAGCATTTATCTTTGATAATATTTATCCAGCACTGTGTGATAGCCTCCCAGAGAGACAAGGCTCCACCAGTTCTGCCATCTTCTCTGGCTAAAGCAGAACACTTTCAAAAACCCTTCGAGTTCCAATTCGCTATCGTGTAGATGAAGTTTTAGTCACAACTATCATTATTATGATTGTACAAATATTACTGTTCGATTTCACTGGATTTCTAGTTTGAGTTCTATTGTAAATTATTGTGAACTGGTTCAATTCTATGGCAAGAATACAAATACTGAGGTCTATAGGAAGAAGGGTTTGACTGGGTAGGTGAAAAAATTAAAATACAAGTGTGGGAGAGAGAAAAACAAGCAAAGAGAACATGTCTGGTTTCCTAACAGCAGTTTACATCGTTATGTGTACACACACATACATACAATATATGTGTGCTACTTGGGAAATCCTAACAATGGTTTGATTAGCTTGGTGGCTGTTTCTAGCCCATTTTACTTGAACTTGAGATGTCAAATAGGATCTGGTTCATGCATGGATGGGAAACCACAAGCAAATTTATATATTTGGAGCTAGAATGGGAAATCAGAATAAAATCACAGATGAAGGCAGTGACAAAGCACTTATGCTCTAGTGCTAAAAATGCTACGTGGCTGTATCCATGCTCATAAAGTCTCTAGAACTCAAATTCAGTTCAAGGAGGTTTCTACTTTTCCACCATGTTTTAATTTGTATTCCAGTCTTTCCAGCTATGGCAAATAACTCCTCGCTTAACCAATATTTTTGCAGTTGCAAGATTATAAGCATCACAGTAGCCCCAAAAATAGGAAAGGGAAAGGAATCAGCAAAACCAAGATATAAAACTCAAAGCACTGAAGGAGATGTTCTAGTTGATGTATGGGAATACTTATTTATTCATCAAAGATTAAATTTACAGTGACAGGCTGGGGATTTGAATGAAACCAACATTTTTAAATAAACAGCAGTCTGAATGAAATCACACTCAACTAGTAAGTAATTTAAAAAAGAAAAATCCTGCAAAATGGTTGTTAAAATATAGCCATAGTCTTTTAGTATACCAGGGGGATTTTATTTACTAAAACTGTTTTTTTTAAAGCTTAAGAGTCCCGCTAATCACCCAGCTTCAAAATGTTTTCCAAGGGTTGATCAAAGTGTTTTTCTTTCAAGAGAAAAATGGAATGAGAAACAAAATTGTATTATGAATATATATAAGAGGCTTCCATCAGAATGGACATGAGAGGGCAGTGTGACATAAGTATTCAAAACAGCCAACAGTGATGACAAATCAAAGGAAGCTTGTGAACTAAATGGGGATTATTTTTTGCAGTGAGAGTATCACAGACTAACCTGATTAGAAAGGCCTAATCTACAGGTACTGATTTCAAAAGACATCAAAAATAAGCATGCTTGCCTTTGTCCATTGTGATCCTTTCATCTTTGGCATGCCTGAAGCAGCAAAGCACAGCAGAAATCCTTGCTTTACTCACAAGGTATATCATCTGGACTCCAGCCTTAATTAAAATCTTATCTAAATGTTGCCTCAATTTTGGCCAAGAAAGGAGAATCAGGATTCTTTTACAAGGAACAAAAAGCCCAGAAATATAAAATGTATTGTTTCAAGAATAGAATTCCCCACGTGGCATCCTGGACAGCAAGAAATCCAGAAACACCTCTCTTGATGCCAGCTTTTTTAAAAAAAAAATACTGGTATAATTTTAATTCAAACTTTAAAAAGAAGCTGGGATGCTATAACATAAGGCGTTAGCTTCCAAAATTGGTGTTATTTTCAGTTGTCTTAAATTCCAGATTCCATAGGTTAGTTTCCCTGCCCCCCCCCTCCCCCGGCCCCAGGCTGAAAGGAATTGAAGCTCTGCAAAAAAGTGAACATGGCTAGAGTGAAATAGGGACAAATAATACATTTTATTTAATTAATAAAATATAGTTCATACATAAGTTGTCCATAATTTCCCCCTTCTTAAAAAAAATGGCAGAATTCAAAGAAGGCAACAGCCTATGGCTTTCAGATGATGCACTGCTGTTGTAAACATTCTTAGAAATGGAAGTGGTGATCACTGTAGCTCAGTGCTTTGTTTATAAGGATACCTACTTGTCTAGAAAATAGTTTAAAAAGCTTACTTGATTGTTAGGATGCATCCAGGGAAAGAAGGAAGGGAGGCAAAAATTACTTTGCCATCAATCACTAATGTTTCGTGGTTGGCAGCCATTTTGTGAATGGGCAAAGCCAGCGTGACGGCCATTTTGAGGATGGGCATGTCCATTCTTACACCAGTCACTTTTTTCTTTTTTTAAATGCTAAGATTTACAGTGTCAAGCTGTCAAATGTTACCCCAGGCCAACAGTTTGGGATCAATACCTCAGGGACTTTTCAGAGATAGATGTTTTCTTAGAGAGACAACCTTTCCCTTTCTACTCTGAATTTTATACCTGTAATTTTCACCAGAAAACATATTGCAGCCTGAAACTCATTGCAGAATTAATTTGTAGCTTCTAGCCAGCCACAGATTGTCTATGTCTAATTTTGGGTCATGTCAAAATCTGATTAAGTTGTTGAATAATAGGCTTATTACCTATAGATACATTAAATCACAACCATGCAGAAGTCTGATCAGGTGGCAATATGTCAGAACACAAACAATCAAATCCTTACTAAAAAGACATGTTTAATTCTTACATTATTTTACAGAAATAATGTCTTTTCTGAAATCCCAAGTTGCAATGAAGGTCTTAAAAAGGAGAAGCAGCTGCTACGCTTTTAACTGCCTTAGAAAGATCCACTTCTAGATTTCAGCCATTTCTTGTAAAACTAAGAAAGTCAAAGCCATGTGATCCAATTATTTGCTTTCTGTGGTGTTTATTTAAATACTAAAAATTTCCCAAGATAATTTTTTAAGGAACTGCCAAAGAGTAGACAAAAATGAGACTGTGTGGTCTGGTTGATGAGAAAAGACAAAATGGTGCAATTAGGAAATGCACCTCCCAAATGCCTTTATATTTGAATTAGAGTTGGTCTCTCCTCTGCTTCTCCTCAATGGGGCTTTGATTTACATGAGCTGCCTCCTTGCTCTTCATTGCTGTTGGATTATAAATAAGCCCCTGTGTTTATCCAGCCAGGGCCTAACCTCTGCCAAAAATGCTTTTCTCTTCTCCCTCTCTGTTTTTGTTGGTATGAATCAGGTTCTACTGTACTCAGATTGCAGTAAGAGTCAAAAGACGACCAGTATTTGGATAAACAATGTACAAAGTCTCAGTGCTAATGAATATGCAGCGGTACAGAATGAGTTCAAATTCCATGCTTCTTATGTGGAGGCTATTAAACCACACATATTGGAATGATCATACTCGGAACACAATTGTTCATGGTCCATATACACCCCCACACACACTCTTTTAGTTTTTAGCTGTTCCTTTAAAAAAAAAAATCATGTCTGTAGCCACCATGAAAAAAAATGTTTGAAGCTGGGAGACAGTGCCCAGCCAGATTTATCCAGGAATCTTCTTGTAACCGAAGTGGCCACTGAAACATGACCTCCCCAATCCAAATTTAAACATCCTAGCTGCCCAAGGATGAGGGCATGACACACAGCAGCAATGCTGGCTGATCATGTCACAGTTTCACATCAACAGTTACTTCAGATTTCCAGTGTTGATGCCAAGTTTCAAATCTTGGAAGGATTTTATGGCCGCATTATAAATACTTAATACATAACAGGGGAATGAAGCAGAAATGCTGACCTAACCTTTTACCGTATCTTATGGGCTATGCCTCAATGTTGATATTAACTTTACTGATGTGAAAGTTACAGCTGTGAAGTAATTTGTACATGTCTCACAACACATTCACAAAGTTTAGGAAAACAATCTCTTTCAACATCCAGCCAAAAACACAATATTTGCAACAATGTCCTTGCAGACATAGACAACAAGAACACAAATAAAGAAGTCAAAGTAGGCAAGGACAATTTGAGCAAGCTAAATTGAGACTGGCAATAAAACCTATTTTAAGTGACCCTTCTTTAATATATTCCCGTTCATTCTGATCCCCAAGAAGATAACATGCATCTAGCAGATTAGAAAAAGCAAAATGTTGGTAGCATAGTTATATAAATATAAATAAATAAAAATAGTAGCATGAAACAAATATTAAGAATCCAAGTCAGGGGGACAATGCAGAAGTTATGCTGACTCTGCAAGTGGTCACTCAAAAATCAAGATCAATGTCACAAATGATCCTGTCCAAAGGGGTTGGGGTTCAAGTCCATAGAGATAGAGAGTCTAGAGTCAAGAATTAGGGGCAGATGACACAAAGGGATTCCATCTCCAAGATACTACTGCTTTACCAATGGGACCTGGAGCACGCTCACTCCAACTGATCTTAACAAATGAGGAGACATTAAGAGAAATCAGGGAAAAGTATTCCTGCAGGGATGTATGAAGGATTTTACAATTGACAGCTGGCACCTTGAAATGTACCTTAAAGTCTCCGGTGTGTCACTGGAATTTACAGTTTTGTAGACAGTGGCCGTTACTACTTGTTTTGTCTCATTCTAGACTAATTGTAGATTTGAGAGCAAGTCATAGCTATGTTCAGAAAAAAATAAAAAAGAAAATTTGACTGCCAAACTCACTAACCCTACAAGATGCTTGTTCCCTATCGCCTTCAGCTTCTCAACTTCCAAACAAACCATTAGATTGCAGTTACTCAACTATTTTATAGGTTGAATGCCCAAAGTCGTTCTTGGAAATAGAAACCATATGCCAGAACCTGATGTTATGCTTTGCAGACAGTTTGGATCTGCCTTTCATTCTTGAAAGTAAAGCATCTTGGAATAGTGATATCTACAGTCTTCATAATATGTAACACTCACAGAGGCTGAAAGGCTGTACTAAAATGGATAATTCCACTAAATTCCGACTTTAAAGTCAAAATTAATAACAATAAGAATTCTGTTGGACTCTATCTCCTTACTTCCTTGGTAAAAATGCAAAAATATGTCAGTCGTGGGGAAAACATTTCCCCCCCCCCACACACACACAAAGCAATTTAATGCAATAAGCCTATTTTCCCTCTTTACTAACTTAATTTCATGTTGCTATTTTAAAAACATACCATGAAATACCTGTAACTTGAATCTGCTATACAATTATCATGTTTGGTGTGTGTGTTTTGTCCACAATGTTTTGTAACTGTGTTTTGTAACTGTGTTGTGAATTAATATCCACAGTGTTTTGTAACTGTGTTGTGAATTAAAAGCTGAAGAATTCTTAAAAAGCCAGGAAATCTCAATGTTCTCAGTTTAGTAAATAAAGAAACCAGCCAGCAATGCAATAAATCAATTACATCCAGTGAGGCCCAGCCAAAAGAGATTCACCAACCTCTAGATTAAAAAAGAAAACCAGCAACAGACAACTCATGTAAGCCCATCCAGGTACACCAGTCTAGGTGACAAGAGTTATAAAATGCTAATATGCCTTTATTATAAGGGTATAGTAACAATCTTGCAAATCTGAAAGTGTTCCCCCCCTTCCCTTTATCATCATGACAACCAGAGAGAATCATATCTCAGATGCTTATTCATGTTTGCATTTTTTTCCAGCCTCAGATTTATTATCTGACAGTTGAGTTAATTGCAGTTCTTCCCTGTTCTTCACGGTTAATGCAACTGCCCATTACATCCAACAAACAGATCAGGACTCAATTCACCATATATTTTTAATGAAAATGACAGTGTTCCCAGTACAACTCATCCAAAGGACTGCTGCTATGGGGGAAAATAGGAGAAGAAACAGCATATTGAGCTATTTAATGAAAGAGGGCATGGTGATTGATTGATTGATTGTTGCCATCTGTGCTCATGGATTACAGTACTCTTGACACTCAACATAGATCCTCTTATGAATGAAAACATTTTGAAAATATGAAGAATAGCAATAATTCAGCATCTTTTTTTTACTGTATTGTTTTATAAATAAAGCATTTCACTAATGTTTTGTAAATGTTTCACTTTTCGATTCTCAGAATTTTTAAAAATGTATTTAAAAAAAAATTCAGGCCATCATATATTTTCAGCATTCTGCCCCCAGGATATCCATTGCACTATTCTATTCATATTTCCCAGCAAATATGACAGCATTATTCTTCCCCAAGTTTCTGTATTCACCATGCCATTAGGTAGGTGTCTCAGCTGCAATTTAACCAAAGAGAGGATCAAAGCTTTGTCCTGATTTATCCATGAAATATTGTACATTATGCCAAGTTTCATAGAGTTTATGCAAAATGATAATTTCCAATGAGCCTCCCCTAAGATTCAATAAACTGCCCTAGCATAACTCAAAGGAGAAATGAAGCTGGATGAAAAGTCATTCATTTAAAAGTCATTACAGAAGCAAATTCATATAATGAATAGGTAGCTCATACATTTTAAATGCATTATGTCTTTTATCAAGCAGTATTTATTGGGTATTAATTTGAATTAACTCTGATATTTCTCTAGCGTTCAAACCTTCTTTTGAGTACTTAAATATTGGCCCCTGCAGAAAGTTACTGATCTACCTCTATTATCCATCAAATTTCTAAACTTTTGTGGGTGTAATCATATTAATTTTAGGAGCAGGTTTTTTCAAGTTGACCAGCAAAAATGTCTCTACAATTTCATAATAACTAAATTTGCTTTTTCCTTAAAAATAGTTTTCACAAATTACAGATATTAGGGATTGTCTGAAACATTTTTTCTCAATTATACTTTACTTGAACTAATCTTTTAAAATTTAGCATTCTTACTCAAAACTCGTTTGAAAGTTGCTGTTGACTTTGATGGCCTTAGAAATCTAAATTATAAATAAGTAATTATTTATAATTACTCAATATTCTCAATATTTTTGAATAGGTGAGTAGCACGGTGGGTAAGTGAATCTGGCTTCCCCATTGACTTTGGTGGTCAGAAGGTCGCAAAAGGTCACAACATGACTCTGGGACATTGCAACCTTCCTAAATATGAGTCAGCTGCCAAGTGTCTGAGTATTGATCATGTGACCATGGTGATGCTGCAACGGTCATAAGTGTGAAGAACAATCTTAAGTCACTTTTTTCAGCACCGTTGTAATGGTGAATGGTCACTAAAAGAATTGTTGTAAGTCAAGGACTACCTGTCCCTCCCCCCCCCTCCAATTTTTTTTAAACCCACAAAAGAGTAAAAGGGTTTAAGATGAAATATTATATTGTAAATAGAATGAAGCAGTGTAGCAACCAAAAGGGGAAATGGTGATGTTCACATGTGTCTGAAGCCTTCTACCTACCTGGCAGGGAATAGATATGGCTTCTTTAAGGCACCCCCCTTCCAAGTTCACCAGGTGTGCTCCTTTAGGATCTAAACCAGGGGGGGTCAAACTCACGTTGTCACAGCATTATCACATGACGTATCGCAACTTGTTCCCCCTTTGCTAAATGGGGTGTGGGCTAAACCATTTTCTCTGCTTCAGCTTTGAATACTGCCTACTTCTGAATATCACAGCATAGATAAAATATGCTATTAATTACTGACAGCTTGAGCTACTTTAAAGGTTTGAGAAATTCTCTGATAAACGTGGTTACTCAAGGCTATTATCTTCCTTGGTATGAGGCTGGCTGGCAACTGAGATCTTTGGCCCCCAAAGCAAGCTGTCCCATTGGCCTAGTCCTGTCATGTCCTTGTCAGAGAATGCTTTCAAAATTTGGGGTAACTTTGTGCATTTTCCTGTAACTCCTATTTTCCTTGCAAAATCCTCATGTTCCTTTTACCTTTTTCATTAATATGATACTTGATGATGGGCAAATGTTTGCCAGTTTAGACTTTTAAGCTTTAGTGACCTAATTTAAGACAGCCAAGTCTTTTGCTCTCTCCCCCCACCCTCTCTCTCTCTCTCTCCCTCCCTCCCTCTCTGTAAAAGTGAACAGAAAAAGTAAATGAGGTGACACAGACAGTTTGGAATTTTCTAAGGAAAGAAAATTACAGGGTTTTGTTTATTGTTTTAAAGAGCTGGGGAGAGATTAGTGTAACGGAAACAAATGCTAACATGATAGATACATTCTCACAGACTAAGCATAATGCTCAAAATAGTTGCACGCATACAAAGGTGCTTTGCAGTCAGCCGCCCCAAAGGTGCTTTTTCAAGAGGCAATTGGACTTTTTGGTTTTTCTTTGAAGACATTTCACTTCTCATCCAAGAAGCTTCTTCAGCTCTGGCCACTGTAGCATTCCCCCAAGAACCTGAAGAAGCTTCTTGAATGAGAGCTGAAGAAGCTTCTTGGATGAGAAGTGAAACGTCTTCAAAGAAAAACCAGAAAGTCCAATTGCCTCTTGAAAAAGCACCTTTGGGATAACCACGACCTGAATGAATGAGAATCTCCATAGATAGCAGTTCAGCCATTTCTAGTGGAACAGGACATGGAGTATTTCTCAAATATATCCATAGCAAAATTTTATAATATTTTGCTCTGGATATATTTTATACATCAGCATAAACTTTCTGTTTTGGTGGCCCAGAAGGAGGGGGCGGCGAGGTAGAGGGGATTGTTTTGTCCAAAAGGCAGATGCTTGTGTGAGCACACAGATCTCCATTTGCTCAAGCGGCAGGCGTTTGTGCCCACCTTCATCATTATTTTCAAGTTGGGAGGATCATAGGCAACGGGGCCAAATTTTGGTCCTTTCAAAACAGTGAACTGAACTTTCTTCTTATCAGGAACATCAACTGATTTGCCTTGCTGATAGGTCGGAATTTCACTCAGAAGAAAGATTCTGAGAAGTAGATAGAAAGAATGAAATAACTCTTCTTAGCACCATCAGCTTGCACTGATGGTACTATACCTGTTACAATATGAATATAAACAAACACTCAACAGAAATGTCAGTAGCAGCAGTTAAAATAAAGACTATGTTACTGTCACACCTGCCCCAATTTGCGCTCCTAGGAAAGAAAGACCCTTGACTCCATTTATGTGAAAGGTATACACTTTTTACTAAAACCAAGTAAATTGTCCAGTTACATTAGAAGGATTTTTTTTGGTAACAGTCCCTGCGCTGGCAGGGTGAGCCATTGCATTCCACTGTGGTCTTTGGACAATGTCACAGGAAGGCACAATGAGTGGTTTCTGTTTTCCCTTTCCATCAGCTCCCCCCCCCCCCCATAATCTATGATAGTATATATATCATAGATTATGGCAGGCTGGCATCTAGCAAAGCAAGGCTGAAGTGCAGGACGGCAGTTCTGACAGTTACATTTGAAATAGTACTGCCCCCTACCTTGAAAATGCTGCTCAAGCAGCACTGCCATAAATCGTTTGAAATTAAGTATAAGTATTACAAATGATGCCAGAATTTTTTTTTTAAAAAAGACCTAGCATCAAAATGTCTGCTAACATTTAAGCTCAATTCCAGATTCTTAAGCATACACTTTTTACATAGTTTGTTGCCCAATTTCTACTAACAACTTCCCCTGTAAATGCCAGGAGGGATTGGAACTGAGTATAAAATACATCCATTTAGCTGAAGTTGCTCTCAAAATTAACTGTTACCAGTAGTCCTTGTTTAATGACACTGATGAGGCCAGAAACTCTTATTAGTGATGCAGTCGTAAGTTGAATAACTACATTATCAGACAATTTGGGGATGACAGTTCTGGTTGCTGCTAAATGAAAAATATGTGGGCTGTTATGTGACAATCTCATATGACTGCAACTTCTGACACCCTGCTGGTTTTCCCAATGACTTTGCTTGTAGAAAACCAGCAAGAAAGATTGCAAATTATGATCATATGACTGCAGAGATGCTGTGACAGCTGTAAATACAAGTTTCGGTTGTAACTACTTGTTCAGTAATATAAGTCTTCACAGTCATTAAAGGAGTGGTTGTTAAACAAGGATCACACGTATTTGTACAATCTATAGGTTGTGTGATTCTCAACAACTCTGGGTACCTTACAGTTACAAGTATTAATAAAAGCACATGTATAATTTTTTTGAGAGACATTATTTTCTCTTGCTGTTCCTGAATTTAATTGTAATAATTTGTCTCACCTAGGTTAAATTGCTGAGATATCTCCCCGTTTAGAAGTCTCTTGTGGCTTATTTTGGGTCTCACATGCTAGTTTGATGCAGGGCCTTAATTAACTTTGAGATCACAGCCTAGCTGCCCAATGAGTATTATGAGACTATTCAAAACGCTGAATCCCCATTTTGCTCTGTTCAAAAATATCCTGATGACTCATCTAATGCCCAATTTGTGCCAGTCCTTCCCTAATTTGGGACAGAAAGAAGAAAGGAATACTTTGAGTCTCTAATATAACATCCAATTCTCCTTAATTAGAAAGTTTTATTCTACATGCCCAATGATGGCACCCTGGTGGAAAATGCAGAATTTCTTGGAGGAATGGTATGTGTTTCTGATCTCTGCTTGGCAGAAATTACAGCTACTAGAAACATCATTTTCCTAATCAGATGTTTCAGGTTTCTAAATGCTATTTACTCAATCCTTATCTTTCACCAGGAAGTCTCTTAGTAATTTAATTCCACATAGTACATAAATAACATGGAAAAACACAGTAAATACAATTCTTATTCAAGTTCCTTTATTGGTTAAAGGCTACCATGCTAAAAATATCCTTTTAAATGACTTTATATTAAGGTATTTATTTAAATGGCTTATTGAAGCCAGAGGTTAATAAGATACTGCTCTATATTAATCAGAAGATTCCCATAAGCCTATAGTTACTCTTAAAAGTTATAAAAATATCTACTTTATATGCAAATATCTTGTCGAACAGTACTTCTACAGAATATTAAGAACAATTTTAAAGTACAAATTTTTTGTCATAACATTATTAAGCTAAGGTAAAGATCCCTTGAGTTGAACTTGACCCATGATGACAGAATCCATGCAATTTTCTTGGCGATATTAAAGAAAGAGTTTGCCTTTCACTGCTTCAAGCATATATTTTCAACTGCTCATTCTAGACCAGGGGTTGTCTAACTCAAGACCCATGAGCCAGAATCTGCCTGTGGGATGCTTAAATCTGGCCTGCGGTACCGGCCTGGAATCACAAAGGACCGGCCCATGGTGCCTCTGGCAGCCTTGTTTTAGCCAGCATGGTGCTTTAGGAGCCATCCATCCTGTCTCTCTGCCCCGGCCCCCGCCCGTTCCCCCCCACACAGAGAATTACTACAATGCTGATCTGGTCCTTGAAGAAACCCAGTTTGACACCCTGTTCTAGACAATAGCTCTGTGAGAAATAATTGGAAGAGCCAGCAATTCTCAGGATATGCATCAGTTATGTCAACTGCCAGCAAAAGCTCAGCTTCAGTGAAGCACACAACCACTGGAACATGAGGAGAAGAAGAAGCAACAGATTTAAAATATTGTGGATACAAGGGGGTAAACTGTAGGATCATATTGATGTGGACAATCAATTGTCAAATATGAGGATTCTAATTTTTAATCAAGACTCTTATCTAGCTATGCTGTGCCAGAGATACTATAGCTAACTCCAAACCTGTGTTAATTTGTGTGAAGTCAGAAGATTGAAATTAACTGCCAAGCCCTGTTCAGAATAAAACGTTAAAACCCTGGAATTTCCAAGTGGTCTCCTGGTAAAAACCAGGATGGGGTTTCACACTGCTTTTAATACCAGCCAACAAAAACACATCTGGTTTTATTTTCAAACAATTATGAAAGCACCCAAAATATTACTTTTTAAATTTACCCACTGACTCAGATTTCATTTAATTATCAATTATCTTAGGTTACAATTATATTTTGCCACATTTGAGTGTGCACGTTTGTGATATAGTGAATCATGTGGTCACTGGGAACTCTTACAAAAAACAAAAACAAAAAAAACCCACCAAGCAGCAACAGAACTTTAAACTAAAGTTATTGTACACTCTCCTCCCTCTGTTGCATGTTTTGAGTTAGCTAACCAAAGTGTCAACAATGATAGTTTTTCTTTTTTTAAATCCAACTTGAGAGCCTTTTTTTGGCTCTAATACTCAGCACATTCCAAATTCATTGCCTCAATCATTCTCCAATTTCAGACAAAGTTACCTAAGACACTAAGTAAAACAAAACAAAACAAAACAAAACCTTAATTTCAGCTTTCTCCAACTTTTCAATAGCATTTTTAGTAGACAAAGAAGCAAGCCCATCCTGAAGGAAGAGAGATTAATAGAGTAGCAGTAGCAATAAGACTTATAAACCCGCTCCATAGTATTTTGCAGACCCTCTCTAAGTGGTTTACATAGTCAGCATATTGCCCCCAATAATACGGGCCGTCATTTTATGGACCTCGGAAGGCTGAGTCAACCTTGAGTCGGTGGGACTTGAACTGCTGAACTGCTAGCAATTAGCAATCAGCAGTAGTACCTTGCAGTACTGCACTCTAACCACTGCACCACCAGGGTTCTTTCACAAAGGTTCTTAGATCCATCTCTTGGATACTTTAGAGACATAGATGTCAAAATATTTGTCAGTGATAAAGGTGATTGGATATCAACCCCTACAATCTTATATTATCTATAATTTAAGATAAAGATCGCCTATGGTTTTATCTTTCTAGTAAAACCTATTTCAAGAACATCAATCCACATGAAAAATGTTAAAAGGTAAGATGACAATCCCTCTAAGCACATATACCAATGTTCAAGTGAGAATCAGTTTTATAAGCTCAATGGAATTTGAAAATATTTATTCATACTAATATCAATGTGGGAACAACAAATATATTTACATCCTGACAAAATTTCCTTTGCAACCTATTTTTTAAAAATCAAAACAAATAGTCTTAATTTTTATAGGTTTTCATAGATTCACATGATTATGGAAAGCATATCACTTATTCCAATTAATTCAGTAACATCATAATTCACTAGGTCATTGTACTATATAAAATATTTTAGTATTTCATGATTATCAATAAACAATGGACTAAAATTACAATTTGTATTCAGCCATAACTGCTCCTATGCTTAGCATTTTCTTTGATTACCTATTAAGACAGGCCAATGGCATTTTAATTTAAATAGAAGATAAAGGACATCCTTGACAAGCTGCATAAATCATTTTAATAAGTGACGAAACAAGTGTGGCTCTGCTCAGTTACTCATGTTCATGTGGCTCTTGTTTGGATTACTGCAATATAGCAATAGCACTTAGACACCTCTTTATATTGTTTTATAGCCCTCGAAAAGAGGTTTACAGAGTCAGCATATTGCCCCCAACAATCTGGGTCCTCATTTTACCCACCTCAAAAGGATCAGCCACGGTGCACAGTAGTTAGCTACTTCTGTTGACTGCCGGCTGTCTGCAATTTGGCAGTCAACAGAAGTTGACTCAGTTCCATCCTTCCAAGGTGGCTAAAATGAGCACCCAGATTGTTGGGGGCAATATGCTGACTCTGTAAACTGCTTAGAGAGTTCTGTAACAGCACCATGAAGCGGTATATGAATTTAAGTGTCATTGCTATTTGGAAGCTTTAGTTGGCGCAAAAGACAGCTGCATGAATAGTAAATGTTGTCGGATATTTGACACATGTAACAACATTACTACATGAGCTGCAGTGATTGCATGTGTGTTTCTGGATGCAAAAAATCAATGCAAAAAAAATCCCTTAAAGCCCTTCATGGCTGGAGAGCAGGTTACCTACTGAATACCTTCTTTCTCCCAGTGGTTTCTATTCATCCAACTCAGTGCAGTAGGTTAGATATGCTACAAGTCCCATCAGCAAAGCAATGTCAGCTGTCCATGGACTAGAAGAAATGTCTTCTATGCCAGAGTCTCTACCCTAAGGAACATTCTCCCTTCTGAAGTAAGGATGCCCCAAACCATTGTTGGCCTTGAAGATCTTATGTCTAGGTCTGGAGTTCTAACTGTGTGAAGGGCTCCTATCCTGGCTGTATTGACATCTATGATGAGATTATTTTTCTTGGCTGCCATACAATGGAACTTCAGGTCAGGAACACTTCTGTTCGTGACCAAATCAGGCGATGAACAAGTAATCCACCTGATTTTTGAAACGGGTCACAATTCAAAAATCAGGTGGCAAACAAAATTGATGTGGGAAGATTCCCTTTCCACTGCATTTTTTTTGTGTGTGTGTGTTTCCACGCATGCACAGTCATGCTTCCAGTCATTACCAAATCGGGTAGTGACCATAGCCTGGAACAGATTATGGTCATGACCAGAGGTTCCACTGTATATCTAATTTTGTACTACATTGTAGCTGTTTTTAATTATTTTATAATTGTTAACATCCAAGGTCACTTGTTTGATGACTATAGAAGGTGGGTGGGTGGGTAAGTAAATAAATAAATAAATAAATAATAAATCAAAACTCAATTTATAATATCCCATCTGAAGGGTCACAATGCTCCATTTAGATTCAATTATTTCCTTATTTGACCAAAAATTGCTCCAAATATTTATTAAGTTGAACAGTGAAAACTTTTATCGAGTAACTGGATAACACAAATCTGCAATGCATAGGAAAGAAGAGAGATCTGCTAAAATGTAAAAAAAAAAAAAAGAGGGGAATAAATAATAAATGCTTTTGTATTTGTCATATATCATAAGAACAAGCATAGTAGGTCAAATAAAGTAATATATCAAGTTTACTCAAATTTAGTAAAATTGTGGTTCCTGCCTCTGATGTTTTATTAGTTTAACTTCAACTGCTACATTTTGTAGAATATGATTGAAAAAGCTTTGCTAATTTTATAAAATCACATATAAAAGTAAGCATTACTGATGTATTAGATCACTGTCATATACTTTGGGTCGAGCAATCCTTAATAGCAGAAATAATATTATTTGTTGCTGTTGTTTCGAGAAGACAGTAACTTACCAGGTTTTTTCCATTATTCCAAACAATTTTGCTCTACATAATTCAATAAATATTCTGTCTGAAATACAAATGGTGAGATTACATTTAGTAGCCCAAACACTTTACATAATTTCTGTATGCACTGTTTTGCATGTGTCCTCAAACCTTCCCTCAACATTTTCAAATGTTTACATTTTTCACTCACCTTTTTCCATGAAGCATATGCAAAATGTGAGCACAATTACATGCCTCAAAGGCTTCCTAAACATCATGAAGTTTCCAACATCTATTTAAAAAATAATCTTTAAAATCTAGCTTCATCTGTTTATAAAACTGAATTCTTTATTAGTGTATTAAAATCTTTTAAAATAACAAGTTATTGGTATTGCAACGCTCAGATAAAAAATACACCCAATGTAGTTTTTTCTTCTTTCTATGTGGATATGTTAATATTTTTTGTTCATTCATCAATATATAAAGATAAAGGTGATAAAACTGAACAAAAATCTATGAACAATTCACTTTTATTCATTTATTAAAAAAAAAAAATCTGATATACCATTTCCTTCTGTGGGAAATATAAGTACACTCATGCTTCTCCTACCAAAAACAACCTCAAGTAGGCATTTCCTATAACTGTCTGCCAGTTTCTGAAATCAATCAGGATAATTTTTATATTCCTCCATGCACGGGTTTTTTCCCTGTTACAATATGTGATGTATGAGCAGTTTCTTGCATGCCCAAACTATTTCAAACCATTCCACAGCATTTGTGGACATATAATCTATATTAAGGCTATGAGCTTGGTCGACTCCCAGGCATTCAACTTATGAGTCAACTGAAAAAAAATAAAATAAAACACCCCAATTCCTGAAATGTACTCATAAGGAACAACTGTCCAGAGTGCAAAATGGGTGATTTCATGGACTCTCCTTTTACCCAGAAAAACTACCCCAGCCAGCATTTTCTGTCTAGTTGCCAAACATTATCACAAAACCATTCCCCCTCCTTCGGGACATCCAGTCTGCTATAAATCTTCACTTGGAAGTCACACAGATATTGAGAATTTCCTCAAAAAGAAAGTCAATTGAAGGCCATCAATACACTAAGCAAAATCATGGATTTTTAAAATATTAACCATAATACTGGTGAGTTTCTGTATGGTATGAAAATGGAAACCCTCATAATTTCAATTACCAACTTATAGTTCAGTTACAATAGGAAAAAAAACGTATTTATTTTCCTAAACATTGTGTCCTGGTTGCAAGGATTTAAAAAATAAAAAACAAAAGTTATTGAAAGTTTTTAAAATAAAACTTTATTTTGAGACTATTTAGTTTAAAGCTAAAACTTCAGTTTTATTTTAGTTTTAAATTAAATAGTTTAAAATAAAACTAGCCTTAGAAAATTCATGAAAGTTCTTTTGGATGACTTGATTGTCATATTTATGACAATTTTGAAGACTTTATTGTCATACCTGTTGAGGTAATTCCCCATTAAGGAGAATGAGCGCATGCAGTATTTGAGAGAAGTGTTTGAATAATACACAAATAGCACACAGATACACTGTACATTAAATGTAGGTTTTTACTTCCAGAAACGTTAAGCAAAGTTCAAACACAGTCCAAAGTCATTCACAAGTAAATCAGTCAGTTTTCAATCCAGGGATAATCCAATAACAAATCCAGTGTCAAAAACAGTTCAGTATCAGACTTACATCAAATCCAATAATATCAGTCAATTAGAAGGAACTGCAATACTCTCCAACAGAGGGAAACAGAGACTGACTCACACTTTCTTCTGAGACTAAGACTAAACAACCCACGTTTCTGGCTCCATCTTATGGCTGTTTGAGTAACCACACCTAATTGCAGTTTTTAGCATTCTCTTAAAGAGACAGTATTAAAATGTCTATCCTGGTTTATACATTTCCACCCCAAATAGCTGTCAGGTTACTTACATTCCTAACAATACTTATGTACAATCCAGACATCAGTACAGTCATGGTTCTCACCTTGTTTTGCACACACACCTAGGATCAGTCACTCTTATTTAGCCCAACCCATCTCACAGGATTATTGTTGGAAAAAGAGGTGGAAGGAGTATGATGTATGTTGGCTGCCTTGACTTATGAAATAACAAAAGGATAAAAATTCTAATACATGAATAAACAAACTGATTCCAATTGTAAGAAATTCTATTTACTATGAACAAGATATTTATTTAAGTTTGATAGATCTGATATACAACAGTCTGTAGGTTTTCACCAAGAATTTCTTAAGTCTCCTATACTAGAATTTATATAAGCAGAGCATGTGGAATAAGCAATCAGCTATCCTAAGAAATAGTAATCAATTTTTTCACCCACTGAACATAATTTCAACAACATTCACTGTATCTAATTTTTCCCCATTACTCTGCTAGCCCACAAGATACACGAAAATTAAAGAAGCAAACCAGGGTTCAAGATTTATTGAAAACAAATATATGAATTACATATGTGTTTTGCTTTTTTCTCTGCTAAGTAAGCATGCATAGCAACTTGATGTTATTGTAATGTTAAGATATTTTAAAAAATATTTAAAGTTTATTGCTATTGTATGTATTGTTTTAATGTTGTTATACATCTCTATTATTTATTGAGGTCAACCAGGAACAGTGGGACGTAAATATATTAAAACCACAAGCTGTTTATAATTGAATAATGATTTTATATTATTTGGAAAGAACTTTAAGCAATGCAACCCGCATACCTTTTTCATTAGATATTTTATCTGCAAAGATTTAAAAATAAAATCTGGCAAAAGGCAATAGCAAACCATCTCTGCATGTAGTCAACAAGAGTCCAACTCTTTTCAAAGGAATTTTGTTTATTTTTAATTCCTAGAAGACACCAGGGAAAGGCTAGTTAGGAAGATGTCATCATAGGGAGAAGGAAGTAGAAAGTAAAAAATGTCAACACTGTTTTTGTTCTTCTTGTTATCATAGTTTTACATTCCATTTAGTTAATTGCTCCGAAAATAAGTAACATTATCACTCATTCCATTGGCAAGCTACAGTGATACTAATGAAGGCCGAAACAGCCATGCTTCCTCGTTCTAGTCTGATGATCTCATATGTAAACACTTTCTAATTATTTGAATTATGACCCCATTTCAACATAAGAAAGTTAATTCTTAAAAAAAAAACACATTAAAACAGCACTTTTTTAGGCCAACAATCAAAAGCCCTCAACCTAAAAATGTGGGTCAGACTTCACAATAATAGTATTTAGATTTATATACCGCTTCATAGTGCTTTACAGCCCTTTCTCCGAAGAATTTACAAAGTCAGCACATTGCCCCCAATAATCTGGGTCCTCATTTTACCAATTTCAGAATGATGGAAGGGCGAGTCAACACAAACAACATATTAGGTGGAAAAAGTCTGAAGTTTTGTCAATTTGGCAGTTCAAATCCCACCAGGCTCAAGGTTAACTCAGCCTTCCATCCTTGCTGACTCTGTAAAACCACTTAGAGAGGACTGCAAAGCAATATATAAGTTAAGTGCTATTGCTAAGCGAAATGGATGCTAAATAGGAAATCATGGCACTGGGATTGTGTTTTCCTATCCAAACTCCCCAATTTTTGGAATGCTCACCCTGCTGGCATTGAGATAATGAGCTTAAAACTGACAAGATCGATTATTCCACACCTTCCACTGTTATTTGCCCCAAACAACTTCCTCACTTTTTGGAATGCTCACCTTCATTGGAGATAAAGGGATTAAGAGAGTCAGCAGGCACACGTGCCAGACTTTGCACAATGCATTCATTAGACTTTGCACAATGCATTCATTGCACCAGCACATTGCTTTCAATGTGAATTCCTCATGGTGTCTACTTACTCTCTTGTAATTCCTTTTTCTCTACTCTGCAAGGAGAAGTGAATAAAACAACAGATCAGGCACAGGACAATGTTAATTACTACAATGAGGATCATACAACTGAGAGATCTTACAAAGAACCTTAATGTAAGCACAAGTCTAACTTTGAATGGTGACCAAATGAAGCAGTCAGTAAGTGAGGACCACCTTCAGTAATTTTGAAGGAAGTGTCTTTCATGGAAATATATTCAGAAATTTACCAAATATACACAGTTTATGTATAATCCATCCCTATAGCAAATGAAGTCCCACCTCAACCTGAAATAGAGTTGGCTTGTGGGACTCACTTTAAAAAAAAAAAAAACTAGATCACTGGATTAAAATAACCCCATCTTATATTTTACAGATTTGTCAAGATTCCTACTAGTATAATTATTTTGTGAAAAAGCTGTTCCAGCACCTGGCAGGAAAGATGCCAAAGAGGCAACTGTTCTGAGAGAAAATAAAGCAGAGAGTATCTGGATGTCTCCATTTACAATGATGCATGGCACATGTGCATGCATGTGAGTATTATCTGTGCTACATGCAAATAAAATCAATGTGCTTTTTGGTATTAAGCTTGATTTTTGCCTATAATCACTTATCCCAAGGGGTGGTGGTGGTGGAGAGAGACTATGGATTTTATTAGCTAAGGCAGTTTGGGAATTAGAATCCATTTTTCAGAATTTCTCTGCTGAGTGCATGAAAGCTGACAAATGTTTCCCGAGGCAGGTGTTTTGCTGAATACTAACTAGTCTCTGAAGAAGGAAGGGTGAAATGCAACAGCCATCCGAGAAAACCCCGTAATGGAAGCAAACACAGAGGAAGGAGGTGACACATCAATTTGCTGCCACTGACTCAATGTTCCCCCCTTGAAAAATTAATATATAATAAAAACCAGGAGTTATTTACAGATTAAGTTATAAATAAGTGGCAAGCATTTTTGCCTATTCTTTAATCATTGAAATCAAGCAACCTAGAAACTGCTGGGGTACAGAATAGATAAACAGGCCTATACAGTCCAATATCTCTACTATTCCCTTCTATTGGATGAAATATACTTGAAGGGCCATTTTAGATTTTGTGTTAATGATAAAGTATTTGCTTTACACTTTTTCCAATTCACCTTTTTGCTTATTCTGCTCTCTGCTCTTCTCTCCCCACTGTACAGATATGGCCAATAACATAATTGCCAATAACAAATGGCAAAAAAATCTATTTTTATCAGCTGTATTGAGGCAGAAGAATTGGCACACCCAGTCCTAGATATTAAGGGGACATTTTTCCTTCAACCAGTCTTTCTCAACTGGGGTTTCATGAGAGATTGTGATGGGGGAGAAAATTAACATTTTTAAAACTACACATACTACACAATGCTAGTTGTAGATATATTTTAAATTCAGGCTTCCTTTCGACCTGAAAATTATTTCAAGCGTTCCTCTAAGGTAGAAGAGTATTTTAAGCATAACTCCCCACATACACTTTTTCCTCATTTCTGCCTATATACAGTCGGTAGTCCTCACTTGACGGCCACAATTGGCCTGGAATTTTTGTTGTAAGTTGTTGCAGTCAATTAAACTGGTTACCATATAGCCTGATTCAATTTTATAATTTTTTCATTTTTATGATTTGAATCACCACAATTGTTAAGTGAATTATGTGATCATTTAAGCAAATCTCAAGATGGTTAAGCAAATATACTATCCTGAATGGGTGTTTTTTTTTTAACCATAAACTGCAAACCACAGTCATATAACTGCAGGACACTGCAACTGATTGTCAATGTGATCTAGTTATCAAGTACCCAAAATGTGATCATGTCACAGGGGGAGGGACACGTAACTTTTGAGGACGAGTTTTAACATTTTTTTTTAGTTCATTGTAATTTTAAACTATTTCTAAAAGTCTGGTCTTCCTCTACCAGTTTAGGACGCAGTAGTGGAAGAGCTGATGGTTAGAATAAATATAAACATTTCCTTTTTATTTGTTCCTTCAATGGCCAAATTTGATGCCACTTATCTCCAGGGCTGCAAACTTGATCTTTTCATGGGCTTAAGAGCAAAACAGATTTGCAATCTTGATTTGGAACAGCATATTCTTTATATTATTCATTCATCCATTCATTCATGTCATTCAATTCTAAATACAAGGTTTGTGAAAAATGAGGATTTTTCCCCAGCTCTTTTTTATGCCATTTTAATAGTATATATCATTTCTGTAAACTCAGAAATATGACATGCAAATACTCTGGCTTATGTATGGACTGGATTCCATAGTTCCTAGCATTCACGTCTTGTCAATAAAGAAAGCAGTTCTAAAATTATCACTAGAAGTAATTTGTCATGTAGCCTTTTAAAAAAAAACCTGTCAAGAGTATCACCAACACTCATCTCTGAATTATTGTTATGAGGAAATTAATTCATGGAACCGAAAGATAGAAAATGTATGAACAACGGCCTAGAGGAATGGTTTTCAAACTTGGCAAGTTTATACTTGTGAACTTCAACTCCCAGAATTCCTGACTGGAGGAGGAATTCTGGGAGTTGAAGTCCACAAGTCTTAAAACTGTCTAGTTTGAAGACCCCTGCCCTGGATATTTACATAGATCTGGAAGGAACCTTAAGCAATTTTGGAATGCAAGATCCATTAAAGTAGAGGTTCACAAATTTTCTTGATTCATAGTGTCCTTAGTATTTTTTTTCTTGGAACTTCTAGAAACAAAGTGGACTACTTTGAGCTAGTATTTTGCACAGTGTCCAACATATGTCAAGTGTTTTATGTTTCCCTCAAATATTTATAATATCTTATGGCATCCCTGAGAGTTTGCTGTGACAATAGACACTTTGGGAACTGCAGCATTTCTGACAGATGACCATCTCTGTGGATGGATGCATTATGTGGGCAGTTTGTAGAATCAGGATATTGCTCCAGAGATCTAGCTTGTGCTTATTTTTTTGTACTTTTAACTCAGTTGGTTCCAATCCTGCCCTCTAAAAGAGGGATGTCAAACTGAATTTCTTGAGGGCCAGATCAGCATTGTAGTTCTCCTCTGCAGGCTGGCCAGGGGAGGGGACAGATGAGATGATCGCCTCCTGCAGCAACCTGCTTGACAAAATGGGGCATGGGGGACTGCATGAGCCCCCCCCCCATGTCCCATTTTTGGCCTGGGCGGCCTCCTGCTGGACCAAAATGGGACACAGGGGGCCTCATGCAGCCCCATGCCTGTTTTGGCTGCCAGAGATATCTTGGGCTGGTCCTTTGCTATTTCTAGGCCTTGAACTCTTGAACGAGTCCTCTGCTCTAAAATAAGACAGGTACTACATTCCCTCTACTATGTCACAACCCTAAAAATATTTCAAATATTATCATATCTTCATTCAGTCTCTTCTCTATAGAGAGGGCATATAGAGATGACTGTTGCTCAAATTACCAAGCTCCTAATTAAAATTAAAAAAATCACAAAAAATAAAAATGTTCATGCCACTAGAATAAGGTTTAATTTAATCTGACAGGCAACCTTCACCCATATGCTTTCAGACTGTTTAGAAATTGTAACAGGAGCAAAGAATTAAAATTCATAGCTTCAATGTTGTTAGCTTAAAATGTCAAAGGGGGAAAAATAAAAGCAGAGAGTTAGCATTAATACTCTACAGGATTATGCAGAAACTGAGAAGTTGTATAAAAGTCAGGTATGTCAAGCTCATATAGTTTCATCATGTTTGAAAATTAATTACTCATCAACAATGTAAGAAAGATTGGAACAACTCAACTTCCCCAAATGAATTAAATTGTTATTTTTGCCAAAACCAAAAATGAGATTCCACTTTTTCATTCTTGGCAAGAATTCTATGCCTTTAGTATTTGGATGCAGATGAAAAATTAACAGGATCATGCTTTTCCTGGCATTAAGATGCCAGTTCTTATAAGACTTATTTGCTTATTGTGAAATTTTACGAAGTGCTTTTCAGCCAAGAAGACCATAACAGTGATTTATATTTTAAAATTATTGAAAACTCAAAATGAGAACAAGAAGCAACAGAGCAGATAAAATCTCAATAATTAAAAACAGGAAAATAATAAGAAATTAATTGATCGTATCATACCCACTTCTAGATTTCCAACCAGGAAATACATTAATTCTGACTTTGGCAGCCTTCTGATGGGTAATGAGACAACAGCAATACCAATAAAGGTAGTATTGATGTAGAAAAAATGGATAATTCAACAGGATTCACAAATTTTTAAGCCTCACTGTAAGAACTAGCTTGAAAACAGGAAAAAAGGCACCAGTATTTTGATCAGAAAATGTTTTAAGTAAACATGTTTGCTACAGTCTTTTACATCCTTGTATGATTGTTTTGTTAACATGCATATTTTTCTTTCGTGGCCATCCAAGCAGAGTGGAAAAAAAACTGAAGGAACAGCTGCTGGTTTCACTTCTATTCCAGTTTAGTGTGGCTTTTGTTTTATTGGGATTCATTTGTTTTGCAGTGTTTCGTGCAGTGTTTTACAACCACTTTGAGTCATTTGCAAATCTGGCATAAAATGCCATAAACAATAAATACATTTTATAAACTGGCATGGTGCCATAATTTTTATTTCTACTTCTATTTATCATGGACATGGCATAATTTTAATAGTCACAGATGTAATAACTAAAGAAATTAAAAACAACCCTATAACAATGATTAGAGTAAGTTGATAATTCTAAAATTATGAATGCAGCAAACAAAAACTATTAACAGACTCAAGTGTTTCCCACACTTCATATTATTTTGAATCGCTGGATTTCAGTTCCCATTACCTTTTCCTAAATTGGCTTGCCCCTTGAACAGAACTTGAGCATTTGAAGAAAATGAATTAGAATGAAACAAATCCTCTATTAAATCCAAAGGGAATAAACTATCATCACTTGAAGTTGGGGAAAAAATATCAAATAAGCAATAGTTCTATATCTAGGTTGATATCCTACAGAGATGCCGTCTATCTAGGTTAATGCCCTGTAAAGAGCTACAGGGTTTGAGTTTGTTCATCTATCAGAAACATTCATTACAGAAATATTTGGATACTACCATCTGCCTCAATTCTGGCACAGAATTGACAGACTAAGCTTAAAAGGGTAGAATCATATTTTTTTTTCACAATACTTTCTTTAATTATGCAAGATGATATGAGTTCCCTAAACTATATATCTCCAGTTGGGAAAAACAGGAAGTCATCAATACTGCATCTCATGTACTCAATACCAATCAATCCTGGGTAAAGGGTCTGCAAATATTTTTCACTGGATCAGCATATTGAGGAAAAACACTGCTATGTACAATGTCAACCAGTAAGTTATTCTGGAACAATGATGACGTGACTGTATTATGATCATCTCTATATTCCCAAAAGAGGTGTATTTAGAAACTTGGTGGAAAGGGGTATTTACGCCATGGATGTCCCTTGAATAGAGGTGGCCTTACAAAACAAACAAACAAACAAAAAAAAAACATTTGCTTTATGTCCAGTCTTCACCAAGAAGGAAAGTAATTTCTCGTTAATTATCTTCTGGGCCACGCAATGGAGAACGTCTTAGCGTACAGTCTTGGGGTTGCCGTACATGGGGGGAGACAGACCCCCAGGGGGAGCCTTGCCGACTAGCTGGGTTTTCCGATTCATGAAAATGGACACATGGGTGTGTGAGACAGCATCATGGACTGAGGATATGAATTCCAGATGGGAATGAGGGGGCCCAAGCAGGCAGGATTCTCGGTATCCGGAAGCAGCTGGAGAGGGGCGGAGATTTCAGACCTTTCAAAATCAGCTGTGCGACAGTAGCGAGTAGCACTCATCCAGTTCACTCAGTACCGAGATTCTAGCCTGTATTAAAGCATTTTACTCAAGGACTGTGTGATGTGCTGTTTGGGGTCTGATAGCTTGGAATGGTGACACCAATATAGGTAGTCCTCAACTTACAACAGTTCATTTAGTGACCGTTTGAAGTTACATCTGCTCAGAAAAAAGTGACTTATGATTACCTTTCACACTTATGATTACTGTAGCATCTTCATGGTCACTTGATCAAAATTCAGATGCTTGGCCACTGACTCATACTTATTTGTTGCAATATCCCAGGGTCATGTGATCATTTTGTGACCTTCCGACAAGCAAAGTCAACAGAAAAACGAGGTTGACTTAACAACCAATTTACCAATTGAAGTGATTCCCTTAATCACTGTGACAATCAAAGTTGTAAAATGGAGCAAAACTCATTTAACAAACTTGCTTAGCAAAAATAAATTTTGGGCTCACTTGTGGTTGTTAAGTCAAGGACTACCTGCATTGTTTATACTTTCAAGGATCAAATCATATTACTGCCTCACCTTTACCACTACATACAAAAAGATGCTATGTAAGATTGCCTTTATTTCTTCTTTCTTGTTTAGATTAGATGGGATAATGTAGAGATGCATAAATCACTGGGGTAAGAATCTCTCTGAACTGTTTCTCCCTCCAAGTACTGATAAAGGTACCTTTTTGTGTATAAGGATAATTACATTAACTATCTTGTTTTTATTTTTATTCTTTCTTAAAGCTTCTTATTGTAAGGTAACTTTTCAAACATATTTGATTGATTTTTCATATAAGCTTAAATCACTTCAAGTATTCAATGACTAATTGATTATATGTCGTCAAGCCACTGTTGGCATTTAGCAACAACATAATTTTCTCCAGAATCACAGATTGATATTCTGGTATTCAGGCCTTTCTGTACATGAAAAGAAAACTCTTTCTGTTTTGAACGCTTATAACATTATCATAAAAATACACACTTATAAACCAACATGACTTATCTGTGGAGATTCTTTGGTCAATTCAGGATTTCAGAGCAAGCAACAATACTGAAATGGAAAAGGTGTTGGAAAATATAATATTCCAATTTTCAAGTTATTTCTAGAAAAATTGTAGAACAATTATTCAAGTGATTCAACAGCCAATCCCTTTGCTTTCCAGGAAAAAGGCCAACACAGTGTAAAATAAATATTACTGAGACATGTTGCCTTCCATAAGGTTCTATACCAGAGAAATACTTTAAAACTTCTGAAAGCAAAAAATAAATTCCCTATTAAAGGAATAAACAACCATTGCTTTTGCTTGCCATCCTTAATTTAAAATATAGTTCAACAACAACTAGACAACAAAAATATAGTTCAACAACAACAGCTGGACAATCTATGACCCATTGAATCATCATTTCAGAGATTTCCGAACCTAAAGGCCCGGTCTCACTGCACTTACGGATGCAAAGAGTCCGTAAGGAGACAGTCTGTATGATAGCTGCGCTCATTCATCACCAGAACCAAAACCTTTTCAGACTGTTTCAAGTTTTATACAGAAGGAGAAGAAGGAGACATCCAAGAGCTGTGTGGGTCCGAGGATGGATCATGAGAAGAATGGAGTTTGGACTGTATGACCAGAACCATGCAGTATGCATGGAGGGTGCCACAAAACAGCATCAGCAAAGTGGTCAGAGAAGTGGTGCAGGCCATCATTGAAGAATACGTGGAGGAGCTCCTCAAGTGCCCCACCACTGAACAAGACTGGAGAAAACTTGCAGAAGAGTGGTATCAGAGGTGGAACTTCCCCCACACCGTTGGAGACATAGATGGGAAGCACGTGGCCTGCAAAGCTCCAGCCAACTCAGGGTCCACTTATTACAACTACAAGGGCTTCTTCAGTGTCTTCCTCTTTGCCATGGTTGATGCTGACTACAAGTTCATCTACATCGATGCTTCAGGCAACGGGTCAGCTTCGGATGGCCAGGTATACAATGCAAGTGACCTCAAGGATGGCTGGAATGCAACCTTATCATGTGTTTTCCAGATCCAAACCCCCTACCCAATGACACACAAGATGTGCCTTACTTCATCGTTGGTGATGATGCGTTCTCCCTCAGAACCTACCTCATGAAGCCATACAGTTCAAGATACCTCACCCATGAAGAGAGGATCTTCAACTACAGGCTGTCCAGGGCAAGACGGGTGGTAGAGAACGCCTTTGGTATCCTGACCAACAGGTTCCAGATACTTCTCACCACCATGCAGCATGACCCAGAGACTGTGAGGAGCATCGTGGAAGCTTGCTGCATCCTGCACAATCTCATACGCACCCACTACCCAGTGTTGCAGAACAGACTTGTCGACTGTCAAAAAGGGAATGGGGACATGGAGCCTGGTGAATGGAGGCAAGGACGTAACCTGATAGACACTGTGGATGTATAAGGCCCGAACAGAGCTTCACGTGAAGGGAAGAAGCAGCGCAACCTACTGAGACAGCTGGAGCAGTGGAGTGGCAAGACAGGATGATAGATGATTAATGGATGCTTCTTTGAAGTTGTCGCATAACACTGATGAGATTGTGCCATGTATGTCAAAAAGGACACAGCGGACGAGCAAATTTTCCATCCATTGTTATCCGCTCTCAAAATTGTCCCAAATTTGCATAAACAGAGCGGACAACAACGGAAAGGAATGGACGTGGGGAGGATTTAGCGGGGATGGAAAGCGGATGTTCGTAGGAAGCCTAGCGGATGAAAGCGGATGGAAGAGGATGACACATCCGCAGGGCTTCCGGGGAGAACAGCAAAGTAGACGCGTAGCGGAAGGAGCAGATGCATAGCGGATGACGCGGATGCATCACGGACGCCTTTTGGATGCATAGCGGATGCGTAGAGGATGCAAAGCGTTCACTGCGCATGCGGGGAGGATGAATTGGTAAGCTCTGTGGATATAAAAGGATGCAGCTCGCAAGCAGTCAGCATTCAGAGGAAAGACCTGCTGCCTGGGACATCTTGAGAGAACACCATGGGGAAGAAGAAGAAGCCTGTGCCTACTCCTGCCAGCCCTGGCAAGAAGAACAGAACCACCATCCCACCTCCTGGCACTGACTCTGAAGCTGCTGGTGCTTCTCCTGCTGGTGCTGCTGGTGCTTCTGCTGCTGGTGCTTCTCCTGCTGCTGCTGCTTCTCCTGCTGCTGCTGCTGCTGCTGCTGACGCTTCTCCTGCTGCTGCTGCTGTGATGGACCGCCCCAAGGCCCTCAAAGCCCTGCTGCTGAAGGCTCTGAAGCCCCTGCCAGAGGGAGGAAGAGGCAAGGCAAGGAGAAGGGGGAGAGGAAACATACTCCATTTCTGAAGACCATGAGGAGGAGGTGCTGGAATGGCTGAGGGAGAACAACCTGTGGAGGAAGGGGCACAGGCTCTATCGCGACACCAAGAGGAAGCAGGCAGCATGATGAGAGAAGGCGGAGAGCCTGGGCTACACTTCAGATGTATTCCTTGGATGGTGGAAGCACATGCACACCTGGTATGGTAAGCTGTACCTGAAGAAATCCGGGAAGGCCGCTGTCAAGCTCACTGACCGGGAGACCTATGTCATGGCCAGGTGCAGCTTCCTGGAGGGTGAGATCACCACCGAGGAGCAGCTCCTCTGTCAACCCTCTCCCTCAGATAGCCCATAGAGAGCCACTCCTCTTCCAGTCAGGAGACAGCTACCGTGTCCAGGCAGGTGTCTTTGGAGGGCCCCATGACAGAGACCCCCACACACAGCTGCACTCCCTGTTCCGGAGGATCCCCTGTCTCAGATGGAGCAAGAAGAATCAGCCACAAGAGACCAATCGACACCCACACCCAGCTCCACCACCACAGAAAGCAGGCAGAGAGGCAGACCGGAGGGACAGAGCCACAATGTCCCTTGGAGATCATGGACACAATAAAAGCCAGCACAGATCTTCTCTCCCAGCTGGTCCACTTCGACATACCACGGATTTCAACAGCCCCTCGCCTATCAAGGCTACGAGTACCAGGACTTCCCACAGCAGAGGAAGCCCTTCCCAGTCCAGACCCAGGTTCCTCGGATGCCACAGACACCTCACCTGACCAGACAGCCCCACTACACTCCTCCTTCCTCCACCCCACAGCCAAGCCCTTCCTCAGAACATCTATCATCAGTCTTGGGCCTCATATCCCAGGTCCTTGAGGAAGGGCCTCTCAACCTCACGGGACTGAGTCAGCTCTCTGAGAGGTTCCTGCACACACCATATCCTGTTGTACTCTCAGGGCAAGGCACCCCAATGGCGCCTCAGACAAGCACTCCACAGTCCCTGGCCCCTTTACATCTGAGACCATGGGCACACCTCAGAGTGACTGAGAAGAGTGCCAGAGACTGAGTTGTTACCAGTTCACTTTATCTTTGCTTAAGACACTTTACTTGGGTCATTTTGCTTTTTAATAAAGTCATACAGTTTGTTACTAATAAAGGTTATCTTTGCTTCACACACTTAGTTCATTTTTTTTACTTAAAGTGTTGGTGAAAACTTTGAAAAAAGGGTTAAGCCTTTGCATTCTTGTGGGATTGGTAAGGATAGCTGTGGGATGGATAGCTGTGGGATGGGTAAGGATAGCTGTGGGATGGATAGCTGTGGGATGGGTAATGATAGCTGTGGCATTGGTAAGGATAGCTGTGGGATAAGGATAGTTGTGGGATGGGTAAGGATAATTGTGGGATCGATAAACCTCCAGTGCAAGCATAGTGGAACTGTATAGTCCACCCTCCCAGCTGCCACACATATGGCCCTTTATTATCAAGAACAATTTATTCATTGATCAACACATTTCAACATAAACAAAACTCTTTATTAAATGCCCTGTTCATTATAGGGCCACTCAACATACATGGCACAATCTCATCAGTGTTATGAGACAGGCTCAAGGAATCATCCATTAAACATCTACCATCCTGTCTTGCCACTCCACTGCTCCAGCTGGGGAGTTGCACCAGTGTTTCAGGAGGTTGCGCTGCTTCTTCCCTTCACGTAAGGCTCTGTTGGGGCCTTGCACATCCTCAGTGTCTATCAGGTTTCGCCCTTGCCTCCAGTCACCAGGCTCCATGTCCCCATTGCCTTCTTGGCGGTCCACAAGCCTGTTCTGAAACACTGGGTAGCGGGTGCACATGAGATTGTGCAGGATGCAGCAAGCTTCCACGATGCACCTCACAGTCTCTGGGTGATTCTGCATGGTGGTGAGAAGTACCTGGAACCTGTTGGCCCGGATGGCAAAGGCGTTCTCCACCACCCGTCTTGCCCTGGACAACCTGTAGTTGAATATCCTCTCTTCACGGGTGAGGTATCTGGAAGTGTAGGGCTGTAGGTTCTGAGGGAGAAGGCGTCATCACCCACGTTGAAGTAGGGCACATCTTGTGTGTCGTTGGGTAGGTGGTCTGGATCGGGGAAACCCATGATGAGGTTGTGTTCAGCCCATACTTGAGGTCACTGGCGTTGTATATCTGGGCATCTGAAGCTGACCCGTTGCCTGAAGCATCAATGTACATGAACTTGTTGTCAGCATCAACCATGGTGACGAGGATGATGCTGAAGAAGCCCTTGTAGTTGAAATAATTGGACCCTGAGTTGGGTGGAGCTTTGCAGGCCACATGCTTCCCATCTATGGCTCCAACGGTGTGGGGAAAGTTCCACCTCTGATACCACTGCTCTGCAACTTTCCTCCAGCCTTCTTCAGTGGTGGGACACTGGAGGAGCTCCTCTACGTATTCTTCGATGATGGCCTGCACCACTTCTCTGACCACAATGCTGATGGTGCTGTGTGGCACCCTCCAGGCATACTGCATGTTTCTGTACGTGGTTCCAGAGGCCAGGTGGCGCAGAGTCAGTGCCACCTTCAGTCCAGGCTCCAGGCTGGGATGGAAGTTGGTGCTCGGCTTGGTCAACCTGGTTCTCAAATGCTCCAAAACTTCGTCCAACATGTCTGGTGGCATCTTCATGAAGTGCAGGAATGCACGAGGGTCTTCATTCCTCAGCTCCACCATCAGCTTGTCATCAAGTCCAAACTCCAATGTTCTCCATCTTTGGACCCAGACAGCTCTTGGATGTCTCCTTCTCCTTGCGTAGAAAAGATGAAACAGTCGGAAGAGGGCTTGGTTCTGGTGTTGAATGATGGTGGCTACCAAAAGGAGTGTCAATGATCCATGGTGGACATCAATGTATGATGTGGAAGAGCAAGAACAAGGCTGAAGAGGTCTGCAAACCAGGGCTGCTGGACTGATAGTGAGATCCTCCCCCTTTTTATAGGAAATGTCAGTTTTCCGCTTGGTGTTCTTCCACATATTCTAGGCCTCCTCCAGACATCCTAAATATCCAAGATACGTCCCATATATGAATGTTTTGTCCATTTTAATGCTTTATATCTAAGCTGCATCCGCTTTCATCCTTTCTACGTCCATGCTAATCATGCTGTGTGGACGTTCCGCGTACCTTTTGTTTCCTCCCTCTTTCCGTTTTCAGCTGCGGCGGATGTGAGTTGCCCGGATGCCCAGAGGATGCCGAGAGGATACATCGGACGTATAACGGATGACAACAGATGTAGAACATTTGTTGCCCGTATGTGTCGTGGATGTAGATCGTACGCGGTGGAAAGTTCATCCGCTCAAAAATTTTTGTGCAGCTCAAAACACAATGGATACATCGCGTTTTCCAATGGATGGCAAGCTTTTTTGTCCGTTTTACATCCTCTTTGCATCCGTTGGTGCAGTGTGACATGGGCTTTCATAAAGAGCTTTGTTTATTTTGAAATGTGTTGATCAATGAATAAATTGTTATTGATAATAAAGGTCCATATGTGTGGCAGCTGGGATGGTGGACCATACACTCCCACTATGCTTGCACTGGAGGTTTATCTATCCCATAACTAGCCTTATCTATCCCACAAGCATGCAAAGGCTTAACCATTTTTTCAAAGTTTTCACCAACACTTTAAGGAAAACAAAATGAACCAAGTAAACTAAGCGTCTTAAGCAAAGATAAACTTTATTAACTTTCTTAGGTAAACTTTATGACTTTATTAAATAAGCAAAATGAACCAAGTAAACTGTATTAAGTGTCTTAAGCAAAGATAACCTTTATTAACTTTCTTAGGTAAACTTTATGACTGTATTAAATAAGCAAAATAAACCAAGTAAAGTGTCTTAAGCAACGATAAACTTAACAGGTAAACAACTCAGTCTCTGACACTATTCTCAGTCACTCTGAGTCATGCCTATGGTCTCAGCTGTTAAGCAGGCAGGGACTGTGGAGGTGACTGTGGCTTGAGTGCTGGTCTGAGGCACCATTGGGGTGCTTGGCCCCAAGGGTACAACAGGGGATGGTATGTTCAGGAAGCTATCCAAGAGCAGACTCAGTTCCGTGAGGTTGAGAGGCCCTTCATCAAGGACTTGAGATGTCAGGCCCAATCCTGATCACAGATTGTCCGTTGACGGACTTGGTTGTGGGATGGAGGAAGGAGGAGTGTAGTGGGCTGTCTGGTCTGCAGCTGAGTGAGGAGTGGCGTCTGTGGCATGCGATGAACCTGGGCCTGGACTGGGAAGTTCTGCTTCTGCTGTGGGAAGTCCTGGTAGTCATAGCCTTGGTAGGTGAGGGGCTGTTGAAAGCCGTGGAAGGGCTGTGACATCACCTGGGGTGGATGAGCACACCTGGATTGGGTAGGAGTAGCTTCAGCTGGGCTTTGAGGGTTGTGCAAAAGTGCTGTGATCTTCTGCTTCATCACCTGGTACTGGGCCTTGGGCAGGTCCCTCAGGGTCTGGCTCACCTAAGTGATGAAGGTGTTCCGGCCCGAGGATGCACTGTCTAAGTGGACCAGCTGAGAGAGAAGTTCTGTGCTGGTCTTCATTGTGTCCCTGATCTCCAACAGCACACTGTGGTCCTGGCCCTCCGGTCTGCCTCTCTGCCTGCATCCTCTGGAGCTGGGGGTGGGGTGAGTTGGCCTCTGGTGGCTTCTGCTTCTTCCTCCATTTCTGACAGCAGGGCGTCATCCTCCACGGCATCCTCCAAGTCTGCCGGCATGGGGAGTGCAGCTGTCGGGGGGTCTCTGCTGTGGGGCCCTCTGAAGACACCTGCCTGGACAAGCTCGCTGGCTCCTGGCTGGAAGAGTACTGGCTGTCTGTGGGCTGTCTGAGAGAGAGGGGTCTCAGAGGGGCTGCTCCTCGGTGGCGGATCTCACCCTCCAGGAAACTGCACTTGGCCATGACGTACATCTCCCGGTCAGTGAGCTTGACAGCGGCCTTCCCCGATTTCTTGAGGTGTAGCTTGCCATACCAGGTGTACATGTGCTTCCACCAACCTAGGAGTACCTCTGCAGTGTACCCCACGCTCTCTGCCTTGTCTCTCCAAGCTGCCTGCGTCTTCTTGGTGTCCTGATACAGTCGGTGGCCCTTTCTCCAGAGGTACTCGTTTTCCGTCAGCCATTCCAGCACCTCATCCTCATGCTCCTCGGAAACGGTGTACAGTTTCCTCTCTCCCTTCTCCTTCCCTTGCCTCTTCCTCCCTCTGGCAGGGGCTTCAGCAGGGCCTTCAGGGGCTTGAGTAGCAGGGCCTTCAGGGGCTTGAGCAGCAGGGCCTTCAGGGGCTTGAGCAGCAGGGCCTTCAGGGGCTTGAGCAGCAGGGCCTTCAGGG
>BLBF01000040.1:10253727-10303979 GCA_015471245.1 Laticauda colubrina | reverse complement strand
AGGAAGGAAGGAAGGAAGGAAGGAAGGAAGGAAGGAAGGAAGGAAGGTAGGTAGGTAGATTTTAATGACAGTGAGGGTGGGTCTCAGGGAAGTCCTGCCTTAGCACTTGGCCACTATAAGTGCCCCCAACATGAATGCCATGCAAACACAACCCTGATGCGGCCCTCAATGAAATCGAGTTTGACATCCCTGGTATAGGGAAAGAAAAAATAGAAATATTTGATGAGCAAAGTGACACATACACTGGTAACAACAAATGTTGTTTCAAGAGCTGTATGGCTGGTTTATATGCTGTTATTATCTAATGGAAATATTGCAATCCAACTTCAAACATATGCTAAGAATTGTGCAGCCCTCAGAAGCTGCTTCTTTTGAATTCTTAAATAGAGAGAATTGGGAAAATTAAAAAGAAAATGGTTGAAACATATATGCTGCTTCTTTGAGACCAAATAATTTCAAGTAGCACATCAAAAAGCAACCACCACAGCTTATGTCACTCACCAAATTCTACTTAGTCACACAATCTGTCAAGTTAAGTGACTTAACTTTGTGCCTGGGGGTACCTGCAGAATTTAAACCTAAAAGTACCCACGGCTCTTGTCAAAGTTTTAAACTTGCTAAAACCATTTCAGAGAAACCAACTGTCCAAGGAAACCTTGATACAGAAGGGTCAAGACAGGTACAGCAGAATGAACAATGTGTCAAGATAGTTAATGCACCATTCTATAAAATTATCAGAGAAGAAAAAAAGCTTGTATTTTTCTTGCTCTGTTCTCCATCCTTTTCAAGAATTGAAATTGTTTGTTTGTTTTTGTAGCCATGAAATTCTATAAACCAAATTCAAAGAAAATGCCTCTGGGGTTGACAACAGAGAAGAGCATCAAAGGTCATCCCAACAGGAGTGTGGTTGCTCAGTGAAAGCACAGAAAATTTAAGAACTATGTACTTCCTTACCCATTTACTACATTCATTAAAAATCAATTCTACTAACTGAAATTTTGGCATGCTATCCACAAAAACAATGGAGTCTCCATCATGTGGAAGATGTCATCCCTGGGGGAACAAACATGTCTTGTGGAAGGATTGGAATATTTAATTTAGGACCTCAAGAAATAATTGTACCTTATAAATAACGCAAAATATACTGCACTTGATAGCACATATACCATCAAAGGGGTGAGAAAGTGAAGAGACATATCAGCAATAATAAACAGCAACTTTTGCAAATTTAGCTTCTTTTGTTGCTCCAGATTTCTCACAAAAAATAATTCCATCTCTTTAGATGTTGTCAGACCAAAAGACATTAAAGCCCAGCCATTTCCCTCCACTGTAATTCTTGTGATCTCATTCTTTGTCCTTACTTTCCACTATCAGCTGTTGTATAAAGAAGCTGTAGTAGTATGAAGAATCAGTAGTATATAAAGTAACATTGCTTAGCAGTAGCACAGAGAATCGAAGGTAGTTGGATGAAAGATACATGACAATGGAAAGGTTAGGTATTTTAGGGGGAGAAAAGATTACAGTCATCACCAGTCTCAAGTTGGCAGCATAAGTCAATTTCTTGTTTACAGAAATCTTATATCTAGAACTGGAAATGAAACAGAAAACATAACAATCAAAGGCCTGCAGACATTCAATCAGCTCCAGAAGGAAAGCAATGCAAAACAAAGGATTTTAAAGATTTCTCTAATATCTCTCATTCAAACTAAGGTTGTCTTTTCGAAATTGCCATGGTGCTGCAACCAATAACTCAAAAAAAAGGAAACTGCATCAGAAAATCTATGAGCCACAAAAGCAACCCCAGGGGGAAAGGCATTTGTTTTTTAAGGAGATAAAGTATGTTATTTACTCCTTTATAATAGAAGTATAGCTTCTGGAAATGCACAATCTTGATCAGATGTAAGGGTCATTTGACCAACTCAAAGGAAACATAGGTTTAATTTGTAATATACTTTAAAAGGCATGAACATTACAGTTCATCATTTGATGCAATAAAGGCACATTCTAAGTCTAAGCTGATCTCTACTGGCTAACATGGAGATCTTCGATGCCTCTGATGACAGACAAGAAACCTTTTCTCCAAAGGAGAGACGAGCCATAACAGCTCCTCTTTTTCCTACTTCCTGATCTTCAACCTATGCACAAGCTAGCCTTTTGTTCCAATCCCTTTGCCCATTCATCTGACCTCAACCATTGTTTACCGGATTATTCATAAGCCCTCTACATGAATGGCCATTCGACTGCTTTTGAATGGCGTGGCTGTCTCTGGAGGCTGAGGCTTATCCATTGCAGTAGGGCCAAACTCTGGCCAACAACTTAGCTTTGTGAAAGAAACAATACCAAACATAATTAGACCTTGGATTTTACACTAAAACAACAACTTTTACATATACCAAGGAATCACGATGAAGAAAATATCAAAATACACTGGATCCTAAATTTGCTAAATTAAGGGAGTGGAGACTAAAATACTCAAAGAACGGTTGCTAGAATTAGGCATGTCCAGTTTAATGAAAAGGACTAGCAGTGCTCCAATATCTGAGGGGTTGCCATGAAGAACACAGGGGTCAACCCATTCTCTAAAGGACCTGAGGGCAGGACATGAAGCAATGGATGGAAACTAATCCAGGAGAGATCCACACAGAACTACAGAGAAATTTCCTGCCAGTGAGAATAATTAATCAGTGGATTATCTGGAAGTTGTGGGTGCATCAACGCTGTAAGATTTTAAGAAAAGATTGGACAACCATTTGTCTGAAATGGTACAGGGTTTTCTGCTGAGAAGAAGGTTGGACTAGAAGTCCTTCAAGGTTCTTTCTAACTGTATTATTCCGTTAAATGGACATATTTTCACATGACAACAAACCAACAAATGACCCCAAACAGTGATCAACATTTATCACATTGAACATATGTACGTATAATGAATGCCCATGCAATTAGCCTAAATTGAAAGATATTATATGGGGGAAAGAGTTTTAAAGGAGGGTGGGTTTGGTGAAAGCGTTGGTGGAACTGCAGGCTCCTCTCTTCAAAAGCATTTTCAAAGTGAAATACATTGATTTAGTCCTACACCTAAAAAAAATCGGTGTATATTGGAGAGATTATATACATGTAGAGATAATATTGGATTATGTTGCACTGGTATGTGGGGGATATTTCCTCTGATTTCTGAAAGATTCATGTGTTTATATTTTATCTTTATTATATGTAACCAATTTAATTGAGCAGCAGCAGAGGTAACTGCTGAATTTGGGGAACAGTTTTATTATCAGTCTACTGTTTTCTGCTCCTTCTACTTCATCAGCAATTGACATTTTGCTAGTGGGAGGCTAATTGCTAATCCAAATGGAAATAAACCATAGATCATAGACTGGTAACAAATTGGTATTTAAGCATATGTTGGGCATTCATTTTCTCTGCTCATTTGAAGGACGTTCTAATTTATTCTGGCTGTGCAGAAAGGTTTAATCCCCCCAATAAACTTAATCAGTATGTTGCTAATGTTGCAAGTGTTAGAATTTCATTCCTGTTGTTATAAAAGCTCAGATGCCGAAGGCAAAAGTCTTTCAAGTGATCATTCTGAAGAAACAGAAATTTCCAAAGGAGTGGTTTAAAGCAAAAATGGTATTTGGAATCCCAATAAGTATATAGAATTATTGATTTATTTATAGGGCTTTCAGGCCACTCCAATCAGAAGCAATATCTAATATAGATGTTCACATCTCACACGCTTAAGTTGATGCTGGGGACAAGTGAAATGAAAATCAGAGAAAACCCCAACCAGAGTCTTGCTTAAAAGTCTGTGCTGACCAATTGAACCACATCTTCACCCGAATCTTCAATAGATCACCAGAGATGTGCTGTTCCTTCTTTCTTCAAACGCTCTACTATCATCCCAATTGCAAAGAAGCTCTGCATCAAGGAACTGAATGACTACAGACCAATTGCTTTAACATCTGTACATATGAAAATCTTTGAAAGGCTTGTGCTGTCCCAGCTGAAAACCATCACGGATCCGCTGTTACATCCCATGCAGTTTGAACAACAAGCAAATACCCTGTTTCTCCAACAATACGGCCTCCCCCAATAGGAAGTCCAAGCATGAAATGAAATTAAGCCCCTCCCCCAAATTAAGGCCTATATTAAAACATGCGAAATGGGGGGAAATGGGGGGGGCACTTGCCGTTAGGAAGTACTTTGTTGCACACCTGGATATGGTGCTGCCTGTGTTGACCCCAATACGAAGTGTGCCCCACCAATGCCGAGGTCAACATCCAAGCCGTCGCTGCCTGAAGATACAAGAGGGGGGGGGGGAATTAAGTCACCCCCGAAAAGACAGCCTAGCCACTTTTGGGGGGCTCAAAAAAAAAAAAAAGACCTGGCCTTATAATATGAGAAACACGGTAGATTGACAGATGATGCTGTGAATATGGCTCTGTATTACATCCTAGAATCTCCAAATACCTACGCAAGGGTCCTCTTTGTAGACTTCATTCAGCATTCAATACTATCACTCCAGACATTCTTCTAACTAAATTAAACCAACTAGCGGGACCTGAACACACTTGTAACTGGATCATAAGCTTCCTAACAGACAGGAAGCAGCAGGCGAAGCTAGGTGGAATCACATCCAATACCTGTACAATCAGCACAGGGAGCCCCCAAGGCTGTGTGCTATCTCCACTTCTCTTCTCCCTATATACCAATGACTGCATCTCAAACGATCCATCTGTTAAAATCCTGAAGTTTGCAGATGACACAACAGTGATTGGTCTCATTCGAGACAATGACGAATCTGCATACAGGAGATTGTGCAACTTGCCTCGTGGTGTAACTGGAACAATCTGGAACTGAACACAGTCAAAACCATAGAAATGGTGGTAGACTTTAGAAGAAACCCTTCCATACTACCACCTCTTACAATTCTGAACAACACAGTATCAACAGTAGAAACCTTCAAATTTCTAGGTTCTATCATATCCAATGACCTAAAATGGACATCTAACATCAAAAACATAATAAAAAAAGCACAACAAAGAATGTTCTTTCTGCGTCTATTCAGAAAGCTCAAACTGTCCAAGAATCTGCTGATACAGTTCTACAGAGGAATTACTGAGTCTGTCATTTGCACCTCTATAACTGTCTGGTTTGGTTCTGCAACCCAATAGGACAGACACAGACTTCAGAAAATAGGACTGCAGAAAACTAAGAACCTGCCTTCCATCGAGGATCTGTATACTACATGAGTCAAAAAGAGGGCTGTGAAAATATTTACAGACCCCTAACATCCCAGACATAAACTGTTTCAATTCCTACCCTCAAACTGACATTATAGAGCACTGCACACCAGAACAACTAGACACTAGAACAGTTTTTTCGCAAAAGCTATGACTCTGCTTAACAAATAATTCCCTCAACAACTATTTGCAAGGTCTGAACTACTATTACTATTAATCTTCTCATCACACCTTATCACCCATCCCCTCGCACTTGTAACTGCATGACTGTAACTTTGTCGCTTGTATCCTTACAATTTATACTGACTATTTTCTAGTATGATTTGATTGCTTATTGTACCCTATTACTATCATTAAGTGTTGTACCTTATGATTCTTGATGAATGTATCTTTTCTTTGATGTATTCTGAGAGCATTTGCACCAAGATAAATTCCTTGTGTGTCTAAAGCCCGTCACACAGCATCAACGAATGGAAAGAGGATGTAAAACAGAGAGAAACACTTGCCATCCGTTGGTTAACGCGATGCATCCGTTCTGTACTCACTTCATCTGTTTTTCATCCTCTCTATCCGTCCAGCATCCGTCCACTGACATTTCATCCGCTCAAAAAGTTTTGAGTTGCACAAATCTTTTTGAGCGGAAAATGTATGCAACGCATCCGTAAGACATCCACTACGCATACGGGGAACATCTGTTAGATGTCCGTCATCTGGTACGCATCCGCTATATCCGCTAGGCATCTGCTGCGCATCAGCGCAACTCGCATCCGCTCCAGCGGAAAACAAACACAGGAAGGAAGCGAAACGGACGCAGAACGGACGGAGAAAGGATGAAAGCGGATGCAGCTCGCATACAAAGCATTAAAACGGAAAAAACGTTCGTATAGGGGACGTATCTCGGATATTTAGGATATCTGCAGGATGCCTAGAGGATGCAAAAGGAAACCTAGCGGAAAACCTATATTTCCTATTAAAAGGGGGGGAAATCACCTGGATCTCACTTTCAGTCCAGCAGCCCTGCTGTGCAGACCTCTTCAGCCTTCATCTGGCTCTGGCTGTTGCTCTTCCACAGCATCCAGTCATCTCCACCTTAGATCGTCAAACATTCCTTTTGGTAGCCACTATCGTTCTACAACAGTGCGAAGCCATCTGCAGAGTACGGACTGCATAACAAGCTGATGGTGGAGCTGAGGAAGGAAGACACTCGTGCATTCCAAAACTTCATGAGGATGCCGCCAGCCATGTTTCACGAAGTTGTGGAGCGTCTGAGACCCAGGTTGACCAAGCAGAGCACTAACTTCCGGCCCAGCCTGGACCCTGGGCTCAAGGTGGCACTCACTCTGCGTCACCTGGCCTCCGGACCACGTACAGGAGCATGCAGTACGCCTAGAGGGTGCCAAACAACACCATCAGCATTGTGGTCAGAGAAGTGGTACAGGTCATCATCGAAGAATACATGGAGGAGCTCCTCCAGTGGCCTTCCACTGAAGAAGGCTGGAAGAAAGTTGCAGACCAGTGGTATCAGAAGTGGAACTTTCCCCCCACCGTTGGAGCCATAGATGGCAAGCACGTGGCCTGCAAAGCTCCAGCCAAGTCAGGGTCCACTTATCACAACTACAAGGGCTTCTTCAGCATCATCCTCTTCGCCATGATCGATGCTGACTACAAGTTCATGTACATCGATACCTCAGAAAAAGGGTCATCTTCAGATACCCAGGTATATAACGCCAGTCACCTCAAGGAGGGGCTGAAACGCAACCTCATCAAGGGCTTCCCAGATCCAGAACCCCTGCCCAACGACACACAGGATGTGCCCTACTTCATCATGGGGGATGACGCCTTCTCCCTCAGAACCTACCTCATGAAGCCCTACACTTCCAGATGCCTCACCCGTGAAGAGAGGATCTTCAACTACAGACTGTCCAGGGCAAGGCGGGTGGTGGAGAACACCTTTGGCATCCTGGCCAACAGGTTCCAGGTACTTCTCACCACCATGCAGCATCACCCAGAGACCGTGAGGAGGATCGTGGAAGCTTGCTGCATCCTGCACAATCTCATGCGCACCCGCTACCCACTGTTGCAGAACAGGCTCGTGGACCTCCAACAAGGCAATGGGGACATGGAGCCTGATGAATGGAGGCAAGGGCGAAACCTGATAGACACTGTGGATGTGCAAGGCCCCAACAGAGCTTCACGTGAAGGGAAGAAGCAGTGCAACCTCCTGAAACACTGGTGCAACTCCCCAGCTGGAGCAGTGGAGTGGCAAGACAGGATGGTAGATGCTTAATGGATGCTTCCTTCAGCCTGTTTCATCACATGGATGAGATTGGGCCATGTATGTTGGGTGGGCCTACAATGAACAGGGCATTTAATAAAGAGTTGTGTTGATGTTCAAATGTGTGGATGAATGATTAAATTGTTATTGATAATAAAGGGCCATACGTGTGGCACCTGGGAGGATGGACCATACAGTCCCACTATGCTTGAACTGGAGGTTTAACTGTCCCACAGCTATTACCCACTCCACAGGTATCCCTGCCCATCCCACAGCTATTACGCATCCCACAGGTATCCCTGCCCATCCCACAGGTATCCCTGCCCATCCCACTGTATGTTAACCCATCCCACAAGCATGCAAAGGCTTAAACCATTTCTAAAAGTTTCCATCAAGACTTTATTGACTAAAAGAACTGAAGCAAGTGTGTGAAGCAAAGATAACCTTTATTAATAACAAACTGTAAAAGAAAATGACCCAAGTAAAGTGTCCCAAGCAAAGAAAAAATCAACAGGTAGCAACCCAGTCTCTGGCACTCTTCTCAGTCACTCTGAGGCGTGCCCATAGTCTCAGGGGTGAAGGGTCCAGGTGCTGTGGAGGTGGCAGTGGCTGGAGTGCTGATCTGAGGCGCCATTGGGGTGCCTGGCCCCGAGAGGACAACAGGGGATGGTGTGTGGAGGAAGCTCTCAGAGAGCTGGCTCAGTCCTGTGATGTTGAGAGCCCCTTCCTCCAGGACATGGTGTGTCAGTCCTAAGACCGATGACAGATGTTCTAAGGCCGGGCTTGGCTGTAGGGTGGAGGAAGGAGTGTAGTGGAGCTGTCTGATCTGCAGCTGAGCGAGGTGTGGCGTGGGTGGCATTTGTGGTGTCGGTGGCATCTGTGGCATGGGTGGCATCTGTGGCATCAGTGGCATCGATGGCACCGGTGGCGTACGATGAACCTGTGCCTGGACTGGGAAGGGCTGCCTGTGCTGCTGGAACTCCTGGTAGCCGTAGCCTTGGTAGGTGAGGGCCTGTGGAAAGCCTTGGAAGGGCTGTGACATCACCTGGGGTGGAGGAGCAGACTTGGACTGGGTCGGAGCAGGTTCAGCTGGGCCTGGAGGGTTGTGCAGAAGACCGGTGATCCTGTCCTTGATCACCTGGTACTGTGATTCAGACATGTCCATGAGGGTCTGGTTGACGGAGGTGAGGAAGGGCTTGTGGTTTGAGGATGGTATGCCGGTGTGTACCAGCTGAGAGAGATCTATGCTGCTTTTGATGTGTCCCTGATCTCCAGCAGGACAGTGTGGCTCTGCCCCTCCGGTCTGGCTCTCTGCCTGCTTTCTGTGGAGGTGGAGCTGGGGGTGGATGTGGGTTGGTCTCTGGTGAAAGTGCCCTCTTCTTGTTCCAACTGCGTCAGGGGGTCCTCCACGCGCTCCGCCACGGGGAGTGCAGCTGTCGGGGGGGTCTCCGTCGTGGGACGCTCCACAGATACCTGCCTGGACACAGGAGCTCACTCTTGGCTAGAAGAGGATTGGCTCTCTGTGGGCTGCCTGGGAGAGAGGGTTGTCAGAGGGGCTGCTCCTCGGTGGCGGATCTCACCCTCCAAGAAGCTGCACTTGGCCATCACGTAGGTCTCCGGTCTGTCAGCTTGACTGTGGCCTGGCCAGATTTCTTGAGGTGCAGCTTCCCGTACCAGGTGTGCATGTGCTTCCACCAGCTGAGGAGGACCTCTGAAGTGTAGCCAGGGTTCTCCGCCTTCTCTCCCCAAGCCGCCTGCTTCCTTTTGTTGTCTCGATAGAGCCTATGTCCCTTCCGCCATAGATATTCTTTCTCCCTCATCCATTCCAGCAGCTCATCCTCATGTTCCTCTTCGATGGAGTATTGCCTCCTCTTCCATTCACGCGTATGCCTCTTCCTCCCTCTGGTAGGGCCATCTGGGCCCTCATCAGAAGGGCTTCGAGGTTCTAGGGGCTGTTCCACCACACCACTACCACCACCACCAGCAACAACAACAGTAGCAGCAAAAGCAGGACCAACAGGACCAGGATCAGCAGCAGCAGAGTAAGCACCAGCAGCACCAGGAGCAGCGCCAGCAGAGTAAGCACCAGCAGAAGCACCAGCAGGACTAGGAGCAGCACCAGCAGAGTAAGCACCAGCAGAAGCACCAGCACCAGGAGCAGCGCCAGCAGAGTAAGCACCAGCAGAAGCACCAGCACCAGCAGAGTAAGCACCAGCAGAAGCCCCAGCACCAGAAGAGTCAGCCGAGCAGCAGAAGCCCCAGCAGAAGCAGACTCAGGGCCAAGGGGTGGGATGGTGGCCCTGTCCTTCTTGACAGGGCTGGCAGAAGATGGCACAGGCTTCCTTTTCTTCCCCATGGTTGTTGGCTGGCTGGAGCTGTGTCTGGCAGCAGGTCTTTCCTCTGAATGGTGACCTGCTTGTGAGCTGCTTCCCTTTATGTCCGCGGGGCTGACGCAATGCATCCTCCCCGCATGCGCAGTGAAAGCTTTGCATCTCCTAGGCATCCGCTAGGCTTCCACTCTGCATCCGCTTCATCTGCTAGGCATCCGCTCTGTATCCGTTCCTTCCATTGCGCGTCCGCTTCACTGTGCTCTCCCAGAAGCCCCACGGATGTGCCATCCGCTTCAATCCGCTAGGCTTCCGTGGAGCATCTGCTTAACATCCTCGCTACATCCTCTCCCCGTCCGTTCCTTTCTGTTGTTGTCTGCTCTGCTTATGCAAATTCGGGGCACTTTTGAGAGTGGATAACAACAGATGGAAAATTTTCTCATCCGCTGTGTCCTTTTTACATACGTTTTGCATCCATCGGCCTATATGACAGCCCCTTAATCACACTTGGCCAATAAAGAATTCCAATTCTAATTCAAACCTTGTGTGTGGAATACAACCTAGTAATTACATTAAAAATGACAACTGAAACAGGGCTACTGAACTGTTTATTTTGATAGTAAGAGGACCACTGTTCTCAGAATAGAGAATAAAATGTCAAGAAAGATGGATAAATAGCATGAGACTAAGAAAATCGAGGGTTAGGGTTACGGTGGCTACGATACTGAGTTTGTTGATCAGGAAGGTCAGCAGTTTGGCAGTTTGGATCCCAAGCACCATGTAACGGAGTGAACTCCCATAACTTGTTCCAGCTTCTGCCAACGTAGCCATTCGAAAGCATGTAAAAATGCAAGTAGAGAAATAGGAACGTTGTGGGTTCGGGTGAAGTATCCGCCCTTGGGAGAGGGATACTTTCGATGGTGGAATTTTCCAAGGTTGTTCTCTCGACAGTTCCTGTAAGTCTGCAAACCACATTCGCCTGGGCCAGTAAGGGGCGACCAATATCAATTCCACTCTTTCCTCCAATAACTTCTGGATCAACCTGGGTATTACAGGGAGTGGAGGAAACGCATATAGAAATCCGGGAGGCCACTGACATAGCAGAGTGTTGACGACTTCCGCCCCCTGAGTCGGGTACCTTGAAATATACCGGGACAATTGGCCATTGAGAGGAGAGGCAAATAGATAGATCACCAGTTGCCCAAACCTCCACACTGCTTCCTGGAAGACAGACGGGTGTAGGTGCCACTCTGCCTGATCTATCGTGGCCCTGCTGAGCCAGTCCGCTTGTATGTTTAAGGCCCCTGCTACGTGTTCTGCCTTGAGCGAAAACAGATTGGCCTCGGCCCACTTGAACAATCTGGCCGTCTCCAGCATCAGAAGTTTGCAGTGGGTACGCCCCGTCTGTTTATGTGGGCCTTGGTTGTGATATTGTCTGTCAAGACCAGAACATGGCGTGATTGGAAAAGGGGTAGAAAACTGCATAACGCCAGATGAACTGCTCGCAGCTCCAACTGATGCTTTGTGATTGTTCAGAAATAGTCCAAATTCCCTGCACAGTGTGGGATTGGAAGTGAGCGCCCCATTCTACCAGGCTGGCATCGGTTGTGATCGTTGCCCTGTAAGGTTCCTTGAAAGGACACCCTTTGTTTATTGTTTTTTCTGACCAACAGCGGAGCAATCGGAGAACATTGTGCAGTACTTTATTTATCCGGCTCTTCCGGATTGCTGGAAAGGTAGCAGGAACCATTGCAGATCTCTAGAATGGAATCGAGCCCAAGGCACAATGGAAATACAAGAAATCAGTTTTCCTAACAATTGAGACAGCAATGCCAGGGAAACCCTCTTTAAGGCTCTGATCTCTCTGGCCAAAGACTGGATAATGTTTAACCTGTTCAGAGAAAGAAAGACCTTGCCCTCCACGGTATCTATCACTGTCCCTAAATGAACTAACCTAGTTGAGGGGATCAAATGGCTTTTATCCAAATTTATGGAAAAGCAATGACCCTGAAGGGTCTCCAGAGTAATCTTGGTATCCAATTTTGCTTGATGTCTGGGAGATGACAAAATTAAAATATCATCCAGGTGAAATTGTAAGCGAATAGATTTGATCCTGAGTGAGGCAGCCAAAGCCTCTAGGACCCTGATAGAAGACCTAGGGGCCAAAGCCAGACCGAATGGTAGGGCGATATATTTGTAGTGCCGATCACAACAGCAAAACCTAAGATATTTGTTCTGAGCAGATCTAACTGGTATATGTAGATAAGCCTCTGTCAGATCAATAGAGGTCAGGACATCGTTCTCTCTGATGCTGAGCAGAATGGACTGGAGAGTAGTCATCTTGAATTTTCGACAAACCAATGATCTGTTCAGATGTTTGAGGTCCATAATTGCCCTCCAGCCCCCTGAACTCTTTGGGACCACAAACAATAGAGAGTAACAGCCTTGACCCTGCTGTTCAGATGGGACCTTACGGCCAGAATATGTAGAAGATGATTGATAGCCTCATGCATCAATGCCCTCTTAATGGGGTCCATGGACCTAGGGCTCCTAAAGAAAAAGTTCGGGGGGGATGATTGAAACGCTAGCGCCAAACCAAACCAAATAGTGTCCTTGACCCACGCATCAGAGGTGGAGCTGTCCCATTGATCAGCAAACAATTTTAGCCGCCCTCCAATGGGAACTGCTGTCAAGGAGTCACTTGGGGCTATGAAAAAGTCAGCCTCCAATATTATTATTATTATTATTATTATTATTATTATTATTATTATTATTATTATTATTATTATTATTATACTTTGGGGTGATGCCTTCCCCTGCGGTTGAAAGTAGAACGCTCCTCCAGGAGAGTAATCGTGTGTGTGTGTGTGTGTGTGTGTGAGTATGTATGTTTTCTGAGGTTTTCCCGGGTATTTGTATGTGGATCTTTGGTTATTCGGGTTTTCTCCCACGTAGAATTGGAAGTATCTAGGCAACGTTTCGATGAACTCTCATTCATCAGCTTCAGGCTTGTTTCTTCAGCTCTGTGCTTCTCAGAGTAATGTGAGCTTGCAGCTGCTTCTTCCTTTTAACTGCTAGTGGGGCTGTGACTTGATTGGGTGGGGGTTTGGCTGTGTTCTGATTGGTAGGGGGGTTGGCTGTGTTTTGATTGGCTGGGGGTGTGTTCTGCTTAGGTGGGGGCTTGCTTGTGCTCAGGTTAGTCTTAGTTGCTGGGGGATTTGAGCTGGTGAGCTGTGATCTTATTGTTTGGCTTCGTGTTTGTGGTCGTGCCACATCTTCATGGTGGGTGTCAGTTTGCTTCTTGTATGGATGGGTCAGAGGGGTTTGAAGCGGGTAGTGGTGCAGCTGCAGTGTGGCTTCTAGTTCGTGCTCGTGTCTCCTCTTCTGTGTGGGTGTGAGTCTTTTTTCTGCGTGGAAGTGTGGTGGTAGCATCTTGTGTGGCACTTGTGGGTGTGGGTGTGGGTCTGGTGTCATTCTTCATGTTAGGTACTCGTTTATTAATGAGGGCAGGTTTCCAAATGGTTGGTAAACGAGATGATACCTCCCGCCTACCAACCATTTGGAAACCTGCCCTCATTAATAAACGAGTACCTAACATGAAGAATGAAACCAGACCCACACCCACAAGTGCCACACAAGATGCTACCACCACACTTCCACGCAGAAAAAAGACTCACACCCACACAGAAGAGGAGACACGACCACGAACTAGAAGCCATACTGCAGCTGCACCACTACCCGCTTCAAACCCCTCTGACCCATACAAGAAGCAAACTGACACCCACCATGAAGATGTGGCACGACCACAAACATGAAGCCAAACAACAAGATCACAGCTCACCAGCTCAAATCCCCCAGCAACTAAGACTAACCTGAGCACAACCAAGCCCCCACCTGAACAGAGCATACTCCCAGCCAATCAGAACACAGCCAAGCCCCCACCCAATCAAGTCACACTCCCACTAGCAGTTAAAAGGAAGAAGCAGCTGCAAGCTCACATTACTCTGAGAAGCACAGAGCTGAAGAAACAAGCCTGAAGATGATGAATGAGACTTCATCGAAACGTTGCCTAGATACTTCCAATTCTATGCGGAAGAAAACCCGAATAACCAAAGATCCATATATATGTATATATATATATATATATATGTTTTTTTAGGCTTTCGCGGGTACTTACATGTGTGCTGTTTAGCTTCCTTCGGGTATTATCTGTCATTGTAGTTCTGTTAAAGTTGTAGCAACGTTTCAGCAGAATCTCATCTGCCATCATCAGGCTTCTGTATTGAGTTTGTATGTGGGTCAGGCTCTCACAGCCGTTGGTTTTAAATTTGAGGCTAGCCTATTATTGTGGCAGGATGTTTTTTTCTACATCCTGATTGGTTGGGAGTCTTGGTCTGTGTTTATTGGACTTGGAGTTTGTTTAATTGGTGTTTCTGGTTTCTTCTGTCTGTTTTGTGGCTTTGATTGGCTTGCAACACTCTGTTCCTGTATTGGAGGCTTTCAGTGCAGTTTGGCTTCGCGTGAAAGGGCGGCTATCATCTATTAGGAAGCTAGGTTTCATCTGGGTGTCTGGTGGGGGTGTGTTTGAGCTGGAGGTATCAGAGGGAGTCTGTTTGTGCCCAGGTGTTTGCCTGGCTTGTGGTGTGGAGATCTTTCTATTTGAGAGTGCAGGCTTCCAAATGATTGACAGTCTGGTGGAATCATCTCTTCTATTCATGCTTTCAGGTCTTTTTTCAATCTCTATGGCTTCTCTTGATGATTCTGTGGCTGGGGTTTTCTATAGTGGCTAGGGTTTTAGTGCCATTGAAGTTGATGTTGTGACCTGTGGTTTTCATGTGTTGGACTAGTGAGGAGGGGTGTTCCAGCATTTTACTGCATTTTTGTGTTCATCTTCCAAATGATTGACAGTCTGGTGGAATCATTTGTATATATATATATATACATACACACACACATACACACACACATGCCCTTATACATATACGTATGCCTATATCTATATGTAAAACTGTACATATGGTAAACAGTATCTAAGGGTCCCCAACAAGGGAAACCCCCAAGCGCTTCAAGTGAGAACTTTCTGGATCCCTGGTCCTCAACAAGGGAAACCAGTATATAGGATCTGCGGTGGATTCTTTCCTGTCAAAACAAAATGTCCCGCTGTTTAAAATGACACTTGCGGCTTCACTCCAAAGAAATGATCCAAAGGCAATTGCAAGGGAATGCCTGTTTAATGATTAGCCTGCTTATCGAAAGTCAGCCAGACAAGGGAGAACTAAACCCAGGGAGAACGAAGTGGGAAGGTACTGACCCGGTCCCCAAAAAGGGAAACCAGCGGGGAATGGCGCCTGTGATATTTAGGCGTGAACTTGAGCCAGCTGTTGAAAAAGGCAGAAAGCCAGAATCTCCGCTGCTAATGTCTGAGAAGTCTCACAAGCCGCTGCTGCTGAGGCTCTAACTTGTGAGTTAAATGCTCCTGTCAGACGAAACAGCAAGGCGAAGTGAGCCGCGACTGCAAGCGCTCCGCTATGATCGCAAAGAAGACGATCAGAAAGTTAGATAAGGTAATTGCCTGAGGCAGTTGCCTCAGGCTGCCTGCGGAGTGGCAGGCTCCGCTAGTTACAAAGAAACTGTTTTAAAACTGATCAAGGCAACCTAATAGAGGCACAAGCCTGAAAAAAGCCAAATTAAATAAATAAATAACCCAAGAGCAAACCTGAATTTGAATAGCTGAATCAGAAAAAAATGTTCCAGTCAGGGAGTGCACAACCTCTTACCATGAAGGCTGACCTAAAACTGGGGGATGCTGGGGAGGTGTCCTGTGGAGGAGGAGCCTCCCAGAGTTTTAAGCCCAGCCTTTCCGGAAGAGACTGAAGCACCTCCCACTTCTGGATGATCTGAACAGCTCATGGGAGAATAAATTCATCAGTACCTCACCCTTCTTGCTTCCTTATTTTTATTTTGCAGATTCATGTTATGACAGAGCAACACGGGACTTTACAGATGGTGTTGAGTAGCACCTTCCAACATCTTTCATCACTGCCCATCAACATCTGGAAGGTGTACTTTACTCGTCACTGATTTATCAGGTCACAGAAATACAGAGAAAAATACTGGTTTTGTATTCAGGTCTCAATTAAAAACAATGCAATGAATAACTTTCAAGACACTTCACTCAGCAGTTTCAATCTCCTTAGGTTCAAGTCACCCTAGCAACTGAGACCTCTTGGGAGGGTGTGAAGGTCTATTTGGACAATGCTCAATTGGCAATACAGCAATAAGCTCTCTCGCCCTCCCTGCAAGTGAAAGGAACTCTTTTTAGAACAGGCCCAAAACTTATGATCTGTCAACACTTGAATTGCCCAGTGCAATGTTATTTTATTCAATTCAGCTGTTCAACAGCTGACAGCAACGGGACATGAATGCCTTCTGAAGCTCTAAAAAGGCAGTAAGCGCTAGATTAGTCTGGTTGCATTTCAGTTGTTCCCATTAGGTCTACCTTGCCAGTTAGTAATTGTAGACCCCATCTTTTCCGTAAAGCCAATTCTATAGAGCCTCTTCTGCCACCATTCATCACTTTCTTCCTCTGAATCTTAAAGCAAATATTAGAGAATACATTTTGCCACCCACCGCAGGAATTCCGGCTGTTGAAATTAAACCAAAGTGAATGGGATAAGAATATGTAAGAGAAAATAGAACTTTGGTGTAAAACAAAGGATAATTTCCGTGTTATAAACATGAAACGATGCTTAAAGTAGGAAAACAAATTTTCTCTCCTACGAGGCCCTTGTTCATCTTATTCAATCAGATCACCTTATCACATTCCTGAGGAGGCAAATGGGATTCTGATTTGACACACGGTGGCTTGCCACTCCTGACTGTATTATCACACCACATAATCAGGCCTTAGCTGGAAGTTAAACTTTGGCATTTAGATCGTCAAAATTATACAGCCAAAGTGTTTTACTTCCATTACTGTACAACTAAAGTATCTCCACAGATAATCATAAGATATTTACATAATATCTTTTATGCTCCACATAGGAGGCACAGTTTACAGAGAGTAGTACAGCTAGTCCTTGACTTATGACCAGTATCAAAGTGCTAAAAGCAACTTATGACCTGGATTCAAAATTCTGACACACACACTCCGCATTTGGCAATGTTTGGCAATTGTGCTACATTTATAGCTGTCTGCAGCATGCCACGGTCTAGTGACCTTGTTTTATTAGTTTTGCCAAAAACTGACTTTTACTTGTGGTTTCTGGCAAAACCACCCCACAGTGAGCCACTGGTTTGCTTAGCAACCATGATGTTTGCCTAACCGTCACAGTAAAAAAGGTAATCAAATCAGGCCTCTCATGTGGGTAACCCTACTTATTACTATCAGAACTTACAACCTCTATTACTGTCATAATTCAAGGATTACTGTGTATTAAAAGTTCCAATCTCTTAAGAGCACTTATATATGTTCAGACAGAGAGGTTGAGTCAGTAAATCATGTACTGCTAAAATATCCATTGTACCACCCATGAAACCTGGTATTCATAAACCAAATTGTCAGAAGTTGTAATTGTCTGTCTGAGTAACCACCTCCTATAAGATCAAATATGGACAACCACCAAGCATGATTGTGGAAAATAACCAAGCATGATTTCAAGATTATCAAATCTGTTTACGTCTAATGACTCTCAAAAGCTCAAACAAGGAAAATACAAGAATAACCTGTTTAAAAATAATACACAAGGTAAGAATGACAGACTGGACAAAGTTGAAGCAAAGGATCTTCACTCTCTCTCACCAATAGACTGTTCAAACAGCTAGGTTTTCACAACTCTTCTAAACAGAAGTGGAGGCCATCTGGACCTCTGGGGGAACTTCAGAGGTCAGGCACTTTTACTTTCAATGTTAAGCAAAAATCAAGAACACAGGGGCCAAGCTGTTTTATAAATCTAAATGCTCCAACCAACAGAAGGGAAGTTCAAAAGGTAACGTTAGAAAGTATTATATCACAGAAAGAATAGTGGAAGGTCAACTTCCAGCAGAGACAGTGGTCAATCATCCGTACTTAAGTTTAAACATGCTTGTGATAAACATATGTCCATCATCCAACCAAAATAGATTTTTTTTAAAAAAATGATAAAATATAAAAATAAATAAATAAAACAAATAAACAAATAAACTTGAAGGGCAAACCATTGATGGAGTTTTTCTGCCATCAGTTTTTTGTGTCTCTACGTTTCTACACAAGTGCATTTCCAAGTTTCTTGGTAGACAACATTTTTTTTAAATTTACTTATCAAACAAATCACTGCCGAATTAAACAGTAGCTGTCGAATTCATCTATAGCTGACTCTGGGAAGCTTACAACATTTTTTTTTTTAAAAACCCAACCCTGTAATAACCCTGTATGATTAAAAATGATAAGCCATACCTTAAGGTCCAGTCCCACTGCACTTACGGATGCAAAACGTTAAAAAAAGCTTGCCATCCATTGGAAAACTCTATGCATCTGTTGTGGACTCATTGCAAAAGTGTTTCATACACTCTATCCATCAAGCATCCATCCACTGTGATTTCATCCGCGCAAAAAGTTTTGAGCTTCACAAAACTTTGTGAACGGATGAACTTTCCGCCGTGTACGATGTAAATCCGTGACATACGAGCAACATACATTCTATGTCAGTTTATCATCCGTTAAACGTCTGCTGTATCCTCTCTGCATCCTCTGGGCATCCTCGCAACTCACATCCGCTGCAGCTGAAAACGGAAAGAGGGAGGAAACAAAAGGTACATGGAACATCTACACAGCGTTAGTAGCATGGAAATAGAAAGGATGCGCAGTGAACGGTTTGCATCCAATATACATCCATGCGGCATCCCCTTTCTTTCCTTTAGGCGTACGTGATGCATCCGCTTCATCCGCTATGCGTCCGCTTCTAAATTCTCCCTTGGAACCCCTTCGGAGGTGTCATCCACTTCCATCCACTAGGCCTCCTATGAACATCCATTTAACATCCCCGCTACATACTACCCACGTCCGTTCTTTTCCGTTCTTTTCATGCAAATTTTCACCACTTTTTGGAGCGGATGACAACGGATGGAGCCACCCCCAAAATTTTGCTCGTCCGCTGTGTCCTTTATGCATATTTTGCGTCCATCGGCCAGTGGGACCGGGCCTTTACACACTGTGTTGTCAACAACACAATCAAATAGGTAACTTGATCAGTTCCATCTCCATTCATGGTCCTCTGTCCCAATGACAAAACCGTGTTTTTAGGTCCTATCTGAAGAGCAACAGGGTAGGGGCCAACTGTATCTCAATGGGAATGAGGTTCCATATAGAAGGGGACACCACTTAGAAGGCCCTTTTCCATGGTCCTATATATTTCTAATCAATGGGATTCGTAAATATATAGGACCTTTCTCCCCTTCCTGGTGGGTTGTGTAGATGTAATAGGAGGCAGTCCTTCAAATAATCAAAAGTTGTCAAATCCTGAGCGATTGCTAACACTTATAAGAGTCAGTTGAAACCTCCTTTTCTTTCCTATTTCAGGCTTGAAATGTACTTTGAAGTGTATTTGTGTTTAATTGGCATGAGGCAATACATGCATACAGAAAACTATAAGTAAAATAATGAACTAATGTGAAAACTGCAGGACAAAACTTTTTGGAAGATTGTTAAAGAGTGAGGGACAATTAATCCTATAATGTCTTCAGTGAATGGGAGTCCCTCTCTGGCCAATTAAATTGTAAACATCAACACGTTGATGTTTACCTGCCTGTTTTTATTGTGTATAGGTTCATAAATTGCTTTTTGTTGTTTTTCTTTTACATTATGGGTTTATTTTTGTAAGTTTTAGAACCATCCAAACAATGTGGTGTGTAAACATTAGGTAAGAAAAAGTCACCTATTGCCAGGAATACATCAATAAATTAAACTTTGATGGATCTGAATTAAACTTTCAAAGGATCTGAATGGTTGAAATGATCTTAGAAAAAGCACCACAATTTGGTGTAATGTTTTTCTGACACATTATCTGCCACTTATACAATATTAGGGCTAGAAATGGAATGCTGAAACTGTCCTTTTTCATTCATTTCCCATCTCTCTTTCTATTAATTTTATTTACTATAATGATTTATAGAGCCATTCACCTCATCAGCTGTGAGTTTGATAAGCCTAAGGATTGAATTGGCTTGTTTCCATTGCTCTCAGTCTTTATCGCTGAAAATTAGATCCAGATGCTTCAAACATAATACAGGAAGGTGACCTTATTTTCTCAAATGCACTACTAAAGATTCTTCTTACAAAAAAAGGTACATGACACTTTGACAATAATCAGTCACTAATCAATTGCTAGGAGCTGAATGTGAAATTAGCATCTAACTCAGTGGATCAACAGTGTAACATTTCGTAAGACCCTTTCTTTTTCCCACTGATCCTGTCTCCTCATTCAACACATGCCAGCTATAACAACTCCCAGAACCCTGTTTGGGAAATATATCATCTTCGGCTATACATCTAATCTTTTGTGACATGTTTCTTCCAATAGTCAATAGTTTCTTCCATGGTTTCTGCCTCTCATGCAGCCTCATCCATTTTTCATCCTAAAGCTTCTTGACTGGTCATTCGCCAGAAGAATTCCTTCACCGTTGCTGGCTTCCATATCCACTATGAAGGCTTACATGCAACAGATTTGTAACTTTGTAATCAAGGTGGATTCCCTGCATTCTCAAAGACAATTTCCGATGTGAAAAAATAATTTCCAATTCAGTGGATTATTTCTCTGTTTAGGCTATCCGTAAACAGTAGTTTAGCATGATGCACTGTTCCATTCAATTGTTCTGTTGAATTACTTGAACTTCTGATGAACTGCACTAAATGGAGAAGGGAAATTAACGAATGCCTCATTTGATCTTGTGACTATTCAAGCTTACATTCTCATTCCTTTTTAATCTTCCCTATCTACTATTCTCTTTAATTTATATGTTATGTATCTGATACTTCTGTGAATGTTCTCTTTATTGTTTGCCATGAATAAGAATAAGTCAGAAAGTTTTTTAACTTACCTCCTATATAATTTTCTAAAAAAAACACTTGAACAGTATTTAAAAATTTCTCCACCCCCACATCTGCACAATCAGTAAATACACAGCTGCTTTCAATGTTCACAAAAAACTGGAGAGGAATATTAGAAAATTGGAGCATGTGGCACTTCTAATAAACATCCTATGAAAACAATTTTCCTCAATTCAAGTTTCTTAGAAGCTATTAAAAAAAACAAGTACATTTGCACTGTCCCTCTGCTTCTTTAGTTAAGCTGTTTTATAAATCCAAATGCTCTAATTTAACTGACTGATTTCTCATACTATCATCCATACAACTTTAATAATCTTTTGATCTTTCATTATTAAAGTGTGCTTTGAATTCTACCTACTCTGACAATTCTTGTGGGGTTTTTTGCCCTTTACACACTTTGGTTCCTTCAAACTGCTGGGCTATAAAAGTATTTCATCCCAACCAAGGTTTTTGAGATTTGAACTGGTGGGGAAAACTGGCTCAGACCTTACTATTATGAAATATGTTTCTGCACAATGCCATTTTCTACTTTGTAAAATTGAATAACATGTTTAGATAATCGGAAACATTTCTGAAAGTTAAAAACATGGGTCCATTTAGTCTGCCAGCATGTATATTTAGTGGCAACTAAACCCAAGTAGCTCAGACAGGGGGATTTCCAAAATCTATCCAAGAACTGAATGTAGAGTCTAATAAAGGCAAAGCTCATGCTTTACTTATTTTTAATTAAAGGAAATGCTACCAAGGAAAATGAACTACTATGATCTTCCTGGAGAGCTCAACAACAAAATAAAAGCACTTAAGCTTAACACAACAAAATAGTAACAGAATTGTTACTATTGTTACAGTAACTGTTCATCATTTTGCTTTCGAGTGCAACAAAACTAAGTAAGAAAAAAATTGACCTCTTATGCAATGCAGTATTGAACGTGTCTTTGCATGTCTATCCTCACTCAAACACTTGAATGTTAAATTAAAGGTCAAACAATGTAAGTCCCAAACCCATTTCTGTCCTCATCCAAACTTGTTCCAAAGACTGCCAATGAGTAGGGAAGGTAAGACTTTACTAATTAAGCAAGAGATAGAAGCCCTAAGCTCTTGCTGCCCTAGGAATCAATATACTTCTGGGCAAGTATTCAATTAGGATTAGACAGATCAAGATCTGAACATAAGCCTTATATTCAGGTTCAAGACCTAGAATCACCATTGAAAATGAACTTACAGATCAGAAGGAACTCAACGCTAAGCTTTAGAAAGAATGAAAGAAAAAAATCAACAGCCCGGCTCCATATGAAGCATCTCTGCATATTTAAAGTCATTTAGTGGAAATACAAGACATGTATTCCAAAATCTTTTATGTTCTCCTCATTTTCACTTTATGCAAATATTTGCTCCCTTCCTTCTCTTTGCTTGTGAATAAGATAAAAATATAAGTGCTTTTTTATTTTAAAAATGGTATATTTGAGGATAATGTCTTATGGGAATATTCCTAGGTACCTCTGAATATATTAAGCAAAGGATGGCAGCTGTAACAGTAAAATTGGGGCAAAGAAGAAAAAGAGCATTAACTCTTCATTTTCACAACAATACATAAAAATAGTATTAGTAATCAACATCCTAATATGCCATAAAAACTACATTCTATTATAACAAGCCACAAACTATCACCTGGTAGAGGAGCCAACTTTCTAAGTCCCAAAGGATTAGGGCCAATGCTGCCACTCCTTTAGCCACTGGACTTCAGGTGTTCATCTTCTGTCCACCACCGTTACCTCTGGATATCTTCATGGCCAACCATGCCAACATTCCACCAGTTCACCTGAACCATTAAAGCTGGACATCTTATCAATGTGAATTAGTTGAGAACATAAGGATAGATCAAGATAATGAGGAGGGGCATATCTTCTTGTTTCCAACACTGTGCAAAGGTTATTTTATTTTGTTTTTCTGTTCAATTTTTAGTTATTAATTTCATTTTTTCCCTAGTAATTTTAAGTCCTGCAACTTCCCCAAATTGATCTAACTCTTTCAATAATTCTTAACCTGTTTCAATTGGTTCCTCTATGAAAAATACCATATCATCCACAAATGACTGGAGTTTATATTCTTCTTTTTTAATTTTTAGTCCTTTTATTCCTGGGTTCTGGCTAATTTGTGTAAGCAATGTTTCCAAAGATAATATGGAGAGCAGGGGGGATAATGGACATCCCTGCCTAACTCCTTTCTCTATTTTTATTGAGTGCATGGACTCTCCATTAATTATAATGGAATCATAAATTGTGATTTTTTTTTTGTGAATCATAAATTGTAGTCACGATGTTTTCAAACTGAGTGCTAGATTCATATTGTAAATTTGTTGAATTAGGAATTGCCAATTTAAATTGTCAAAGGCCTTCTGTGCATCCAAGAATGCAAGGGCTATTTGTTTTTCTGGGTGGGCTTCGTAGTGTTCCAAAACATTTAATACTATCCTTAAATTATTCCTGATTTGTCTATTAGGAAGAAATCTGTTTTGATCTTTATGTATATATTCAATTCAATATTTTTTTCAATCTATTTGCTATAATTGTGGTAAATATTTTATAATCAGTATTTAACAGGGAAATTGGTCTATAGTTTTGTATATATCGTGAATCTGAATCTTCTTTCGGAATCAACGATATCAATGTCTCGTTCCATGAATACGGCATTCTTGTTGCTAGTAGGACCTCATTATATACTTCCACCATAAGAGGTCTTATTTGTTCTCCTATTTTTTTATAAAGTTCCCCTGGTATCCCATCGGGTCCTGGGGTTTTATTGTTCTTTTGGTTTTCTATTGCTGCTTTTAACTTGGGCCACGTAATATCTCTAATTAACATTTCCTTCATCTCCTGCTTAATTATTTTATCTTTAGTAATACCCAAATAGTTTCTTATCATATCCTCATTTACTGCCTTTTTATAAAGATCTTCAAAAAATTTACATGCAATCTCTTTTTTCTGTTCTATCCCTTGTTGGGCATCCCCGTTCTCATCTATTAATTGGTAGATCAATCTTTTTTGTTTTTCATTTTTCAGTTTATAGGGCAACCACCTTCCTGGTTTATTGGCCTGTTCAAAAAATATCTGTCTGGCTGTATTTAACTTTGAGACCATTCCTTCTTGTTCGATTAAATTTAATTTATGTTTAGTTATTATCATCTGTTTTTTCAATTTGCAATCTTTTGGTGTATTTTGCAGCTGAATTTCTAATTATTTGATTCTTTGTTCTAATTTATTTTGTTGGTCATATTTTTATTTCTTTTAGCAGTGTATATCATTATGCTTCTTATTATTGCCTTCATTGTATCCTAAATATTCTATTTCATAGTTGCCTCATAATTATTTTCTTTTAAAAAATAGTCTAATTCCTCATCAAGTTTATTCATAAAGTCTTTCTCTTTAATAAACTGTGAATTTAAGGTTCACCTTTTCCTTGGTTTCTTCCTGCCTTTCCACACTATCTGAATTGGGTTGTGATCTGCCCTTTGGTTTGTAAGGTTTCAATTTCTTTTAATTCATTTACTAATTCACCATTCATCCACACCCTATCAATTCATGTCCATGATTGGTGAGGGTTGGAGTAAAATGTAAATTGCTTTTTTCTCAAGGTTTAATTTCTTCCACATGTCTATCAAATTTAGTTCAATCATCATTTCTTCACATGTTTTTGGTAGTTCTCTTTTTTTCTTCTTTTCCCCCCCCACTACTATGATCTTTCTGGTGGTCCACAATAGCACTTAAAACTCCCAAGATACAAATATTCCTTTTATCTAATTCCACTAATTTCTCATGTAATTGTTTAAAAAATTCCTTTTGGTTATTGTTAGGGGCATAGATTACCACGAGTAGAATTAGAATTGATTTAATCCAAATTTGTAACATCGGAATTCTTCCATTGGGGTCTATCCAAATTAGCTCTGCTTTCATATATAGTCTTTCACATATACTGCTATCCCTTTCTTTCTAAAATCTGCTGGCGAAGCATACAAATTCCCTAGCCTAAATATTTTTCTTCTTCCTTCCTGATATGAATTACCTTTAAACATATGATTTCTGCATTTTGTTTATTTAATTTGGTTAATATTCTTTTCCTTTTTATTGTAGAGTTTAGGCCATTTATGTTAACTGATAGTATTTTTTTTTCTTCATCAATCAATTGACTCTTGCTCTTTGTCTAGTAGTTACTCCTATCTCTTTTTGTGGCTGATTGTGCGTCTTCAGTTTTTCTCTCTCAATGTTGTTTATTTTTTGAATTCCTACAATTCCCATCTCTTATTTTTTTTGGTAGTCTTGGTCGATTCTTCATGGCCTATCAATCGTTCGTAGGAATCTTGGGCTTTTTCCATGGAGTCTACTTTAATTTTTCTTTCTTCCCAAGTGATTAACATTCCCTCTGGGATTAGCCATCTAAATATGATACTTTTTTGGTTTAATTGGTTCACCAAGAATTTATAATCTTGTGCCTGCTTTCTCACTCTTCTTGGGATTTGTTTAAGCACCAAGATTTCTTTCCCTTTGTATGTAATTGTTTCTTCTCTAGAAATTTTGTAGATAATATTTCAAATTTTCCTTCTGGCAAATCTCACATGGACCTTTTTTGGATGTTTATGTCGTCTTGCATAATTTGTGCTTACTCTGTGTACTTCATCTAACTCTTTCAGAATATCATCCTTATCTTTTTCCAATAGGTCTGCTAATATTCCTGCCATCACTTGTTCTAAGTCCTCTTCTTTAGATTCCATTATATTTTGGAATCTTAGATATGTTGCGGCTTTATCCATTTTCAAATATACCAAGAAGTAGTCCATTTCTTTACTCACATTTCTTAATTGCTGACCAACCATTTCCAGCTTTTTTCCATTTTTTCCGTTCTTTTCTCAACCTCCTTTATTGTTGATTCATTCCTTTCTAGTGCTTGCTGTATTGTTTAAATTTTTTTATCCAGCTTTAGGATGTCTAGTTTCATTCCAGCCTTTAAGTTTCCCATCTCTTCTTTTAGTTCATTTGTTTCGGCTCTTGATTCGATATGATTTTTTACCACAATTTCCCTGAAGCTTCAGCATGGACTCTTGTAAAGTAAGAAGGGTCGATTGAATATTGGCATTTGTGATGATAGGTTGTTTTTCTCCAGATAAAGTTTCTTCAACTGTTTTTTGTGCCATCACTGAGGTCGATGGCACTGAAGTTGTTTGTATTGAAGAAGTCTTCTTTCCAGTTTTAAGTGTTGTATTAGTAACGGAGATCATTTCTTGCAAAAAAAATTTTTGTTTTTGTATTATATTAAATATGTTGTCCCAAATTAACATTCACTATTAAGAAATATCAACTATAAATGGCCACTATGCTAAATAATATCATATGTTACAGGATTAACCTCTCTTATCAATATATATATATATTCCAGAATACCTTTATAGCTAATTTCTAAATCAAATATCTGGATTTATAATTCTTTATAATATATCAAATTTCTCTATTTAAATTTAAGTAATATTAACCTGTATATCTATAAATACTATAGAATCAAAATAGTGTTATAAAATAATATTTCAAATACTTACAAATCTAAATATAGATATATCAACCTTACTATACAATAATTAATTAGTTCATCTATAATAATCATAATTAATCACAGTTAATTAATTCAATATACTCAATGCCTATAATCAAATATCTATACCTAAATAATTATCATCTCCCTTTCTAATATGTTTTATAACCAAATATAAATTACAATATTACTAATGTATCAATTAAATATATATAAATTACATTTACCACATTCAAAAATCAATTAAGTTGGTGTCAAGAAATAATTGTTGCAATCCGCAAATTTAAAAGCTTAAAGTGTCTTAATATAATTGTTCAGTTCTTCAAGATTCCTTCAACGAGCGCACCGGAAGTACAGAGTTGCTGAGTAATGTCTCTGATTTCACTCTCTCACCAAACTTTCCGCTGTAGTCGTTTCTCCTTTCGTTTGAAAGTTTAACAAGTCAATTTTTAGATTCAAATAGTCTTTTTCTTTAATAAATCTTCTCCACTTACTTCAGCTCCAGTCCAATAATCCAAAAGGAGACTAGTAAATTATTCAGTTTTGTTCGTGGAATATTTAAAGTTGTAATTTAATTCCTTACTTTAAGTCTCCCCCATCTCAAATTCGCCCTTCCAATTTTCCCCAAAGTCCACAATTCAAATCCTTCAAAGTTCCCTTAAATTATTGTTCTTTCTTTTTTTTTTCTCTCCCCCATTTATTATCAGTCTCTCAGATCCCTCCGATTCTCTTATCTTCGCTGTCCGATCGCTCACGTCTTTACCCTCTTCCGTCTCACGAGCTCTTTTGTTTTCACCGCCGCTCATATCTGCTTTGGCCGCTGTTTTTGGGCTTCACTCCAACTAAGATACTCCAATATTCAACGCTCAATCAGGATCGCAAATTCTTTCACTCACACTCTTCGTACGCCATAGTCTGTCACTCACTCATTTCCTCTTGTATGCAATAATCAAGGCTTTAGGACCGCCATTGCTGACAGTCTCTTGTTGTCGGTCTCCACAGGGTTTCTCTATGTCATGATGAGAATCGCCTTTTCCACACCATGACTTGAGTCTCCCCACACTGGCACACTTCTCTACAAGATGCGTACACCCCTTAAGGGTCACTCCAACAGCAAGAGGAGATAGCATGAAACCCAGAGCAAGCTTCAGCACCTCCATTTGCCCATATCTTGTCACCAGAAGTCTGGGATGGTTATTTTCATCCCCTCACCATAAAAATCTTGTTTTCATCTGTGCAATTTAATTAGACGTCCACTTTAAGAGATGGTCAGGAATAAGGGGGTTCTTTCTACCAACCCATTAAAACAAGATTTTACTCTTCCTACATTTCCTCTATATCATTATCCATCCATGAGACCCAAAATAGTGCAATGATTAAGGTACTGGATTAGGACTAGGAAAAGCCAGTTCTGGTCCTCTCTTAGATGCAGAAGATACATGGAGGATTTTGAGACAATCGTTTTCTCAGCACTGGATTAGGAAATAAAAAATATCTACCTATCAATGTGCAGGAGAATCAATATGGTAGCCAATAATCTTCAATTTTCTTTGAAAATACCTTCATCCTATAATAGATTGTTTTGCTTAATATTACATGTTACCCAAAAGCTTATTGTACATGCACACATGAAGTATATCTTTTAGTCACATCCATATTATCTTATATTCATTGCTTAATTGCATTTATCCATTCAATCATATTATCTTATATTCATTGCTTAATTGCATTTATCCATTCAATCATCTTCTGTATGCTATTGTTAAGAACATATTATAATTAACTGCCAGTAAAACAGAATAAAATACCACTCAATTTAGCAGAAATGAAATTAGTTGCCTTCCTGTAATATTTACACAGTGCCCTACTAAAAACTTCATTTCATTTGTGCTTGACATATTTGGTTTCAAAATGTAGAAAGAAGTTTGGATCTTTAACTTCCAAATTTGAAATCTGCTTCCCTGCTACAAAATCTGTGCTCACATCTTAGTTTATAAACCAAAAGTACTTTTAAAAAAATGGATATCAAAGTTCTTTCTACATGTTTTCAAAATAAGAATACTCTTGAGTGTTAATTCTAAATTAAGACATGTTTATAATTAGTTGATGATAACGAGTTCTGCTCATTCATTAATATATATGGGGCAATAAACCATATTTTTCTGATCTGTATTTCAGTACTGCTATGAAAGCAAGGCTTGTATGATTCTCCATTGTTGGGGTGTTTACTTAGAAAAAATAAGGTAGAAGGCAACACTAAAGGGTATATTTAGAACCACTGGAAAGCGCAATCTCCCAGCTGTTTCCCCTTGGTCTCCAAGGAACAAGTAAGACTCCAAACTAAAGATATGCCATGATCTCATCCCTGTCTTTCTGGTTTCCCCACACCCAGATAATGCAGCAAATTTAGTGAAACAGGGTTGGAGATGCTCTTAAGGCTATGACATGGCTTCACACATTTTCCTATCACTAGAATTTAGCAAATGAAGTATAAATATATATTATCTATTATTATCTATTTTCTATCTTATCTGTTACTAGTATCAATCATTGCCCCCAAATGAACTAGCCTAGTTGAGGGGATCAAGTGGCTTTTATCCCAATTTATGGAAAAGCCATGACCCTGAAGGGTCTCTAGAGTAAATTTGGTATCCAATTTTGCTTGATGTTTGGAAGATGACAAAATTAAAATATCATCAAGATAACATTGTAAGAGGACAGATTTGATTCTGAGTGAGGCAGCCAATGCCGCGAAGACCTTGGTAAAAGTCCTAGGGGCTGAAGTCAGACCGAATGGCAGAGCGATATATTCATAGTGCTGATGACCATAGCAAAATCTAAGGTATCTGTAGCAGGAAAGTCTGATTGGTATATGTAGATAAGCCTCTGTGACGTCTATAGAAGTCATGATATCGTTCTCTCTGATGCTAAGCAGAATGGATTGGAGAGTAGACATCTTGAATTTTCGATAAACCAATGATTTGTTCAAACGTTTGAGGTGCAGAATTGCCCTCCAGCCCCCTGAACTCTTTGGAACCATGAACAATAGAAAGTAACAGCCTTGACCCTGCTGTACAGATGGGACCTCTCTAATGGCCCGAATATGCAGACGATGATTGATAGCCTCCTGCATCAATAGCCTCTTAATGGGGTCCGAAGACCTAGGGCTCCTAATGAAAAAGTTCTGGGGGGGGAGGATTGAAACTCCAGCGCCAAGCCAAACCTAATAGTATCCTTGACCCACGCATCAGAGGTGGAGCTGTCCCACTGATCAACAAACAGTTTTAACTGCCCTCCAATGGGAACTGCTTTCAAGGACTCACTTGGGGCAACGAAAGAATCGGCCTCTAGTGCCTCTGGGGTTTCCATTATTTTGGCCTCCCCGCTGACCTCTATTGGAAGATTCTGGCCTATCTTGTCTAAAACAGGGCCCGTAGCCTGATGTTCTCTGAGATCTGGGAACATAGGGGCCCTGATAGTAGGACCGAAAGGAACCCCTTCGAAAGGACTGGGCATTCTGTTTTCAGACCAACGAAAAAGAGGGGGAAGCACTTTTTTCTTGTTCCTATTTTTGACAAGGAGGGGCTCCAAGACACTGCCAAATAATTTATCCCCCGATATTGGGGCTGATGCCAACTTGCATTTATGTTTGTTATCCGCCTGCCAATGTCGGAGCCACAGCAGTCTCCTTGCTGAAACGTGAGATGCTATGGCCCTAGACGAGAATTTGACTGCATTAAATGTGATATTGGCGGAGAAGTACGTGGCAGCCATAATTTTAGCTATGTCCTGGTGAGCTCTGATGTTTGATTCTGGCAATAAATCCCTCAGGTGGGAAAACCATCGGAGAGAGGAACATGTAAAAAAGGATGCAGCTCTATCTGCCCTAATGGCCCAAGTGTCAGAAAGGTGTGCCCTACGGAGTGCTAACTCTACCCTCTTTTCTTCCAGTCTCAGGGCTTCCTTGGCCTCGTTAGGGAAGGTGGAAGAAGAGGCCAGTGCCACAATGGGTTCATCCACCTCAGGCGTTTTGAGAGAATTTGCAAACTCTGGAGCCAAATTAAAATATTGCTAATCGTACCCTGTTGGGGCTGGGTATGATGCTGCTGGTGCCCATTGACTTTGTACTAATTCAGCAAACATACGAGGGACAGGGATAGTTTCCGCCTCGTTCATCGGTTGCGAGAATATTAGATCCTGGGATTCGTCCTGAGACCCTGTTGGTAGTGGATGAGGGTCTGATGTACCTAGTTTAGCGGTGTTCTTTGCTTTGAACAATAAAGATTTAAAGAGGTGTGGACGAAAAAGGCCAGAAAAGGTAGGTTGGTCTGGAATGAGGCCCTCGTCATCCGACATTCCCCGTTCTAGCGGGTCCGCCTCTGACAGCTCCAAGTCCATCTGATGGATCGACCCCCCCCCGCATGGAAACCTCCTGGTCCTCAAAGTCCTTCTCCTCCTGAAGGCCTTGAACCGGTATGTTAGGAATATTGTGGAATACCTGCGATTGATGTTGTTGGGTATGCCCAAAAGAGCAGGTGGACAAGGATCCCGCATCCAAAGTGGCTGATAAGTGTCTGGTTCGGATGGATTGCTGAACTCCAGCCGCAATGCTCCTTTGAATCGCCATCTTCATCCATTGCCTCATCTCGATGGGAATAGACTCAGGTAAAACCTCCTCCTGTCTTAGGCCAGTGGCTGTAGGCGTGGCCAGTGGCCTCAGGAATTGGCCAGCAAGTGCTTAATGGAGGAGATGTGCCTATGGGGGGTTGTCTAGGAACAGCCTGTCTGGGATAGGTAGATAAGCCCAAGGGCCCCATCAATGGGTTTGGGTTCTGATCAGTCATGGCCCTCTTGTCTGCCTCCCTGGCTTGTTTTTGCAATTGTCTTTCCAATACTCGGCGCCTTCTATGGGCATCTTTATCTGCTGCTTTAGAGGTCTTTTTGGGGCCCACAGGCTTGTCACGGGGCTTACTTGGCTTGGAGCTGAAAGTGATGTCACGTTCCATTTTGTATGATGGATTGTTTTGCCTCTGAATATCAATTTAATTTTTAATTATTTATTATTATGATTATTGATATTGATAATGATATCCCCTGCAGTTGAAATCAGAACTCTCCTCCAGAAAAGTAAGACTGTATATTTCTGGGCATAAGAGATTAAATGGTGAACAGTATCTAAGGGTCCCCAGCAAAGGAAACCCAAGTGCTCCAAGTGATAGAAGGACTCCAGATCCCTGGTTCCCAGCAAGAGAAACCAGCTATTACAGGCTCTGATGTGACTCCTTGCCTGTCAGAGACAAACGCCCCACAATATAACTGTCAATCACAATTTCCGATTGAGTAAATGATCCAAAAGCAAATACAGAGAAATGCCTGTAAAATGGGTAGTTGTTTAGTTCCACGTTAGGCAGAGGAATAGCTAAACCCAGGGAAGGCACAATGGAACTTTAATGTCTCGGTCCCCAGCAAGGGAAACCAGCGAGAAATGGAGGCTGAGGCAATTACTTTCTCGGTCCCCAGAAAGGGAAACAAACGAGAAATGGAGGCTGTGGAGATTAGGCATGAAATTGAGGCAGCCATTGAAAAGGGCGGGAAGCGGAATCACCGGTGTTAAACCTGAGCCATCTGGAGAGCCGTTGCTGCTGCTGCTTTAATTGAGATTGAAAACGCTGCTAATAGAAGAAAAAAAAAAGAGCAAGGCCAGGAAATCTTGGCTGTGAGATTTCCGTTCCGATTGTAAGATGACGATCGGAAAGGCAGATAAGGCTGTTTGCTGGAGAGAAAGCCTCAAGCTGCCTGCGGAGAAGCAGGCTCCACTAATTTGCGAGGGAAAGTGATTGGAATGGAGATAAGGCTATTTTCTGAGGCCAGAGCCTCAGGCTGCCTGCAGATGGCTGTTGGTTTTTACCTAGATAGAGGGGAAAGCCTGAAAGACCAAATTAGTGAAGGGTTTTAAAGATCCAACCTGAATTTGAGCAAAGCCATTCCAGCCAGGGAGTGCCCAACCTCTTACCATGAAGGCTGAGCTAAAACAGGGGGATGCTGAGGAGGAGTTCAGTGGAGGAGGAGGAGCGTCCTGGAGTTTTAAGCCCAGCCTTTCCAGAAGAGACTGAAGCACCTCCCATCTCTGGATGCTCTGAACAGCTCATGGGAGAATTTAGCAAAGGAAGTATATATTGTTAGCTCTGGTGTGAACCATCTTATCTCCTATAGTTTCTGTCCTGGCTTTGATGTGAAGTCATATTATCTATTTTTTTTCTTATTCATTTATTTTTAAAACAGCACAAGAAATACTAGGACATAATTTTTTTCTCCAGTAATGGAGGGAAGGGAAAGGATTCTTTGCAGATTACATGCTTTCAGAGTTTATACTGATATGACTTGTTTTTACAGACAGACATTTCCTGCTTTAGCCATATCTGGAAATTGTGTTTCACAGTGCATAACCTTATACTGTACCACTACAAGAACAAAGAAGGTTTTGTTATGATCAAAGCCATAGTTGGTTAATGAGACAAGCCTGGACTGAACCCCTTGAGGGATTGTAACAATTCCTGTGGTTTTATTTTTCTCATCTTGAATTGAATATTTTTCACATTGTCTTCAGTGGTTTCCATATACAAGATTTGATGGGGTGAAATCACTAAATATGAAACTGAAAAAAGTTTTGGGGATTTTGTGGGGATTCCTAAACAGGTCAGAAAGACATGTCAAACTAGTTATATAGTACAGCTACCAAAAATTTTGTAAGAGGTGAGAGATGAGATCGGTGTAAAGAAAGTCTCTAAAGTCATTTGCTATAAAGTTATCTCTATATTCATTGTCAATTTTTCTTTTATCTAGATTCTGCTTGGGAAATTAAAGGTGATAATTAAAGGTAAATTAAATTAACCTCAGATGAAGATTTTATGGTTGCAATTTTCAATATTACCATTCTGTCATTTTAAAATGAGACCCCAGGGGAGACACTGAAGTCCTTGTGTTTTCACCCAAACAAGCATTTCCACTTTCACTTAAAATAAAATGTTCAGATTACACTGCACGCTGATCCCCAAATCTGGATCAACAAAATGCAATTCTTATGGTCATGCAGCATGCTATGCCCAAAGAAATGAAAGACATAATTGCTTAAGATGTTAGTTTCACTGCACACTGAATTATAAAATAATCCAACTAAATGTTAGTTCAGTTTACTATGTTGAAGAAACTCCAAAATCGAAACCTTTATCAAAACAATACACTTAAACCTTCACACGGTTTAAGTATATACAAGACTGTCCATTATCTTCAAACCAAGCAATGCTTTGCAGTTCATTAATAATACTGAGACTCTTTTGAAAGAAAAACATTATTCTGATTTCTTTTTTTCATTATCCTTTGAAAGCAAAGAGGAGCCTCATTTTTTCCGATCTAGAAGATGTAGTACATATGGGAGTATCACTGGAAATCAAAGAAGGTATCTTTATGATGATTTTTGACCAGGCTTCAGAATATCCCTGCTGTATCCCCAGTAATTTGAGCAAGACTTTGAAAATTCACATATAAATTGGTATCTTTCTAGATTATTTGTACCCTGAACTCCTCCAACATTGACCAAAACAAAAATGAACACTTGAAGGACCAAATATTGTCTATTCCAAGAATAGGCTATATACTCAGGAGCAGAGTAATTACAGGTCCATTAAACTTACTGGATAACATTTAACTCATTTTCCAAATGTCAGCCTAACCTATCCTGCAGGATGTGAATAAAGTGTGTGTGTGTTTGTGTGTGTTTCCTATATTAGCAATAAGCATTTAAGACTTATATAACACTTTACAGTACTTTTACAGCCCTCTGTAAGAAGTTTACAGAGTCAGTATATTGCCCCCAACAATTTTGGATCCTCATTTTACCGACCTTGGAAGGATGGAAGGCTGAGTCCATCTTGAGCCTGGTGAGATTTGAACTGCCAAATTGCAGGCAGTCAACAAAATTTGCCTGCAGTATTGCATTCTAACTACTACGCCACCGTGGCTCACGGTTATATTACTAACCTCCTTCCAAGAGTGATAAAGTAACCATGTGAAATGCTATGCCAACAATTGCTGCCTAATGAAAGACAATAAAGAAACAACCAAGCTGAGTGAAAGACTAAGATCTTTTATAAATTCAGTCCAAACAAAACATCTCATATCATACAATATGATAGATAAATCTGCCCATTTATGTCACGCCTGGTTTTACAAAATACAGCCATGCCAGGAAGATGGAAAACCCAGAACATTTTCCAACATTCCTCCTTCCAGTAATAAACATATGCAACTACACACAATCATCTCTCAATCTATTTGCTTGCTTCTTTTATTCCAAAACAAACATAGATTTGCTAATACATTCTTGATAGCAATACTCATGAGTACAAAGAAAGGGGGGGGGGAGAAATATCCTTTGAACAGTGCATTAATGGTATCAAAGAAAGGGATGGACATGGAGCAGTAACATGTTTCTGATAGGCTACTTCAAAGGCCAAGTACCTAAAGTAAAAAAAAGGGGGGGATTATTAAGAGTTGAGAAGCCATTTATGAGACTTCTGTTGCCTGTTCTAATATTTACTCAGTAAACAGGAGCTTAAGGCCCTGTCACACTGCCCAACGGATGCAAAACGTTTTTAAAAAGGACACAGCGGACAAGAAAAATGTTCCATCCGTTGTTATCCGCTCTCAAAAGGGGCAAAAATTCACATAACCAGAGCGGATAACACGGAAAGGAAAGGACGGGGGAGGACGCAGAGCGGAAGGAAAGCGGAGGCGGAACGGAAGCCCAGCGGATGGAAGCGGATGAGAGCGGATGGCACATCCGCAAGGCCTCCGGGGGACCTCAGCAAAGCGGACGCGGAACAGATGAAGCGGATGCACAGTGGATGAAGCGGATGCACAGCGGAAGCCTAACGGATGCCTAGCGTTAATTGCGCATGCGGGGAGGATGCATTGCGTAAGCCCCACAGATATAAGGGAAGCAGCTCGGAGCAGGTCACCATTCAGAGGAAAGACCTGCTGCCGGACAGATTGACAGCCTGGCCTGCCCTGCCTGCATGCCTGCCTGCAAGCCTTGCTGCAAGCCTTGCTGCCAGCCTCCCTGCCAGCCTTGCTGTCTGCCTGCATGCCAGCCTTGCTGTCTGCCTGCCTGGCAGCCTTGCTGCCTGCCTGCCTGCCTACAAGCCTTGGTTCATGCCTTCCTACAAGCCTTGGTTTATGCCTGCCTGCCAGTCTTGGTGCCTGCCTGCCAGCCTTCCTGCCAGCCTTGGTGCCTGCCTGCCAGCCAGCCTTGGTGCCTGCCTGCCAGCCTTCCTGCCAGCCTTGGTGCCTGCCTGCCAGCCAGCCTTGGTGCCTGCCTCCCTGCCAGCCTTGGTGCCTGCCCTGGTTCCTGCCAGCCTCCCTGCCAGCCAGCAACCCCACAACCATGGGGAAGAACAGAAAGCCTCAGCCATCTGCTGCCAGCCCTGGCAAGAGGGACAGGGCCACCATCCCACCCCCTGGCCCTCACTCTGGTTCTGCTGGGGCTTCTGTAGCACGGGCTCGCTCTTCTGGGGCTGGAGCTTCTGCTGCTTATGCTTCTGGAGGAGCTGATGATGCGGGGGATCAGACAAGCACTCCAGCACCAGCCACCTCCACAGCACCTGGACCCTTCACCCCTGAGACTGAACGACCAAGAGTGCCAGAGACTCATTTTTGTTTTATAGCTTGTTGTTAATAAACTCTGGTTTTGATTCACACACTTGCTTCATTTCTTTTTTTTAATAAAGTCTGGGTGGAAAATTTTAGAAATGGTTTAAGCCTTTGCAGGCTTGAAGGATGGGTTAAGATAGCAGTGGGATGGGCAGGGATACCTGTGGGATGGGTAATAGCTGTGGGATAGATAAACCTCCAGTGCAAGCATAGTAGGACTGTATGGTCCACCCTCCCAGGTGCCACACCTATGGCCCTTTATTATCAATAATAATGTCATCAATCATCCACACATGTCAACATAAACACAACTCTTTATTAATGCCCTGTTCATTGTAGAGCCACTCAACATACATGGCACAACCTCATCAGTGTTATGCCACAGGCTCAAGGAGGCATCCATTAACCATCTATCATCCTGTCTTGCCACTCCACTGCTCCAGCTGGGGAGTTGCACCAGTGTCTCAGGATCTTGCGCTGCTTCTTCCCTTCACGTGAGGCTCTGTTGGGGCCTTTCACATCCTTAGTGTCTATCAGATTTTGCCCTTGCCTCCATTCCCCAGGCTCCATGTCCCCATTGCTTTGTTGGAGGTCCACGAGCCTGTTCTGCAAAATTGGGTAGCGGGTGCGCATGAGATTGTGCAGGATGCAGCAAGCTTCCACGATCCTCCTCACAGTCTCTGGGCGATGCTGAATGGTGGTGAGAAGTAGCTGGAACCTGTTGCCCAGGATGCCAAAGGCGTTCTCCACCACCCGCCTTGCCCTGGACAGCCTGTAGCTGAAGATCCTCTCTTCACGGGTGAGGCATTTGGAGGTGTAGGGCTTCATGAGGTAGGTTGTGAGGGAGAAGGCGTCATCCCCCATGATGAAGTAGGGCACATCTTGCGTGTCGTTGGGCAGGGGGTCTGGATCTGGGAAGCCCACGATGAGGTTGCGTTCCAGCCCCTCCTTGAGGTGACTGCTGTTGTATACCTGGGCATCTGAAGATGAGCCGTTGCCTGAAGCATCAATGTACATGAACTTGTAGTCAGTATCGACCATGGCGAAGAGGATGATGCTGAAGAAGCCCTTGTAGTTGAAATAAGTGGACCCCGACTTGGCTGGCGCTTTGCAGGCCACGTGCTTGCCATCGATGGCTCCAACGGTGTCTGGGAAGTTCCACCTCTGATACCACTGCTCTGCAACTTTTTTCTAGCCTTCTTCAGTGGAGGGGCACTGGAGGAGCTCCTCCAGGTATTCTTCGATGATGGCCTGCACCATTTCTCTGACCACAATCCTGATGGTGTTGTGTGGCACCCTCCAGCCGTACTGCATGCTCCTGTACGTGGTCCCTGAGGCCAGGTGGCGCAGGGTGAGTGCCAGCTTGAGCCCAGGTTCCAGGCTGGGCCGGAAGTTGGTGTTTGCCTTGGTCAACCTGGGTGTCAGCCGCTGCACAACTTCGTCAAACATGGCCTACGGCATCCTCATGAAGTTCTGGAATGCACGAGTGTCTTCGTTCCTCAGCTCCACCATCAGTTTGTTGTACAGTCCGTACTCTGCTCTTCTCCCGATCAATCTTCGGACCCAGATGCTTCTTGGCCGCCTCCTTTTCTTCCCGTAGTAGAGTTCACAGAGCCTGTAGATGGCTTCGCACTGTTGCAGAAGGATGGTGGTTGCCAAAAGGACTTTGTTACGATCCATTGTGGACATGGCTGGATGCTGTGGAAGAGCAAGAGTCAGATGAAGGCTGCAAAGGTCTGTACCGCAGGGCTGCTGGTCTGAAAGTGAGATCCAGGTGAGTTGCTGCCCCTTTTTATAGGTAGTATAGGTTTTCCCCTAGGTGCCCCTTTGCATCCTCTAGGCATTCCCTAGACATCCTTAATATCCGAGATAGGTCCCCTCTGAAAACGTTTTTTCCGTTTTAAATGCTTTGTTTCCATTCTGTATCCACTAGGCATCCGTTCTGCATCTGTTCCATGTCCGTTCCGCTTCCTCTCTGCGTCCATTTACTGCTGGAGCAGATGGAGTTGCGCAGAGGTGCAGCGGATGCCTAGTGGATATAGCGGATGTGTAACGGATGCAGAACGGATACCTAGCGGATGCAGAACGGACGCATTGGATACATTTTCCGCTCAAAAGTTTTGAGCAGTTCAAAACTTTTTGAGCGGATGAAAAGTCAATAAACGGATGCTGGACGGATAGAGAGGATGAAAAACTGAGGCAGTGAGTACAGAACGGATGCATCGCATTAATCAACGGATGACAAATATTTTTCTCCGTTTTATATCCTCTTTCCATCTGTTGGTGCAGTGTGACAGGGGCTTTAACTCTGATATTACACACTATATGTAAATATCCACAATTATCTTAAAAGAAACTCTTCATTCCCTTGAGTAAATGAACCCAACAGCAGAGCAGAAATCCAGCAAAACGGAAACTGCATGGAATGTGATACTATTTATCAATTTGGTCCCACAGGCAGAAATATGGATAAAGGCAAAAAAGACAACAACAATATTTAGCCACACATAATTGGATATTTAGTATGGTAATTTGGGGGTGTTTAAAGAACTCTGTGTACACTAATCACACAAAGGTTAGGCTTGATCACAATGCTTGCTCAAATATGAATTGTGTTTAACCTTTGTTATGAATCAGGATTCAAACATTTTTTAAAAAATCCTATTCATTAGTCGTATTTCCAATCTTTGAATTATGGTATCACACATAGCAACTTAAAAACAAACCAAGACAGAAAATGGTTTAGGTTATCATCATATCACGTGCTCAATCAAGGCAACCCACAACATCCACATTACATGTAAGTTACAGGAGTCCAGGATATTCAAATGTAATTTTTGTAGTGACTGCTTTTTCGGAAATTATTGGAATGGATGTTTAAAAGTAAAGGATTTCATAGGATGAACCATATATAAATGACTCTCACTCCTCCCCAGTACCATCATTTGAGCTCAAGGAAGTTCTTAATGCCTGTTGTGGTTCGCTGGCAGTCTGTGCAGACGGCAACGGAATCGGACAGTGAGGAAGAATGGGGACCAGTCAGGGAGTCTAGAGAGGACTCAGACAAGAGACCTGCCCCCAATGCAGAGATGGGGCCAGGACCATCTGGGAGTGGGGTACTGCCTCCGGAGGCTTCGGAGTCTGGCAGCAGTGAGGCAGAGGAGCAAGGGGAGCCTATTCCCAGTTCACATGTGCACAAAACCTGATAGAAGGCGAGAACAGCTGAAACAAAAAGAGCAACTCGGGAGTAAGGCTTGGAGGTGATTGTCCCTCCCATAAAGTATAAAGGACAAGCAAAGATAATGAAACCTTTGCAGGAAGCAAAGTCATTTGTTCGGTTCAGATTCATTCTTGAAGCTCTTTGTACTTCGGTTGGTTTTTTTTCTAGTTCATTTGACATTTCTGTTATTGGCAGTACTTCACAGGAAAGAAAGGTGGGTGCTTATCTTGAGGGACTGTTTGAGATTCATTACCAGCTGGGAATGAAAATAATTCCAGTGTTTCAATAAAACAAGACTTGTTTTCAAAATAAGCGTGTGCGTAATTACGGTCTCAGAAGCCCTGGTCAGAACAATGCCTCCTTTTCAAAATGATATGGCATAACTCGGTTCCATAAAATGCAATGAGCTTAGGCTGCCTAGGTAGCTTCGAAAGCCACTCTTGGAACACAAACTATGTAATAAATCCCAAATAATTGCCCACAAGACTCTCTTCTAATGAGCAATCCCTTGCACAAAAACACCTGGACTGTCCTTATGATACATGTCATGAATTGCGTACAGTCACATTTTAAGAGCCGACAGTGAGATATTCCAACAATTGGGTTTTAAAACCCTTTCAACTTCTTCTCCAATTCTTGCTACAACACTGCAGTTATTGGAGGGCCTCCGTCAGCTTAAGCATGCAACTATTTAAGTCAGTATTACAGGTAATCTTTCAACTTACAACCAGTCACTGAGCAACTGTTCAAAATGATGATGGACTTCCCCAGAGCTACTTAGGACAGTGTTTCAGTTCCAACAACCCCATCATCATACCCTTGCTGTCATGTGCTCACATTCTGGTGCTTTGCAACCAGCTCGCATTTCCAGCCATTTGCAGCAACCTGCAGTAAAAGAGCTGCGAATTCTCCTATGAGCTGTTCAGAGCATCCAGGAGTGGGAGGTGCTTCAGTCTCTGCATGTGTAGGCTGAGCTTGATTTGTGGAACGCTCCTCCTCCACCACGGAACTCCTCCTCAGCGTTCCCCAGTTTTTGTTCAGCCTCATGAGAGGATAGGCAGTGCTTTTGATGCTTCCTTGGCCGAAACAGAAAACAATTAGTTCATGACAGCAAGTTTGATCGTAATCAGTTTTGTCTTTAGCCTTCTTCCAAGTTGATAATTAAGCTTGACAGCTCTGTTTAGGGGAAGCGCCATTTGCGCACCCCCAAAAAAGGTGGCGGGAAGTTTCGGCGCTGCTCCGCACCGCCTCCCCACAGCCAAATTCCTTACCCCTCCCAGTTTGATTGCTGCACCGCTTTCATTTCATTTATTCCGTTAGCAGCTTGAGCCTTTCGCTCCCCAAAAAAAAAAAAAAGTCATATCACCTTTCCCCCTCTCCAAACGCCGTTTTAAAGTGGAGACGTTAACTAGCGTTAATCTCCTTTTTCCCCCGCCATTCGTTTAATAGAGAACTCTGGCCATTTGGTTTACAAGGCGGGAAGCTGCCACGTGAGGAGCGCGTGAAAATTTTTACTACCGGGTGCCATTTTGAGCTGCCAAAACCTCGTGGCTGCACGCCTGTCATTCCATTCTCGAGCTGTGTGAGGTATTTCTGCTCGGAGCAGCAGGCTCCCTCCAAAGATTCTGGGAGCGATCATACCCTCATTTTGGCTTATTTGTATTTGAGGATATTTATTACGTTTCTTGCTTAAATCGTTGACTTAACCCTCACAGCCTAATTATCTCAGCGCACAACAGCAAGCACCCAGGCCTGTGTCCGCCTGTGCAGGGAATGCTGTTGAAGGCCCCTTCAATTATCAACCTGGGCCTAAGGCGTTCGCAATTTGGCTAATTTGTATTTACATTATATCGTTATTAACTTAATATTCCTATACATACACACACACACACACACATATTGCTTGTAAGAACAATAAAAACAATAATAATAATAATAATAATAATCATAGTAATTATTACAATTATAATAAAATATCAAACTGTTTGCAGTATAATATTTTAATTTCAATAAAATATTATTACTGAGATACGACTCATTTTACACAGGTAATAATAAAAAAGGGGGGGCAATAAAAATATTATCAGGGCAACCAGTTTTGACTCAGATCAGGTCCCCGGGCATGCCAACTGCCTTCTCTGTTTTTTGATATCAAATATACTGTAACCCAAATCTTAATCAAAATGGCAAATGGTACCACCCTCAGGCCTCTTCCTTGCAGGCAAAAGCCAAACCTCTACATAAACACAAAGTAGGCTAAAGGGACTTCTAAAACCTCAGAAAAGGATGCCTTAAGGTGCCATAAAGCCTTACAAAGGGAGATAGGCAAGTGCACTCGGGAAGCGCACAATGTACCACAGGGCTTCTCCCCTGCTAGTCCATCTGTTTCTTCACACCTTCCTTCTCCCCAGATCTCCCCCTCTCATCCAGGCGCAGCTTGGCTTCCCAAGGCCAACAGGCCCAAGTGCTTGGGACACCGACCACACGAAGGGCTCCTGAAGCCACATTCACTCGGATGGCTGATGGCCTTTGTCAAGGCGACAGTTCTCATTGAGGAAGTCCCAGAAAGGATGTAAGCCTGGATGGAATTGGCAATTCGCCAGGGGATCGCAGCGGGACTTCTACATGCAATCATGTCCGGGCAACACCCTGTGTTCACCGACCAAGAGTCCCTATTGCTGAGGTCATTGACCAGGTCGGAACAACACCATACCCAGGTACATTTACAGGGGGAAATCCCCCTCCAAGGGCCGGAGGAGGAGGAGGAGGAAGTGGATCAAAGTTATTCAAATGCACGAGTCTGAATTGGGATCAATGCATGCTAGTGAGCCCCTGTCAGAAGCAGACCCCTTAGAATGGGAAATGCCTGAGGATGAAGGTATGATATTCCTGATCAAACTGTTTTTATAGGCTTATTCTGGCCACAGCTTTCAGATCTCTCTTGTTTAAGGCAAGAACATTGCATGCCTAAACAAGTCTTACACGTCCACCATACTTAATCTTGCAGAAGAGGGACCAGAGGATCTGATATTCAACCAATCGGCAGTTGAAGCAGAGACAATCCCAGTTCCGCTTATGTCTCCAGACCTGGTACAGAAGCAGTGGGTCTCTGCAGCGGTGTACTCATCCTCAACTGCATATGACAGGAAATATTTCAATTTGGCCCCTGAATTCTCAAAATTATTCAGTACTCCCAAGGTAGATGAACCTATAGTGGGTTTAGCCTCCTCTTCTAGTCCCAGTGATGCATTGGAGGCAAAGCTGGAGGAAAAAACGGCTGAGCTAATCCTACGCAGAGCTCTCCAGAGTCTGATGCATGGGCCATCAGAGCAGCCATGGCCGCCTCCTTCTTCACATGGTTGTCTTTCAGATGGCTCCATCTCTTACAGCAACACGTCCCTAATTCTAACCTTAGAGCGCACCAAAATATCGCTAAACTTATTGCTGCTGCTGAATTCTCAGCTGACGCCACTTATCATGCAGTCAAGTTCTCAGCCAGGGCCATTACCTCACATGCCAAAGCGCGTTGCTTGCCTTGGTTAAAACACTGGCAAGCTGACTTCAAATACAAATCCAAGCTGGCCTCATCCCCCTTTGTGGGAGACAGACTGTTTGGTCCTTCCCTTGATCCGATTCTAATCAAAACCAGAAACAAAAAAAGAAAATTCTCCCTTCTCTTTGTCGGAAGTCAGATCCTAGAAACTCCCAGTCCTTTCGGAGGGGATCCTTTCTACCTTTTTATTAAGCTTCCTTCTCACCCAGATATCAGAGATCCCCAGCATTCAGACCAGGGCAGAAGTCAGATAGGTCCGATGCATCGGAAGGAATCAGAAGAGGTGAGCAATCCAAAAGACCCTTTCTGGGAGCAGGAAGCAGGTCCTTTCGGCGTCCAAGATAATTTCCTGGACCTCATTCCCATTGGTGGACGCCTTAAATTATTCATCGACCAATGGGATTCCTCTACCTCTGATTCTTGGGGCAGAGATTCGGTTAGATTCGGCCTTGCACTGGAGTTTAATTCCACACCCTCAGATTTCTTCATGTCATGTCCTCTCTCCAGAGATCCGATCAAACACAATCTCATGGATTTGGCTATCCAACATCTATCGGTTATACGAGCCATCCAACCAGCAGCTTCCAATCAACAAGGGTGAGGTTTTAATTCACACCTTTTCATTGTGCCCAAAAATTTGGGTGGTGGTGGTGGTGGAGAGCGATATTAGACCTGAAACACCTCAACCGTTTCTTAATATAGCGAAAGTTTAAATTGCATACCCTCCAAAGAAATATTGCTGGGCATCAGAAAAGGAGACATCCTCACGTCCATAGATTTGACAGAGACGTACCTGCACATTGCTATTCGGCCTTCCCACTATAAATTCTGAGATTCTGTAATAATAACCACCACTTTGAATATGTGGCTCTTCCCTTCGGACTAGCTTCTGCCCCTAGGACCTTCACAAAGGTCCTCACAGCACTAGCCGCTCATCTCAAGGCCATCCCCATATGACTCCAGTGTTATCTTCACGATATCTTGATTTTATCACCTTCCATCCATCAAGAACTCAAGGACACTCAAAAAAACATTACAATCCCGACAGACCATGGCTTCTTAATAAATTGGAAGTAGAGTCAATTAACACCATTGACTCAGATAATCCATTTGGGGGCGGTCATGATACCGTAGAAGGCAAGGTTTACCTATCACCAGATAGACTAAATAGCATTCAGCAATTAGTTAAGGAGAACAGGGCTCTTAAGAGGGTGTCCCTAGCTGATCTATCAAAATTGTTAGGTAAGATGATCTCATGTATTTCTATCATCCCTAGGCCCCGCTTACACACTAGATCCTTCCAGTGGTTCCTGCTACCGATGCCAGTCTGTTTGGATTGGGAGCTCACATCCAGTCACTTACAACCGGCTGGGTTGTAAGGCCGCTGGGCCCGACTTAGAAAATTTGGGCAGCATAAACTGGCTGGAGCTTCGAGCGGTACACCTGACTCTCCGCAGCTTCCCTCCCCAGGTACGCGATCAGCACATACTGATACTGACCAATAACGTAACAACCAAAGCTCACATAAACAAACAGGGGGGCATAGAACTGAAACATCTCATGCGGGAAGTGGAACGTTTGTTTCGTTGGGTGGAGAACATCCTACTTTCCATCAGAGCAGAGCATATTTCGGGTCTGTCAAATACATAGGCAGACTGGCTGAGCAGGGCCACGATCAATCAGTCTTAGTGGTGCCTCCATCCGACCCTGTTTCAGGAGGCGGTCAGGACATTTGGACAGCCGGTGATGGACCTGTTTGCTTCTCCTCTCAACGCTCAGCTCTTAAGATTTTTTTTCAAATACCCCTCACAAAGCGCGGAGAACTTCAATTCACTCTGCTGTCATTGGCCCTGGGGAATTCTGTATGCAGTCCCGCCACTTCCACTAGTTCCCCAGGTCATCCAGAAACTACTAGACGATAGGGCAGAACTACTTCTAGTGGCTCCTTACTGGCCCAGATGGCCATGGTTTGCAGACCTTCACAGCCTCTCTGTATCACCCCCTAGGAGAATCCCGCCAGTCAGGATTTTGTTAACTCAGGGGCCCCTTCACCATCCGGACCCTCCTTGGTTGCACCTGACCATCTGGAGGTTGAGCGGAGTGGTTTGAAGAGCGAATAGTTTTCCAACAGAGTTATCGCCACTATCCTAGCCCCCAGATGCCCCCCAACAACTAGCATTTACAATGCCACATGGTCCATTTTCTGTAAAGGGTGTACCAAGTGTCAAATTGATTCTACCTCTACTTCTGTGGCTCAAATTCTAGAGTCTTTACAAAAGGGACTTGACAAAGGGTTATCACCTAATACATTGAAAAGGACAAGTGGCGGCCTTGGTATCAGTTCTCACTTGCAAAGGCCTAAATTTTATTTCCCATCATTCACGCATACGATCCTTCGAGGAGCCACCAATTTACATCCTCCAGCGGTGCACTGTTATCCCACCTGGGACCTTAACAAGGTCCTTGTCGCACTCATTAAGGGGCCTTTTGAACCTCTGAAAACATCAAGCATCCAATTTCTGACGTATAACGTAGTTTTCCTTTTAGCGATCACCTCTGCTCGTCGTATTCAGAGATTGCAGCCTTGTCTATCAGACAAGATCTCCGTGTTTTCCATGCCAATTGGGGGGTCCTTCGCCCTGATCCTACATTTATACCCAAAATAATTTCGGCCTTTCATAGGGCACAAGAGCTGATCCTTCCAAATTTTTGCCCCAGACCAGCACAAGGGATGGAAAGGCAATAGCATAGGCTTGATGTGAGGTATTAATGTGAATTTATATCACTCATACAGCGACTTTCAGAAAATCAGAGGCCTTATTTGTGTCCTTTCAGCCCAACACTCAGGGATGCAAGGTCTCACCTTCTATGATAGGCCGTTGGTTAAGGGCTGCAATAGCGAAAACATATCAGTCTCAATCCCTGCAGGTGCCCAGGGGCATAACAGCTCATACAAGGAGCGCCGCAACATTGGCAGCGTTGGCCACACAGGCACCAATATCTGAAATTTGTCAAGCCGCAACTTGCGCCTCCCCATCGCTATTCATTAGACGTTATAAAATTGATGTGTTTGCATCTGCTGAGCCTTCCTTTGGCAGAAGAGTTCTGCAACGGGTCCACAGGGACCAGGAGGAGATTCCAGACCAGATGGAGTCCCCCCCGTAGGACAGGCCAAGCTTTAGTATGTCCCACTCCTGGGTGCTCTGAATAGCTCATAGGAGAAAGGGCATTGGTACTTACCTGACACGCCCGTTCTCTTTGAGCTGTGAAGAGCATCCAGCCCCACCCTTTTCCATCTGGTGGGGCCCTGTTTCGGCCAATGAATTTTTAGGGTAATGAGGATGAGGGCTTTTAGTTATCTCTTCTTCGCCAAAACTGGGGAACGCTGAGGAGGAGTCCCGTGATAGAGGAGGAGCGTTCCACAAATCAAGCTCAGCCTACACATGCAGAGGCTGAAGCACCTCCCACTCCTGGATGCTCTTCACAGCTCAAAGAGAACGGGCGTGTCAGGTCAGTACCAATGCCCGTTTTTTGACCAGCATTTGCTTCCAGATTCACTTAAGGAGTACAGCGTTCACTTAATGACTGCAACAACAACAAAAAAGGTTGTAAAATTGGGTGGGATCACTTGGGTGTAATCCCTTAATGATTGCCATCATTTACAACTATAATTCCGGGTTCATTCATGGTCGTAAGTCAAGGACTATCTGTGTCTGCAAAGCTGTCAACAGCTCTATGGGGTTTTCTTCAAAAAGGGTTCTAAACATGGATGAGATTCTTGTGACACTGCAAGCTTGATCCAGCATTACATTTTGTGCAGGCTTCATCCGAGACTATATTTTGAGCTACTCAGTCATAAAATACACTCCGCTTTATTTTTATTTATATTCCACTTCTTAGAAAAGTCTCTTTTCTGAAAGGTTCTCCTTCCACAACGGATGCTATAAAAGCAGCAATTAAAGACCAATTTTTACTTTTCTAAGTAACTAGTCTGCAACTCTACAAATGTTTATTGGGGGGAGATATTAGAACAAAATACAATATGACAATGATTCTTCATAGTATTTTACAATTTAATGGAGCTGATCATACTTTAAGATGCAGTGAGTCACCTTTTTAATATGCAATAATGTGAAAAGGTATTGAACTCTTGACTAAAGTATGAAGTCATATATACTTTATTCTTGCAGATGGGAAAAGCAATCTGAGAAATTTAAAAAGTTTTAAGCAAAACGCGTCTTTATTTTTTTATTTTTTCATTTTATTGGATGTGTATTTTAACACCTTATTTTAGCCAAAGGCATGTTCATAAGAGAGAAACTCATACATCATATTATAATATTTATGAATTGTCTTTAAGGTGGAGCGTGAGTCGAGGAAGGAGGTTGGGTTCATTATTGTTGTTGTTTAAATGTTACAAAAACATATTTAAAACAAAATTAAAAAAATATGTGTTATTTAGATTTTTCTCCCATTCATTTATTCCAGTTTTATGAAACTGAAAACAGAGTGAACAAAATACATTGCTTTAGATTCAGGTAGTCCTCGACTTACAACAATCCGTTTAGTGACCCATTTGAAGTTATGATGACACTGAAAATAGTGACATGGCTGGTTTTCACACTTATGACCATTGCAGCATTCCCATAGTCACATTATCAACATTTGGGCGCCTGGTGACTGGCCTGTATTTCTGATAATTGCCCTATTCCAGGGTCATTTATAACTTTTGCAGCTGGTCTACGACAAACAAATTCAATGGGGGAAGCTAAATGTGTTTAATGACTGCATGATTCTTTTAATAACTGCAGTGGTTCGTTTTACAACTGTTGCAATAAAGGCTATAAAATAATAGCTTTACTTAGCAATGGAAATTTGGGGTTCAATTGTGATCGTAAGTCAAGGACTATTGTATCTAATACTATGATTAATCCACTATTGATCCATCTACTCAAATAAGCAAAAGGCCTCCTTCTGTTTCAGTGCATCTATGGCAGAAAGGCAGTAAAGGGCCTGAGGATTATAGGAAGGTGACTTTCACATCACTTTTTATAATTTAGGCCAGGGGTCTGCAACCTTAAACACTCAAAGAGCCATTTGGACCCGTTTACCACAGAAAAGAAAATCCCAGGAGCCAATAATTTAACAACCGGTGTGACTGGGTGAGCGTGGCCAACTCAACATCACTCACTCCCACCCAGTCACCTCCTGCTCTGGAATATGGAGCGAGTCGCCATCCCTCGCTATCACCCTTACCTTCTCAGACCAGGAGAGGAGTATTGGGAAGGGGAGGGGCCAGGCAGTAGTGGGATCAGCTGACAGGGAGCAGAGGGCTGAAAGAGCCGCATGTGGCTCCAGAGCCACAGGTTGCGAACCCCTGATTTAGGCAGTTCTCCCACCACCAATACTCATAAAAGTATAGTTTCAAACACTAGGAGAAACTATCTTTCTATGAAGCTATCTAGAAGCCTTAGCTACCTAGAAGCCTCAGCTCCTGAATTTTCCTAGGCAACAGAGTCACTGCTGAGAATCCAAGAAGACGCAAAGATACATCTCAAAGTTGCAAAAGGTTGGGAAAACCAATGGTGAGGGAAAGATGTAGATTAGTACAACCTTTGAAACTGAATTGCTTTAGAAAGATCCAATGCATGTTCCATTTTGCAAAGGTCTGATTGGTATATAAGTTTGAAATTAAATGAAATACGGGATTACTTTGGCACCATTTACATTACATCTTGACTTACAACTGCAACCGGGACTGGAATTGTGGTCATTAAGTCATGGCCTGTTGTAAATCAAGGCATCCATGTGACCAGACCCAATTTTACAATTGCTTTTATTATGGTTGTTAAGCAAATCACATGGTCATAAATGTGAACCCATTCTCCCAAAAGTGGTGGATTTTTTTGATATAAGTCAGCAAAAAGAAAAAATGCCAGAAACCAGGGGGAAAATCACATGACTGAGATGGTGTAACCACTCATGAGAGTAGGTTGCCAAATGCCCTGTGTGAGATTCATGTGACCCCAGGGATAGAGTGGAAGCTCACACAATATTTTAGAACTGCCAGAGGTACTTTTATGGACCACAGAACACCTTTTCCAAGATTGATGTAAATTGAGGAATACTCATATTGATCAATCTTTTGGCCATTCACATCGTCTGGCATTGGAAAATCATGCCCAGCTATGTTCTCTAAAACCAGGAATTAGTCTCTAAAACCAGGAATTAGCCAACTGCAGAATTCCATGCCCAGATCATATTAAACCAAACCCCTATTAAATCCAAGCATAGTAGCGACTGAAAAATCAGAATACTGTTTGTTGTTGATTGAGGGGAGGCACACTGTTACACAGCACTGCTTGTTTCCAGAATGTCTTTTTATTTCTCCACTCAATTCTGATTGCTGCCAACGTGACTTGTTTGTTAGCCTCCAGCAATAACACTACCTAACCAGTCCTTGTATCCTTCTGTTTATTGTGCTATGAAGATACGCAACAATGACAATGTATTGCAGGCAGAGAACACGTGAGGCTACAAGGAGAGGAATCTTCAAAAGCTAAACCAAAGCAAAACATTTTCTACTTTTAGAAGAAACCATCAAAGGCCACTGTCCAGAAAAGTTCTTTTAAAAGGACTTGAACACACGTTTTCTTTTAGACTCTCAAATACCTAAAGCATAAAGGAGCACAACACTTTGAAAATATGCTACACCCTGTTCTTTAAAAAGTGAGATCATTGTTTAGCATTTTCATGTGAAAGATCACATTTAAATTTTACTGAGACTGTATTATTTATACTGAAATTAATTATCTCCCACAGGCACACAAATAAATCTCTTCTCCTTATCACAGTGCCTTGCTTCTGGGGCATATTTTAAGAACAATGAGATTTAAAATACCATAGTCAGACATCCTTTACTAGACTAGGAAAAAAAGTAATAATGATTGTTAGCAGGGATGGGCATTAAAAAAAAGGAGTAAGCTAGGAAGAAAGAAAAGACAGCAGCAATCTAAGTGTTGGAGCAGCTTTTGAAAAAGAACATATGAATAGCTGGATAAAAACAGAAGTACTTAAGAAGTTTACAAATATTACAGTATGTTAAATTCTACTTTTAATAAACCATTCACAATAAAAACGTTCCATTTTACCCCTATTCTAATTTCCAGTTCTACAAGCTGAGAGAAAGAGAATGGATGGATGTAGACAGACAGATGGAGATAGATAGATAGATAGATAGATAGATAGATAGATAGATAGATAGATAGA
>BLBF01000040.1:10203776-10238651 GCA_015471245.1 Laticauda colubrina | reverse complement strand
ATATATATATATATATATATATATATATATATATATATATACACACAAAAAAAAAAAAACACTTGTAGCTAAGGAAGCAGATGTTTAATCTTACAACTTCTCCCTAAGTACAAGGATGAGCCCACCAGAAGTCTTTACATTTTGCAGGCTTGTTGCAAAAAAAATAAATGCAGCTTAGAATCATTTACAGAAAGGCAAACAGTGCTATATTCTTTTTCTTTCTTTGGTGTACCCAAGTCGCTCATCCCATTCAACATTCATTCTATTAAATTAGAGCCAAAGATCTCTCCCTTTTCTGCTGTTTCTCAAAAGCTCTTTATAAAGAGCTTGGACAGTCAGACAGGTTGCACCATGACTAGCCAATCTACAGGGATCTAAGGCATACAAAACTAAAACAGTAAATTTTAACAGCAGCGGAAACTTGAGAAAATACCCAGTTCTGGCATTCCCCTTTTCTGTCTTTTATGCAGGATGTTAATACAGACAAAGTAATTCAATCTTTTTTTTAAAAAAGAGTACTACAAAGACCAGCTTCAACACAATACATGTTCAAGATCGAGCTGTGCATAAGCACTACATGCAAATTGTATTTAGTTTTAAACATAGTTATTTAGCTTAATGCCCAAATGAGTACATTATGTGAATTCGGGCATACTGTCACAATAATTCTAAAGTCCCCAAAGTGATATCCACCCTTGCAAGTCTCACTAGATGGCCCATTCCTCAAATATTTAGAAACAAAGGACAATCTTCCATAACAATCTTTTTCCTAAAATAATGTGTTCATTGTGTATTAGAAAATCTAGTACAGCAGCACAGATATGCTCCAGGTCATGTCAGCTTTTCAATCATTGTGTCCACACTATGAAACCTTCTCCCTCTGGAGGCTAAGATAGCATAGCAGTAGCATTTAGATGTATATACTGCTTCACAGTACTTTACAGCCTTCTCTAAACGGTTTACAGAGTCAGCATATTGTCCCCAACAATCTGGGTCCTTGTTTTACCAACCTCAGAAGAATGGAAGGCTGAGTCAACTTTGAACCTGCTGAGATTCGAACTGCCAAATTGCAGGCAGCTGGCAGTCAGCAGAAGTAGCCTGCAGTGGTTCAATCCTGGTGGCCACTGTTCGGTGGCCAGATCTGGGGACACAAGTATGTGAAGGGACCCCTCTCCTGGCTATGCTAGCAACTGTTGATTGTGATATCTTCCTCGGCTGTTATAATTTTTGCATCTGTCATTGGAATTGTTTTTAGTTTATTTTAAGATTCTTTGCACCCAGAGTAATTTGTTTAGCTGGGCATCCATACAAATTGAATGAACAGATAAATAAAATCAAATCCAGTCAATGGCTTATTTATAAATGTGTCTACAACTTTCAAAAAGACAGAGAATATCCTACATGCTGGAGAAGATGGTTATTGGACAGATGTATAAATTTGCCTTCTATAAAGTAAGTATTTAATGACGTCCACTGTGTCTTTTTGTGAATGGCTAAGCTCAGCAAACAATGCTTTTCTTTAAACTAATGTGACTATTTCTCAAAATGTTCAAAAAATAGAAAGAACAAAAACATTGGGAAAGTATTGCTGTAATGCTGAAGGTCCTTGCTTTTAAGGGAAATTTAAGCAGCATGTAGTCGAACTTGTATTTTTAAAAGAGCTCAAAAAGCTTTCAGGTTACCTCAAATCAAGCAGAAGCCGCCATTCTGGCTACAAATAAAGCTTAGATGCAAATTTTAAAAAGATATTTTTCAAGAGACAGAACGGAAGACAAGTCACTAAAGAAGAGGCCTGGTATCTAGTCCAGAAGTGTAGATATGGGATCAGGAAAATAAAACTCAGAATTAATTCAGGCTTAGAAAGTTGCCGAATAGACTAAAAAATTGCTTCTTCAGATTTGTTCAAAATCAAAAGAATTCACACAGCAGCTTCTCAGTGACAACAAAAAGCAAACAAAAAAAAAGAAAACTCAAGAACTATTGCAGTGACATGTCCAACAAGAAAGTGTTGGTAGTCTGTTGGTCTCATCAGAACATGAGACCAACAGAGCTACACTGTCAGGGACTCCCCTACTCAAGCAGGAGATCCTATACCGTTACAGACAAGTGACAGTCCAGTTTTTTCTTAAAAACCTCCAGTGATGAAGCATTAACGTTTGATGGCAAGCTGATCCACTGGTAAATTGTCCTCATTGTTAGGAAGTTTATCCTTAATTCCAAGCTGCTTCTCTCCTTGATTAATTAAATATGCATTAACTGCACCCTAATTTTCTGAAATAACTTGACTCATAGGTTCACTGTGAAAACCAGTTAAAACCAGATGGGTTGGATGGCATGGCAATTATGAGTATAAATATCAGACCCAAACAGCAATCAATCCATCAAAAGAGACTGTACAGTATTTGGATTTCTACACTGAGCAAGCATTTGGATTCAGTTAATTAAATGGCCACTTCTCCCGCATGATTCTATGTTAAAATCAGTCCAATGAACTGGGCTGTAGTCAGGGTGGGATGCTACCAATTCTGCCCGGCTCTATAGAACCGGTAGCTCTGAAGAGCAGCAGACACAGAATTGGTTCTATGTTTGCTGCTGTTTGGCTCACCCACCAGCCCGGACTCTTACCTGACCTTTATTTCCTGCTTTTTCAACCTCAGCTGCTTTGTGGGGCACAGCTGAGGTTGATAAAGTAGGAAAAAGGGTGTTTTTCAAACACTGCACACATGCATGCAGCATTTATCAGCTGTCCGAGAGGCACAGCTTTCAGTGTATTACAAGGCGCCCATGCAAAACCTAAGTACCGAACCAGTAGTAACATTGGTTGAATCCCACCCCTGGCTACAGTGTAATATTCAATGTTAATTCTGAGAAAAGGTATCTTATGAAGGTAAATGCAGTATTTGTTTCCTTAGGACATGGTATAATTTATATAAGTCTTCCCTAAATATGCACAATGTGTGTGAAACTGCAGAATTTCTGGCTGACAGCTTTTTTCCACATAGCTATTTAAAAACTCTTTTAACTTTTCTCTGAGTAGCAAGCATAGACCAGGAATTTCTCCAGAAGTTAACTACTGAAATTTCACAATCGCCTTCTTCCCTGTTCTTTCAGGCTGACTGTACAGAAGGGGGAAAATAATGAGATACTACAGTCTCTAAAGAGAGAAAACTATTTCAATCAGAAGATCTAGATATAATTTCTTTTCCTATTTCGTCTACTCAGGTTCAACTAATGCCCAGAAGAGACCTACTCACTTCTATTTACATTATACTTTGGCATAATGGTAAGGAAATAATGACTTTGAAAAAGTTGCTTAGTTACAACTTTATACATTTTCCACCAATGACTTGGGGTTGGGAGTTGTAATTCAGCAGCTTCTGGTTTGCTTCCCATCCCTAAAGCTAAGCCAGAATCCAATCTTCATTTGCAGGCATCAAAATGGGAGTGATGTTTTCATTATACTCAGGAGTGAAAAAACAGATTTTAGTGACTGATATATGCCTTCTCTCTAGGCTATTTTTCCGACTATGCTATTTTATCACCAAAAAAAAAGAAGGGAAGTGGCACTTCATTTTTCTTTAAAATACTCCTCCTCAAAATAATGGGTTCAGGCATGCCCAGGATTTTTCTTGTTTTGCTTGTATTAAACCCAGGCTGTTATCCTCCAGGTTCACAGGTAGTCCTCAAACGAAATTGGGACTATAATTTCCATTGCTAAGCAAGGCAGTTGTTAACTGAGTTGTGCACAATTGTACAACCTTTTTTTGCTACAAACTTTAAGCAAATCACTGTCGTTAAGTGAATCATACAGTTCTTAAGCGAATTTGGCTTCCCCCGTTGTGTCAGAAGCTGGCTAGGAAAGTTGCAAATGACAATCACGTGAGCCCACGATGCTGCAACTATAGATGCCAAGTGACAAGCACCCAAATTACCTTGGGGTTGCTGCACCCCTCATAGATGCAAAGACTAGTCGCAAGCCATATTTTTCAATGGTCTTTTGATTTTGAATGGTTTGCTAAGCCAATAGCTTTAAGTCGAAGACTACCTATATGGAATTTTCAGATTACCAAGAATCAATCACCATGATACTCACCTTTTATTCTTCTACTCAACCCAACAGAGAAGCCATTCATCTAGGCAGAGAAGAAGTGTACTTATCATTTCACTGAATCCTTTGCAACACAAAGATATATGATTAGGGCAAACAATAGCATGAGTGATCCTGCAACTCTCTTTTCTAACCAAACTATCTCTGTTCAATAGGGGCACATGAATGCAAATTTTTAATTATAGCCAGCCATTTCTTAAATCTTTCCAGATTCAATAATGGAAGCCACTCTGATTCTTCCCTTGCCTCTTCCTGGCATCCAGATCTTTCACTGCTACTACCAGGATCCCCCAAGGGATCAAAAATTTTATTTAAAATAACATAGATTCAGAAATTGGGAAGTCATATCCAACTTCCAATAATTTTCCACCCTTAAAATCCAGCGTGAATGGGTGTGGTCAGCTTTAAAGCTGAAAGAAGAAGGGCAATTCCCAGGGAAGAAAAACACAGCAAGGGAAGGGAAAATTGTTCCTTTAACTGTATTTTTTCCACATAATGTAGATGTAATTATTTGCCATGGAGAAGGCTCAAACAAAGGCCAGCCTTTGGGAACTAAAAATAAACCATAGTATTAAGCGGTTCAACCATTTCAATGGAAGCTATCACATACGGACAAATGATGCTGATAAATTAAAAATTAAAATTAATAATTGAAATAATAAATAAAAAAGAAAACAAAAACAAATGAAAACTCATAGGGCAGACTCAATGTGCCACTGGATCTTTTTCTGTTGTCAGTTTTCTATGTTTCTGTAACAACATTATGCACATAGTTCTAACATGTGTATTCAACACATATAAAGATTCCCAGTGGTTTGAACTACAACTCCTAGTATCACAAAGAATTCTCATGAAACCATGAGAGATGCTATCTCAAGAAACATGCTGTCTTTGTGCTACTTCTGCAACCTCCCAAAAATGCACAAAAACAAGGTGCACTTTTAAGAAGAATTGTGTCATCCCAAATATCCCCTTTGATACAAGTGTAAAACTAAGGATCAGGGACATCCATCTTAAAATACTGAAACTCTAGCCCAACCATATTTCCTCAGACCAAACTACTCCACAAATTTCACAATTCCAGAAATGAAAATTGAACAGTGTGTTATGTACGTTGCCTTGAGTTCATAGAGGAAAGCTAATGTATAAATCTGTTCAATTAATGAAATGTGGATTTAGATGTACATACCCCCAAATTTTAAAAAGCCATTTAGTTCTTCAAAAACTAGCAAACGGGACGCCAAGCAAGTATTAATTTTCCTTCCTCGTATATTTCAGTGGGGCCAGAAGCAAATGATGCACTTGGGTGAAGGCCCAGTTCCTGCTGGAAATGTAACTACTGGTAGTAAGAAGTCGGAATCTACTCCTGGGCACAATGAAAGTTTCTCATTCTCATCTTCTCACCTGCAAAATCAACCTGTCACCATCATTAATCTAGATAAGCATTGAGAAACTGCAGTCCCTTTGCAACCTATGGGCTTCAAATCCCAGAATTCTGAGAGCTGAATCCACAAATTGTAAAGGAGCCATAGTTGCCCACACCTGGTCTCGATACTGTGTCCATAATTTTATGATGCTGAGCTCACCTCAATCTAGTCAACAACTGAGCATGTAAAATGCGAACAAAGCATGTTTCCTCATTCCCCATCTTTTAACCACAATTTTAATTGTAATCCATATTTTTATTGCATATGTATGTATGTATATCTATCTATCTATCTATCTATCTATCTATCTATCTATCTATCCATCCATCCATCCATCCATCCATATATATTTGTCTCATTATTTTTCACCTTGTAAGCCACTCAAAGTTGCCTTGCGGTCAGATGCACAGCAAACTAATTTAATTAATAAAATAAAAATTAAAAAATATTTACTTTGAAAAAGAGATGGAAGAAATGCTTTCCAAATTTGCAGCTGACAAAATTAAATGGGATAATGAAGAGTCTGGAACAAAAATAAAATAAAATACAAAGCTATCTTGGTATATTACAGAAATGAGCTAAAAATTACATAATAAAAGCCAAAGTAGCTCATTTAAAAAAAAAACTGAACCAGGAAATGGATGCCTGGCTTGCTGAGAGTATTTGTATAAAGATCTCAGAATAATTGTGGACTGCAAACAGAATTAGCAATATCACACAGCTGCAAAAAAGAACAAATGTAATTTTAGACTGCAGTAACAGCAGTGTACTTTGCAAAGCCTGGGAAGAAATAGTTTGCTTTAATGAGGTTCTATCTAAAGTGTCTATTTTTGGATTGACTTTGCTGGCACAGCATATTGGAAATGATGATCATGTCACTACCACTGACTTGTGGTGACATTTGAAGTAGCCACAATTTTGCCAAATTTCAATCCCATTGGAGTAACAGGTGCTGGGTTTTGGATGCATTCATTAAGTTACTCCATCTGAGGTATGTTGAAACAAACATTATTTCCAAATGAAACATTATTTCATTCAACTGAAGATTACAGAGAAGGGTGTGTGTGTGTGTGTGTGTGTGCGTGCGTGCATGCGCGTGCGCGTGCACGTGCACATACACACATATATACACATAATGTGTGTGTCACACAAATGAAAAAGTTTATAATTCCATATCAATCTTTAGCTGGAAGATTTTAGAAAACATAAGCTATTAGGTTCAAAATAAAACAAGCTACTTAAAGAAGCCTGTTTGGAGAAAAAACAATTATAATTTTAAAACAAAATGTAGAAGAAATATAGATTTCATCACAATAAGATTTATAAGATGAAAGAACATGGCTTGATAACTTTCATTGACTTTTGAGCTCTGCAAATAATCAAGCTTCTGTAGCATATTTATTAGCAATGGTTACAAAGAAAATGCATTATGTATTTATTGGTTTAAAAAAACTGACTGAAACAGAAGTTAGTATTTAAACTATGTGAGAAATAAAGATGTGTTCAGGTGGTGATAGCCATGCAGAAAATCTTACAAAAGGATTGAAAACTTAATAGAATCAATCCAGCTTGTGCTTAAACCAATTTTCATTCAAAAATGTGTATTTCAGGTAGGGAAGAGAAGGGTTAATCCTGTCAAATATCTATGTCTGAACATATATTCAATAATATTCTTACAACCCTGCCACTCAAATTTTACAGGATGTTTCCAGCAAATATTGGCCTATGAACAGTAAACATTAATCACCAAAGCCTCACATCTACAAGAAGAAATTGGCAGTCCATTAACTGAGAGATTAATTAATTAATTAATTGAGAGCGGAATCTGAACACACTTGTAAGTTGATCATAAGCTTCCTAACAGACAGGAAGCAGCAGGCGAAGCTAGGTGGAATCACATCCAATACCTGTACAATCAGCACAGGGGGGCCCCAAGGCTGTGTGCTATCTCCACTTCTCTTCTCCCTATATACCAATGACTGCATCTCAAACGATCCATCTGTTAAAATATTGAAGTTTGCTGATGACACAACAGTGATTGGTCCCATTCAAGACAACGATGAATCTGCATACAGACAGGAGGCTATACAACTTGCCTCATGGTGTAACCAGAACAATCTGGAACTGAACACACTCAAAACCGTAGAAATGGTGGTAGACTTTAGAAGAAACCCTCCCATACTACCACCTCTTACAATACTAGAAAACACAGTTTCAACAGTAGAGATCTTCAAATTTCTAGGTTCTACTATATCACATGACCTAAAATGGACAGCTAACATCAAAAACATCATCAAAAAAGCACAGCAAAGAATGTTCTTTCTGCACCAACTCAGAAAGCTTAAACTGTCCAAGGAGCTGCTGATACAGTTCTACAGAGGAATTATTGAGTCTATCATCTGCACTTCCATAACTGTCTGGTTTGGTTCTGCAACCCAACAGGACAGGCACAGACTTCAGAGGATAATTAGGACTGCAGAAAAAACAATTACTATCCACCTGCCTTCAATCGAGGACCTGTAAACTGCACAAGTCAAAAAGAGGGCTGTGAAAATATTTACAGACCCCCTCATATCCCGGACATGAACTGTTTCAACTCCTTCCCTCAAAATGACACTTACAGCACTGCTCACCAGAACAACTAGACACAAGAACAATTTTTTCCCAAGCGCCATCACTCTGCTAAACAAATAATTCCCTCAACACTGTTCAACTATTTAAAAAGCGTACACTACTATTACTGTTAATCTTCTCATCACTCCTTATCACCCATCCCCCCTCCCACTTGTGACTGTCGGACTGTAACTTTGTTACTTTTATCCTTATGATTTATATTGACTGTTTCCTAGTATGATTTGATTGTTGATTGTATCCTATGACTATCAAGTGTTGTAGGTTATGATTCTTGATTCTTAATGAACCTTTTCTTTATGTATACTGAGAGTATTTACACCAAGACAAATTCCTTGTGTGTCCAATCACACTTGGCCAATAAAGTATTCTATTCTATTCTATTCTATTCTATTCTATTCTATTCTATTCTATTCTATGAGCATTTCATCCTATATAATGTCACCATGGTAACTCAACAGCTTGATCCCCCTCACATTCTCACCTTGCTTGGTTTCTATTCTGGTTTCCATAGAGTAGTTCATCAGCAACAGAATTACTCAACCTTTTTCCTTGCTCTGATGGATCTTCCTTCAGCTAATTGACAAAAATTGTACAGGTGGTACCAAGAGGGACATTCTGTTTTTCGATTGTAACCCATCATTAACATAATGACTAACTTTAGATTTGTCACATTCCAAAGTCTCCTGGAAAAGCAAAATGTAAGGATGGCAACCCAGAGGGGTTAACAAAGGGCTCACATCCAGCACCAAGAAAGAAAAATATCTGGCACAACACGTTTTCAAAAAATCAAGTTTGTCAAGCATACAATTTTATAGTGATAATCACTTAGAGGAAGGCAGAAATATAAATCTATACATATAAACCCTAGATTGTCATCCCACCCCCCAAAATGCTGAACTAAACAAAAACAAATGCTATTTAGAAATAGGACAAGGAATGGGAAATGAACCAGAAATCAATTAAAACAAGTGAAGAAAACACATAGCCCAGTAATCCTACATTCAATGGCTTGAGGAGATTTAAGTCTTATTGGATAGTTTCACAATAAGCTCTAAAACAAAAGGAGAAACTGTGATGTTCCAGAGGTTGCTGAAATATATTTCCTAGTATTGGCTGGAGCTATCAGAAATTGCATTTCATACGCTCCCCCACACAAGGATGTTAAGTTAAGTTACAGAAAAGGTACAAATACGTCACACTGGGGAAACTATTACAGGCAGTCCTTGACTTACAATCATTCATTTCGTGACTGTTCGAACTTAAAATGACACTGAAAAAGTAACTTCACCATTTTTCACATTTACAAGCATTGCAGCACAAAATTTGGGCGCTTGGCAACTGCAACATATGATGGTTGCAGTGCCCACGAGAATGGGTCATAAGTCATCTTTTCGGTGCTACTTTAATTTCATATGTTCACTAAATGAATTGTTTTAAGTCGAGGACTACATGTATAGATAACCAACACATTGAGATAGGTGGCAAACAAATTTAAAAATAAATTATAAAAAAATATAATAAAAATGGGAGTCTGTGAAGCTTATATAAAGCACGGGTAATTTTTTTTCCCTAAAAATTTATGGAACACTTTTTCTCTGAAATCCCCTTTAAATGCTAACAGGCACTTTATTAGGTTGATTGGACAATAAGTATATGTGCTTATTTATGTTTATGATGTCTTATTGCTGAATGAGAATACAAATTATTTGTAACAAATGTTAGATATCGTGTATTATCTGTTTTAGAACAGTGGTTTCACTGAATTAAAGTAACTTGTGCATCTTATGGTCATATCCTACTTTTCACTAAAATCCTTCTAAGCAGATTGTATGTCTACACGGGAAGATTACTGGAGGGCTGACTTTACATTTTGCTATTTTCTTTTATTGTGAAATTAAAATATGGTACATATCCAAGCACAGATGTCTTGAGTACTATGTGAAGAAATTTTAAAAAGAATCTTGTCAAAATATCTCATATATACATCATCAGTGTTCTGAATAATATATCAAAATACCTATCCCTCTCTTCTAAGGTATTTCACTAAAACTAAATGCAGTTCTATGTTTGATCTATTCTCCTAATTTCACTTAATAATGCACACGAAAGCTTATTTATGTATTTGTTTTGCATTGGTTTCTCCGGAGTTACATTCTTCCTTCAGTTTTCCTTTGAGTTTTGCAGTTTCAGAAATTGAAGGAGTGATTTCATTAAAATACACAGTTTAACCTTTTAATGAATCTAGTTCTTAGGGTTTTTTTAAAAAAAATAAAGGTTATGTATTTTTACTTAAGAATAAATTTAACGTGATTAAGACTAATTTCTCAAAAGAAATGCTTAAAATGTAAACGTATTTTATCCTGTAATCGGCTTGTTTTACTCTTTAATTAGTTTCATTAAAATATCTTATGTGTCCTACCCATCATGATACAGGTAGTTCTTGGCTTACAACAGTTCATTTATTAACTGTTTGAAGTTATAATGGCACTGAAATAAATGACTTCTGACCATTTTTCACATGACCATTGCAGTACCTTCATGATCATGTGATCAAAATTCAGACAGTTGGCTCATATTTATGATGATTGCAGTGTCCTAGGGTCATGTTATCATCTTTTTGTGAACTTTTTAAAAAAATAAATTTTATTAATTTTCTATCAATTACATCTCTTAGTACTTAATAAACATCATTTTTCTGACAAACAAATCTAATGGGGAAGCCAGATTCACCTTAACCATGTTGCTAACTAAAAAACTGCACTGATTCACTTGGCAACTTTGGTTGAAAAGCAGGGCAAAATTAACCTAACAGCGGTTTAAACTTAAAGCCCATGTCACACTGCACCAACGGATGGAAAGAGGATGTAAAATGGAGAGAAACACTTGCCATCCGTTGGTTAACGCGATACATCCGTTCTGTACTCACTGCGTCCGTTTTTCACCCTCTCTATCCGTCCAGCATCCGTCGACTGAGGTTCCATCCGCTCAAAAAGTTTTGAGCTGCTCAAAACTTTTTGAGCGGAAAATGAATCCAACGCGTCCGTTTTGCATCCGCAACACATATGGGGATCATCCATTCTACATCTGTCGTCATCCGTTACGCATCTGCTATATCCGCTAGGCATCTGCTGCGCATCCGCGCAACTCAAATCCACTCCAGCGGAAAACAGACACAGGGAAAAAGCGAAATGGACACGGAATGGACGCGCAGCGTTAGTAGCACGGAGAAAGGATCAAAGCGGATGCAGCTCACAAAGAAAGCATTTAAAATGGAAAAAACGTTCGCAGAGGGGACCTATCTCGGATATAAAGGATGTCTAGAGAATGCCTAGAGGATTCAAAAGGCCACATAGTGGAAAACCTATACTGCCTATAAAAAGGGGGAGCAACTCACCTGGATCTCACTTTCAGTCCAGCAGCCCTGATGTGCAGACCTCTGCAGCCTTCATCTGGCTCTTGCTCTTCCACAGCATCCATTGATGTCCACCATGGATCGTAACAAAGTCCTTTTGGCAGCCACCATCGTTCTGCAACAGTGCGAAGCCATCTACAGGCTCTTTCAACTGTTCTACAGGAAGAAAAGGAGGCATCCAAGAAGTGTCTGGGTCCGAAGATGGATCGGGAGAAGAGCAGAGTACAGAATGTACAACAAGCAGATGGTGGAGCTGAGGAACGAAGACCCTTGTGCATTCCAAAACATCATGAGGATGCCACCAGCCATGTTTGATGAAGTTGTGGAGCAGCTGAGACCCAGGATGACCAAGCAGAGCACCAACTTCCAGCCCAGCCTGGACCCTGGGCTCAAGGTGGCACTGACTCTGCGCCACCTGGCCTCAGGGACCACCTACAGGAGCATGCAGTACAGCTGGAGGGTGCCACAAAACACCATCAGCATTGTGGTCGGAGAAGTGGTGCAGGCCATCATCGAAGAATACCTGGAGGAGCTCCTCCAGTGCCCCTCCACTGAAGAAGAATGGAAGAAAGTTGCAGAGCAGTGGTATCAGAGGTGGAACTTCCCCCACACCGTTGGAGCCATCGATGGGAAGCACGTGGCCTGCAAAACTCCAGCCAAGTCGGGGTCCACTTATTTCAACTACAAGGGCTTCTTCAGCATCATCCTCTTCGCCATGGTCGATGCTGACTACAAGTTCATGTACATCGACGCTTCAGGCAACGGGTCAGCTTCAGATGCCCAGGTATACAACGCCAGTCACTTCAAGGAGGGGCTGGAACGCAACCTCATCATGGGCTTCCCAGATCCAGACCCCCTGCCCAACGACACGCAAGATATGCCCTACTTCATCGTGGGGGATGATGCCTTCTCCCTCACAACCTACCTCATGAAGCCCTACACTTCCAGACTCCTCACCCGTGAAGAGAGGATCTTCAACTACAGGCTGTCCAGGGCAAGGCGGGAGGTGGACAACGCCTTTGGCATCCTGGCCAACAGGTTCCAGGTACTTCTCACCACCATGCAGCATCGCCCACAGACCGTGAGGAACATCGTGGAAGCTTGCTGCATCCTGCACAATCTCATGCGCATCCGCTACCCAGTCTTGCAGAACAGGCTCGTGGACCTCCAACAAGGCAATGGGGACATGGAGCCTGATGAATGGAGGCAAGGGCGAAACCTGATAGACACTAAGGATGTGCAAGGCCCCAACAGAGCTTCACGTGAATGGAAGAAGCAGCACAACCTCCTGAGACACTGGTGCAACTCCCCAGCTGGAGCAGTGGAGTGGCAAGAAAGGATGATAGATGATTCATGGATGCTTCCTTCAGCCTGTCTCATCACACTGATGAGATTGGGCCATGTATGTTGGGTGGGCCTACAAAGAACAGGGCATTTAATAAAGAGTTGTGTTTATGTTGACATGTGTGGATGAATGATTACATTATTATTGATAATAAAGGGCCATAGGTGTGGCACCTGGGAGGGTGGACCATACAGTCCCACTATGCTTCCACTGGAGGTTTATCTATCCCACAGCTATTACCCATCCCAAAGGTATCCCTGCCCATCCCACAGCTATTAGCCATCCCAAAGGTATCCCTGCCCATCCCACAGCTATTACCCATTCCACAGGTATCCCTGCCCATCCCACTGCTATCTTAACCCATCCCACAAACATGCAAAGGCTTAAAATAAATGAAGCAAGTGTGTGAAGCAAAAATAATCTTTATTAATAACAAGTTGTAAAAGAAAAATGACCCAAGTCAAGTGTCCAAAGCAAAAACAAAGTCAACAGGTAGCCACCCAATCTCTGGCACTCTTCTTGGTCACTCGGAGGCGTGCCCAGTCTCAGGGGTGAAGGGTCCAGGTTCTGTGGAGGTAGATGCTGCTGGAGTGCTGGTCTGAAGCGCCACTGGGGTACCTGGCCCCAAGAGGACAACAGGAGACGGTGTGTTGAGGAAGCTCTCAGACAGCTGGCTCAGCCCCGTGATGTTGAGAGCCCTTCCTCCATGACATGGGGTGTCAGCCCCAATACCGATGACAGATGTACTGAGGCCAGGCTTGGCTGTGGGGTGGAGGAAGGAGCAGTGTAGTGGGGCTGTCTGGTCTGCAGCAGGGTGAGGTCTGCCATCGGTAGCATCAGTGGCGTGGGTGGCATCGTTGGTGTGGGTGGCATCGGTGGAATCAGTGGAACCGGTGGCGTCCGATGTACCTGTGCCTGGACTGGGAAGGGCTGCCTGTGCTGCTGGACCTCCTGGTAGCCGTAGCCTTGGTAGGGTAGGGCCTGTGGAAAGCCTTGGAGGGGCAGTGACATCACCTGGGGTGAAGGAGCAGGCTTGGACTGGGTAGAAGCAGGTTCATCTGGGTCTGGAGGGTTGTGAAGAATATCGATGATCCTGTCCTTCATCACCTGGTACTGGGGTTCTGCCATGTTCATGAGGGTCTGGTTGACATAGGTGAGGAAGGGCCTGCGGTTGGAGAATGGGGCGTCGGTGTGTACCAGCTGAGAGAGGAGATCTACGCTGCTCCTGATGGTGTCTCTTGTCTCCAGCAGGACAGTGTGGCTCTGCCCCTCCGGTTTGCCTCTCTGCCTTTCTGTGGAGGTGGAGCTGGGGGTGGATGCGGGTTGGGCTGTGGTGGAAGTGCCCTCTCCTTTCTCCCACTGCGTCAGGGGGTCCTCCACGCGCTCCGCCACAGGTAGTACAGCTGTCCGGGGGGTCTCCATCGTGGCACGCTCCACAGATACCTGCCTGGACACAGGAGCTGACTCTTTGCCAGAAGATGACTGGCTCTCAGCAGCCTGCCTGAGGGAGAGAGTTGTGAGAGGGGCTGCTCCTCGGTGGCGGATCTCACCCTACAAGAAGCTGCACTTGGCCATCACGTAGGTCTCTCTGTCCGTCAGCTTGACCGCGGCCTTGCCAGATTTCTTGAGGTGCAGCTTCCCGTGCCAGGTGTGCATGTGCTTCCACCAGCCGAGGAGCACCTCCAAAGTGTAGCCCAGGCTCTCCGCCTTCACTCTCCAAGCAGCCTGCTTCCTTTTGGTGTCGTGATAGAGCCTGTGTCCCTTCTTCCATAGATACTCTTTCTCCCTCAGCCACTCCTGCACCTCCTCCTCATGTTCCTCTTCTATGTTGTATTGCCTCCTCTCCCGTTCACGCGTCTGCCTCTTCCTCCCTTTGGCAGGGCTATATGGGCCCTCATCAGAGGGGCTTCGAGGTTGTAGGGGCTGTTTCTCCACACCACCACCAGCAGCAGCAGCAGCAACAACAGTAGCAGCAAAAGCAGCACCAGCAGCACCAGAAGGACCAGGATCACCAGCAGGACCAGGAACACCAGCAGGACCAGGAGCACCAGCAGGACCCGGAGCAGCGCCAGCAGAGTAAGCACCAGCAGGACCAGCAGGATGAGGAGCAGCGCCAGTAGAGTAAGCACCAGCAGAAGCACCAGCACCAGGAGCAGCGCCAGCAGAGTAAGCACCAGCAGAAGCACCAGCACCAGGAGCAGTGCCAGCAGAGTAAGCACCAGCAGAAGCACCACCACCAGAAACAGCATCAGCAGAGTAAGCACCAGCAGAAGCACCACCACCAGAAGCAGCATCAGCAGAAGCACCACTCCAGAAGCAGCATCAGCAGAAGCCCCAGCACCAGAAGATCGAGGCCCGGCAGCAGAAGCCCCAGCAGAAGCAGAGTCAGGGCCAGGGGGTGGGAGGGTGGCCCTGTCCCTCTTGCCAGGGCTGGCAGCAGATGGCAGAGGCTTCAGTTTCTTCCCCATGGTTGTTGGGTTGCTGGCTGGCTGGCAGGCTGGCAAGCTATGTCTGGAAGCAGGTCTTTCCTCAGAATGGTGATCTGCTTGGGAGCTGCTTCCCTTTATATCCGCGGGGCTGATGCAATGCATCCTCCCCGCATGCGCAGTGAACGCTAGGCATCCGCTAGGCTTCCGCTAGGCTTCTGTTCTGCATCCGCTTCATCCGCTCGGCATCCACTCGGCATCCGCTTCATCCGCTCGGCATCCACTCGGCATCCGCTCTTTCCATTCCGCGTCCGCTTTGCTGCGCTCCCCCAGAAGCCTTGCGGATATGCCATCTGCTCTCATCCGCTTCCATCCGCTAGGCTTCCGTGGAGCATCCGCTTTCCATCTGCCCTACGTCCTCCCTCCGTCCATTCCTTTCCGTGTTGTCCACTCTGGTTTTGCAAATTTTTGCCCCTTTTGAGAGCGGATAACGGATGGAACATTTTTCTCGGCCGCTGTGTCCTTTTTACAAACGTTTTGCATCCATCGGCCAGTGTGACAGGGCCTTAAGCAATAGAAATTTTGGGCTAAACTGTGGTCGTAGGTTGACTATTTTTACTTCCTTTACAGGAAAGCAACTTTATACAAAATGCAAAAAAACAGTAAAATCATATAACTGATTTTAAGTTAAAATTAAATTTTTAATTTTAAACTTAAGAAATAAGAATAGTTGAGTTTAGCAATGCCATTCACCACACCTTAATTTTCTATGCTTGCAGACTATTCATGCTTTGATCATGTCCATAGATTGTCTTAAGTTCTTACCTGTTTTGTGTGAAGGATGTTGCTAACGCCAGACAACTATGAGTTTCTGTCTTTCTATTCTCAACCCATTCAATTCTTCCTTCATAATAACAGAGTTGGAAGGAACCTTCGAGATATTCTAGTCCAGGGGTTGCCAACCTTTTGGACCTCAGGGATCACCAAACTCATAATTTTACATCCCACGAACCACTAATATGAATTTTGACTGACAGTGGCTTGCTGACATTGGTCGGAAAGTCGGTCCCATATTGCAGAGCTGCCGTAATCACAGGACTGGCCCTTTGTTCATCCCAGAGCAGCTGCTCCTCCACCTGGGTGCACTAGGAGGAGCTGCTCCAGGATGACCAAAGGGATAGTCCTGTGACTACTGCAGCTCTGGAATATGGGATCGACTTTCTCACCAACGTCAATAAGCCACCCCAGGGTGGATTTCCCTTCCCCACCATTGGTCTTACCTTCCAGTTCCAGTTCATGTGGCTCTATTCAAGGGCCAGTGGATGGGCAGGTCATGTAGGTGACGCAGCCTGGATTAATAGCTTTGGGGGAGTGCTTTGGGGGGGACATTTCTCTGCAGACCACCAAAATTTTCTCATGGACCACCAGTGGTCCCCGGCACACTAGTTGGCGACCACTATTCTAGCCCAATTCACTGTTCAGGAAACCTGTTATCAAACTGCTCAGGAAACCCTGTACCATTTCAGACAAATGGTTGTCCAATCTATTCTTAAATACTTCCAATGTTTCCAACTTCTGGAGGTAAGTTGTTCCCCTGTTTAATTGTTCTAACTGTCAAGAAATTTCTGCTTAGTTCTAGATTGGTTATCTCAATTAGTTTCCATCCATTGCTTTTTGTCCTGCCTTCAAGGTGTTTGGAAAATAGTTTGACTCTTGCCTTTTTTGTGGCATAAGATATTGGAACACTGCTTACTTATCATGTCACTGTATGTACTTTTCAATCCAATCCCATTCCATCTGAATGACCAAACCAGTTCAACATACTTCCTTTTTAATGGGTCCCTCATTTTGGTAAAAAAAATTTATTCATTCAGGAAATATTGGCTCTTGACACCTTTCTATCTGTTTATTTTAACATAATACTTCTTAAAACTTGCATCTTCACTGCATTAAACTTTTATTTATTCCTATGTAACCAATTCCCACTTCCACATAATACAGTGGGTGCAGAAGGATATTCATACATAGAGCCATTTTTTCTTTCTCCAACAAATATTATTTTCTCACCACATTCTACATCATACTGACCACCATTCTATTATTTGCATGTCTTACTTTTTTCTTCTATTTCCCCATCTTTGATAAACACATTATGAAGAGACACAGGTCAATCTACATGTTCCATTCTCAGTCACATATCTGTAACTTGAAATCACTCCCTCCATTGCCCTATAAAACACAACTGCCTTGGTCTTTGATCCATTAATTTTCAGAACAATTCCCTCGTTGCATCATACTAGGTAATTAACATTTGCTGCAAATCATTTATATTTTCATTCAACTGTAAGACATCATGAGTATAAATAGGGGACATACATTTATGCCTCCAATCAACACACTGCTATTGTGCCTAGCAATACTCCAAATATATTTATCACTAAAAATATTAACCAATATTATTCCTTGCTTAGTTTTAATGCCATTTTCTATTTTTTGTCAAGTATGCTTTATCTCCATCAAAAATTTCTCTTACCGCAATGTGCAATTGCAAGTAGCCCTCAACTTATGTCCACTTGTTCAACAACTGTTCAAAGTTATGGCCGAGTTGAATGAAGGAGGTTACAACCTATACCCCAAAGCTATAGGCCTTGCAGCACCCCTCGTGGGCATAGGGGCTGAAATAGAAGCCTGGGGCCTTCAGTAGTCCCAGCTAGCTTCCGCTATCTCCCAAATCTCAACTTTCACACTGATATTCCACTTCCACTGAGAAATGGCACCCATAATAGCGAGAAATTGGATCAAGAAAAAAGCCTGATATGGCGAGATCTCCCTGGATAACTTATGCAAAGGGAAAAAATAGCTGAAGCGCATGGCACATGACAGATCCTATGGAGCACAGGCATGTCGTGGCAATTGGTGGCTAGCTGTGTTGTGGGTGTTGGCCAGCATTTCTCAGCAGACATTGCAGGCTAAGGCTGAAATCAAGATCTGGAAGTTAGCTGGTTGGGACTGAAGGTCCAAGGCATGTTCTTCATCCCCAGCAGTGCTGCCAATGAGTACCACTACGCAGGACAATTTTAATGCCACCCACTCATTAATGTCACTTAACATTATTTTTTCACTGAGCCCCCTGGATTGTACAATTATTTAAACCATTTTACCTCCTCTCTCTATGTCTCTCTGTCTCCTCTGTCCTCTCTCTCTCTCTCTCTCTCTCTCTCCCTCCCTCCCTCCCTCTGTCTGTCTGACTGACTGACTCTCTCCCCCCCCCTCTCTCTCTCTCTCTCCCTCTCTCTCTCTCTCTCTCATTCTTCGATACTCACCATTTGTTGGAACTTTACATGCAATGTTCCCCAAACAAAGATTCTTATTTTTATATGCATCCTACACCAACCTAGGTGACACAGTGACACTAATTCATACTGAGATACTGTACATTTCTGCCTTTCAATCAAATTAATATATATACTAAATTTTCACCAACTTCGTATTCATTGTTTTTCTGCTTTTCTTTCATTTGTTCAACAATTTAATTCATACTGAACTGAGTTATCCATCAAAGTTTTGGTAACTTGAGTGCTTCACATAATTATTCTTTGTAAGAAACAATGTGTGGTTTATCACCCACACTCATCACACACTCCATTCCTTGCAAACAATAAGGACAGCACCGAACAGATTCAGCATACTTGGGGGTTAATATGTCACAAATACAACCAAATCCTAGTTTTGCCCAAAGCTCACATAACATTATGCAATATTTGGGATCTTTAATCTTGGAGGTCAACATACCGTTGCTGATTCATATCAATTAGGAGCATGTACAATATAGAAATGCACATTCAGGATTTTTTTTAAAAAAGCACATACATGAAGATACAATATGATTAAAAGCAAAGGTTCTGAAATCAAATGGTGCATAAAAAACAATGGAAAATTTCTGCAAGTTAATTTTTTTCTAATTAGGTTGATGTTAATTTTCATGAAAATGAAGTCATGACTAGTGTCCTTTTTGAATCTTCTTTATATCTGTGTAGCATCTACAGCAGGGTTGTCAAACTGGCGGCCCGTGGGTCAGATGATCACATGCAGGCCACACCCACCCAACTCTGCAAAGAGAAAAAAAGTCACGTCACGGCAACATGACGCCGCAAGCTTGATACCTGTGATCTAGATGCATCCACACCCAAAGTGATTATTCATAAGGAACTATAAAGCAGAAACACTCAGTCTTTTGTTCCTGAAGTCCACTACAGGAATGAAGAATTCTTTATTCCACAAATTGAGTTTTTGCAGTTTGCATGAATAAAAACAATATCTGTGTACGCCAATGACAACATGAAAGAAAAGCTTTGCTGCATATGCAACGGATCAAACTCCCCAGGGTAGAAATGCAGGTAGTCTTTTAATTAAATCAATCTTCCCCAATCTGTTGGCTAGCAAAACAAACAAAGACCATGTTAGATTGGTGCTTCAAGGCCTTCATTAGCTCCCTGTCAGCTCCCAAGTGCAATTCAACACACTGGTTTTAACCTTTTGCAGCATTTCATGGCTTTGCACTAAATTGCCTGAAGGTTTTCTCTAGCTGGAATTGATCTATCCAATTTGCACATCCAAGGATAAAGTGTTTGTGGTTCCTTGCTGTTCTGAAGACTGGAAAATTGAGACCCACAGGTACTTCTCAGTGAGGCGTCTCTGTTGTAGGGCAAAGCCTTCCACTGACAATCAGTTTAGCCTTGATACTATACTTTATGGTTTTCCATAAGCTTTTAAAATTAAAGTTCTATGGAGAGCTTAGAATAATTTAAATGATGCTACAGGTTTATCAATATTGCTTTACTGGTGGTATTTTACTATTCATTTTATATTATGGATACTTTGTTGTGTTTTATCATAAATTTGCTGCATTGGTGATTTCTATCTGATTATGGTTAACAAGTGAGAATCTGTGATAGCAATGAGTATCTCTTTAGTAAATGATCTGCTGCCCTTCAATTGTTTTAATTTTCCAGTCACTTCACCACTAACACCTATGTTGTTTGTTTTTGAAAGAAAGCTGATTATTTTCTGCAGTTCCACATATTTGAACAGGACAACATTGAAGAAGACAGTCCTCACAGTGTTATTTGAATAAATGGGACAACACCTGTACAATGAGATGCACGTAAAAATCGTAGCATCCATTTCTGTAAATTAAGGCAAACTGAGATGAAAAGAAGCATTTAAGGCATCAAGTCCAACCTTCAGCTCAGCGTAGGCATCCAAAGTAAAGCATCTCTGACAAATGGCTGTCGAACCTCTACTCAAATACATGTAGTGAAAAGGAGGCCACACTTCTCTGTATAATTGGTTCTACTGTCAACCGCTCTTACTGCTACAATGCTTTTTTTCAACATGCAATCACAATCTGCCTTCCTATAACTAACTTCCATTATTGAATGTCTTACTTTGTGACCTTCTTCTGGGTGACATCCTTTCAAATACTTGAAAGTGGTAATCCATCCCCCACCCATTCTTTTCAACTATAAATATTCCCAGATAATTCAATTTCTCTTTTGTTCTAGCCTCCTGAGCACCTTCATTTCACTTTCCTTGGTGCTCTCTGAGCCCGACTGTTTTCTGGCAGTTTATTAAATCAAATAAGAAAAATGGCAAAACTTAAACCAAGAGTTGTTCTAATATAATAAACTGACTTTTAAGAGGCCACAACATTATAATTGAGATTCACATTAAAACTCTTAAATTTATCCACTTGCATGTACCTAAAAGTAGAAATTGTTCTTATTGTGGTTCCATCAATCAGAATCTTCTTGATACTGATTGAATGAAACTCACATTTGCATAATTTAATAAAGATTTGGGGTGTGAATTCTGCATCTCCCAATTCACATCCAATATAAAAATTTAAGAGGTGTGTCTCTTAGTGTTGCTGTTATTAACTAATAATAGAAACTGAAAAACCATCAAATATAGCTTGGTCAGGTAGAGGAAGGTAATATTACTTCCTTCACTGTCCTGTAAGCTACACATTACCCCTATACCTACAGTACTATGATAGTTTATTAAATGAGCTACTAAGAGTTCAATTTTAAGCATCCATATGCAAGAGAGGTTTGTATCAGTTAAGATTAAAAACTGTGTTTCATCAGTCTAGAATCTGAGAAGGTATTTCTTTTGTCTCAACTTTTAACAAATCTACTACACATCAGAGATATTATATTCCAGCTATCAATAGAATTATAAGATTCAACAATCCAGGTTTTTTTCTCTCTCTCCCTCTCTCTCTCTCACACACACACACACGTACTATATGACATCCATCATGTAATACATGTGATGGTGTGCAAGGATGATTTGCTAATTCAATATGCTTCCATAAGCTAAGGGAAATGTTTTAATTGCACATGGAATGGATAGGGAAGATTTACTTTTCAATTCCCTGGTTTAACTTATAATAACATTCGAACTCTTAACATTGTAAAAAATAGGCTGGAAAAAAATAATTGACTTATGTCTAAGTATTTACCCATACTCTTGATACTCTTATTGGGATGATGATGATTATTTTTGTTGCTTTGCATATCCATGATTACCTTTATTGTCAGAGTACAACATGTGTACAATGAGATTGGCTGAGCCTCCCACCTCCAGCACAACTCACAGTGAGGACAGCAGTCCCTAACCAGTCCCAATCTTATGTGACCTTGTTGCACAATGTGCCGGTCCCACAAGTTTGTCAAGTTTGACTCCATTTAGGAGTCTGACAGCCCACGGGTAGATACTGTTCTTCAGCCTGTTCGCGCAGCTGGCTATGCTGGCTATATCTCCTACCCAATGGTAGGAGAGTGAAGAAGTGCTGACTGGGATGTGAGTCGTCCTTGAGAATTTTCCTCACTTTTCTAAGGCAGCAAGCCCTGGCGAGGTCATCTAGTGGTATCATGGAACAGCCCACGATATTTTGTGTTGTGCTTACCAATGTTTTTCTATCCGCGGCTCTCAAACTAGCATCCATTGAGAGCTTCTGCACTGGAGACAATTTCCTTGTGTGTCCTACTACACTTAGCCAATAAAGAATTCCATTCCATTCCAATTCCCATTCCATTAGAAATGCATTAGAATTATTGCTTATAGATATTGGAGAACCGGCATTTGCAAAAAACAGTCCCTGATGATGGTCACATCAGAAACATCAGCAGCCTGACCAAAACCTATGTAGCATACCTGTAACCTGTGTAAAGGGTCCCCACCTCTTATCACATCAAGATAACACTGAGAAAGAATTCCATAACCTATCTGAATCCCTAACATTGTCATTTCCACTTGATATAAACTAGAAAACATAACCTGAAACTCTTCACCCGACAAAAGTTTAGTAGTATCTCCCAAACAAAAAGCCATACATAATATTGCAACCAAAAGTTAAAAAGAGGTTCTTATTAAATATACTTAATAACACATTAAAATTTAGTGACATTTAATTTTCAACTTGATCTCAATCACTTTTATCTTGTCCTCCTAATTGTAGAGTGCAAGCTATGTTTCTCAACATCTCCACATACAAACACACATAAAGGACTGCGCACACCTAATATATGCAACATAGAACTAGGTGGTCATTCTCTATATACAGAAATTTAATGTTTATTTTATGTACATAATTAATGCATAAACTGTAACTATCTAATAACTTTAAATGATTTGTTTAGACACGGGCGAATACTATTGATTAATAAGAATAAAACACACAGCTCAGTGTTTTTTGCAAGAGTTCAGGAAGTTAAGTTTTTATGTCTCTGAAGTTCATTGTACTGTGTTAAAAGAGGCAAATCCTGAAACTCTAACTGCAGTGTAGCTGACACAAAAGCTATTATAAAAGAATCTGTTGCCTCCCATTTCTGCTCTAAATCCTTGATTTATTTGGGGAGACAGAGAACAGACTGAAAAGCTGCCATTTTAAATACTCCAGACAGAATAAGTACAATATAGGTCACCCTATCACTGCCTGCTATTTACTGAGGGAGGACTAAGCAAAATGTGTCATCAAGCAATTTACACCTGCATTTTTATTAATATATATGACCTTTAGGAAACTTCAAAGTGGATTTTTCCAAAGCACCTTTTCTGGATGAATCTATAGGAAGATGCAAAATTGGAAGCCCTCAAAAATGAAGGAATTATGAAAAAAAAATTGAAAAGCATGTGTGCTGGGCAAGTCGTGTACAATTTACTGCTAGAAAGAGAACATTTTGATCACATGAAAAATATCAGTGTATATGCACAGGTGGTTATGTAAAGCTAATTACTCACAATGACATCTATGGAATCTTTACGCCTCTCACAATCTTGTAATGATTAGTTAGGCCTGGCTTCTAAAATTGTGTTTTTAAAAATATATAAACCATGTCATATTTCTTTTCAAAATATCTTTCTTAACCACTGAGTATTTTTTTAATGAATTTGCTGCTATTATTCTGTAATGATACTTTCTTTTCATGTTTTACATCACTTGTTCACCTTTCAAATATTTGTTTAAGTTTGTATACTTATATTTGCTCTAATGTCATCTGTGAAGAGGGGAGCTTTTTTTAAATAAACATTACTTTTTAAATAAACATTAATAGTAACATTATAAACATACAGAAGTATTTTGAAATAGGAAGTTAAAGATGAGAAAGCGGAGAAATACACAATGAACAAAATTAATATTTACCTGACAGCAAAAAAAACTTTGTTCATATTCCAAAGGTATTAGATGCTGAGTTAACAATTCTAACTAACTCACAACCTGATAACTTCTAGATTTCTAGTCATTGTTTCCATCACTTATGTGTGTTCTAAAAGTTGCCCATATCACACACAAAATTGAAGCCAACCCCGCTCCAAAAACAAGCAGGCGAGCACTAATATCACTATAGTAAAGCCTTATAATAAATTTGTTTTACTGCATACCAATATGTTCTGGCAGAGTGGGTCACTCCAGGTTGCCTATATTAAATACTAGCTGGATACCTGTGCTTCGCAACGCAAGTGTGATTGGGCTATGCAGGAAAAATTCGGTTCACAATCCATTGGCTCTGTGGTAGTCAGTGATTGAAACACATAAGGGAACGTCTAACTCCTTAGCATCAGAGCATATTAATATAAAGCAACTGGAAGTTGGATCAGAGTTCTTTTCAGGTGGGGAGGGGAAGTAGAACTCCTTAGCATCAGAACATGTTAATTACTGTATAAGAAATACTAATGAGCTGATGATCATTATGAAAATTCCTTTCTTAGTGAGCACCTAGAAGCCAAGAACATATGTGCCAAATTTCAAGTTTGTAGGCTTTACGGTTCTGGAGATTTTGTGATGTGCGTGAGTGGTACTTGGCTTTTATATTTATAGATTGTCGTCATGCAGATGGCCAAGAAATCATGTTTTGACTATTGTGAACCTCACTCTCTGGAATAGCATCCCCCAAAGGACAACATCCTCACTCCTAGGGTTCTGGAAAGCTTGAAAACCTGTCTTGGGGCCCAGACTTGGTGCTGATGCATTATCATTTTACTAGGGCCGGTGTTTTATTTCTGTGCCTTTAAGATTATTTTGGCCTGGGCTGTCCATTTTGTTTGATGTTTTTATTTGTTTTTATAATTTTCTAGTTCCTTATGCCAAATAATAAAACAGAGCAACATGAAATAAAACTGCTGGATGCATCTGAAATGTTGAGAACCCTCTGCAATGTAAAGAATATCATAAAATGGCTGCTAGGGGAGGAACAGACAAACACTTATTAAATATTTTCAATAATAAAATCTGAAGGACAAATAATACCAGATGATCATCAAGAAAGGAAATATTGGGCACCATGTTCCTGAGCTGAGTCATTCTCCATGAACCTTGACCCAATACCAAAAGAATTTATTCCAGAAAATACAGAAAGAAAATAATCAATAATAAGTCAGAGTTAAGCTTTCTGCAAAGCCCATTATTGATTAATGAATCCACACATGGTTACCATCCATGAGCTACCACAGTTCTCCTCCTCCAATGTCAAAAATGGAAATGTAATTGATCTGACAGCCACTGGCAATCTTTCCTGTTCATTAATTGGCCAGTCTAACCTTCCCCATACTAAGATTTCACAATATACTACAACAATCTAAAAATGGAAATGAATATGTGCAAATCTCCCACACCTGCCATGTATAAAGCTAATGAGATGAGAATTACAATTAGGAAGAAATACTTTTGATAAATAAATGTTAAAAATAATAATGTTCATTATTTCATAAAACATTTAAGTGGAATGAACAAGGTTGCTTATTTTGAATAATGCACAAAACACGGATTTAATTTTCAAGACAGCCACTTTCATTTCTTAGTTCCCATTTACTTTGATCCTCTTCATAAAAAATACTGGTTCAGAGTTTTGGGATGAAACAAATCAAGTCACTTGCACATAGAGCCTTCTCGCTTCATTTTTTTTTTAAACTTATTTTTCACACTGATCCAAAATTCAGGGACACAAATTGTTGTAAGTGCCAGAAAATACATCATGAATTGCTCCTTCATAAGAAATACTGGTTCAGAGTTTTGGGATGTAACAAATCAAATCACTGCACACAGAGCCTTCTCGCCTTATTTTTTTTTTAACTTATTTTTCACACTGATCCAAAATTCAGGGACACACATTGTTATAAGTGCCAGAAAATACATCATGAATTGCTCCTTCTTGGTAACAATGAAAATTCCACCTATCAGTTTAGCATCAAATTCATTCATTGAAATGTACATTTCTATACACACTCCAAAAGACTATGAAATTATTAATACATGCTCTACTAACAGATATATGCTAGAGGAGCAAACATTTCTAGCCATGGTGCTGTAGTGGCTAGAATGCAGTACTGCAGGCTAACTCACTACTCACGCCAAGAGTTAGATTCTGACTGGCTCAAAGTTGACTCAGTCTTCCATCCTTCCAAAGTCGGTAAAATGAGGACCCAGAATACTGAGGGCAATATGTTGGCACTGTAAAACTGCTTAGAAAGGACTGCAAAGCACTATGAAGTGGTATATGAGTCTAAGTACGATTGCTATTTCTAGGTGAAGCAAAACGCAACTATTTATAGTCAGTCACTTGATCATCAATATCCAATAAATGTATCCTAAATGATCAAGAGATAACAGCTGCTATAATATGAATAGGCGTTTTGTCTATTTCAGTTGAATTAGAAACAAACTCTCCCCCCCCCAAAATAATTTTTCAACACAAATTTTTAAAAAGGACAAAGATAAGATAGGAGTGGTAAACATTTAGGCACGTAGTAGGTAGCAGTAGCATAATGATGTTTTCGCTACCATACTGTTGACAGCCAGTTTTTTTACCCCAAATCAAGTAGCTCTAAGACAGACTTCTTTAATCTAGCAGAATTCAAAGAATAATAAGAATTGGAAGGGACCTTGGAAGTCTTCTAGTCCACCCCCCTGCTTAAGTAGGACACCCTGTTCCCTTTCGGATAAATGGCTGTCCAGTCTCTTCTTAAAAGTCTCCAGTAATGAAATACCCAAAACTTCTGGAGGCAATTTGTTCCAATGTCAAATAGAATAGAATAGGGTAGGGTAGGGTAGGGTGGGGTAGGGTAGGGTAGGGTAGGGTAGGGTAGGGTAGGGTAGGGTAGAGTAGAGTAGAATAGAATAGAATAGAATAGAATAGAATAGAATAGAATAGAATAGAATAGAATAGAATAGAATAGAATAGAATAGAATAGAATAGAATAGAACAGAACAGAACAGAACAGAACACTTTATTGGCCAAGTGTGATTGGACACACAAGGAATTTGTCTTGGTGTAAATACTCTTCAATGTACATAAAGAAAAGGTACATTCATTTAGAATCAAGAATCATAATGTACAACACTTAATGATAGTCATAGGTACAATCAACAATCAAATCATACTACGAAACAGTCAAGTGGGAGGAGGTGGATGATAAGGAGTGGTAAGAAGATTAACAGTAATAGTAGTGTACACTTTGTAAATAGTTGAACAGTATTGAGGGAATTATTTGTTTAGCTTTTGGGAAAAAAGTATTCCTGTCTCTAGTTGTTCTGATGTGCAGTGCTCTATTTCTCCATAGTTCTAAGGTTGCTTCATTTGGATGACTACATCAAGGAACATTGGCTGAAATCACTCCCTTTAGCTCTATTTTTCTATTATTCAACCAAAACTTCACTGCATTTAACAATACTTAAAAGTTGAGCATATGGTGGTAGCAATTAAAAATGAACCTTGTTTGCTTTAAGATAGGTCATAGTTTCTGTAGAATTTCTACATGTGATTTGCTATTTTCACAATCTTCAATAATGTTCAACCAAAATTATCCATTAATTATAAAAGCTTATATCTTAGGTTTTCTCTTTCTGTTCATTACTGAGCAGTCTTAGCTTGTAGTCTGTGGTAATACAGACCAACTATTAGCAAAATAATTTATGACATCCTAAAAACTACTTTCTTGCTATGGTCAAAACTCATAAAATATGCATATCAAATTTGAAGTAAGCTAAAAAGAAACAGATAGTAGAATAGCATTCATTAGGGTACTGTTGGCAAAGAGTACTATTTGAAATATAGGACCATACCAAATAATCATAATCATTATACAGTAAAAAGGGCATTGGTACTTACCTGACATGCCCGTTCTCTTTGAGCTGTAAAGAGCATCCAGTAGTGCGAGGTGCTTCAATCTCTGCATGTCTAGGCTGGGCTTAATTTGTGGAACACTCCTCCTCCTCCACGCTCCACTCCTCCTTCCCAGCATTCCCCAGTTTTGGCGAAGACGAGAGAAATAACTACCCTCGTCCTCAATGTCCTAACAATTTGTTGACCAAAATAGGACCCCACCAGATGGAAAAAAAGGGTGGGGCTGGATGCTCTTCACAGCTCAAAGAGAATGGGCGTGCCAGGTAAGTACCAACGCCCTTTCTCCCATAAGCTGTTCAGAGCATCCAGTAGTGGGACATACCAAAGCTTGGCCTGTCCTACGGGAGGGACTCCGTCTGGTCTGGAATCTCCTCCTGGTCCCTGTGGACCCATTGCAGAACTCTTCTGCCAAAGGAGGCCTCAGCGGATGCAAACACATCTATTTTATAATGCCTAATGAATGGCGATGGAGAGGCCCAGGTTGCGGCTCGACAAATTTCAGTTATTGGTGCCTGTGTGGCCCATGCTGCCAATGTTGCGGTGCTCCTGCTGAATGAGCTGTTATGCCCCTGGGCACCTGCAGGAATTGAGACTGATATGTTTTCACTATTGCGGCCCGTAGCCAATGGCCTATTGTAGAAGGTGACACCTTGCATCCCTGAGTGTTGGGCTGAAAAGACACAAATAAGGCTTCCGTTTTTCTGAAAGCCGCTGTGCGGTTGATATATATTTGCAATGCTCGACTCACATCAAGCCTATGCCATTGTAGTTCCAACCCTTGGGATGGTCTGGGACAAAAATTAGAAAGTATTAGCTCTTGTGCCCTATGAAAAACAGAGTTAATTTTGGGTATAAACATAGGATCAGGATGAAGGACCACCCAGTCAGAATGGAAAACACAAAAATCTTGCTTGATAGACAAAGCTGCAATCTCCGAAATACGACGAGCAGAAGTGATCGCTACAAGGAAAACTACCTTATATGTCAAAAATTGGAGACTTGATGATTTCAAGGGTTCGAAAGGGCCCTTAGTGAGTGCAATGAGGACCTTGTTAAGGTCCCAGGTGGGATAACGGTGCACCGCTGGAGGGCGTAAACTTGTGACACCTCGAAAACGTCATATGCATGGATTATGGGAAAGAGATAGTATTCCTTCACAAGTGAGGACTGATGCCAAGGCTGCCAGCTATCTTTTCAATGTATTAGGTGATAATCCCTTGTCAAGTCCCTCTTGCAAAAACTCTAGGATTTGAGCCACAGATGGAGAGATGGGATCAAATCAAGACTCGGTACACCATTTGCAGAAACTGGAGCATGTGGCATTGTAAATGCGAGTTGTTGAGGGACGTCTGGCAGCTTGGATAGTGGTGATAACTCTGTTGGAAAACTTTTCGCTCTTCAGACAAGTTCGCTCAACCTCCAGACGGTCCAGATGAGGGTCTGGAAGTTGAAGGGGTCCCTGGGTTAGCGAGACCCTGGTTGGTAGAATTCTCCATGGTGTTGATACAGATAGACTGGGGAGGTCTACAAACCATGGCCATCCGGGACAGCAAGGAGCTACTAATAGTAGTTCCGCCCTCACGTCTAGCAGTTTCTGGATGACCTGGGGAACCAGTGGAAGTGGCGGGAATGCATACAGAATTCCCGGGGGCCAACAATAGTGGAGCGAATTGAAGTTCTCCACGCCTTGCGAGGAGTATCTGAAAAAAAATCTCAGGAGCTGAGTATTGAGGGGGGAAGCGAACAGGTCCATCACTGACTGTCCAAATGTCCTGACCGCCTCTTGAAACAGGGTCGGATGGAGGCGCCACTCCGATTGATTGATCGTGGCCCTGCTCAGCCAGTCTGCCTGTGTATTTGACAGACTCAAAATGTGCTCTGCTCTGATGGAAAGTAGGTTGCTCTCCGCCCAATGACTCAAGCGCTCCGCTTCTCGCATGAGATGTTTCAACTGTGTGCCCCTGTTTGTTTATGTGAGCTTTGGCTGTTATGTTGTCGGTCAATATCAGTATGTGCTGATTGCATGCATACCTGTGGAAGGAAGCTGGGGAGACCCAGGTGTACTGCTCAAAGCTCCAGCCAGTTTATGCTGCACGACTGTTCTATGGTGGACCAGCGGCCTTGGGTTGTGAGCAATTGAACATGTGCTCCCCATCCAAATAGGCTGGCATCGGTGGTGATGGTATGTCTGTGTGGCCCCATGAAGAGGCAGCCTCTGTTGATGACAGGTCTGATCCACCAGAGGAGAGATATGAGGACCTCTGAAGGTACCTTGACCTTGTATTTGGAGTTGCTTCGCCCAGAGCGCTGGTACGGGAGCAGGAACCACTGGAGGGATCTTGGGGAGCCGGGCCCAAAGGATGATAGAGATACATGAGATCATCTTGCCGAACAATTTTAATAGTTTCGCTAGGGGCACCCTCTTAAGACCCCTGATCTCCTTGATTAATTGCTGAATGCTATTTAGTCTATCTAATGACAAGTAAACTTTGCCTTCCACCGTATCTATGACTGCCCCCAGATGGGTTAACTGAGTCAATGGTGTTAAATGACTCTTTTTCCAATTTATTGAGAACCCGTGTTATTGTAGGGATTGTAATGTGTTCTGATTATCTTTGACTGCTTGATGAGCGGAAGATGACAAAATCAAGATATCATCATGATAACACTGGAGTCGTATGGGGATATCATGGAGATGAGCAGCTAGCGCTGCAAGAACCTTCGTGAAGATCCTGGGGGCATCGTGAGGCTAGTCCGAATGGAAGGGCCACATATTCAAAATGGTGGTTATTACAACAGAATCTCAGAAATTTATAGTGGGAAGGCTGAATAGCAATATGTAGGTACGCCTCCATCAGGTCTATGGATGTGAGGACGTCACCTTTTCTGATGCCAAGTAAGATAGATTGCAGGGTGTGCATTTTAAACTTGCGATATACTAAGAAACGGTTGAGACGTTTCAGATCCAATATTGCTCTCCACCCCCTGAACTTTTGGGAACAACAAAAAGATGTGAATAGAAACCTCATCCTTGTTGGTTGGTGGCTACTGGCTGGATGGCTCGTATGTCCAGTAGGTGTTGGATAGCTGTTTCCATGAGATTATGTTTAACCGGGTCTCTGGAAAGACGGCATGACATGAAAGAATCTGGGGGAGTGGATTGAAACTCCAGTGCAAGGCCAAATCAAATCATGTCTCTGACCCAGGAATCAGAGGTTGAGGAGTCCCATTGGTCCGCAAATAATTTAAGGCATCTGCCAATGGGAGTCGGGTCCAGGGAGTTATCTTGGACGCCAAAAGGACCTGTGTCCTGCTCCCCGAAAGGATCTCTTGAATTGACCACCCCTTCTGCTCCTATCCCCGAATTTGGACCTGTCTAGTTGCTGCCCTGGTCTGAATGATGGGGGTCTCTAGTATCTGGGTGAAAAGGATCCCTGGTAAAAGGGCCGAAAGGATCGCCTCCGAAAGGACAGAGGGTTTCTCGAATCTGACTTCAGAAAAAGGGAAGGAAGAATTTTCTTTTTGTTTCAGGTTTCAATTAGTAGCGGAACAAGAGCAGGGCCAAACAGTCCACCTCCTGCAATTGGGGATGAAGCCAGCTTGCATTTGTGCTTAAAGTCCACTTGCCAGTGTTTTAACCATAGTAAGCATCGCGCTGTGACATGTGAAGTAATGGCCCTGGTTGAAAACTTGACCGCATGATAAGTTGCATCAGCTGAGAATTCAGCAGCTGCTATAAGTTTTGCAATATCTTGGTGCGCTCTAATGTTGGAATTAGGGACATGCTCTCATAAGAGATGGAGCCACCTGAGAGAAGCACGGGTAAAGAAGGAAGTGGCCGTGGCCGCTCTGATGGCCCACGCATCAGACTGATGGGCCCTGCATAGGGCAATCTCGGCTCATTTCTCCTCTGGCTTTAATGCCTCCAGGGCTCCACTGGGAATGGAGGACGAGGACGCTAATCCCAGTATAGGTTCGTTTACCTCGGGAGTATTCAACAATTTTGAGAAATCAGGGGCCAAATTAAAATATTTCCTGTCGTATCCTATGGGGGCAGGGTAGGCCGGTTGGTTGAAAATTAAATATTCTGGTTCCACTTCTGAAGGAGTTGGAGTGGTAGAAGGGGCCTACTTGTTCCGACATGCAATGTTTTTTGCCTTAAACAAAAGTCATCTGAAGAGTTGTGGGCGGAATAAGCCTGAAAAAACCAGTTGATCAGGAATAGGCCCTCATCCTCAAACATACCACTTTCTGGGGATCTGATTCTGTCAGGGCCAGGTCACTCTCATGTATTGATCCTGAGCCAATTTGTTCCATTTGATCAATATGATCCACTTCCTCTGCCTCCTCCTCCTCCCCCCCCCGGAGGGGCATGTCCCCTTGAAACTGTACCTGGGTATAGTGTTGCTCCAATCTGGTCAACGATCTTAGAGATTGAGAATCATAGTCAGTGCTTACTGGGTGTTCCCTGGTCAGAACTGTGTGTTGAAGACCTGCTGCAATTCCCTGGCGAATTGCTAGCTCCATCCATGCCTTCATTCTCTCTGGAACTTCCTCTGGGAGAATGTCATCCTGTCGAAGACCAGCAGCCATTGGAGTGAATGTAGGCTCAGGAGCCCTTCGCATGGTTTGTGTTCCAGGTAACTGGGCCTGTTGACTCCGGACAACCAAGCTGTGTCTGGATGAGAGGGAGAGATCTAGGGGAGGAGGAGGATGGGAAGAGGCAGACGGTACTGGACTGGGAGGCAGAAGGTCCTGTGAGGTCCTGTATACCTCCCTTGCACATATCTCTGTTTGCTTTTCTAATGCTTTATGGCGCTTGTTGGCATCCTTTTCTGAAGCTTTTGTCTGCTTGGATTTGTGCTGAGATTTAGCTTTGACCTTTGATGTTGAGGGTTGAGAGCTACTACTGCCTGCCATTTTGAATTGAAAGAGATGCAGTATTCTCGTTATTCAAAGCGATACTGTTGAGGCAGTTGGCACTCCCAGGGACCTGATCCAAGAAAGAACCGGTTGCCCTGATAATATCTTATCCCCTTGTTTTGTTTTATTTTTTTTAAGATATATGTATACATGAGTCGTATCACAGTAATAAAATATTTCCTGAATAAGATATTAATACTGAATATATTATTATTATTATTGTTGTTATTGGAGTGAAGAAAGTCACCAATGTGTGTGTGTGTGTGTGTGTGTGTCTGTGTCTGTGTGTGTGTGTCTGTGTGTGTGCTGTTCAGCTTTGTTCGGGTATTTTCCCACATCATTGTAGTTGTGCTTTTAAAGTTGAAGCAACGTTTCAGCAGAATCTCATCTTGGTTTTCCAGGCATATACGAAGTCCCCTGTGCATCATGTCCGGCCACATACATTGGACAGACCAATAGAAGAATAAGTACCCACCTGGATGAACACAAAAATGCAGTAAAAAAGCTGGAACACACCTCCTCACTAGTCCAACACATGAAAGCCACAGGTCACAACATCAACTTCAATGGCACCAAAACCCTAGCCACTACAGAAAACCCCAGCCACAGAATCATCAGAGAAGCCATAGAGATTGAAAAAAGACCTGAAAGCATGAATAGAAGAGATGATTCCACCAGACTGTCAGTCATCTGGAAGTCTGCACTCTCAAACAAAAAAATCTCCACACCACAAGCCAGGCAAACACCTGGGCACAAACAGACTTCCCCTGATACCTCTAGCTCAAACACACCCCAACCAGGCACCCAGATGAAACCTAGCTTCCTAACAAATGATAGCCATCCTTTTACTCGGAGCCAAGCTGCACTAAAAGTCTCTAATACAGGAACACAATGTTGCCAGCCAATCAAAGCCACAAAACAGACAGAAGAAATTAGAAACACCAATCAAGCAGAACACAGCAAACTCCAAGACCAATAAACACAGACCAAGACTCCCAACCAATCAGGATGAAGAAAAAACCATTTTGGCTCAGCAGTAGGCTAGCCTCAAATTTAAAACTGAAATGGCTGTGATAGCTGGCTGTGATAGCCTGACTCACAGACGAACTCAAATGAAGCCTGATGATGGCACATAAGATTCTGCTGAAACATTGCTACAACTTTGAAAGCACAACTACAATGACGTGGGATAATACCCGAAGGAAGCTGAACTGCATTCATGTAAGTACCCACGAAAACTTAAAAAAAACGTATGTATATATGTATGTATGTTGTTTAGCTTCCTTCGGGTATTATCCCACGTCATTGTAGTGCTTTTAAAGTTGCAGCAACGTTTCAGCAGAATCTCATCTGCCTTCATCAGGCTTCTGTATTGAGTTCGTATGTGGGTCAGGGTCTCACAGCCGTTGGTTTTAAATTTGAGGCTAGCCTACTGTTGTCCCAGGATGGTTTTTTCTACATCCTGATTGGTTGGGAGTCTTGGTCTATGTTTATTGGACTTGGAATTTGTTTGATTGGTGTTTCTGGTTTCTTCTGTCTGTTTTGTGGCTTTGATTGGCTGGCAACACTGTATTCCTGTGTTGGGAGGCTTTCAGTGCAGCTTGGCTTTGTGTAAAAGGATGGCTGTTATCTATTAGGAAGCTAGGTTTCATCTGGGTGCCTTGTTGGGGTATGTTTGAGCTGGAGGTATCATGGGGAGTCTGTTTGTGCCCAGGTGTTTGCCTGGCTTGTGGTGTGGAGATCTTTCTATTTGAGAGTGCAGGCTTCCAAATGATTTGACAGTCTGGTGGAATCATCTCTTCTATTTTTATATATATATATATATATATATATATATGTATGTATGTATGTATGTATGTATGTATGTATGTGTGCTGTTTAGCTTCCTTCGGGTATTATCCCACGTCATTGTAG
>BLBF01000040.1:10192812-10203766 GCA_015471245.1 Laticauda colubrina | reverse complement strand
CTGATGATGGCAGATGAGATTCTGCTGAAACGTTGCTACAACTTTAACAGAACTACAATGACGTGGGATCATACCCGAAGAAAGCTGAACAGCACACACACACACACACACACACACATATATATATATATACACACACATACATACACATACATACATACATATACATATATAGCAACAGCTTGATAGAGCGAATATCCAAACAGCCAAATTAAGAATGGCTAAAAGGCCAAGATAATAAAGAGGTCCTTGAACAGCTTCCCTGCAGAGGCAGACACAGGCCTGGGTGCTTGCTGTTGTGCCGCTGGGTAAGGCTGTGAGGGTTAAGCCAACAATAATACACAGATGGCCTCGAATCTAATAAGAAAACAAGTTGCAATAATTCCTTAGGTTATCAGAAGGGAAAAACTTCTGATCCGGAAAGAAAACTATCTCACATTTTTTTTACAAACTTTTTTTTTTCAGTTTTGAGACTAATTAGACAATCCATGCTCCACTGGATAATCGTATCAGATATTTCCTTACCTAAACAGAGAAACAGAATGACCAAAAGGAGGCAAAAAAGCAGGAGCAATTTTTGACTTCCTGCTGACTTCCCCATTGAACAATCTATTTAGCAACAAATATGGCATAATCCTGGAAACAATGGGCCCCCAAATCTATAGCCACTCAGTTTTACAAGGATTCACTGTATTTTTCAGTTTTGAAATTATGTTCCAGTTTGGGGGGGGGCGGAATGGAGACAAAAATTATATCTTAAGCACTTGAAGGAGAGGCAGCTATGAAACTGAAAGAGTAAAATAAAGAATAAAAGTAATAATTTATGTGGTGCACTAATGATGAAAAGAGGACCAAAAATAAATCCACACTGCTATGCATCAGTTCATTTTTTTTTCCTGACTTTGACATTTGGATAACCTTCACCTTCCATGACATTCTTTTTGCTTTAAAAAGTCTATTGTTTTTAAAAGCTTACTTGTGCTTTGCAGGCTTACATTCTTTTCTAAGACTGAAGAATGCAATGAACACCCTTCTGTATTTTCAGATAACTGACTCAATGCATGGCTTCTAGTATAATTTTTGACCAAGTAGAAATGTTGAACATTAGTCCACTGCCAGGATAGTCTCCATTGCTGTATCAGCCAAGTAGATGTGGACAGCAAAAAAAAAAAAAAAATGTAAGAAAAAATATAGCTGAAGTGCTCCCTCGAGTACTGGGCCAGATTGAAATTGCCATTCTGGCTCAATCAAGGCACAGCTGGGAGACCACTTTTATCAACTCAATGCCTGACAATTTCCAAACAATGCTGAAGCCATCCGCCAAGCGATTATAATGCCAATACCATCAACATGGAATGATTACTAGACTGCTTACAAGAAAGGACATCACTGTGGAAGAAGAGAGAAGCCTCTGAGAATATCTCATTAGGGCATCCAAAGTCCTTTTCTTGCAGAAAAGCTTTGTGCTGTGTTTCAGAACGAGCTACTGGGGTAGAAATAATCTGCTCCAAATAAAACACAGATAATGTCCTGAAACATGAGATTACAATGTGGAGATAAATGAGCCTCATCACAGAGAGTTGAGGCAAGACTCAAGGACATTCATAATGAAGCACTCAATCAATAGGCTGTTTGCCATAGATAAGCAGTTTGGACAAGGATTGAAAATCTGATTTCCATGAACTCAAGTTGGGATCTGTACACAAAAGGTCATAAAACACAACTGAACCCATTTTAAATTTCACTTATGAATTCTGGATTCCTTTCTGCAAATGAGCAGCCAGATTTGAGGTTAAGAATTTAATCTAAGTTTTCATATGAGTGATCTTCTGACATCATTTTAAATTTCCAGTTAAAAAACAAGTCTTATCCATTTTTACATCATTTTCCGAACCACGAGTGGTATTTCAATATGAAACAAGAGATTATTTAGCCATTCATATTTTGCTACCTAAACAAATCATCATTTTAAAAAAATTGAATTTCTCAAATTTGTAGACAAGACAGGAAAAGCCTGACTGAAGGCAACACAGATGATCCTCGCTAAACAAGTCATTTAAATGAGTCTGACTTGATTTTATGGCCTTTGTGTTTCAGTTGTTAAGTGAGTCACCAGAATTGTTAAGCAAATCTACAGTTCTTAAGTGAACTCAGCTCCCCCCCCCATTGATTTTAGTTGTTGGAAACCCACTGGGAAGTCACAAATGGCAATCACATGACCCTAGGATAATGCAACTGTTGCAAATACATTCTGGTTGCCAAGCACCTGAATTTTGATCACATGAACCTCTGGGACACTGGGACAGTCAGAAGTGGAAGGTCAGACTGTAAATCACTCATTTCAGTGTTTAACATCAATTACTTGTAGCAGCCCTCTAAAAACCACCAGTCAAGCGATTCCCAATATTATTTTACTGTACCTTAGTCCCCAGGTCTTAGACCAGTGCTGAAAAACTACTCATAAAAAAACTCATATAAAAAATATTGAGCATGTTCTCCAACTCAGTTCTATCAACCCAAAAGGCTTGAACCAAATAGATTTATATACTGCTTCACAGTACTTTTACAGTCTTCTCTAAACAATTTATGGAGTCAGCATATTGCCCCAACAATCCTCATTTTACCAACCTCAGAAGGACGGAACACTGAGTCAACCATGAGCCTGGTGAAATTCAAACTGCCAAATTTCAGGCAGCTGGCAGTCAACAGAAGTAGCCTGCAGTACTGCATTATAACCACTGCGCCACCACGGCTCTTTAACTCATTTTCCTATATTGTATCTTTACTGAAATAAGAATTGGTGATTAAAGCATGCAACAGAGCTCCAGCGAGGTGTCTTGGAAAAGTTAAGAAGAACCATCAAGTTGGCTTGCACAGATTAGGTTGCGGATTCTCACGTATTTAAGAAACAAGGCAAGGTGGTGGTGAGAGAAAAAGCTCTGATAAAACATCAAGTCTTGATGTATCCCTTGATCGGTATTCAGAACACATCCCTCAGATAAACTCTATAGTAACCCTCTCAAAAACAGAATATGCACAGTAGCAAGACTACAAAAAAAGAACTGCATTGCTATGCCATTTCCTTGTATCAAGGGAGGGTAACAATGACTTCTTGGTAAGAAATTTTCAAGGAGGGAAGAGAAAAGCAAAGGCATTAGAGCAAAAGGTATTATGTAACCACAATTCTGTGCAGCTTTGTTTTCCCCAGCATCACAGCTGCTACACAGACTAGAAGGGTTTAGTTACACTAAAAATACAAACAATGCTTGCTTTTGAAAGGCTAAATTCCTTTTAAAAAGGAGTTCAAATACGGTATATATATGATTATACATTCATACCAAGCTGGGAGAAACAAAAAATGACTTCGTTTTCTGAGCAAACTAAATGAACTGAATGGAAAAATCTGCTCGTTTTCCCATCTTTTTTCCCTTTGAAATACATTGGATTTTCAACTCTGAAAATTATCTTTCTCCAAACAAGTCTCTGATTGGATTTTCATATTAAATGCAAAAACATGGGATGATTGTTTGAGCATATTTGGCCACTGTGGTCTCGAAAGCATGATTTATGTTTAATGTGCTGAATGAGCTCTGTAAATTGTTAATGTTAGCAAAAAAGTGAGACTAATGGCTTGCAAAGCAATGTATGAACGCAGTCTCTCAATCTCCTTCCATTTTGGATCAATGATAACAATGATTATGCTATCTATTAAATCTGATTGTGACTGATTACTCAAAGTAAATATTTCTGAAATTTTTACATCAAGTCAATTCAACTGGATTTTAAGCAAGCAAACCACATCTCCAATGCTCTGCATTTCCCAGTCAATTTTCAAATAAGGGGTTGCAAAATTTGCCTCTTTAAAGTAATACTTCAAATAATAACTTACCAACTTACAACTGTTCAAAGTACAAAGAGGCTGAAAAAAGTGACTTGCGTCTGGTCCTTGCACTTACGACTGTCGCAGTTTCTCCAGTAATGTGATTACGATTCAGATCCTTGGTAATGGGTATGAATTTACAACAGTTGCAGAGTCTGGAGTCATCTAAGTGCCATTTTCCTACATGCAAAATCAGGGAAGGACAGTGGATTTACAGCCATAGCCAAAAGGATTGTAAAATTGAGTGCAGTCATGTGATGACTCACTTAATGACAGCACTGCTTAACAGCTGAAGTTCTAGTCCCAACTGTAGTCATAAGCTTAGGGAGAATCCAGTGATGGTTGAGTCATAAAAGCTGAGTTCAGAGAAGTGTACTCCCCTTTCCTTTGTGATAACCATTTAAAAAGAGGAAGACTGGAACAACTCTCCTTTTAATTATCTATTTTCTATGGCAGGGAGGGCCAACCCCTGCTCCATGGATCGATACCAGGCTGAGGCATGCCAGAAACGGGGCTACGCAAACAACCTAAGTACCTTCCACAGGATGCAGTCAACATACGAAACCACACCCCCTCTGGTTCACAGAAAAACCTCTCTCCAGGGAACCGGTCCCTGGTGCCCAAAAGGTTGGGGGGCGTTGTTCTACAGGATAAACACGTTGAGATTCTTGGACCATTTCTCCAAGAGCTTGATTTTCAGACTCTAGCATCCTGTCAGCCCTCCTCTGAACTGACTCCAAATGAACTCTGACCAGGAGATAGTACAGCAGAACAATTACTTCATGTTAATGCACTCCTCCATACCGTTTGCATTTTCTAGCAGCTGCAGCGCGCTACTGCCTAATGTTCAGATGTGCTCATCAAAAATCCTGAGATACCTTTCCATGTTCCCTGGGAAGTGCTTCATTGGACCTAGGGAGTCACATTCATTAAAATTAGCTGAGTTCTTTTCCTTATCTATACTAAGTTGCAGTTCCCTCCTTCCCTTAGTGGCAGAACCATGATTAGCCAGGATTCTACTTCCCTTTTGAGCAGTGATAGGATTCAAAAAATTTTTACTACCAGTTCTGTGGGTGTGGCTAGGTGGGCGTGGCTACATGAGCATAGCCATGTGACTGGGTGGGCATGCTTTTTGCAGCACACCCCTCCCCATTTTTTGGGCCCTCTGGGCCTCAGGTAAGCCTCCCGGGGAGGGGGGGGGAATTTTTATCCCAGAAGGCTTTCCTGGAGCTCAGGAAGGAAAAAAAATGGAGCCTGGGGCACAGCACACTCCCATGCTCTATTTTGGGGCCTTCTGGAGCTCAGGGGAGCTTCCTGGGGGGTGTTTTTGCTCCCTGGAAGCTTCCCTGGGGCCCAGGAAAGCAAAAAATGGAGTATGGGGGGGCGGTGCCTTCCTGGCCTTCAGGAAAGCCTCCTGGGCAAAGCAGTAAGACAGCGAGGGATATCCCGGCACAGCTGACCATAGAAACAACTGATTGTCAGGAGGGGGGGGAAATACCTTAAGGAGTGACGGGGCAAGGAAGAATGCAGTCAGCGATGTCGTGCATGCACGCAATGTTGCGCATGCGCGATAAGAAATTACTGGGAGGGGAGGGGCAACTGGGTCGGGGGCATGGCCACCCAGAAGTTACTACCGGTTCAGAGACCCATGCCAAATCCTTGCTGAATACCACCACTGCTTTTGAGAAATGCAACATATAAGTTAAGATGTTCTGGCTTTTTGCATCCACAATGTCACTTTATCAGAGTCTCTTTGTAATACACTTACAATCTCTTTGCCTTGCCTTTTATTTCCAACTTACACAAAGAACCTTTCATTGTTGTTTTAGATATCTCGCACAATCCTCAATTCATTTTGAGCTTTGGCTTTTATGAAAGCTTCCAGAGACTGGTATTTCTTATATATTTACCTCTGGTTGTGTTCCCCTCCTTTTTTTAACCTAGGCCATTTTTTCTGTTTTATATTTTCATATATCCATACTAGCTTTTTTATTAGATTTTAAAAATACTTTTTCTTGTTGTAGAAATATTTATGATTATACTTTAAGGACGTCATTATACAAATTTTAACACCCTTCCTGAATAGTTTCCTCCCTAATGATTTAAAGCCAGCAGATCTGACCAACTTTCCTCAGAATTCATCAAGTTCCTGTTAAAGTCCTTCCTAGTTCCTCCTCCTCTAAGTATCATAAACTCTAGGATGACATTACTGACCCTCAAGGAGAATCACTTTCACTTCCTCTAATTCCTTCTTTGTAGTAAAGTCGAGACAGTTATTTTATTTTCTCTTAATTGAAGTTGTCCACAAAAAAAGACAATAAGTTGTTGGATCTATGACTCTTGGTAAGAGTTAGATATCCAACAGACATCAGAATATTTGAAATATCCCATAAACACTATTGAACATCTTTGAAATATTGATCATCTGATCTAAATGAGACTTTATTTGTGTGTACTATTCGTGCAGGAGTCTACAATAAACTCCCACAGCATCTGCTGTTTTCTTTCCCCGTTATTCTTACCCAGATAATTTCAATAAGATTTCCATGCTGTTCTTGGATTGTTCTTTTTTGGGGGAAAAAAATTAAAGCCTCCAATATAATGTGCAAATTATATCTATCATCTAGCCAGGTTTCAGTGGTGCCTATCTTATTATATTTGTTTTTCTCAGTTAAAAAGACTTTCAACCTTCCTGTTTAGTTCCCAGTCTCTGTCCAGAAATGCAATTCTTAAACTGAGAAACAATGCAAGTTTGCAATTTTACATGATCCAAGCAAACAACAATCATGACTGAAATTTAAAGAACAAAACTTTATGTGATCACAAATAACATAATTCCATCTTTTAAACAAAAAACTGCAAAAATATCACAGAAAATAAATATGTGTAAATTAAAAAAATGTCAAAAATCCTATATTTACTTCAACTCTTTAGAATATCAGCATTCAACCTCTTTTAATCGCTTACCTTCATTGTATACAACACATTCCCAAAAGTTCTGTTAATCTGATGTCTTAAAAACAGAAACTTGTAAAATCTGTTGAAGCAGATAGATAGATAGATAGATAGATAGATAGATAGATAGATAGATAAATAGATAGATAGACAGACAGACAGACAGACAGACAGACAGACAGACAGACAGACAGACAGACAGACAGACGAACTCAATACAGAAGCCTGATGATGGCAGATGAGATTCTGCCGAAACGTTGCTACAACTTTAAAAGCACAACTACAATGACGTGGGATAATACCCGAAGGAAGCTGAACAGCATACATGTAAGTACCCGCGAAAACTTAAAAAAACAAATATATATGTGTATACATATATATATATATATACACATATACCTAACCAAATTAAATACAGATGAAACTGACAGAATAAGACACCAGGTTACAAACATCTTATGCACAAGTAAACCACCAAAAAGCAACTTGCACAAAGATGAATTCAAAGCGCTACAAACCCTGAAAAATGATAACAGCATAATAATACTCCCAGCAAATAAAGGGAATGCCACAATAGTAATGGACAGAAAAGACTGCGAAACAAAATTGACAGACCTACTCCAAGACTCCACATACAAACCTATAAACACAGACCCAACCACATATCTGGAAAAATTAACCAAGAAGAAAATTATAACCAGCCACATAAGCACAGAAATCCAACAGACGATCATACCAAGAGAAAAATCTTCCATATGCCCCAAACTATACGGCCTCCCAAAAATACACAAAGAAGGCATACCTCTCAGACCCATAGTCAGCTCCAGAGGAGCACCACTACAAAACCTAGCTAAACACTTAGCAAAACAACTATAGCCCCATGCTAAAACCGCAGTTTCATATGTACAAAACTCATACCACTTCTTAGAAATGATCAAAGATCTACACGTGGAACAAGAAGATCTGCTTATAAGTTTCAACGTTGGTTTCACTATTCACTCAAGTCCCGATAAAAGAAAATCAAAATCATACCAACCAGCTAAACACCTCATGGAACTAACAGAACACTGCTTAACAAACACATATTTCGTATACAAAGGACAAAGATACAAGCAAATTGAAGGAGCCCCTATGGGATTCACCGCTGTCACCCGTCATTACAAACCTGTTCATGGAAGAATTCAAATCCAGAGCCCTGACTAATGCCACCCACAAACCCAAACTATGGCTAAGATACATCGATGACACATTTGTGATTTGGCCCCATGGAAAAGAAAACCTAAATGATTTCCTAACACACTTAAACAGCACACACTCCAAAATCAAGTTCACCATGGAAACGGAAATAAACAAACAACTACCATACCTAGATGTACTAATCTACAAAAGAACAGATGGCACACTAAGACACACCGTATACCAGAAGAAAACACACACCAACCGCTACCTCAACGCCCAATCCCACCACTACCCAGCACAGATAAATTCCGTGGCCAAAACACTAATCACCAGAATCAAACGCCTGGCAGACAAGACACATATAAAGACTGAACTATGCATCCTGACTAAAGTACTGACAGCCAATGGCTTCCACAAAAACAAAATCACCAGCTTGATCCACAAAAGATTAAAGTCCCACTAAGACATAATAGAGACCTAGAAGATCAACATACCCATGGAACAGCTGTCCTGCCCTACATAAGAGGTACTACAGACAAAATCAGTAAGATACTACACAGGCATCACATCAAGACTGCCTTCAAAACAGACAAAAAAATAGCAGCCATCCTTAGAAACCCCAAAGACAAAATTGACCTGGAAAACCAAGGCATATACGAAGTTCCCTGTGCATCATGCCCGGCCACATACATTGGACAGACCAATAGAAGAATAAGTACCCGCCTGGATGAACACAAAAATGCAGTAAAAAAACTGGAACACACCTCCTCACTAGTCCAACACATGAAAACCAAAGGTCACAACATCAACTTCAATGGCACCAAAACCCTAGCCACTATAGAAAACCCAGCCACAGAATCATCAGACAAGCCATAGAGATTGAAAAAAGACCTGAAAGCATGAATAGAAGAGATGATTCCAGCAGACGGTCAATCATTTGGAAGCCTGCACTCTCAAATAGAAAGATCTCCATGCCACAAGCCAGGCAAATACCTGGGCACAAACAGACTCTCCAGCTCAAACACACCCCAACCAGGCACCCAGATGAAACCTAACTTCCTAATAGATAATAGCCATCCTTTCACGCGAAGCCAAGCTGCACTGAAATCCTCCAATACAGGAACACAGTGTTGCCAGCCAATCAAAGCCACAAAACAGACAGAAGAAACCAGAAACACCAATCAAACTCCAAGTCCAATAAACACAGACCAAGACTCCCAACCAATCAGGATGAAGAAAGAAACATCCTGGCACAGCAATAGGCTAGCCTCAAATTTAAAACCAACGGCTGTGAGAGCCTGACCCACATATAAACTCAATACAGAAACCTGATGATGGCAGATGAGATTCTGCTGAAACATTGCTACAACTTTAAAAGCACAACAATGACATGAGATAATACCCGAAGGAAGCTGAACAGCACATATACATACATACATGTATGTATCTGTGTGTGTGTGAGAGTGTTTGTGATATATATATATATATGTAGTTTAGGTAAAATCCAATTACAAGGATTTGACATGCAGATCTGTTTTGAACATTTTAATATAAGGGGAAAATATAACTGGATGCTAACAGAAATTGCTGTTTTCAACTATTCTCTTCATCTGTATTTTTTTTTCAAAAACCTTAGATTTCAAGTGTTATTTAGTAGATATGTAGGCTGAATTCATTCATTTGCAACAATACCTTAACTACTATTTAGCTGGAAACCAGGATCAAGGAAAACCTTTCAATTATTCCACTATAACTAAAGGCCCGCTCCCACTGGCCGACGGATGCAAAACATATGCATAAATGACACAGCGGATGAGCAAAATTTCGGAGGTGGTTCCATCTGTTGTCATCCACTCCAAAAAGTGGTGAAAATTTGTATAAACAGAAGAGAAAAGAACGGAGAACGGACGTGGGTAGTATGTAGCGGGGATGTTAAACGGATGTTCATAGGAAGCCTAGCGGATGAAAGCGGATGGAAGCAGATGACATCTCCGAAGGGGTTCAGGGGGAGAATTTCAAAGCGGACGCGTAGCGGAAGGGGCAGATGCATAGCGGATAAAGTGGACGCCTATAGGAAAGCATCACGGACACCTATAGGAAACAAAGGGGATGCCGCGCGGAATTATATTGGATGCAAAGCGTTCACTGCGCATGCGGGGAGTATGAATTGCATCAGCTCCACAGATATAAAAGGATGCAGCACATACGCAGTCAGCATATAGGGGAAAAACGTGATGCCACACACATCTTACAGGAACAGCATGGTTCGTCAGTCAGGCAAGAAGAGGAAGTCCGTGCCTACTCATTCAAGCCCTAGCAAAGGTGAAGAAGGCCAGAACCAGCATCCCACCCCTTGGCACTGACTCTGAAGCTGCTGCTGCTACTGTGGTGGACCACCCCAAGCCCCTCAAGCCCTTCAAAGCTCTGCTGCTGAAGGACCTGCTGCTCAAGCCCTTGAAGGCCCTGAACAATCTAAAGAAGGCCCTGATGCTGAAGCCTCTGAAGGCCCTGCTAAAGCCCCTGCCAGAGGGAGGAAGAAGCAAGGGAAGGAGAAGGGAGAGAGGAAACAGTACAGCGTTTCCGAGGAGCATGAGGATGAGGTGCTGGAATGGCTGAGGGAGAATGAGTACCTCTGGAGAAAGGGCCACAGACTCTTATTGCGACACCAAGAAGAAGCAGGCAGCTTGGAGACACAAGGCAGAGAGGCTGGGGTACACTGCAGAAGTATTCCTGGGATGGTGGAAGCACATGCACACCTGGTATGGCAAGCTACACCTCAAGAAATCCGGGCACGCCGCTGTCAAGATCACTGACCGGGAGATGTACATCATGAGTGTTAAGCCTGGGTTCCCCAACCAGGGTTAGGTAGACAAGCTAAACAGAATGTGCAGCATTAGTCAGATAGGCACACAGATAAATGAGTGAGCTAAGCTTGTATGT
>BLBF01000040.1:10089522-10192802 GCA_015471245.1 Laticauda colubrina | reverse complement strand
TATTATTTCACCTAAACCAGTTAGGGTGAACAATGTTATCCCTAACAATGGCCAAGTGCAGTTTCCTGGAGGGTGAGATCCGCCACCGAGGAGCAGCCCCTCTGAGTCCCCTCTCCCTCAGATAGCCCCAGACAGCCAGTCCTCTTCCAACCAGGAGCCAGCTACCCTGTCCAGGCAGGTGTCTTCAGAGGTCCCCACAGCAGAGACTCCCCCGACAGCTGCACTCCCTATGCCGGCGGACTTGGAGGATACCGTGGAGGATGACACCCAGCTGTCACAAATGGAGGAAGAAGCAGCAGCCACCAGAGGCCAACCCACCACCATCCCCACCTCCAGAGGATGCAGGCAGAGAGGCAGACTGGAGGGCCAGGACCACAGTGTGCTGTTGGAGATCAGGGACACAATGAAGACCAGCACAGAACTTCTCTCTCAGCTGCTCCACTTGGAAAGAGCATCCTCAGGACGGAACACCTTCATCACTTACGTGAGCCAGACCCTGAGGGACCTGCCCGAGGCCCAGTACCAGGTGATGAAGCAGAAGATCACACCACTTCTGCACAACCCTCAAGGCCCAGCTGAACCTGCTCCTACCCAGTCCGGGTCTGCTCCTCCACCCCAGGCAATGTCATAGCCCTTCCATGGCTTTCAACAGCCCCTCACCTTCCAAAGCTACGAGTACCAGGACTTCCCACAGCAGAAGCAGAACTTCCCAGCCCAGGTTCATCGCACACCACAGACACCAGTCCTCACCTAGCTGAAGACCAGACAGTCCCACTACACTCTTCCCAATCCTTCCTCCACCTCACAGCCAAGCCAGTCAATGGACAATCTGTCATCAGTATTGGGCCTGACATCTCAAGTCCTTCATGAAGGGCTCTCAACCTCACGGGACTGAGTCAGCTCTTGGATAGCTTCCTGAACACACCACCTGCTGTACCCTCGGGGCCAAGCACCCCAATGATGCCTCAGACCAGCAGTCAAGTCACAGCCACCTCCACAGTCCCTGCCCGCTTAATAGCTGAGACCAGGGACATGTCTCAGAGTGACTGAGAATAGTGTCAGAGACTGAGCTGTTTACTTGTTAAGTTTATCTTTGCTTAAGACACTTTCCTTGGTTCATTTTGCTTATTTAATACAGTCATAAAATTTAGCTAAGAAAGTTAATAAAGTTTATCTTTGCTTAAGACACTTAGCTTACTTGGTTCATTTTTTTTACTTCATAAAGTGTTGGTGAAAACTTTGAAAAAAGGGTTAAGCCTTTGCATGCTTGTGGCATGGATAAGGATAGTTGTGGGATAGATAAGCCTCCAGTGCAACCATAGTAGGACTATATGGTCCACCATCCCAGCAATCGGGATGATTTTCTCCCCCTTTTTATAGAAAATATCGGTTGTCCACTATGGGGCCTTCTAAATACTCTAGACATACTCCAAACATCCTAAATATACGAGATACATCCCAGATACAAATGTTTTGTACGTTTTTAATCCTTTGTATACGAGATGCATACGCTTACGTCCTTTCTATTTCTGTGCTACTGACACTGTGTAGACATTCAGTGTACCTTTTGTTTCCTTCCTCTTTCCGTTTTCAGTTGCAGCAGATGTGAGTTGAGGGGATGCCCAGATGATGCAGAGAGGATACAGCGGACGTTTAACGGATGATAACGGACATAGAACATTTGTTGCCCATATATGTCACGGATGTACATCGTACGCAGCGGAAAATTCATCAGTTCACAAAGTTTTGTGCAGCTCGAAACTTCTTGCGTGGATGAAATTGCAGTGGATGGATGCTCGACAGATAGAGCGTATGAAACACGTATGCAGTGAGTACACAACGGATGCATAGCGTTTTCCAATGGATGGCAAGCTTTTTTAAATGTTTTACATCCTCTTTGCATCCGTAAGTGCAGTGGGACCGGGCCTTAAGACGCTGCAAGAATGCTCAAAATTTAGGCTATAACATTGCAACCAATCTATACGTAGAAAATATTTCTCAGAGATTGCCATTAATAATGGCATTAATTGGCCAGAAATGGCATTAATTGCCATTTTTATAACAGATATATTCAAATATTGTGAAAGAGTCATGCAATCCTTGAGGGAATTTGGCACAATTTTTGGTGTGATTTTTTTCAATTGTGTTGGATTCATACATGAAGCAAGCCAAATTGCAATATCCTTCTTTAGCATATTGTGGTTTACATGAACGTACTTAATCATGGGCAAGAAAAACATAATTTATATAGGCGGGTGAAGGGATGGCAACAGTGTCATTGTGTGTTAGGCTGTGTTTTTGAATAGTGTGTGAGGCTGTGTTTTGAACAGTGTCACAAGAAAAATGAACTATGGTCGGGATGGAGGTCTGCTTATTTCTGTGGAATAACAATTACTGAGGCATGCTTCTAACTTACAAAATTGGCCTATGGAGAATTATTTTGCTATAGTAACCAAAGCTACCACAGGTCTTAGTCTAGAGCCATTTCCAATCTGCTTTTTCCTTTATCTTTGCACAATTACCAATTCAGAAGCACATCATGATAACTTCAAATGAATATAAGCTAAACGTATCCAAACCTTCCCCCATCCTCAAATTAACAAACTCCTGCTGTTAAACCTAATAGAGAAGAAAACTGTTTCAAAGCCATGTCTGTGTAGTGAGGCTATTAAGTTAGATTTATCAAATGGAAAATGTTGATGCAATAACAGTAATTTGCTCCAATCATTGTATGCTTCTTATATCATTAAAAAGGCTTTCATTTTAGTCAATACTAGGGGCAAATCAGCAATGGCATCTCAGTATTTCTGGGATTTGTTTTGCAATGCGAGTGTTTTATTCACCCGATGTAAACAAAATTTGTACTACGAAGTCAGAAAGGACAACAGATACAAAGGTCATCTAGCCTATTAATTTTCAAGTTAAAATTGCAAAGCACAAATGGGACCTTATCAACAACATTCTGATCCAGATTGTAATAAGGTGGCAAGGAAAGGAAGACAGAAAAAAAATGGGGGAATGAAAGGAAAGACATAGCAAAAACAAAATAGAATTGAAGATTGGGACCCATGGAGTACTGAACAACAGGTAGTTTTTTATTTACACTTGTTCATTTAATGACCATTCAAAGTTGTAACAGCACTGAAAAAAATGACTTATGACTGTTTTCCACACTTATGACTCTTGCAGCATCCCTAGGGTCATGTGATCAAAATTCAGATGTTTTCCCATTGATTCATATTTATGACAGTTCCAGTGAATACTGGAATTATTCTGGATTATTCCATGAATACTGGAAGTATTCATGTGAATACTTTTGGCAACCTTCTGACATGCAAAATCAATGGGTAAACCAGGTTCACTTTATTGTGTTACTAACTTAACAACTGCAGTGATTAACCAAACAACTATGGCAAAAAAGATTGTAAAATGGAGCAAAAGTCACTTAACAACTGTTTCACTTAACAGCATAAATTTTGGCCTCAATTGTGGTCGTAACATGAGGACTACCTGTACTGAAATGTACACATAAACAGGAATCGAAAACGATTGTTATAAAATCCAACCTTGTTGGCCATTGTTCACCAGAATATCTGTAGTATTCAAAATATTTTAAAGTAAAAATTAGCTTGATCCGTTCAATTTGAAAATGAAAATGACCGCTTGAAATAGCAGACTTTGAGTTGAGAACAGAAGAGTTTCAAGGTCAAGGTACTTCCAGGATAATTAAACAGAGCATTCAAATTTGAGACAGATTAAAAGCAGCACTTTAAACTTGGAGGGCAAATAAGTAAACATGAAAAAAAATTACACCAGAAAATTCTAGACATCTGATTACCTCAGTATCTGGATAATTTAAAAAAAAATCTTCAATTTCTGAATAAATCTCTCAGCTCTATGAGGCAGAAGAGACTAGGAAACTAAAGTCATGCAGGCCTATACTGCTTTTCTTCTGCTTTTCAGGATGTAATAACAGAATCTTGCAAGTGCTTCTGAGAACCCTTCTTTTATCTTTGGTTAACTATAGTTAGGATCTCGTCTGAGAATTTTCTCAGTTTTAGCCTTAGACGCAGATAACTTTTATCTGATTATTGTTTTAGTAGCAGTTCTTCCTCCTATCCCTCAAGGCCATTCTTCTAACCCAAGGCTTAGAATCAAGCCCGATGCTTCATGCACCCTTTATGAATGGGGAAAAAGTTGTGACACCAATGTGATGACACAAGTTTGTCACATCTGCTCTAACCACTTCAGAACCAGAACTTTTATGGGAGACCTTTAAAAATGTCATTCTTGTAGCTAAAACTGTAAACTTCAAACCACTTGTACACTTTCAAGAACATTAGTTTTACAACCACCACTGTTAACTAAATGTATCATATTAAACGAACAATATTTGCTAGATACTTATGTACACATGAGGCTGTCCAGTAATAGGTAACTGGCATATTTCCATTTTGGTCTTGGCTCATTTAATCTGCATCAAAATCTTTTTTTTTTTTTTTTCAAATTCCAGTAAGTTAGTCAATATCCAATTACTTTCCTCTCTCAAATCTGTCCTTTAAAGTGTTTTACTACTATGTTGGTCATGACCAACATTTTGAGACACAAGTTACTTATTCTTTCTGAGTCAATGAAGTGTTAATACCACTTTATAATGTCTTGGTAAGACCACACTTGGAATATTGCTTCCAGTTTTGATCACCACAATATAGAAAAAATATTGAGACTCTCGAAAAAGTACAGAGAACAACAAAGATGATTAGGACACTGACAACTAAAACATGTGACGAACAGTTATCCACATCTTCCCCTCTGGGACATATTCTGATGCAAGCATAAGGTTGGATATCACTTTCTAAAAATATTTTCAACAATGCCGTTTTCTTCCCAATTTTCCTGTGTAATTTTCTCTGGTTATATGTCTGAAATAAGTAAGCTCCTCCATCACTGTCCAACCAAAATCAGCTCTACACAGCAAATGTCAAAGCTCTGTTCCGGCAACATGTCCTTGCTCCCTATCTGAAATAAGATTGGGAAAATTTAAGGAAGCAAAATTATTGCAGAGAATTAAGAAGCCATAGAAAGAAGTTCCAAGTTTAGAGAAAGGCTGTTTTCTGGATTGATAATAAGTATCAAATTCCCAATTCACCAGATTCAGTAGGAGGCTGAGCCACTGAAGTGTCAGCTTCATCAATCAGGTAAGAGACAGAGGAAGAAGGATTAGAAAAAGAGAAAAAAATAATTGAGCTGCAATCAGTCTTCACATCAAGTCATAAACTATGGTTTACAAATCAGTGGATTTCAATTCACAAACTACACTAAACAAGAAATGTAAATTATCACTTAGCACAAACTTCCAAATATTCCAAATCTGTGGAATTCAGCTTCTACAATACTTAGTAATATTGATAATGTTAATGTTTACCTATTGTGCCTGTTGAGAAGAAACTGGTTTGGCTTGATGTGCAAATTGAGCCAAATCAAAGAGAGGAAAGAGGAAGATTCAATAAATACTGTCAGCTATCTGTAAGATAATCAATTATAGATACTAAAGAAATAAAGGTCTTCAATAAGACTAAGTGAATCTGGTAGGACCAGGGTTGGGCAATTAATTTTCCTATGAGAAATCAGCAGTGTTGGGGAAGACTGAACAAATAAGGTGTAAAAGTATATAGGCACGTACACATGCGTATACATGTGTAAATTGAAAAAAAGTTGCTTTCAAAATCAAATCAATGCAATTATATTGTATGCATGCCATACCCTTTTATTTGCTTTTGATTCCTAATTTCCTGTTGAACTCACAGAGGTCAGACAGGAACAGTCAAATGTGGTCTGGCAGCTGTTAACATGCCCAGATGTAGGAATTTAGTCTTGGACTAGAGAACTTTAAAAAGTTAATTAATTGAATATATATAGCTGCCCAACTCATTTGAATGTGACTCTGGGTGGCTTCCACAAATAAACTGAAGAACAGTCCATATAATAAATAAATATAACATTCAGATTCCTTCATCCTTCCCATTTTTTAAAAAAACTATATTTGTTATGCTAAGGATTAAGAGGACTAGAATGCAACATCCAAGGGCATTACTAGGGAATTATAATTTTCATTCCACTTCTTATCCTGAATTTCTTCCTAGAGAAAATGAGACTTCCAAACAACAGTTGGGTTGGGTCTCTATTCTCTAATGTAATACAAAGCAAAATGCAGACATAAAAGCTCATGAAGGGATACATTCAAGAACATAAATAACCAACTTATTTTAAACCATGATTTTTATCCCCATGGTGATACACCTCTTCAACTTGGGAGACAGCATTATTTGAACTACTTTGCAAAATCAGAGGAGCTTCTAATGTGAATAGGTGAACCCATTCAGCTGCCCCAGTTACATTTAATGCAAATAATAAACCCTCCCAAACATTTGGTCTGCCAAAACTCAGATGATCCGCAATGAGACAGGTAAGAGACACACAAATTTTAACTATTTGCTGCTATATAGCAGCCATCTAGATTTCTGCATTGCCGATCTCAAAACTCTATAAATATATCCAACTGGCTTTCAGTCAGTAATCATAAAGTACAGTTCTTTGCTCCAAGATCTAATCCATAGGAAAAAAAAATGGAGCTAGTCACTCTCCTTGATTGTGCTATTCTATACAACTAACGGGGATTTTACACCTTCATTCAAAGGACAGTTAGACTTCTACCTTATTCACATCAGTCTTGCCAAAATTTTCTCAGTTAAAAGGGGGCGTTGGTCCTACCTGAATGCTTCTTCTCGGGGGGGAGGGGCGAAGGGAGAATCCAGGCTGGGTAGTCTCTAGTCTTCTAGCTCTGCAGACCTAGTTGAAAAACTGAGGACGCACCCCCTGGTAATGGTCCCTAGTTCTGAATGACATTGAAGCAAACTTAGCTGCTTCTTGTCTTCAAACAAATAGTTCATTGATACTGCGGAAAAAAAGGGACATTTCCTCCCTATTCCGACCAGATAGAATACAGGTTGGGACGGGATTCTCCCTTCGTCCCCCCTAAGAAGAAGTGTTCAGGTAGGACCAACACCCTTTCTCCATTGAGCTGAAGGGAGAATCCAGGCTGGGACAAACCAAAGCTGACTGGTGGCTGTCCCACGGGTGGGAGTTGGATTGGTCAGACGTCCCCATCTCTACATGCACACCCTGAAAAACTTGTCCTCCAAAGGACGTCTCCGCTGAGGCAAAGGAGTCAATTTTGTGATGTCTTATGAATGGGGTCACTGATGACCAGGTCGCAGCTCTACAAATGTCCAGAATCAATGCCTACGTTGCCCAGGCTGCAGTGGTTTCTGCACTTCTAGTTGAGTGCGCTGTGATCCTACTGGGCACAGGAAGGCTCTGTAACTCATAGGCCCTTGAAATGCAAGCTGAGCCAGCGACCTACTATGGAAGGTGTCACCTTGCGACCTAAAGTTGACAGCTGAAAGGAAACAAACAAGGCTTCTGTCCTCCTAAAAGAAGACGTTCTTTTAATGTAAATACGGAAGGCCCTCCTAACGTCCAAGGTGTGCCATTTTTTCTCTAGTACATGGGTAGGTTCAAGGCAGAAATCAACTCCTGTGAACGATAGAATAAGGAGTTCACCTTGGGCAGGAAGGTAGGGTCCAACCGCAGAACCACCCTATCTGCATGGAATACGCAGTGATCCTTCCTGATGGATAAGGCCACCAACTCCAAAATACGCCTGGCCGAGGTAATGACCACCAAGAATGACACCTTGAATGTGAGAAGGCGAAGGCAGACTTCACATAAGGGTTCAAATGGGGGAGAAGTTAGTGCCTGCAAGACCTTAGGCAAATCCCAGGTGGGGTCGCGGTGGACCACTGGTGGCCTCAGATTTGTGGCCCCCTAAGGAAGGCTTTCACCCTGGGATGTTGGACCAGAGAAGCAGAGCCCTTGACCGAAATCACCAAGGCCAAGGCAGCCACCTGTCTCTTCAAGGTATTGGGGGTGAAACCTTTATCCAACCCGTCTTGCAGGAACTCTAATATCTGTGCAACAGAAACCCCAGTGGGTTCCAATTGGTGGCAAATGCACCAACTGCAGAAAATCTTCCATGTTGCGCTTTATATCCTAGTCGTGGAAAGTCTTCTGGCCGTCTGGATGGTCTGAATGACTTTTCTGGAAAACCTCTCCCGTTTCAGGATCCCCTGCTCAAGCGCCAGATGGTCAACTGAAACCAGGCTGGATCTGGATGCTCAATCGGGCCCTGGCTGAGGGAAATCTTGTGCTGGGGAGTTCTCCAGGGTCTGGCGACTGACAGGCCCATCAGTTGGAGAACCAAGGACGCCTGGGCCAGTAAGGGGCTACCAACAGAACTTCTGCCCTTTCTATCAGTACTTTCCTGATTGCCACCAGAATCAGGAGAAGGGGGGGAAGGCATACAATAGTCCCTGGAGCCACCTGCACTGGAAAGCGTTGACCACTTCTGCTCCTCGGGCAGGGAATCGAGCAAAGAACTTCAGGAGGTGCGTGTTCTCTGGTGATTCAGAGATCCAGAATCGGGTGGTCCAAACATTCCGTCATCTCCTAGAATAGACTGGGATGCAGTCACCATTCTAACTGGTCAACTGTGGCCCTGCTCAACCAGTCTGCCTGCACGTTGGATACTCCCGAGATATGTTCTCCTCGTAGGGACAACAGGTTTCTCTCCACCCACCTGCACAATTGAGTTGCTTCCTGCATTAGAGATCTGGAGTGTGTACCACCCTGCTGGTTTATGTGGGCCTTGGTAGCCACATTGTCTGTGAGGAGAAGCACATGTCTCCCCACCACCTCTTGCTTTAGATCCTTGAGCGCTAAGTGGGCAGCCCTGAACCCTAGCCAATTTATGTTCTGGGCGAGCTCCTCTCGTGACCACCTCCCCTGGATGACCTGGACTCCCAAGTGGGGCCCCGAACTGTAGAGACTGGCATTGGTGGTGATGGTAATCCTCTGGGGTTCCCTGTACAAGCATCCTTGATCCATGGCTCGGGACTGTCACCATGCAAGGAACGAAGAACTAGCAAGGGGATGTGAACCCTCCTCGAAGAGTCGCCCCTGCTCGCCCTCTGGTAAGGAAGCAGGAACCACTGAAGGGTTCGGGCATGGAAGATTGCCCATGGGACAACCTCTATGCACGATATCATCTTGCTGAGAAGCTGAGACAGCAAGATGATAGGTGCCTTTCTGGAAGACAGGATCAGCGATGTGACTTCCCTGGTACTGTCTTGACGCTCCTGTGAGAGAAAAACCTGTCCGGCCAAGGTGTCTATAATGGACCCCAAATGCAAGATCCGAATCGATGGTACTAGGTGGCATTTGTCCAGGTTTATCGAGAACCCGTGTTCTTGAAGAATCCTGATTGTCGACGCCAGATCCTCCTCTGCCTGGGGTCTGGAAGAGGATGTTATCAGGATGTCATCCAGATCGCATTGGATCCTTATGGGTAAGGATCTACTGCTGCCCAGACCTTGGTAAAAGTCTGAGGGGCTGATGACAGGCTGACCGGAAGAGACCCGTATTGAAAATGGCGACTGCCATAGCAAAACCTCAGGAACTGACGGTAGTTGGGGTGTATGGGCACATGGAGGTAGGCCTCCATCAAGTCTACCAAGGCCAAAAAATCTCCCTCCCACAGTCCCTCTAGAATGGAGTGTAGGGAGTGCATCTTGAACCTTCGGTAGATTATATGTCTGTTGAGCCCTTTCAGGTTGATGATTGCTTGCCACCACCACCAACCCCCCCGAGGCCTTTGGAATCACAAACAACATTGAATAGAAACCCTGTCTATTCTGGTCTACCAGAACCAGATGGATGGCCTGAATGTTCAGCAGATGGTGGATCGCTGATTCCATGAGATCCCTCTTTGAGGGGTCCTTGGAGACAGGGCAGCACACAAAGGCTCTTGAGGGGGGGAGAAACTCTAGAGAGAGACCCGACGGTAAGGTTGACAGGATCCAAACGTCCATTGTGGTCTGTTTCCACCACTGCCAAAACAGGCCAAAACAGTTCCAGACAGACCCCTATGGGAGATGAGGCTCGGGCGTCACTTGTACCTGAAGGGTCTTGTTGGAACCCCTAAAGGACCTTCTGCCCTCTTGTCTCTGACGCCATCTGGCGGCAAAGGACTGTCTATTGGCCTGAGAGGAAGACTTCTGGAAAAAGGGCCTACTTTGACAGGGAAAGCCTATCCCTGTTTAAAGGAGGGCTTCCTGTAGTAGGAATGAGACCTGTAATCAATCCCAGTGCTTCCCCTGGGAGGGCAGGATCTTTCACTTTCCCTGGCTTCCATTAAAAAGGGATCCAGGACTTCTCCAAAAAGCCTCTCTCACTTAAAGGGAGCCAACACTAGTTTCCATTTGGTTCTGACATCCATCTGCCAATTTCTTAGCCAGAGAAGCCTGCAAGCTGTTATGGAAGAGGCCATGGCTCTGGAAGAAAATGTGGCTGACATGAGGGTGGCATCAGCAGTCAGTTGAGCCGCAGCTACAATCTTATTCAGGTCCTGATGCACCCTGAGATCCTCAGGTGGGATTCTGTCCTGTAGCTGCCTCAGCCACCACAAAGAGGCCCAAATAAAAAAAGACACGGTCATCGATGCTCTGATGGCACAGGCATCGGCTTGATGAACTCTCTGGAGCACCATCTCCTTCCAGTCCTCTGTCTTTCAAACATCCTCCACATCAGGTGGGATGACAGATGAGGAAGCTGGGGCTACCACTGGGCCATCTACCTTAGGCACTTCCATAATGTCCAAAAGTTATTTGTCCACATTAAATAAGGTAGACTCAGACCCACTGGGATGAGTGTACATCCCAGGGGACTCCCACTGCTTTTTGGTCAGGTTCAGAAACATCTGGAGCACAGGTACAGTGTCCACCACAGATGCTTTCTCAGTGAACAGGAAATCCTGATCCTCTCCCTCAGTGGGAAGGTCCTGAGTGACTGTGTCCTTTTTGAGATGAGCTGTGCTCTTGACCTTTACCAGCAGTTTTGAAAAGAGCCTGCTGGAAAGAGATCTTCAAGGAGGGGGAACCTGCTACCTCCGACTCCACATCCGAAAAATCCCTTTCTGGAAGGAGGTCCCTTTCAGAGCCATACATTTGGCTGCTTTCTGAAGGGGAGGCTGAGCACTCTCTGAAGTGGACTGGCTGTTCAGCAGAAGCCTGCCCCTGCCCTTCCTCTGCTAGGTTCCAAATAAAGACAGCTGGCGCAGCTGGTTGACCTCTGCCTGCAATTCCTGTCTTATTGTCTGGGAGATCCAGGCTCTAATTAAGGATGGTGTTTCTTCCATCTGTGTCTCCCCCGGTAGTAAGCCAGTTGCTGTAGGTGTGAAGGTGGATGCAGGCACAGGTCTGGCTCCACTGGAAACTTGGCCTGCAGGTGGCACCTTCAAGATCCCGAGGCAGCTAAGAAAAATTGTGAGAGGTCTCAGTCCTGATTTGGAGGCTACCCTGCAAATTGTGGGTACTTGAGCGCCCCAAAGACCAGGCCATCATATACTGCCTATCTGCCAGTTGGTCTGGTTGCCTCATCTTGAGGAGGCAAAGTTTGAGGGGTGGCTCTGTATTCAGCCATCCTGGAATCTCTCACTGCTCTGTCAAACTGTTTCTCTATGGCTTTTTGTCTATGCATGGCCTGTCTATCCTCAGCCCTAGAGGATCTCTTAGGGGCTAAAGCCCTAGCTGTAATCCTAGCTGCTGCCTCCAAACCAGCAGATCTGGGCATAGGGGATCCCTTTACAGCCTTCTCTCTAACCTGCTGAGGAACTGACAATTCTTTATCAGCTCCCTTGGTGGCCATCTTTGAGCCCACCAAAAATAACTGTCACTTGACAGGGGTAGAGAAAGGGAGAAAGAAGTAAAAATAAAATTAAATTAATAAAATTAAAAATATTCAGCCTAAGCTGTAAGATACAGCCACAGTAGCTGTCCACTACTTCAGGAGGCTAGTGCGACCCGAAGTGGTGAGCTCAGCTCAGCTCCGCAATTCAAAAGCTCAGTCAAGGAAAAAAAGTTGAAAAAATGGCCGCCCCTTTGAATTGCAGCAAGCCCTAACAAGTCAGAGGCTTGCGAGCCTGGCGCTGGCTGCACCATAATTAGCAGGCAGACTCAAACGTCTCACAGCTGCCATGGTGTTCTGGGGACTGGATGGGGGGTCAGGTTTTAATCCCTAATGCCAAAAACACCCCACTGGGACAATCCTGGAGACGAACTGCAAGATTGTCCCCGAACAAAAAAAATGGCCACTCCCACCAAAAAGGGACAGAAGCGCTTAGCGACCGCTGTGGCTCGTCCCAGGCAAGGGAAAGTGGATCCGGAGGAGGAGAGGTAAATAAGACGCTGGCTTCCACCCCAGCCCGGGCCACACGGGCTCTCAGGGTCACTTCCACTCCAGTTTCAACAGAAAACAAAACAAAAACCAGTCCACCAGCAAGGAAAGTCAAAAATTAAAATAACAAGCATAAAAATGCGAACTGGAAAAAAGGCGCAAAAAAATGAAAGTGCTAAACCAGGGCAAGCCGGCTTGCTTTCAAACCTAATCTAAGCCTCTCTGCAAAAAAAAAGGTTAATCCAGGGGGTGAATATTCTTCTACAATCCTAACTATTCAGAGCCCTTAAAGGGAAGTCTGAAAACGCTGAGACCGAGTGAAGAACTGGGGATCGTTACCAGGGGGTGTATCCTCACTTTTTCAACTTGGTCTGCAGAGCTAGAAGACGAGACTACCCAGCATGGATTCTCCCTTTGGCTCAGAGGGAGACATATTCACCATCCAATTCCTTTTAGAGTAAGTTGTCAAAATTGTTCATACCATTAGCAGAAAAAGTTGCAGATATTGTACAACTAAAATTGGTGACCTAATCTATGCCTTCTGTACTTCACAAAAAAAAAAAAAAACATTACATGATCGCCTCAAAGTAAGGATGGCAAGAAGTGATCACTATTTATGGACCATATAGTTGTGACACCAGCAGTGAATAAGTTAAAATATCTGTTCAGATATTTCATGCTTGTTATTTCTACTTTGCATGCAAGATGTTAATTTCATTCGTTTCATATCCTTTTCTACAGAGGTTCAAGGTGATATACACATTAGTGACTCCTATATTTTTTTCTTTAGAGTAACAAGCCTGTTACGAAAGTTGGAATGAGTTGATTGTTCAAAATCACCCAATAAGTTTCGATCCCATCCTGTCATACAACAAATGCAAAACTAGATTGCCTTATTGCTTAAGGCCCGGTCACTGCACTTACGGATGCAAAGAGGGTGTAAAACATTAAAAAAAAGCTTGCCATCCATTGGAAAATGCTATGCATCCGTTGTGTACTCATTGCACACGTGTTTCACACACTCTATCCGTCGAACATCCATCCACTGCAATTTCATCCGCGCAAGAAGTTTTAAGCTGCACAAAACTTTGTGAATGGATTAACTTTCCGCCGCATACGATGTACATCCACGACATGTACGGGCAACAAACGTTCTATGTCCGTTATCATCCGTGAAACGTCCGCTGTATCCTCTCTGCATCCTCTGGCCATCGCCTCAACTCACAACCGCTGCAGCTGAAAACGGAAAGAGGGATGAAACAAAAAGTACACGGAACGTCTACACAGTGTTAGAAGCACAGAAATAGAAAGGATGTAAGTGTATGCATCTCATATATAAAGGATTAAAAATGGACAAAACATTTGTATCTGGAATGTATCTCGTATATTTAGGATGTCTGGAGTATATCTAGAGTATGTAGAAGGATACCAAGCGGACAACCGATATTTCCTTTAAAAAGGGGAAGAAAAACATCTGGATCTCAGTATGAGACCAGCAGCCGTGGTGTACAGACCTCTTCACCCTTGGTATTGGTCTTCAACATCATCAACTGTTCTCCACCATGGATGATGACACAGTCCGTATGATAGCTGCGCTCATTTATCACTAGAACCAAAACCTGTTCAGACTGTTTCAATTTTTATACAGAAGGAGAATGAGACGTCCAAGAGCTGTGTGGGTCCGAGGATGGATCGTGAGAAGAATGGAGTTTGGACTGTATGACCAGTTGATGGTGGAGCTGAGGAATGAAGAACCTCGTACATTCCATCACTTCATGAGGATGCCACCAGCCATGTTTGATGAACTTGTAGAGCATCTGAGACCCAGGTTGACCAAGCCTAGCACCAACTTCCATCCCAACCTGGACCCTGCACTGAAGGTGGCACTGACTCTGTGGCACCTGGCCTCTGGAACCACATACAGAAACATGCAGTATGCGTGGAGGGTGCCACACAACAGCATCAGCAAAGTGGTCAGAGAAGTGGAGCAGGCCATCATTGAAGAATACGTGGAGGAGCTCCTCAAGTGCCCCACCACTGAACAAGGCTGGAGAAAACTTGCAGAAGAGTGGTATCAGAGGTGGAACTTTCCCCACACTGTTGGAGCCATAGATGAGAAGCACGTGGCCTGCAAAGCTCCAGCCAAATCAGGGTCCACTTATTACAACTACAAGGGCTTCTTCAGTATCATCCTCTTTGCCATGGTTGATGCTGACTACAAGTTCATCTACATCGATGCTTCAGGCAACGGGTCAGCTTCAGATGGCCAGGTATACAATGCAAGTGACCTCAAAGATGGGCTGGAACACAACCTCATCATAGGTTTTCCAGATCCAGAACCCCTACCCAATGACACACAAGATGTGCCCTACTTCATCATTGGTGATGACGCCTTCTCCCTCAGAACCTACACCTCATGAAGCCGTACACTTCAAGATATCTCACCCGTGAAGAGAGGATCTTCAACTACAGGCTATCCAGGGCAAGACGGGTGGTGGAGAACGCCTTTGGCATCCTGGCCAACAGGTTCCAGATACTTCTCACAACCATGCAGCATGAGGAACATACTGTGAGGAGCATCGTGGAATCTTGCTGCATCCTGCACAATCTCATGCGAACCCGCTACCCAGTGTTGCAGAACAGACTTGTCGACCGTCAACAAGGGAATGGGGACATGGAGCCTGGTGAATGGAAGCAAGGACGTAACCTGATATACACTGTGGATGTACAAGGCCCCAACAGAGCTTCACATGAAGGGAAGAAGCAGCACAACCTACTGAGACACTGGTGCAACTCCCCAGCTGGAGCAGTGGAGTGAGAAGACAGGATGATAGATGATTAATGGATGCTTCCTTGAGACTGTCGCATAACACTGATGAGATTGTGCCATGTATGTTGAATGGTCCAACAATGAAGAGGGCATTAATAAAGAGCTTTGTTTACTTTAAAATGTGTTGATCAATGAATAAATTGTTATTGATAAAAAAGGTCCATATGTGTGGCAGCTGGGATGGTAGACCATACAGTCCCACTATGGTTGCAATGGAGGTTTATCTATCCCACAACTATCCTTATCTATCCAACAAGCATGCAAAGGCTTAACCATTTTTTCAAAGTTTTCACCAACACTTTATTAAGTAAAAAAAATGAACCAACTGACTAAAGCAAAGATAAACTTTATTAACTTTCTTAGGTAAACAATATGACTTTATTAAAAAAGCAAAATGAGCCAAGTAAACTGTATTAAGTGTGTTAAGCAAAGATAACCTTTATTAACTTTCTTAGGTAAACTTTATGACTTTATTAAAAAAGCAAAATGAGCCAAGTAAAGTGTCTTAAGCAAAGATAAACTTAAGTAAAACTCAGTCTCTGACACTATTCTCAGTCAATCTGAGTCATGTCCCTGGTCTCAGCTGTTAAGCGGGCAGGGACTATGGAGGTGGCTGTGGCTTGACTGCTGGTCTGAGGCACAATTGGGGTGCGTTGCCCCGAGGGTACAACAGGGGATGGTGTGTTCAGGAAGCTATCCGAGAGCTGACTCAGTCCCATGGGTTGAGAGGCCCTTCATCAAGGACTTGAGATGTAAGGCCCAATACTGATGACAGATTGTCCGTTGACGGGTTTGGCTGTGGGTTGGAGGAAGGAGGAGTGTACTGGGGCAGTCTGGTCTCCAGCTGGGTGAGGAGTGGCGTTTGCGGCATCCGATGAACCTGGGCCTGGACTGGGAAGTTCTGCTTCTGCTGTGGGAAGTCCTGGTAGTTGTAGCCTTGGTAGGTGAGGGGCTGTTGAAAACCGTGGAAGGGCTGTGACATTGCCTGGGGTGGAGGAGCCGACCTGGACTGGGTAGGAGCAGCTTCAGCTGGGCCTTGAGGGTTGTGCAGAAGTGCTATGAGCTTTTGCTTCATCACCTGGTACTGGGCCTCGGGCAGGTCCCTCAGGGTCTGGCTCACGTAGGTGATGAAGGGCTTCCGGCGAGGATGGTATGTCGCTGTGGACCAACTGAGAGAGAAGTTCTGTGCTGGTCTTCATTGTATCCCTGATTTTCAACAGCACACTGTGCTTCTGGCCCTCCAATCTGCCTCTCTGCCTGCATCCGCTGGGGGTGGGGGTGGGTTGGCCTCTGGTGGCTGCTGCTTCTTCCTCCATTTGTGACAGCAGGGCGTCATCCTCCATGGGATCCTTCAAGTCCGCCGGCATAGGGAGTGCAGCTGTCGGGGGGGTCTCTGCTGTGGGGCCCTCTGAAGAAACCTGCCTGGACAGGGTAGCTGTCTCCTGGTTGGAAGAAGACTGGCTGTCTGTCGGCTGTCTGAGGGAGAGGGGTCTCAGAAGGGCTGCTCCTCGGAGGCGGATCTCAACCTCCAGGAAACTGCACTTGGCCATAACGTACATCTCCCGGTCAGTGAGCTTGACAGCGGCCTTCCCCGATTTCTTGAGATATAGCTTGCCATACCAGTGTGCATGTGCTTCCACCATCCAAGGAGTACTTCTGCAGTGTACCCCAGCCTCTCTGCCTTGTCTCTCCAAGCTGCCTGCTTCTTCTTGGTGTCCCAATACAGTCTGTGGCCCTTTCTCCAGAGGTACTCGTTCTCCCTCAGCCATTCCAGCACCTCATCCTCATGCTCCTCGGGAACGGTGTACTGTTTCCTCTCTCCTTTCTGCTTCCCTTGCCTCTTCCTCCCTCTGGCAGGGGCTTCAGCAGGGCCTTCAGGGGCTTGAGCAGCAGGGCCTTCAGGGGCTTGAGCAGCAGGGCCTTCAGGGGCTTGGGGCTGGTCCACCACAGCAGCAGCAGCAGCAGCTTCAGAGTCAGTGCCAGGGGGTGGGATGCTGGTTCTGGCCTTCTTGCCAGGGCTGGAAAGAGTAGGCACGGGCTTCCTCTTCTTGCCTGACTGACGAACCATGGTGTTCCTGCTAGATGTATGTGGCAGCATGTCTTTCCCCTGTATGCTGACTGCGTGCGTGCTGCATCCTTTTATATCCGCGGAGCTGATGCAATTCATACTCCCTGCATGCGCAGTGAATGCTTTGCATCCGATATACATCCGCGCGGCATCCCCTTTGTTTCCTATAGGCGTCCATGATGCATCCGCTTCAACCGCTATGCATCTGCCCCTTCCACTATGCGTCCGCTTCGAAATTCTCCCCCCCGAATCCCTTCGGATGTGTCATCCGCTAGGCTTCCTATGAACATCCGTTTAACATCCCCGCTACTTACTACCACGTCCGTTCTTTTCCGTTCTATTCCATTCTGTTTATGCAAATTTTCACCACTTTTTGGAGCGGATGACAATGGATGGAGCCACCCCCGAAATTTTGCTCGTCCGCTGTGTCCTTTATGCATACGTTTTGCATCTGTCAGTCAGTGGGACCGAGCCTTTACCAATTTATTACTCAAGAGAAAATAAATCTGTGAGATCAAATAGAATCTCTCTCCTAGCTATTGTTGTTTCATTTATTTATTATATTTATATGTAATCTTTCAGTACACTACCAACATAAGGACAGCAATAGATGGAAAGTAGGGCACAGCTATATGTTTATTTTTCTACACAATAGAAAAATAGAACTTGATTGTGGCATCTCTTTAAAATGCTGCAAGTGGAATCCATGGCTCCTAAGATTGCTGAACTATAACTCCCAGTAATCCCAGCTTACAAGGCAAATAGGAAATGATATTGAGCAGCTACTTCACAGCCACTGGAGCAGGGGTGGGCATCAATGATTCCTGTACAACCTGTGGACTTCAATTCCCAGAAATCTTGAGTATGGCTGGCTCAGGAATTCTGGGAGTTGTAGTCCACAGATCATAAAGGGGTCAGAGTTGCCCATCCCTGCTCTGGAGGCACACAGGTACTCCACTAACATTTCTAGTTGTTTTTCCAGTAACAAAATGACTAAACAGAAAAGAAATGCAATATGCCACATAGAATATTCAAATTTAAGGCCTTCCTTATATCGACTGTAGGTATAAAACTGCAAACAAAACAAACACAGTAGAAACTTTCATTGGAGACACACATATAGCCCAGGAAATATATGTCCAAATTATATAGCAATGTGAAGAGATGCAAGGAAGTTGTGGTCAACACTGCTGAGCCACAAACTCTGTGAAGCTAACTTGTTGGTTGAGAAATAGAGGCTTATCTGTTAGAACAAAAGGAAGTGCCTCATTAAATCTGTTACAGAGCAATCTAAGTTAACAGCTGCAGCATTCAGGCAGTGAACAAGAAGATGATTTATAAGTGACCAAAGCAGCTGAAATTATTCTGTTTACAGTTCTCAATGCCAGTTACATTTATTACAACAGTCAGTGGATAAGCTCCTGCCCACATGTTTAATAAGTGAAAGCTGAAGGCCAAGCAAAACCACAGGACAGAACACAGAGCTACTACCTACCTGCCTACCTTCTTTGTACTAAATCAGAAAACAGGTAGAAGCACTTTTTGATAGAGGCGGGAAAGATCTACGACAATTCGCTCTGGCCAACTTGCCAACTCACCACAGTCAACTTGCTGCAGGACAAGAATTACACTAATATCAAGGGAAATAGTCAAATAGAATCATTAAAGAAAGGTTGCCAAAGGACAGTCAAAATAAAAGGTGAACGTCAAAATTTAAAATATTAAAATTATTAAAGAAAATTCCATTCTACTGTTGAATTGTCCCACAGCACGTTGGCCATGGCAATTTGTCCCATGGCAAGTTGTCCATGGCAAGATGGTTGTGGTGAGTTGTCGCATTCCGAGGTGGGAAGGCCTGACACTATGGCTGCATTCATGTGCAGTCGCTATTAGAAAGGAATATGTATGCCAATGCAATGCACATTGCTTAAATGTTTCCGATTGGCTATTCCTGACAGAAAATACCACTGATCAAAGTGGAACACCTCCCATGTGTTTATTTTCTAGTAAACTCTGATTGCCCTTCTTCTAAGGACAATTCCTGGCTTACAATACTTGCCTGTCTGGACAGAAACAACCAGTTGGTTGGAAGGAATAAATAAGCAGAGACAGTACTACACTTAGCTACTAAGGTTCTGTACATTTTGAAAATAACTAAGTGCTTTGGATCATAAATAAGCACAGCCCCTATGTATTGCAGAAGCCCTCCAAAATCTCATTTTGATTTAAAAATGCACTTTATCAGATTTCTTCTATAGAAAGTTATCTGAAGCAGATAACAGCTTCAGAGAAAAGGCCTCTTCAGTGGTGATGTCACTCCTGCAGGGATTTGTTCCCAGGAATATTTGTATCTTCATGACATTTTTACAACCGGGCAAATCACTTAAAATAGTTCTTAGGCTTTTAATCTCTTGTATATTGCTTTAATGACGCTATTTATTTTTAAAATTCCTCTGACTATTGACATCCTCAACACCTCCCCCACAGGCCCTTTTTTGATTCAGTCAAGGGCTTTCGTATTTTTCTTTCTTTTTAAGCCCATGTCCCACTGCACCAACAGATGCAAAGAGGATGTAAAACATTAAAAAAAGCTTGCCATCCGTTGGAAAAAGCGATGCAACCGTTGTGTACTCACTGCATACGTGTTTCATACGGTCTATCCCTCCAGCATTCGTCCACTGAGATTTCATCTGCCCAAGAAGTTTTGAGCTGCACAAAACTTTGTGAACGGATGAACTTTCCACCACGTATGATGTAAATCCATGACATCTGAGCAACAAACGTTCTATTTCCGTTTATTATCCTTTAAACGTCCGCTGTATCCTCTCTGCATCCTCTGGGCATCCCCTCAACTCACATCTGTTGCAGCTGAAAACGGAAAGAGGGAGGAAACAAAAGGTACACGGAACGTCTACACAACTTTAGTAGCACGGAAATAGAAAGGATGCGCAGTGAATGGCTTGCATCCGATATACATCCACTAGGCTTCCTATGAACATCCGTTTAACATCCCCGCTACATACTACCCACGTCCGTTCTTTTCCGTTCTGTTTATGCAAATTTTCACCATTTTTTGGAGCGGATGATGACGAATGGAGCCACCCCCGAAATTTTGTTCATCCGCTGTGTCCTTTATGCGTACGTTTTACGTCCGTCGGCCAGTGGGACAGGGCCTTTACTTCTTGTGTGTGTTTATTCTAAGCTTGTATCCCTGTTTTAATTTTTCGTACAAGCAAGACATAAATCAAACTAAATTAAACCAAAACCTAAATGATGTAAATAAATTGTCTACCTCAGGACAAGCACATGGACTAGATAATATTGAAGCAGTTTAAAATCAATTATAATTAGTACTGTTTTATATTCAATGAATGTCCTTTTTCATCTAAATCAAAAGGTAGGCTATTTTAGAAATTAATTCGTAATTCTTAAGTCAGAAAAGACATGAATGATGAACAAGTTTCACACTATTGTATTGTGCTTGTTCATTTACAAATGAAGAATAGAAATGTCTTTTAAAAAAATGAAAAATCAGAGAAAACGTTGCTTGGAGTATATCCTGAAATAATAGTTACTAGTGCTTGATTCTCTTTCTTCTCAAGAAATTCAAAAGCTGTTTTCAAGTACAACTTGAAATATTTGTGAAAACTGAAAGAATAGTTTACAAAACAACATTTTAGCCGTTCCACCAACCATCACATAACTACATCAGCTAAACTACAGAGACACATCAGCATACACATAAATTATACAGATGTTATTCTGCAGGAACAAACAAAATCAGCATTGTTAAATTGCATAATTAAGTTTAAAACCCTAAAGGCCCTGTCCCACTGCACTTACGGATGCAAAGAGGATGTAAAACGTTAAAAAAAGCTTGCCATCCATTGGAAAACGCTATGCATCCATTGTGTACTCACTGCATACGTTTTTCACACGCTCTATCCCTCGAGCATCCGTCCACTGCGATTTCATCCGCGCAAGAAGTTTTGAGCTGCACAAAACTTTGTGAACGGATGAACTTTCCGCTGTGTATGATGTAAATCCACGACATACGAGCAACAAACGTTCTATGTCCGTTTATCATCCATTAAACATCCGCTGTATCCTCTCTGCATCCTCTGGGCATCCTCGCAATTCACATCCGCTGCAGCTGAAAATGGAAAGAGGGAGGAAAGAAAGGATACATGGAACGTCTATACATCGTTAGTAGCACGGAAATAGAAAGGATGCGTTTACATCCGCGCGGCATCCCTTTTCTTTCCTTTAGGCGTACGTGATGCATCCTCTTCATCTGCTATGCGTCCGCTTTGCAATTCTCCCCCGGAACCCCTTCGGAGGTGTCATCTGCTTCCATCCGCTTTCATCCGCTAGGCTTCCGATGAACATCCGTTCAACATCCCCGCTACATACTACCCACATCCATTCTTTTCCGTTCTTTTCCGTTCTGTTTATGCAAATTTTCACCACTTTTTGGAGCGGATGACAACGGATGGAGCCACCCCTGAAATTTTGCTCGTCTGCTGTGTCCTTTATGCGTACGTTTTGCGTCCGTCGGCCAGTGGGACCGGGCCTTAAGTATGCTATCTAAATTACACTGCATATTACAAGAATTCCTATAACTGGAATACAGACACATGCAGAGCTACATATCTCAGTATGCCTTTGCAGAGGGAAAAAAGATACGTTCTTCAAGATAACGAAATCAAGAGTAGGATTGTTGTATGTGCATTCTTTAAATATCAAGGATCACAACTCCTAGCTCAGAAAATTATAGGCCCCACAAAACAGGAAAGTATTTGAAGAAAATTAAATTTAATAAAGTCACATTACATTTAGAAATAGACAATATATATTATTTTTAAAAAATATATATATAAAGCAGAGCAATAAGAAAACAGGAATTTTTATCTATCTACAGTGTTGATTTGCAGGAGTGATTCCCAATGTGACAAAAAGAGATCAAGTTTGTGCATTCTGCTAGATCAGGTTAAAATGTGGTTGGTACTTTTGTGTTGAAACATATAACAGGAAACAGTCATTGCTGAGCGAATTGCCACTTTACATCACAATATAGCTTACTACTCAGATGCACTCTTTGTAAACCAGAGACTGCTTCGTTAAACAGGCTTCAGGAGTGAACATGCTGTTTACTCAGCCATTTCCAGTTATTATGCATGAAATAGCTGGTGCACAAAAGCAGGCTTTCCTTTTTAAGGAGTTTAATTCCCCAGAAATAAGGACGTCAAATAATATTCGCTGATCTTCCTATCTTACTTTCCCCAAATGCAGCTACTTTCCACATGGTCAGGAAATCTGACTGAATATCGGTCCTGAACACAGAGAGCAGCTGTGTTCAGATCATCCTGATTACTAGTAAAGCTAAAACAATTGACCATAATACTCAAGTTTAGTTATAGCAATCCAGTATCAGCTATGTCTTCTCAACTCTGCATCCCAATTCACAAGAGCAGAAGTACAAATACACTGCTGAAGCTTTCCCATAGATTTTCAAGAATCTGCAAATGACCTTCTCAGTTTTCTTAATAGATTTAGAGTTTGCAAGCTATGATAATACAGTAAAAATTACAATATAGGCAGATAGTCTCAGAACAATACTCACAATCTGATTCCCATTTGCCTAAAACTAATGTACACTGGTAGATTTTCCTGGTTGTTTGGGTCTTCTCCAAAGGGTCAACTAGACAGCAGTTTTGCAAATTACAAAATTAACTGTTCTCAATTGTTAATAAACTATGCAGAAAAGGCTCCCATAAGACATGCCAATTCTTTCCAGCTTGTGTTACATAGAGTTCAAAATTATAGGTTTTCAAAATAATAGTTATATACTGAAGATCTCATCTCATGTTACCATACTTCCTTAAAAAGAAAAAGGCAGGACAGTTTAAAACAAGAATATTAACTAAATTAAAATCTGCATTTCCTAGAAGGTTAAAGGGATACACACGCAGCAGGTATTATCAGATAATGGACTTCATCATATTGTGAACTCCCCACATCTGTTATTTCACTGACATTATTTACTGCAGCAAAACCTCAAAAGGAAATAGGTGGAGCAGTTCAGTCTGAGACTCAAAACGGAGTTCCTCATACACAATGACAATATTTTCTGTGCTTTGCTGATCAATTTGCAATGCTGCTAAAATGCAGCACACCCTTTCTCGTTAAAGTTTAAATATCTGGGTTTGATAAATACTGAAAGGAAAGGTATTTACTCCATAATTATGACACATGATTGGACACTATGCATGTATATAACATTTCAATAAAAGCATGCCTGTTACTTAACAAGTAGCTTAGGGCTAGAAGTCATGGAATGGGTGGGTTGATGTGGCACTCTGTTCCAGTAGCTGCTGGAAGAAGGAAGAGTGGGGGTGACATGCACCAACCTTGCCTTACTTGCCCCACTGGAGTTTTGTTTGATCTGAACCCCAGAATAACTGGTGCCAACTATGATTCCTGCAAAACTATGTCCTCAAATTCTGTACAGCTCAATGCAAGGAAAAGGATAGTCGTATCTCCAGGAGTGCTCATAGAAGATTCCAAATTCTCAACTGTTTGACGTTCTAATTTAAAAATCGGAAAGGTCCTTCCACTTGCTAAAATCTCACAAGTGCAAACAGCCTTGGTGGCGCAGTAGTTAGAATACAGTATTACAGACAAATAGCCTAGAATTTTGATCCCGATGATTGACTCATCCTCCCAAGTTCAGTAAAATGAATTTGTTGGGGAACTGCAAATTTTATTTTATATTATTTATATATTATGTTTATATTATTATTTTATTTAAATAATGCTTCAACGTTATAAACCAGGGGTGTCAAACTCAAGGCCCAGGGGTTGCTTAGATCTGGCTTGTGGAGCCGCCCTGGAAACAGGCCCACGGTACAACTGCCAGCGAAAAAGGAGTTTTTGTTGGCAGATGAGTTGCAGGAGGCCGTCACAGCCATAAATGGACTTCAGGAGCCTTTTTTGCTGGCAGAGGGTTTGGGCCACCACAGGTGCTCCCAACACGAATGAGGTCAAGCTGGCCACACCCATCCAGGTCACACCCACACTGGTCCAAAGTCAAATACAACTCTGATGCAGTCCTCAATGAAATTGAATTTGACGCCCATTATAAACCATCCAAAATGCTATGAACACGATGGCCAGTATATAAGCCTAAATGCTATTAGTATTGGTTGTTAGGGATAACATTGTTCACCCTAACTGTTTTAGGTGAAATACTAACTATAAATCATAGTTAGTGTATGCAGCTTTAACTGTAAAATAGCAACTGTGGGTGTGGTTATGAAAACCATATAAAAGTAGCAAGGCTACAGCTTGCTCTCTCTCTCTCTGGCTTTGATGATCCCTGATTACTGCTTGGAAGCAAGACTGCATTGCTCGAACGGGAGAGACAATAACGGACTGATTTATGGGAACTGACAATAGGATATTCTACATGGACTTTGCTAACTGAATATCCCTGAATGGACTGACTACATGGTAAATGAATATTGGACTGTTTTTGACTATGCTATAAACTTATACTGGAATAAAATATATTCTTGATAGCACAAGCGTATCTGTTATTTTTACTGTATGTTAATAAACATACAAGCTTAGCTCACTCATTTATCTGTGTGCCTATCTGACTAACGCTGCACATTCTATTTAGCTTGTCTACCTAACCCTGGTTGGGGAACCCAGGCTTAACATTGGTATCTTCTATTGTCCTTAAATTTTGTTACATTTTTGAAGAAGGCTTGAAAATACATTTCAATTTTCAAGGAGTTTTTATTTGTTTGATGAAAAATTCTTTAAAAAATGCAGAACTACAAAAAAGTAGACTAAGAACAAAAAACACAAAACCTGTATAGAAAATAAAAAATAGAAAAATATAATTGATAACAAACAATAGTAAACAAAACACAGGATTATCAACCACTGAGGCATATCATCTGTCTATCAAGTATTAAACAGAAAGGGCGTTGGTACTTACCTGATATGCCTGTTCTCTGTGAGCTGTGAAGAGCATCCAGAAGTGGGAGGTGCTTCAGTCTCTTCTGGAAAGGCTGGGCTTAAAACTCCGGGATGCTCCTCCTCCTCCACGGGACACTTCCCAAGCATCCCCCAGTTTTGCGAAGACTGAGTGCCAAAGTCCGGAACTCATCATCTAATCTAGATCCCTGACTAGAACGGAACCCCACCAGACTGAAAGAAATGGGTGAGGTTGGATGCTCTTCACAGCTCACAGAGAACGGGCGTATCAGGTAAGTACCAACGCCTTTTCTCCCATGAGCTGTTCAGAGCATCCAGAAGTGGGACATACCAAAGCTTGGCCTGTCCTTAGGAAGGAACTCCGTCTGGATCGAAATCCACTCCTAAACTCTGTGGACCCTCTGCAGGACTCTTCTGCCAAATGAAGCATCCACTGAGGCATAGACATCAATTTTATAATTTCTGACAAAGGACGATGGTGAAACCCAAGTTGCCGCTCTACAAATTTCGTCTATGGAAGCCCGTGTAGCCCATGCTGCTGATGTTGCTGCACTCCTTGTTCAGAGGGCTGTAATGCCCTTAGGAACTGAGATGGACTGGCATTCGTAACTTTTAGCTATGCTGGCTCTCAACTATCTACCAATGGTCGTCGATGACACCTTGTGTCCTAAAGTGGATGAGTTGAAGGATAGGATTAGAGCATCAGATTTTCAAAATGCTACCATGGGGTCTAGAAAGATGCTTAACACCCTTCGAACGTCAAGCCAATGACATTGATCCTCCAGTCTATAAGATGGTTTCGGACAAAAATTTGGAAGCACCAACTCCTGCGCTCTGTAGAAGACTGAATTTACTTTAGGGGTGAACAATGGATCCAATCTGAGAACCACTCTGTCCGCATGAAACACGCACGGGTCCTTTCTCATCGACAGTGCTGCCAATTTGGAAATCCTCCTTGCTGATGTGATCGCAATTAAGAAGACCACCTTATATATGTCAGGAATTTGAGACTAGAAGTTCTTAAAGGCTCGAACAGGCCAGTTGTAAGTGCAGTTAACACCTTGTTGGGCTCCCAAATGGGATAGTGGTGAATTAAAGGAGGTTGTAAGTTTGGAGGACCCTAAAGAAAGCTGCGAACATGTGCATAGTGCGCAATGGAATGAAGGTCACCCCAAGATATCACTGAGTCTAAGGCTGCCACCTGTCTGCGTAAAGTATTTGGAGATAGGCCCTTGGTCAACCCCTCCTGTAAAAAGTCCAATAATTGCCCTATTGATGGGGCGATTGGGGCGATCTTAGACCCCCGGCACCAGCGACAGAAAACGGACCATGTGGCCTCGTATATATGATTTGTTGAGGACCATCTGGATGCTTGTATGGTGTTAATGGCCTCCTCTGAAATCTGTTGGGTCCTTAAACAGCTCAGCTCAACCTTCATATGGCTAGGTTGAGCCATTGTGGGTCCGGGTGAAGTACCGGCCCTTGCAAGAGAGAAACCCTCGACGGTGGAATTTTCCAAGGTTGTTCTCTCGACAGGTCCTGTAAGTCTGCAAACCACGTTCACCTGGGCCAGTAAGGGGCGACCAATATCAATTCCACTCTTTCCTCCAATAACCTGGGTATTACAGGGAGTGGAGGAAACACATATAGAAGCCCGGGAGACCACTGACATCGCAGGGCATTGACGGCCTCCGCCCCGAGTCGGGTACCTTGAAATATACCAGGGGAATTGGGCGTTGAGAGGAGAGGTAAATAGATCGATCACTAGTTGTCCAAACCTCCGCACTGCTTCCTGGAAGACAGACGGGTGTAGGCGCCACTCTGCCTGATCTATCGTGGCCCTGCTGAGCCAGTCTGCTTGTGTGTTTAAGGCCCCTGCTATGTGTTCTGCCTTGAGCGAAAACAGATTGGCCTCGGCCCACTTGAACCTGGCTGTCTCCAGCATCAGAAGTTTGCAGTGGGTACGCCCCGTCTGTTTACGTGGGCCTTGGTTGTGATATTGTCTGTCAAGACCAGAACATGGCGTGATTGGAAAAGGGGTAGAAAACTGCGTAACGCCAGATGAACTGCTCGCAGCTCCAAAAGGTTGATGCTTTGTGATTGTTCAGAAATAGTCCAAATTCCCTGTGCAGTGTGGGATTGGAAGTGAGCTCCCCATCCTACCAGGCTGGCATCGGTCGTGATCGTTGCCCTGTAAGGTTCCTTGAAAGGACATCCCTTGTTTATTGTTTTCCGACCATCAGCAGAGAGATCAGAGAACATTGTGCGGTACCTTTATCCGGACGTTGGAAGTGGCTCTTCTGGACTACTGGAAAGGTAGCAGGAACCACTGCAGATCTCTAGAATGGAATCGAGCCCAAGGCACAATGGAAATACAAGAAATCAGTTTCCCTAACAGTTGAGACAGAACTGCCAGAACTCTTTAAGGTCCTGATCTCTCTAGCCAAAGACTGGATACTATTCAACCAGTCCTGAGAGAGAAAAAGCTTGCCCTCCACGGTATCTATCACTGCCCCTAAATGAACTAACCTAGTTGAAGGGATCAAATGGCTTTTATCCAAATTTATGGAAAAGCCGTGACCTTGAAGGGTCTCCAGAGTAATCTTGGTATCCAATTTTGCTTAATGTGTGGAAGATGACAAAATTAAAATATCATCCAGATAACATTGTAAGCGAATAGATTTGATCCTGAGGGAGGCAGCCAAAGCTGCTAGGACCTTGGTAAAAGTCCTAAAGGCCGAAGCCAGACTGAATGGTAGGGTGATATATTCGTAGTGCTGATCACAATAGCAAAATCTATTTGTAGTGAGCAGGTCTAATTGGTATATGTAGATAAGCCTCTGTCAGATCTATAGAAGTCAGGACATTGTTCTCTCTGATGCTGAGCAGAATGGACTGGAGAGTAGTCATCTTGAATTTTCAATAAACCAAATGATCTGTTCAGACGTTTGAGGTCCAGAATTGCCCTCCAGCCCCCCGAACTCTTTGGGACCACAAACAATAGAGAGTAACAGCCTTGATCCTGTTGTTCAGATGGGACTTCTCGAATGGTCTGAACATGCAGAAGATGTTTGATAGCCTCCTGCATCAATGCTATCTTAATGGGGTCTGTGGACCTAGGGCCCCTAATGAAAAAGTTTGAGGGGGAGGATGGAAACTCTAGCACCAAACCAAACCTAACAGAGTCCCTGACCCATAAATCAGAGGTGGAGCTGTTCCATTGATCAGCAAACAATTTTAGCTGCTCTCCAATGGGAGCTGCTGTCAAGGACTCACTTGGGGCAATGAAAAAATCAGCCTCCGGTACCTCTGGGTTTTCTTCTGTTTTGGCCTCGCCGCTGACCTCTATCGGAAGATTCCAACCTATCCTGTCTAAAACTGGGCCTGTAGCCTGCTGTTATCTGCGATCTAGGAACGTATGGGCCTTGATAGTAGGGCCGAAAGGAACCCCTTTGAAACGACTGGGGCGTTCTGTTTTCAGACCTCTGAAAAAGAGAGGGAAGCACTTTTTTCTTGTTTTATTCTCAATAAGCAGGGGCTCCAAGACAATGCCAAATAATTTATCCCCCGATATTGGGGCTGATGCCAACTTGCATTTCTGCTTGGTATCCGCCTGCCAATGCCTGAGCCATAGCAGTCTCCATGCTGATACGTGAGATGGTATGGCCTTAGACGACAATTTGACTGCATTAAATGTGGCGTCGCTGTAGAATTCTGCCGCTGCAATAATTTTAGCTGTGTCCTGGTGGGCTCTGACATTTGACGCCAACAATATATCCCCTCAAATGGAAAAGCCATCATAGGGAGGACCAGGTAAAAAAAGGACACCGCTGTAGCTGCCTTAATGGTCCAGGCGTCAGAAACATGCACCCTTCGGATTGCCAACTCTGGTCTCTTTTCCTCCGGTCTCAGGGCTTCCCCGGCCTCGTTGGAAAAGGTTGAAGAAGAGGCCAGTGCCACAATGGACTCATCCACCTCCAGCTTTTTGAGAAAATTTGAAAACTCCAGTGCCAAATTATAATATTGTTTATCGTACCCTGTTGGGGCTGGGTATGATGCTGCTGATACCCATTGATTTTGTACTAATTCAGCAAACATACAAGGGACAGGAATAGTTTCTGCCTCATTAGCCGGTTGTGAGAATATTAGATCCTCGGATTCATCCTGAGACCCCGTTGACAAGGGATGAGGGCTTAATGTGCCTAGTTTAGCGGTGTTCTTTGCTTTGAACAGTAAAGATTTAAAGAGGTACAGATGAAAAAGGCAGGTTGGTCCGGAATGAGGCTTTCATCATCCGACATTCCTCGTTCTATTGGGTCAGCCTCTGACAACCCCAAGTCCATCTGATGAATCGACCCCCACCTCCATGGGAACATCCTATAGTCATCTAATTCCACCTCCTCCCGAAGACCCTGGACTGGTATGTCAGGAATATTGGGGAATATCTGAGTTTGATGATGTCCCATATGCGCAAAGGATCGAGCAGACAGGGATCCCACTTCCAAAGTAGCCAAAAAGTATCTGGTTCAGATGGATAGCTGAACTCCAGCTGCAATGCCCTTTTGTATGGCCACCTCCATCCATTGCCTCATTTCGATGAGAATAGTCTCAGGTATCCCTCCTCCTGTCTTAAACCAGTGGCAGTAGGGATGAAGGTTGCCTCTGGGATTCGCCGGGCAGTGCTCATTGGAGGAGATATTCCTATGGGAGGCTGTCCAGAAATAGCCTGTCTGGGCTGGGTGGATAAGTCCAAGGGCCCCAACAATGTACTTGGGCCCTGATCCGATTGTTGTGTCATAGCCATCTTATCCACCTCCCTAGCCCGTTTCTGCAACTGCCTTTCCAAGGCTTGGTGCTGTCTATGGGCATCCTTATCCACCGCTTTAGAGGCCTTTTGGGGGCTCACTGACTTATCTCGGGACTTGTCTTGGAGCGGAAAACGTTTTCACCTTCCACTGTGGAGGACTGATTCTCATGCCTCTAACTTTATTTTTTTAAATAATAATTATTATTATTGTTGTTTGTTGTTATTAATATTATTTGTACTTATGGGTGACGCCTACCCCTGTGGTTGAAAGTAGAATGCTTCTCCAGGAGTATAAGTCTATATATATATATATATATATCTATATACACACACATATATACACATACACATAAACATACACATATGTATGTATGTATGTATATAGATACACATATACATATATGTATATACCTATACATGTAGGTATTCAGGTTTGTTCGGGTATTTTCCCACGTCATTATACTTGTGCTTTTAAAGTTGTAGTAATGTTTCAGCAGAATCTCATCTGCCATCATCAGGCTTCTGTACTGTGCTCATCTTTAATACAGAAGCCTGATGATGGCAGATGAGATTCTGCCAAAACGTTGCTACAACTTTAAAAGCACAACTATAATGACGTGGGAAAATACCTGAACAAAGCTGAATACCACACATGTAAGTACCCACGAAAACTTAAGAAAATATAGATATATACATATATGCACACACACACACACACACACATACATACACACACACACACACACATACGTGCCTATATCTACATGTAAAACTGTGTATATGGGAAACAGTATCTTAGGGTCCTCAACAAGGGAAACCCCCAAGCGCTCCAAGCAAGAAATATTCTGGATCCCTGATCCCCAACAAGGGAAACCGGCTATACAGGGCCTGGATGAATCCTTTCCTGTCAAAAAAGTGCTGCTGTTTGAAATGGCACTGTCAGCTTCACTTCAATATAATGATCCAAAAGCAATTGCAAAAGGAAAAAAATTCCTGTTTAAGGACTAGCCTGCTTATCCAACGCCAGCAAGATAAAAGAGAAATAATGCCAGGGAAGTGGAGTGGGAAGGTGCTTGCCCCAGTCCCCAAGAAGGGAAACCAGCGGGGAATGGCGCCTGTGATATTTAGGCACGAACTTGAAGCCAGCCGTTGAAAATGGCGGGAAGGCAGAATCTCCTATATTAATTGCCTGAGCAGTTTAAGGAGCCGCTGCTGCTGACTCTCTAAATTGTCAGATAAATGATCCTGTCAGTCGAAACGGCAAGGAGAAGTGAGCCGCGGCTGCAAGCGCTCCGCCAAGATTGCAGAAATAAGACGATCGGGGGATGAGATAAGCTAATTGCCTGAAGCAGCCGTCTCAGGCTGCCTGCGGAGTGGCAGGCTCCGCCAGCCACAAAGAACTGCTCTCAAACTGATCGGGGGGATGACCTAATTAATTCACAAGCCTTGAAATCACCAAATTGGGGAAAAAATTACAAGCCGAATTAACCCAAGAGCAAACCTGAATTTTGACTAGCTGAATCAGAAAACTGTTCCAGTCAGGGAGTGCACAACCTCTTACCACGAAGGCTGAGCAAAAACTGGGGGACGCTGGGGAGGTGTTCCATGGAGGAGGAGGAGCGTCCCGGAGTTTTAAGCCCAGCCAGCAGCCCAAGAGACTGAAGCACCTCCCACTTCTGGATGCTCTGAACAGCTCATGGGAGAATACAAAATTTTCCAATTAAGAGGGGAAAAAAACCTCTATTGTTCTAGAATTTCACAACATCTGTGCCAAAGGGAAAAACATATTGCATTCTTTTTAGTTTTAAAAAATTGTCTCTTCAAAAATGAATAAATTACACATATATTAAAATTAATGCTTACCGTCTAAAATAATAGTGATTGTCCAATTTCTAAAAATAATTATGTTACCAATTTCCCATGCCCTGTATAACCTAAGTTTCTTTCAACAATGAAATTCTATTTTTTTGTTTTTTGGAGCATAATTCAACATAACATTTGTCTGTATCTTTATCATTAGGAGATTTTCCTATACATTTACTTGACAATATTATGTTGCATTATTATATTTCACTAAATTCCACTATATTGAATAACTATGAATTTGATGGAGCACAAACATGTGGCCAAATTCAGCCTTACTCTAGTGATAACAAAGACAATTAATGCTGCTAATTGGAGCCAAAAATTCCCTTTTTAAGCAACAGGTAATCAAGTGTCACATCACATCACAAATCACACCAACTTACAAATGGCAATTCTAGTCATGGTCATTAAGCATGATGTGATAGGGTCAACAATTTGCAACTTCTTGTTAATGTCCCCATGGAATTTGCTTGCTGGAAGGCCTAAATAATGACCACTTGATCATGGGATACTGTGACCATCATCACTGCTAGCCAGTTGCCAAGCACTCAAATCACAATCGCATGACTGCATGGATGCTGCAACAGCCACGACTAGGGCTGTATGTCTCCTTGTTCAAGGCCATCATAATTTCAAACTGTTGAGCAAATGATCATTCATTGAGAACTATCTTACTTCTCTTTTCTTACTGTATCAGCAAATCATCCAATGGACTTTTTCCAGAAGGCAAATTAACTTTTGGGTAGTTGACTTTACAACAACTTTTGGATTGTTGACTTTTCACCTGGACGGCATGAGTAATTTGTCTATTGGGAAAGAGGTGTGCTGGGAGGAAGGAAACTCAGAAGCTGTTGTTGGGTTATATTTCTGGTCTTCTGGAATGACCTCTCACTGGAGATCTATTTGCCTCCAACAATCTGTCTTTCCAAAAGACAAAGCTTCTGAGGCCAAATTTCACTTACTTTCTTTGGGCTTTACTTTTTTATATTAATTGTATTTTTATATCTCATTCGTTGCCAAGAGTCTTGTGACTGCAGTAGCAAGCTAATTTGGTAAACAAATATGTATTAGATTACTACTTCAAAAAAGATGGTAATAAGTTCAAATCACACAAATGAATGGCTCTCAGAATTTTAGATCAACTGTAAAGATATGTATGTAATGTTATTTTGCCTTAGGAATCTTTTCTGAATTGATAGAGAGAACTCAAACAAGTAAAACCAAGAGTGGAAAACTTACACATGGGGCCGAAAACACTGTTCTCCGATTTAATATCCGCCAGTAACTTTGGCAGTGAACTTTGAAAATACCAGACATTATGCTTGCTGGTGAGTACAAGATAAATTTTCTACTGCAAGATAAATTTAACAAATAAATTATGTGAACTAAAATTCTAATGCATCTGAAAAATACCAGGTTTGGGATGTTTGATATAACATTTTATGGAACATTAATAGCACGTTTTTCTTTGCTTGGACATGTGGAAAACTCTCCCTACCAAAAAAGCCAACAACATTGTTGTTGTTGTTAGTTGTAAAATCATGTCTGACCCATTGCGACCCCATGGGCAACATTCCTCCAGGCCTTCCTATCCTCTACCATCCTCCAGAGTCCATTTAAGCTCACTTGGACTGCTTCAGTGACTCCATCCAGCTACCTCATTCTCTGTCATCCCCTTCTTCTATTGCCTTCAATCTTTCCCAGCATTAGGTTCTTCTCCAGCGAGTACTTCCTTCTCATGAATTGGCCAAAGTATAAAAAAGCATAGCTATTTTAAAAAGTTACAAGATAAATATTATGCTTCGTACATACTCATAAGCATTTTGTAAGTAAACCCAAAACTGAATAGTTTTAGCCTTTCCCAATATTTCTTATTCCGTTCTTTTCATTTTTAAAGCATTTCATTCTGTGACATTGATAACTTCGTAACTCATGTCTGGGTATTACGATACACAGCCTCTATCTCTAGCAGTGAATTCAACCAGATGCTTCAGATATTACCATATCAGCACTATGTTTCCAAATAACTTTCACCAAGATACCTTAACATCCATGGCCCTCTTCCAGAACTTCCCATTTAACAGTCAGAAAACCAACTAAGTCATAGACAATATCCAACAAAGAAAAGAAAAAAGTAGGAATATTATGGATTCTAAACACACAAAATAGATAATCCTTCACTTGCAACCTTTCATTTAGTGATGGTCAAAGTTACAAAGGCACAGAAAAAAAGTGACTTATGACTGTATTTCACATTTATGACTGTTGTAGTACCTCCATAGTCACATCATCAAAGTTCAGATGCTTAGCAACTGGCATGTATTTATAATGCTAGCAGTGTCTCAAGACCTTATGATCACCTTTTGTTACCTTCTGACAAGCTATGGCCAGATTCATTTAATAACCATGTTACTAATATAAAAACTGTAGTGATTCACTAACAACTGTAGCAAGAAAGGTAATAAAATGGGGCAAAACTCACTGGACTCTCTTACAGTCTTAAGGCGAGGACTACCTGTACATTTAAAATTGGAAGGCTCCCTGAACACAACAGCCCTTGCTTCCCTATATCTACATATATAATTTTATATTAAACAAATATCAGATCTTTGGCAGTTAGGAAAATAATTCTTTACACGGTCTGAACTCCCAATTATTTCCTCTAATAACAGGATATACATATCACCAAAATACTGGAAATTGCATAAGCCATTTCTTTATTTAAAAAAAACTCTAAAATATCGGGGATGAGAATGGAAAGTGAGAGACGAGAAATCTGGACAGGTTGTCCATTCTGTTCCCACCTAAACTACATAATAGGTTCAGATTTAAGCTCTACTGTGCCTCAAATCACTAGAGAGTGGTAAAAACATCAGGGTTCCTATATATCTGTAATGGAAGCAGCAATCTGCAACACATTCATTAATGATCTGTGTAGTCGAAACAGGCAAATGCATACAAATGTCTTACTTAACTTGATTATACTTCAGCAACTCACCCATTCCAATTAGTTCTTGCTTCTCTTTAAACTCTACACATGCATGCATATGTATGCACTTCCATGCATTTCTGCCAAAACAAGATGGCTGAATTATATCAAACTTTCTGTATTCTATCTTCCTAAAGAATGAATGTATCCAAATACACATCCTGTATACAGTTATTTAGGAACTGAACAGTTATATAGGTTTAAGAGTATTTCCAACAGCTAAAATGGAGAGAAGCAAGCAAACGTATTTGAGGAAATGAAATAGTAAAATACAACTCGCTATTCAGGTTCTAAGCTAGCTTTCTCCATCTTGGGTTGTTCTTTAGGTACATGAACTTAAAACGCTCAGTATTTCCAAGCCAATACGCTTGTTGCTGAATTTGGAATTAATGCATTAATACAAGAGTGTGCTCAAGTTGAGGGAAACTATTGCAAATTACTGCTCACAAGAAAAATGTCCCACTATCATTTTTTTAACGCTTCATTGAGCCACAGCTGTCAAGAAACAGAACTGGAAATAATATTGTTAGAAAAGGAAGTTTACGTGTTAAATTTCAAACCACTGTAAGTGTCATTTTGATTAATATGGTCTCACACTTCCTACAATTTTAATATCTCTCCTCCCCCATGCCTAACTTCCCCTTCTCTTTTTGAGTTTCGTTTTATCTTTCTTTTCTTACTTTCAGGTATATTTTTATCAGTCTTCACTTTAAAGGTCAAAAAGACCCAAGACTCTCTTGAAACTAAAGGAGGGTTGGCTAGATGTCTTCAAACAGATGTTGGATTGCCATCTGTCAAGGAAACTTTGGTTTCAATTCTTGTATGGGGCAGAACTTTGGGCTCCATGTCTATGAAGATTCTCAGTCATCCAGGTGATGGTTGTCGCAAAGGGTTTTTTTTTCCCCTTCTTTTTTTCCAAAAGGAAACTAGACTTTGTTTTTTCTTTGTTTGAAAGATAAACAAGGTTGAGTTGCCTTCTGGGGGAAAAGAAGAAGAAAAAGCACTCTTGGGCTCTCCAGCTACAACCATCTCCCGGAGCCTAGGTAACTAATGTTTAAACCAGAGTTGAAAAGTTTGCAAGCCACCTGGTATGACTGAATAAAAAAAATGTAAGATGAGTTGGGTGTGTTAACCATCTTGCAGGTTATTCAATTTCTGCTATCAGATTCCAAGTATCTCAAACACCTGGTGTCATTCAAACAATCCACAATTTAGAGAATGGAGCCAAACATTAAGAAACAGATACAAGATTCCTAACTGTAATTATTATATTCCAGTTTTGTGTGAATGGACTTTTAGAGAGTGAGCAATCTGGACTGACTGTTTTATTAATTATGTTCCACATACATACATCATTCCCAAATCAGGTTTATAGCCTAAGGATGTCCTAGTGTTCTCCCATCTGAATTTTAACTAGGTACAACCTTGGTTAGCTTTAATCAAAATAAGGCAGGGGTGTCTAACTCACAGCGTCATGGTGGCATCACATGATGTATCAGGACTTTTTCCCCCTTTGCAAAACTGGGCAGAGGCGGGGCCAGCATGTGATGCATCCGTCCCGTGGGCTGTAAGTTTGACAACCCTGAAATAAGGCAACAAAAATCCCATACCATGCTTTAAAAAATACATAAAGATGACGTCCTAGATTTCGAATGCTTGACAAAAAAATTCTGTAGAACACAAATAACATTTTTGGCTAGGATAAGCTGCAGAATCCTTCTTCCAAAAACCAGTGTTGCTATAAAAATTTTCCAGTAGGTATTTTGCTTATTATGTTCCTACATATTCCAAAGCATATTGGAAGTGAACCCAAAACACTGTACATCTTTACCCTTTGCCAACCTTTCCTATTCTATTCTCTACATTTCTAAAGTATTTCATTCTATGCCACTGATGCCTCTGGATTATATCTATTTATAAGCATTAATGATACAGCAGTCTCTATCAAGCAGCACTGAATTCAATCAGAGAGAACATATCCGTATCACACTCCCACACAACTTAGGTCAAGACACATTTATGTCACTGACCACCCATCACATGATTTCTCCATTTAACATAAAATACGATCCCCTTTAAAAAAATGTAAAGGGGAAAAACCACAGCATGACACAATTCCCTTCCATTTTATACTACTACTTCAGTAAATGTAACCTCAAGATACCAAAATGATGCCTAATTCTAGATATGAGAAGTTAAATTTCAAGAATGCCAGGTAAGACAGAAAGCAATTCATTTCATTAATCTTTGCAGAACAAGAACCTGCAATGCTCCCCTTATGGTGATCCCTTCAGCAAATTGATGATGCATTGATGATGTTATCTAGTTTGGTAATGAAATGTCTGCATGAAAAACATCGAACTTGGATAACACCAAGGACCCCATAGCTTAATTGTCCTTCCTACAAAAGAACTTATATGTTATAATGGCTGGAATTGAGAACTTGACTTAAAAATACCCTGAAACCGTTTCTTGGTGATCTTACACAAAGAAGTAAGCAACACCAATATCCACTTATGGTTATTAGCTTTGGCAAACCCAGAAAATATTGTTGTTGTTTTTCAGGTGACCTTAGCAACAGTATAAAAAGTAAATAAAATAAAAGTTATCATGGTCAAACCCCAAAGGATTTTGATAACCTCCCTCATGAGGTCATGTATTTTCACCTGATATTTAGCAAAGGGCCATTCCATAACCTCAGGATTCCAAGTATTATGCTGAAAAGTGGAAATACTGAAAGCAGCTTCTAGCCCAAACAATGCAAGTCATAAAATCAAGCTATACTTTATTTTTCCTTTCTCAAAAATGAAAAGATACATAAAACATTGTTGTGTGAGTCATTATCACCGACTGCAATAGTGGAAATGCTTTCCCAAAATTACTGATTTTTCCTACCAAGCTTGGTAATTACAGGGACTGAACTGCGGCTAATTCCAGAAATGGGAATAACACTAAGTAGCAGATGCTAACTGGCATCCATGATTATTAATTCAAGAACACTAGGTAGGGTGCATCACAGGACCTGCTACATGGTTGGCACTACATCTTTACTGCTGCACAAGGCAATCTTTCAAAGCAAACCTATGCGTTCAGCTAAGCCTTCAAACTTAATATGGTTTCTTGGCAGAGGCCTCACAGCTATAAAATGCATCATCACGGCTGTGGAATCTCAGTGTGTGCTTTATCCCTGAGAGAAAAGTGTAGAGAGTGAGAAAACAGATGGTACCAACCACATGAGGATGTCATGGGAAATGCTATCCCAGTGTAAAATCCTGCTTTGCCCTTAAATATTTAAGAAAATTAAAGGCAATATAAATGATACAGAGGTGTGAGAATATTCAAAATTGTAATAGTAGTTTGAAAGTTCCAACAGGAGGGAAGGGGAAGGGAAACGAAAGGAGAGGTGGAGAAATTTAAATGTATTTTTATTTGACAATAAAAAGAGTTCATTATAGCTATTTTTCCCATTCCTTCATAATCAAATTTGGTAAAACCTTCTCCAAGTCCTCAAGGACCTTACCAAACACTTTTAATGGATCATCACAATCAAGCACAAAGACTTTTAATAGATCATCATAATCAAGTGCAACTTACTCATCTTTGGAGTAAGGCCTTGAGACATGACTATGACATATTGTGAGTTTGAATGCTACATTTGCTTTGGGTGTGGCAAGTCAAGAACTGTTTTCCAAACACCCAAAACCAATTAAAAGCATTTTAAGACACTGTTGCATGCAGCTTTCGAGCAGTTGAGTTATATCCCATTTTACAACCTTCCTTGCTACAGTTGTTAAGTGAATCATTGCAGTTCTTAAGTCAGTAATATGGCTGTTAAGCAAATTTGGCTTCCCCCTTCACTTTGCTTCTCAGAAGATCGCAAAAGACCCCGGGACAGTGCAACCATCATAAATATGAATCAGTTGCCATGCATCCAAATTTTGATCACAAAACTATGGGAATGTTGAAACAGTTGTAAGTCTGAAAAATGGTCATAAGTCACTTTTTTCAATGCCATTGTGACTTTGAATAGTGACTGAATGGTTTGTAAGTTAAGGACCACCTGTAGAGTTATCAAGCTTACCAATTTCCAGAATTTGGTTTTCTCTTTGTTTCACCACAATAAGCACACTTAGTAAAGAAACCAGCTGTTAAATGTTTCTAAACAAATACCTGACCTGGGAAGAGGAACTAATTAACACCAATGCTAAGAATCCTGATAAACATTGGGATGCTTTAGTTTTTCCCTCATTCCAAATATATGCTTTTTGATTTAGCAGAAAATAATGAAGCCACCTAAAAATAATACATACATTAATTCAAAATTAATTGTCACATTTCTGGAGGCTCTGAAATGGACTTTCGTCTTCAATATACAATACTCTTCATAGAATGTATCTTTTTAAAAGCACTATGAACCGTACTTAATTAAGGTTTTGTTCCTTTATCTTTGAAGACTTGAAGTATATTCCAATTAGTCATATTTGTTGTTAATCCAACACTTTGGGACACTTTAAATGCCATAAGAGAAACAACACTTATCCTTTCCCAGTCATGGGAAAATATTTTTTTCCCCAAACCGTGAATAAAATCACAACTGGTGTGCTATCCCCTTATCTCCTCAAATTCCACTTATGCCACAGAATATAACCATGCATCTATTAAGAAATTATTTTATGATATGGCTTTTGGGGGAAAAGGGTGCCTTTGTCCAGGAAGTACAATTTAGGAGTGTTTCTTAATCCCAGCTGTCCCTGGATTTGAAACAGTAAGTGTTGTACAGTTATCTCTAATCTTGGTATTTAATAAGTCTGCAAAGTGTGATAACATACAAATAAATATTTAATAAATAACACATTTCCAATTCTTAGGACATCAGATCCGAGAAGGATTTATCTGGGAACAATCTTTCAACAGAAGAGGGGGAAGCAGCTGAAGGCTAGTTATGATATGGTACAGTTGTATAATCCCAAGGTGATCTTGCAAATGAAATCAGCCCAGCGCATGGGTGTCAAATTTGCGGCATCATGTTGCCATCATGTGACATTTTGCAATGTTTTTCCCTTTCGCGGAGCTGGAGGTATGGCCTACATGTGACACATCCGGCCCGCAGGCTAATTTGACACCCCTGGCCTACTGTATGACATTACGGAGATCCTGGTCTGAAAATAACATGTGAAACCATGATTTCCCTAACTGCATCCCATTCCTAAAGATCAAAAGTACATTTATCCTTTGGAAATAAATTTGTGAAGGAATTTAAGTGTATCTCGAAGAAAAGTTCTTCTTATGAAACTCCTCCTTTCTTTTGCTAAAGCACATTAATTAAAACATCAGATAATTTTCACAAACAACAAGCAAAACCTCCCCGTAAATTGGGCTGACTTTTATCAAAATAATCCGATCCTAATTTAAAACGAACGTAGGATCCTGTCTTCATTTGCTAAACAAATGCCTAAACTGTGAAGTGAAATGAAAATGTGCCACAGAGGTGGCATTTAGGCTTGATTAAGTTGCCTTCCAGTCAAATACTTTACAAAAAGCTACATCATTTAGTTTTGTATACCGCCCACTCCTAACAGCTCATGTTGGATTACTGAAATGCAATTAAAAGAGAATATAATTAAAACAAATCTTAAAACATTATTAAAATACAGTTTAAATTAATTAAAGTGTTAAAACTTAAACATCAAATAAAAGAACTGAAAGACTGAGGTTAAAGTTACCTCTTAAGCTTCAAGAAAAATGCTTTGGGGTTCAACTCCATTAGCAATCTCTTTCACAACATGGTCCCTGCTGTTAAAAAAGCAGAAGTAACTATGGATGTGAAATCTATCTACAACACAGGGTGTCCAATAGGTGTCCAAAATCCAATAGGTGTCCCCTTTATGATTTAACAATGGAGAGAGGACCACGATTTTATAAGTAGCTTGGATGTGAAGCCAAATCAGCCATTCTACTCTATTTGAAAACAATATGAACTGGGATTATAGTGCAACTCGTGAAATATTTTTGGTGTGGGAATTATGTAGGAATAGGATGTTCCAAAGTCATCGTTCACCACTTTTGAAATTGCATTCTTAACCAGATACAATTTCTGGACTAGCTTCAAACTATTCTACAAATAGTTCATTGTGATCTAACTGGAAGTTATCAGCTGTGTGGGGGAGCTGATAAAATAAAAATGGATAAATTGGCACGGGTGACCCTGAAAATAAGTATCCTGTTAAAAAGGAGTACTTCTCATAAACATTGCAAAGCTATTCAACGTTCAACTGACAGCAAACTGTACTCCTTACTAGCATGGATGACATTATCTCACTTGGGTAATGAAACATCTGCAAGAAAAAAAAGCAAGCTCAGAGAGCAGCAAGGACTCCTAGTATTCAACATCAATTTTGGATCCCAGAGGACTCCCAGATACACACCTGCTCTTTAAGCAAGAGGGTATCTCCACCCAGACAAGGTATTTCAACTTTCTGCAATTACTCAAGAGGAAGGAATTTCACTTACACAGTAAAAATGACCAGATTTTTCAACATTGAGTCATACTTGTAAACAGAGAACTTCTATTAATTTCTTCTACTGGAATTTTAAAAGTATTAAGCTGACCTATATGGTGTTGCATGATTTCTTAGCTTTGTCCATTTCTCTCCCTTTTTTATGATGTTTTGACTTTTTAATGCTTTATTATGCTGACATTTGTTGCTTAAATGTATTTTTATTAAGCTTCTTTGAAAAAAAATGTCCTATAAAGATGGTATATAAAACATTGAAATAAAAAAAAATCTAAAGTTAGCCATGTTCCTTCCTAATCTTCCTCCTGATTGAAACTGCAGTGCAACAGTTCTCAACTCTTTTAGTACCCACTCTGCAGTGAAGTTAGTAGCATAACAATGTATTTTTAACAACGGTTCCCAATAGAAATCAGCCCTTATTATGAAGGACCACCAAATTTATGGACTTCAGGCTCCAAGATGTTCCAAAACACCCTCATAAACCTTTTCCAAGTCTAATAGAATAATGGCATCCCATTTGATATCAATTTAATGCTACGCACACCATGTTTACAAAATTCATTGCAACAGAGAGCGGAAGTCCACTATCTAATTGCATTCCAATGTCTAATTAACCTACCAAAGATTGGTTTACTGGTGTCTGTCTCTATCTGTCAGTCCTTCCTTCTTTCCCTCCCTCCCTCCCCTCGATAGAAAAATAGATAAAAAGATAGAAAAAATCCTTTTCTTAGTGTCTTTTTGTTCGCTTCTTCTCTTTCCTTGCCTAACCAAGTCCTTCTCTCCTTCTTTCTTTGCTTACGAAGAATTTAAAGCAAATATTTTTTTCTTGCTTATAAGAAAGTAGAGGAGCCAGATCTGCCAAGCATCAGAGAAATCAGGAGATTCCAGGAAGTTCAAAAGGGTGCTGCTATTAACAGTCCAAGCAAATAAGTAGTAGATAAGAGCCAAGATGAGCTAGACTTAGATCTCCTGTGGACAGAAAGGGTTTCATGACTGATGATGCATTTGACCCCTCCCTCGGACAATCTCATCATCTCCTACAAGATTTTCCCTTGCGTGTTTCCTCATTCCCTCCAACAGGAGGCTCAAATTTCATGTACTCAAGCTAAAATTCATGCTCCTGCTTCCGCCTGGAAAGTTAATCACCATCTATGAAACAGTGACTGCCATTGAGGACAAGACCTATCAGGAATTCCCACAATGTAGTATTGCTTAGTGTTAGAGGCTTCAAAACACCAGTTGTATTGTCCAACTAACCAGACTTCACAATATTATTTCCAGGCAATCAAGCCCAAACAAGTTGCAAGTTTTGTTACCACTGGACAATTTCTTCTCTGAAAAACTTGTGACTCCCAAGCACACACACGCTATGCTAAGAGTGTATGGACCAGGGTAGCCAGTTGAGTCATTGCAGCAACTATGCTGGTATGACAGGGGAAGCCCACTGAGACCTTGCGGATGCTGTACCTTTTGTCTGCTTGTGTTTGCTGTTTGTGATCGGGTCGTGAATCCAGCTTTCAAAAGAATCCAATTAATTTAACTCTGCATTTTTGCTCTGTGGAGCTTTTGCTAAAAGCGTCTCTCTTGGGCTAAGACTGAGTCAGAACTGGGCTAAGTCAAGAGGGACATGGCTACAAAGTTTAAAAGGACTCAGTCTCTGGGTGGAAAAGTGGAGTTAACCCATTCTTTGGATTCTCTCTTCAGCACACTGGAGAATGACAGAAAGGGCCAGAAGAGACACAGAGTCCAAAATTTTGATCTATGACCTAGCCAGCATGCTGATTGGGGAATTCTGGGAGTTTAGGTCCACATATCTTAAAATAAGTAAGGTGAATAAACAATGATTTAGACCAGCCGTTGCCAACTGGTGGGCCGCGAGAAAATTTTGGTGGGCCACAGAGAAATATCACCCCCAGAGCACCCCCACAAAGCAATTAATCCAGGCTACGCAGGAACACAAGGCTGCGCCACCCACATGGCCTGTGGGAATTTTCCCCGCCCACTCACTTTTTACCAGGTAAACTTGATTGCTAAATAGCTATTTTTACTTTTTCCGACCATCATCTGTTCTGATGTGCCGGGAGATTTCGAATAGCTAGGAAGCAGAAAATGGTTGGATTTCTTGCTTTCTAGCTAGTCTTTAGATCTTTGGCTCAGCACAACCGAACCTCCCTTAGGACTGAAGGTTTGCTTCAAGCAAATTCAGTACAGACTCACAAACAAGCAAATCTGAGAGACTGAGCTAGCCGATGGCAGATAGATAGATCACTGAATGATTTTGTGCAGAACTCAATCTGCCTGCTTTGCCTGATTTTGGGTAAAAGTTGCTCTTTTTTATAAAAAATTCAATATTTACATGCATGGTGTGTTGTGAGTTAATTTTGTGAGTTTGCTTGTTAACAAATTTTACGAGTTTGTTTGCAAGCAAATTTTCTGTGACAGATTGAGCTAGCCAATGGCAGATAGATCTCTGAATGATTCTGTGATTCTGTGAGCAACTCTTTGTTGCTCAAAATCAGGCCTGCTTTGCCTGATTTTGGATAAAAGTTGCTCTTTTTTTAATAAAAAATTTAATATTTATATAAATATTTATAATATTTACATACAAGCCATGCCCAGCCAGTCACATGACCACCAAGCCACACCCACAAATTAGGCCCGGCCCACAGAACCAGTTAGTGGTCCCTGGAATCTAAAATTATGAGTCTGATGGTCCCTGAGGTCCAAAAGGTGGGCGACCCGATTTAGACCAAGGAGGTTCTTTATTACACAATGATTCTGCTGGAGAACACCTGTGATGACCCAAGGTGGAATACAAAAACAACACAGGCACAAATAAACAGGTGAAGTCCTTTTAATTCCTTCCAACTTGGCTTCAAAGCTCCAAATATCCTTGACTGGAAACAAAAAAAACTCCCCTATAAACGGTTGCAAAAAAGGAGGAAATGCCGTTTAAACTAAAAATATCTAAAAATTATAACTTAGAAAAAACAACAAAAAACCACACTGAATCAATGAAGGGAACCAGGCAAGATAAGGGCTTGACGATGTCCACAGATATCGGAATACACACTGGAAAGGACGCCAAACTCAGATAAGAACAGACAGAGTAGAAATATTTTCACTTTCTTTCCAGCACTGGCTCATGCGCAGTCCATCCTTTTGAATAGTTCTTACAGCTGCAGCCCATGAAGGGGAGTAAGGCCTTTTCCTACCCCGTAGAGGATGCCATTCACATTTCTCCCTTATCCTCTCTTTCCTGTATGTCCTAGGATGGAGAGGCGATGGGCCTGGGTCCTCTGACTGCCCAGCCAGCCTGTGTCCTTCCCCAGCCTCCTCCACAACCTCCGGAGCCACACTTCCACTCCCTGTTTGCTGTTCCTCCTCTTCCTCAGGAATCAGTCTCCAACAGGGACATGACAACACCAGACAGACAGACAAAGAAAATGGTGTATTCGGAATGGAACCGTGAATTTTGTTGCATTTAATTTTTCTGATAAAAATGTTCCATCCCATAAATTCATTAATAATGAAAGAGCGGCAAATAGAAATAGAACAGTATGTAAGTGTAGCACTTCAAAGTTTAATTTAAGCTTTTCAAGTAATTATCTCTACAAAGAGCGTGAAAGAAGTACTTTATTGATCGGAAAATTGATCAGTGCAAACTGGGAACTTTCTATGCAAATTATGCAGTGGAAATCACCCTCATTTGTGTAAGATTCTTCCTCAATTCAAAACCTTCCAGGGAATCCATCAGTGTATGGCAGGTGAATGAATAAGCTCTCGTATATATATAAACTTATAAAAATAAAATCCCTTTGAGAATGCTGTCTGGAATTATTTGTCATCAAAACTAAAACAAATATATATGTTGTAAGTTGTAAAGAAAAGATATTTCCAATTTCTGAAATTCTACATTACACCACATTTGCAACAACGGGCTGTACTTAATAGCTATGCTTTGCTATTATGACCATCCATGAGAGGGTCAGTTTATGTAGTTAGTGCTCTTGCAGGCATCTTGCAGGATCTGGGCAATAGCTGATTAACATACTCACTTCTCTCTTTTTCTCTCACACAGACCTATCACTGACCATGCCATTAAAGATCAAGTACTATGGTATTATTTCCTCTTCCATTTACTTACTCAAACTAAATAAGCCTAGTAAAAGAATCTGCAATGTTCAGAAATACAATTACACTTTTATTCAAGAGAAGTGATGGCGCAGTGGTTAAATGCAATACTGCAGGCTAATTTTGCTGACTGCCAACTGCTCGCAGTTCAACAATTTGATTCTCACCAGCTCAAGCTTGACACAGCCTTCTATCCTTTCAAGGTCGGTAAAATGAAGACCCAGATTGTTGGACACAGTGTGCAGACTCTGTAAACCGCTTAGAGAAGGCTTTAAAGTACTGTGAAGTGGTATATAAGTCTCAAGCGTTCTTGCTATTCTAAGTCAGAGGTGGGTAATTAATTTTCCCAAGGGGCCCCATGTTGTGGACAGCCGCTGGTGCCAATGGCCTGCATGCCAATGCCCTGTCTGCCACCCCAGCCCCTGCTGACACCACCCTGCTCACCAATGCCACCCTGTGCTGCCAATGATGCTCCACCCCCCATCAACATTGTCAGATGTGGCCCACAGGTCATAAAATGTCCAAGTCTATTCCAAGTCATACTGTGAATTTATTCTGATGTGCTACAATGTGTGAAACTTTTTTAGGACAGGATGGGCAAGCTGTGGCTCCCGAAGCCCCTTTTGTGCATTTCTTTAACTCTTCCCAAAATTTATTGCTGAACATTACTGCTGAAACCAATAGTACAGGTAATGTTCAACTTACAACCATAAATGAGCCCAGAATTACAGTTTTAAGTCCTGCCAATTTAACCACCTTTTTTTATGGAGATCCTTAAGCGAAATCATTGTCATTAACGGGCTTTATCCAAGAATAAGAAATAAATATTAATTTCCAGCAAAAAAAACCTCACCATTATAAATAGTAGTCACTTGACTGCATAACACTGCAAATAGCTATAAATATGGCCAGTTGCCTAGTACCCCAAACACAATCATGTGAACAGGTGTGCATGTATGTATGTGTGTGTCAGAATTTTGAATCCGGATCATAAGTAGTCCTCGGAAGATATGTTGCAACTTCAAATGGTAACTAAGTGACCAGTCGTAAGTTGATAACTTCATGCAATGTTTCCCAGCACTTTTAATGACAGACTGATTTAGCAGAGTACAGAGGCAACTGACATCATTTTAATCTGGCAACACCTTGAATATATCATACTTTCCTGTTATTTCAGGAAGCAGTCTGGACAATATCATCTCTTCTACAAAATGGTCTGTCTCCATCTGATTCAAGAAGAGGATGGTTATAAACTTGAATCAGAGAAAAGCAAATTGCAGCCATCAGCAAACATCTCCAAACATGAAACTATTACTTAATGACACAACACAAACCAGAACACTGGAAAATAATAAACTCAACCCACAACAGCACTTTCTTCCACAACTAGAAGACTGAAAAAGGTTAAAAGAGTGATGTACTTCCCTCATTGTCTACCACTCATTTTCCTATCAAGAAATCTTTCTATGTATAGTTCATTTTGCATTCTCACTGGCTCAAGGTTGACTCAGCCTTCCATTCTTCAGAGGTCGATAAAATGAGAAGCCAGATTGTTGGTGCTAATATGCTGACTCTGTAAACCACTTAAAGAAGGCTATAAAAGCACTGTGAAGCGGTATATAATTCTAAGTGCTATAGCTATTATGTGTGATGGTAAGAACAAATCCACTCCATTGACTATAATGAACACTGACAGGGACTTGAGGCCCAAAGGCATGCTTGTTTATTTTATTAACAAAAAGGAATTGTGAGAAATTGCCAGCCTATTCCTCTCCTAGGTAATTCAGTTCCCATAGCCACAGAGCTCAGCAAGCAACAGAGACTTTTAATGATGCTCGCAAAGTTTGTGAACTCTACAACAGGGGCCTCCAACCTTGGCAACTTTAAGGCTTCTGGACTTCAACTCCCAGAATTTCTCAGCCAACAAAGTTGCCTGAGAGTTCTGGGAGTTGAAGTCCACAAGTCTTAAAGTGGCCAAAGTTGGAGACCCCTGCTCTACAACACTGTGTTTTTAACAGGATCAAGCTCAATCATGATGGCACAGTATGATGCTTAATTGTAAAGAGCTCCAAAATACATACAAAATACATCTAGCAAAATGCTCATCAGTGGAGGGATTCAAATTGTTTTACCATCAGTTTGGTGGGTGTAGTTTGGTGGGCATGGCTTGTTGGATGTGCTTTGCCTAACAGCACGCAGCTTTCCCCATACCAGCTGAGACCTGCAGCGCCAATCAGCTGAGAGGATAAAGAAAAGCGCAGGGGCAGGTGGGAGAGGCCATCCTACGCTTTTCTCTTCTTTTTCCTCTTGGCTGATAATCATTTTTTTCCTCTTCTCAGCTGATCATCAACTTTTTTTTTTTATTACCATTTCAGCTAAACCGGTCCAAACTGGTAGCATACCACTACTAATGCTGATGTGCTATATACCGATTTCCCTGACACATAACATTCCTGTGTTGTTCCATCCGATGTTGTGCTACATTATCTGTTGTTGATGGAAAAAATGTTGTTCCGTCAGCAACAGTTATGTAGTGCAGGTTGCAAAATTGTTCTAACTCATTCACCAAAACATTTATGTTCATGTCCAATATGTTTTCTGTAACAATTACACTCAAATCTTTTCAATGAAATCTTTTCAATGAAAAAAATATTAAACAGAAAATTAAATGGAAACTTTAGATAACAAAAATAAAAAAATATTGCAACAAAGCAAAGATAGCAGTGATTGGAATTCACCAGTTTTCAGCTAATAGTCATACTTCCAGGTTTAACAAATTACATCATTGATATATTCATCTTAAGTTGTATTATCCAATATTTATCCCCTTTTAATGTTAGTTGTGCCACTGTTATATTTTTAACACAAAATCTCTCTCTAATCTTATTACAGTACATAGGTCATATTTTCCATCTTGTATTCATTTAACAGTACATTCTGATAACAATGTTTATTTTTGTCTACTACTATACCTTATATAAATCTATATTTCTTGCATCTTAAAGTTGCCCACATTGCAAAAAAAATTGCATCTTAAAGTTGCCCATATTATATGACCTACTGTGAGATTTAGACCCATATGGGCATATATGCAAATGTTTTCAGGACTATGATTCATTTTTGGTGCTGCTAAGATTTGTACTCATTTGGAGTGACCGATGAAAGAGAAATATTTGCGAAGAATGAGTAACCAACCCAGCCCCTACAGGCAAGCATTTTTAGAGAAGAAAACTTAGGACTTCTATAAATGTGGCAGTGAATTCTGAAATCCTGATTTTTATCGTTGCCTTGTGGCCTCACCTTTTTTCACAGGAAACTGAATAGGTACAATAGGACAACAACCCCATTTTTTCACTGGGTTATGGTATCTTGAATCCAGAATTTTTGAGGTTAAACTGCTCTTCCTAACTTCATGACTTATTGATTTTAGATCTTCACTGCACATACAATTAAGACAGTCATGCAACAGAGCCATTAATTTCACTTTTTTCTTTGGAAAAGGAAAAACTACGCATACTTGTGTGCATAAGTCCTTTTTAAATATTCCAAACCTGCTCTTCCAGCATTACTAAATTTATTCAAATAATGTGAAAAACTAACTCAACTAAATGGAGTAGGTTGCGCAAAATAAAGAAACATATGCAAATACACACTGATCTTTAAATTAAATTAGATTCAGATTCCAGGGCAAAGAATGAAAATGATGAAGTCATGTTTATCTTGCGGGACAACGAAACCCTAGTGTACTGGATTTTAATGGAATCAATCAAATACTCATTGTTTTTATAAAATTTGCATTATTTGGATAATAGATTCACCATGGATGCCATTTTCAACAATTTAATGGACAGTTAGAAACATTATTGATTTAAATCAAGGTTTCACTGTATTTATCTTTGAAACAAAAATTCCAATATTGGAATTACTGGAATTTTATGTACCCTTGTAGGTCACTTGGGTAATATCCTGCAAAATACCAAAATAAACCTAAAACTATTTACAGCAACAGTTCAATCTGCAACTTGTTCTTAAGGAGGTTGTTTCACATAATTAAATAAGTCAGGTAATTCTCGGAAATGTTCCGTATTGGAATTTCTTAATCCATCATCATGTCCACTTCCCAGGTTTTCTATTCAATTTAGAATAAGAAACCACTTTAAGAATGAAGCAACCTTTACTTGGATTTAATTACTTAAAACAGGATTAAATCTAACCAATCTCCAAAAAGCCTGTTAAATTAAGTGCCCTCAACAATGGGATAAACCACACAAAGAAAATCATGTCAGTTATAAGGAAAAAAGATTTCTATCTACTATAAATGAATTGGGCTACCCATTTCAAAGATTCTGATGTGTGTGTGTGTGTGTGTGTGTGAGAACTACATATTTACAATTGTTATATATAAAGTGGTAAAATTTCAATTAAGCAACACAACTTTAAATCCCAGAAAAAAAAGGGTGTTGGTACTTACCTAACATGCCCGTTCTCTTTGAGCTGTGAAGAGCACCCAGGAGTGGGAGGTGCTTCAGTCTCTGCATGTGTAGGCTGAGCTTGATTTGTGGAACGCTCCTCCTCCACCACGGGACTCCTCCTCAGCGTTCCCCAGTTTTGGAGAAGACGAGATAAATAAAAGCCCTCATTCTCATTACCCTAAAAATTCACTGGCCGAAACAGGACCCCACCAGATGGAAAAGGGTGGGGCTGGATGCTCTTCACAGCTCAAAGAGAACGGGCATGTCAGGTAAGTACCAATGCCCTTTCTCCTATGAGCTGTTCAGAGCATCCAAGAGTGGGACATACCAAAGCTTGGCCTGTCCTACGGGGGGGGACGCCATCTGGTCTGGAATCTCCGCCTGGTCCCTGTGGACCCATTGCAGAACTCTTCTGCCAAAAGAAGCCTCAGCGGATTGAAACACATCAATTTTATAATGTCTAATGAATGGCGATGGGGAGGTGCAAGTTGCGGCTCGACAAATTTCAGATATTGGTGCCTGTGTGGCCCACGTTGCCGATGTTGCAATGCTCCTTGTTGTATGAGCTGTTATGCCCTTGGGCACCTGCAGGGATTGAGTCTGATACGTTTTCGCTATTGCAGTCCATAACCAACGGCCTATTGTAGAAGGTGAGACCTTGCATCCCCCTGAGTGTTGGGCTGAAAGGATACAAATAAGGCCTCCGATTTTCTGAAAGCCACTGTACGAGTGATATAAATTTGCAATGTGCACCTCACATCAAGCCTATGCCATTGCCTTTCCATCCCTTGTGCTGGTCTGGGGCAAAAATTAGGAAGGATCAGCTCTTGTGCCCTATGAAAGGTCGAATTGATTTTGCATATAAATATAGGATCAGGCAAAGATCAGCATTGAAAACACAGAGATCTTATCTGATAGACAAGGCTGCAATCTCCGAAATACGACAAGCAGAGGTGATCGCTGCAAAGAAAACTACTTTGTACGTCAGAAATTGGATTCTTGACGTTTTCAAAGATTCGAAAGGACCCTTAGTGAGTGTGACAAGGACCTTGTTAAGGTCCCAGGTGGGATAACAGTGCACCACTGGAGGACGTAAATTGGTGGCTCCTCGAAGGAAGGACCGTATGCGTGAATGATGGGAAAGAAAATTTAGGCCTTCACAAGTGAGAACTGATATTATTGTTAAGCCTGGGTTCCCCAACCAGGGTTAGGTAGACAAGCTAAACAGAATGTGCAGCGTTAGTCAGATAGGCACACAGATAAATGAGTGAGCTAAGCTTGTATGTTTATTAACATACAGTAAAAATAACAGATACGCTTGTGCTATCAAGAATATAATTTATTCCAGTATAAGTTTATGGCATAGTCAAATAACAGTCCAATAGTCATTTACCATGTAGTCAGTCCATTCAGGGGTATTCATTTAGCAAAGTCCATGTAGAATATCCTATGTCAGTTCACTTACAAAATCAGTCCTTTGTTGTCTCTCCCGTTCGAGCAATGCAGTCTTGATTCCAAGCAGTAATCAGGGATCATCAAAGCCAGAGAGAGTGAGCAAGCTGTAGCCTTGCTACTTTTATAGTGTTTTTCATAACCACTCCTTTAATTGCTATTTCACAGTTAAAGCTGCATACACTCTAACATACACTAACTATGATTCATAGTTATTATTTCACCTAAACCAGTTAGGGTGAACAATGTTATCCCTAACAATTATAACATAATCTCAGAAATTTATTGTGGGAAGGCCAAATATGCAGATACACCTCCGTCAAATCTATGGACATGAGGACGTCCCCTTTCCTGATGCCCGGCAATACTGATTGGAGGGAATGCATTTTAAACTTGTGATATACTAAGAAATGGTTGAGGCATTTTAGGTCTAATACTGCTCTCCACCCCCACCCCCCTGAATTTTTTGGCACAATGAAAAGGTGTGAATAAAAACCTCGCCCTCATTGATTGGAAGCTACTGGCTGGATGGCTCGTATATCCAGTAGATGTTGGCAGAAATTGGTAAAAGAATAGTGACAGACTGATATGTTTTCTTGTTGTCATGCTCCATTGGTTTCAGAAAGGACCTCCCAGGGTGGGATGCTATCTCCAGGTAAAACCAACGTCCCTTCTCTTTTGTGGTGGAGCCAAATCTGGCTGTCTTATGGGTGAGTTAGCTTGGTCCAGATCCCTTAGTCAGGGTGGACCTTATAAAGAACTCTCGGTCCAAAGGCTGCCTCCGATGATGCAAAGGAGTTCCACCTTATAGCGCTTCATGACCAGAGAAGGAGAGGCCCAAGTGGCCACCCAGCAAACCTCTTCTAAAGAAGTCTGCATGGGCCATGCCACCAATGTGACCGCACTTCTTATGGAATGGGTTGTTATTTTAAGAGGTACTGCAAGTCCCTGGGATTGGTAGGCTCTGCAGATCCACATTCTGATACATCACCCCATTGTCAATGGAGGGACCTTGCAAGTAAAGGTAGAAGGTTGAAATGATACAAAAATAGACTCACACTTCCTGATGGGAAAAGTTTGCTTAATGTATGTACGAAGGGCCCTCTGTACATCTAGTGCAGGGGTGGGCCACAATGGCCCTTTTACAACCTGTGGACTTCAGCTCCCAGAATTCCTGTCCCAGGCATGCCCAGGAATTGTCATGATTATGCCATCTCAGGAATTCTGGGAGCTGAAGTCCACAAGTTGTAAAGGGGCCATAATTGCCCATCTCTGCTCTAGTGTGTACCACGTCTTTTCTAATGCATGGACCAGTTTTGGAGAGAAATCAGGGAATATCAGTTCTTGGGCCCTGTGGAACCATGAGTTCACCTTTGGCACAACGAAGGGTCCAATCTCAAAGCAACTCAGTTGGGGTGAAAGATACAGAGGCCCTTCCTGACAGAAAGGGCAGCCAAGTCTGAAACCCATATGGCCAAGGTTTTGGCTACCAGGAAGGCCACTTTGCAAGACAAAAGTTGCCGAGAAGTAGATCTCAATAGTTCAAAGGGAGCCTCGGTCAGCAAATGAAATGGAGTACTTTAGAGAGGTCCCATATGGGATATCAATGAACCACTGGTGGCCGCAAATTTGTCGCCCCTTTAAGAAAACTGCGGAAGGTAGGATGCCTGGATAGAGATTGAGTCCCCCCCAAGATAAGGCCGTCACCTGCCTTCGTAACTTGTTGGGTGACAGGCCCTTGTCCAATCCTTCTTGAAAAAAGTCCAGCACCTGGCCAACCGAGGCGTCTGCTGGATCCAACCCAGATCATGAGCACCATTCACAGAAAACCCTCTAGATCGCATCATAAATGTGATTGATGGAAGGCCTCCTGAAAGCCTGAATGGTTTGTATCACCTTGGAGGAGCAATGGTCCCAGATCAGAGATCCCTGCTCAATTTCCAAGCGGTTAACTGAAGCCACTGGGGTTCCAGATGTAACAAGGGTCCCTGGCTGAAGAATATTCTGTCCGCCAGCATCATCCCAGGGCTGGTCACTGAGAGGTTTACCAAGTTGGTAAACCATGGCCATCTGGGTCAGTGAGGGGCAACCAGTATGAGCTCCACCCTTTCCCTCAATAGTTTCCGTATCACCCTCGGGATAAGGGGCAGTGGAGGAAAGGCATAGAGGAGTCCCCAAGGCCAAGAGCTGCATAATGCGTCTGTCCCCTCCGCCCCCGGAACAGCAAACCTGGAGAACAATCTGGGGAGTTGTGCATTGTCCTGAGAGGTAAAGAGATCTATTGCTAGTCATCCAAAGCACTCCGACAGCTCCTGAAATCAAACGGGGTGCAGATGCCACTCTGTGTGATCTATGGGGGCTCTGCGTGATCTATGGGGGCTCTGATAAGCCAATCTGCTTCAATGTTGGATATGCCAGAAATATGCTCAGCCCTGAGTGAGACATGATGCTTTTCCGCCCAGAGGCACAGTTGTTCTGCCTCTAGTATCAGGGGTCTAGAATAAGTTCCCCCTTGGAGATTTACACATGCCTTAGTGGTCACACTGTCTGTTCAGACCAGGATGTAATTGTCTGATGCCATGTTTTGGAATTGCCTCAGGGCAGATGGACTGCCGAGAGTTCTAACCAATTGATATTGTGGTCCAAATCGGCCTGGGACCACTGTCCCTGGACCATCATAGACTGAAGATGAGCTCCCCAGCCATAAAAGCTAGCATCAGTGGTCAGAACCAGCCAGTTAGGTTCCTTGAACCAGTTTCCTAAGGAAAGGGTTCGTGATGACTACCACCTAAAGGTACTCTAACTTGGGAATAGGAACAACTCCTGCCTGCCCTTTGAAATGGTAGGAGAAACCATGGAGTGCCCTGGCATGCAGGCGCTATAGTGCACCCAGGGCACTATACCAATAGATGAAATCATTCTGCCCTGGAGCCTTGAAAGCAGAGTTAGAGGGGTACCCTGCGTTTAGATTTCACTGGAGTAATCAATTCTAATACTCGCCTGATGCTCCTGGGATAAGAAAACCTTACACGCAAAGGTATTTATTACGTTCCCAGATGGAATAAACAGTTAGTAGGGGTGAAATAGCTTTTGGCCATGTTTACAGAAAAATTGTGCTCCTGGAGCACCTGGACTCGAGTGATCCTCAAGTCTTCCACTGCTTGAGATGCAGAAGATGACTGGACAAGAATGTCATCCAGATCAGTGGTCGTCAACTGGTGGGCCATGGCCCACTGGTGAGCTATGGAAAAATTTTGGTGAGCCACAGAAGAAATGGCCTTCAAAAGCAATCTGGTCCACACAGTTCTCATGCCTCCCGGTTCTCCGAGGGACCCCGCAGTCAGGTCCCTGAAATACACCAACCAGCTCCCACACACAGCGGTGGCAACAACAGTCCCCACCCTCGGCGCCCACTGTCAGCTCTTCTCCATTAGTTCTCTACCTTTGAATTGCTCCCCGCTCTCTTTGCTTCCCCCTCTGCCCCCCTGCCCACGTGTAGGCAGGCAAGGAAAGGGAGACTGAGCCGTGTGCAGCTCTCAGCTCTTCCATCCCTCGCTGCCTCTCCCAACATCTAATCCTTGGAGATGCAGGCAAAACCGCTGCAGTGGTAGCACTGAGTTGCCTCAGCATGCTTGGTTAGTTAAGAAACTTCCTGCCCAAAAAAGGAGGTGGTGCTGGACGAGGCAGCAGCAGAGGAGAAGCAAGCAACTCAGGGTGCTACCGCTGTGGCGGCTTTGCCTGCATCTCCAAGACTTCGATGTTGGGAGAGGCAGCAAGAGGGCTGGAAGAGTTGAGAGTTGCACACGGCTCTGTCTCTCTTTCCTTGCCTTCCTGCACATGGGGGGGAAGGGGAAGGAAAGAAATCCAGGAGCAATTCAAAGCTAGAGAGCTAATGGGAAAGAGCTGACAGCGGGCACTGGGGGAGGGGACTGTTGTTGCTGCCACCGCCGTGTGTAGGAACTGGTTGGCATGTGCATTTCAGGGACCTGACTCCAGGGTCCCTCGGAGAGCCGGGAGGTGCGAGAACTGCAAATGGGAGCATTTGATGATTTCAAAGAACTCCTGGAATGCGGTAGATTGGTATTTTGTAGGTCTCAGTAAAACAGTGAGATTGTTTCACCTCCTTTCCTCCCCTGGTAATGCGAGAGATGCTTTCTCTCTCCCTCCTCCCTCACCCCCAAAAATCACTGGCTGTGGCTGGGTTTGGCAGTGAAGTGCTAAAAGTGAGCGAAGTGCCACCAGGGACATCTTTTCTTGCCTGTCTCCAGGTGAGGCTGGAAGAGGCCCCCGCCCAGCTTTTCCTCGGCTATAGATCTGAGTCTCTCAATCCTCTACCTGGGATCTGAAAGGAGCTCCCACTTTCTCCCCCTCCCCTCCCCTCCCCCAATTGATCACCAAGAGTGGCAATCCTTCTGCAGGCAGATGCCTGATGAGAAGCCCCTGGAGTGGCAACCAAGGGGCGCCCCAAGGAGCGCAAAGCCCCCTTTCTGCCTCTGCTTCTCCCACCAGCAGTTGCCCCGAGGCCCCTCAGCTCAGACACACACATATTTAACATAAAAAAAATTATATTAAATATATTAGCTTTTTTAAAAAAATCATATTAGTGGTCCTCAGAATTTAAGAGTTTGGTGGTCCCCGAGATCCAAAAGGTTGGCAACCCCGATCCAGGTAACACTGGGCTCTGACTGGGACAGACCTAGGGTAAGTTGCTAGGGCTGCTAATAGTTTTGTGAATGTTCTTGGTACAGACGAAAGACCAAAGGGCAGGGCCCTGTATTGAAAATGCCTGCCATTATAGAAAAATCTAAAGAACTGCCTATGGGCAGGTAATATAGGAACACGTAGGAAGGCTTCCGTTAAATTAAGTGAGGAAGTCACCCTCCCTAACTCCATCCAGAATAGACTGGAAAGAATGCATCCTGAACTCCCTGTATGTTAGTCGGCAGTTTAGATGCTTCAGATCCAGAATTGCCCTCCTTCCCCCTGAGGTCTTTAGGATGACAAACAGGATGGAATAAAATTCCATCCCTTGTTTGTCCACAGGCACGGCTGGATTTCCTAGATATCCAGCAGGTGTGAATAGCTGTTTCCATGACAACCCTTTTCTCTCTATTCTTAGAAACAGGGCAACGAATGAAAAACCTCAGAGGTATGGAGAGGAACTCTAGAGAAAGGCCCAATCAGATAGTCTCCAGGACCTTGGTTACTTTCTCCCAATGTCTGACAAACAAGCCAGATGTCTCCCAGTGGGAGGGGGTGACAGAAGATTTATCTAGGGTGTTGGAAGGGACGACCCTCTCCCCTCGAAAGGGCTTTCCTGTTGTGGTTCCTAACCCTAAAACTACAGATACTCAGAATCCAGGCTGTCATCATCTGAAAGGTCTGTCTCTATCTGATCCCCCATGTCAGATGGGATAGAATGGGCACGCTGAGAATGAGTATAAGAATCAGCCTCTGAATACATAGACAGGTCATCTTGAAATTATCTTGATGAACAACAGGCAGCCACTGAAAGTGATCTAGGGGTGCTAATACACCCTGCTATTAACTAACAGAACCTGCATGTTAATCTGCATATCTGGTTCCTGTCCCACTGCTGGATGGAACCCCACAGCAGTGGGTATGAGAGTGGCCTCTGGGGCCACTCTGGGTCTCTGGACAGTTACTGTCAACTGATCAGTTGCTAGGAAGACAGAAAAAAAATTCCTTCTCTCAGTAATGTCAAAGGGAATCTCAGGCTCTTGCAATAGAAACTACTCTTCACCTCCCCCAGTGACCAATTCCTGCAATTACCTCCTGTCAGACTGATGAGACCTAGCTCTTCTCTCCAATGGCTGCTCTTCATTTTGGCAGGAATCTGCCATGGTGCTATTAGGAACAGCATCTGGGCTTTCTTGGGCTGCTTCTAGTTGTCCCTTAGCCCACAGTCTGTTTAGTGCTCTGTCCCAGCACCGCTTATCCAGTTCCCCTGCCTTGGAGCTCTTTTGAGCTTTAGCTTTTGGCTTGGGGACTTCAGATGAAGCTGAAGCGTATGAGGTTGTAGGGCTGAGACAGCATAACAGCCTATGAGCCATTTTCTCTGTTCTATTCATGCGGTTGGCATTTTCAGTTGAATCTGCCATTTTCTCTAAACTAACAGGTAGACTAACTCTCCTGGGAGTTTGCTGACCTGTAGATTCGAGGACACGAAGTGCCCATTGGGCAATTAAACTAAGGACAAGACTGGAAAAGCTGTCAAATTCCAACTGGATGATTGCTGCCTTTGCGCTCTTTTAAATTTGCTACCGTGATAATCTAAAGGCTTTGAAGCGACTGTTTGAAGCCGCACAATAGCCCTCCCAAGCTCATCACAGTAACAGTGTGGAGGTCTGCTCTGTCACATCACCATGGAGATTCTTACTGTGATGCAGATCAAACCTCAGCTGATCCGGGCCAAAGCCCTGACCGATCATTCTTTGACAGCCACTCAATTGGTAGATCAGGACCCGGCTGTCACTTCGATAGCATTCAGGATTGATTTTATGTTATAAATTATCCTACGAATTTATTTATTTTTTTGGTTAAGTTTTATTGATTTTTATTGATTTTTAAAAACGAACAAAAAACAAACCAAACAAACAAAACATCAAATTTCTGGAGCAATCAAAAGCACATCGTCCTAGCTGCTTGACTGAATCTATTTCTGGGGACCATTGTAACAGGGAAGTGTCCTCACATATCTGACAGACTCAGTCCAATCAGCTAGCAGCAACTGACTACCCAATCCTTATCCTGGATCAGAGGTGGTATTCAGCAGGTTCTGACCAGTTCTGGAGAACCAGTAGCAGAAATTTTGAGTAGTTAAGAGAATCGGCAAATACCTCCTTTAACTGGAATTTTACAGTATCCGTCCCCAGCCACGCCCACCGAACCAGTAGTAAAAAAAATTGAATCCCACCACTGTGGGATGCTATCCCACTGTGGGAGATGCTATCTCCACCACGAAGGAGAAATCATGCAGGGATGATACCTACAGCTTCTCTTTAAACATATGGAAAATAGTTCAAAGTTAGCTATTAAATTAATAATTGTTTTTCTGTACACGAGGATGAGGGAGAAAGGGAGTTTGAAAAACAAAGTACAATTGGTTCTCTATCAGCAAATTATGAATATTTGGATTTATTGTGTATAAAAGTATATTTTTCATACAATGAAGAAACACTTTCCTGCCTGCTAACAACAAATGGATAGACTGCATAAACTGATTAAAATAAACAAGGATGGAACAATATTGTTCCAATACTGTTTCCCTCATGAATACTTAATGTTTCCAATATCAAACATGGAAATTTTGCAAATCACTTAAGAGTCCTTTACTTTACAGTATTTTTGTTTAGAAAAATATGAACAATTCAATAAAACATCATCTACTGAATTACATAACACTATTTCAAGTCATGCTACTTCAGGCCAGACTTGTACCAACTGTCATTTCCAACAATGAAGCTCCTTCATCCCTGGAGTTACCAGCGTGTGAGAAACTGATCAAGAATTTGCATTTGTCTTCAAAACCCAGGTACTCTAGATATTCAATGATACTTGCTAAATTCAGATAGCTTTTGATCCCATACACACAGTAGCTAATTATGTTTTGTTTGTTCAGATAAAAGAACAACCTTGTAGGGCAGTGACCTATTGGGTACCAGGGACCTGGTCGGTGCAGAGATTTTTCCACAGACCAGAGGGGGTGTGGTTTCACATGCTGCCTGCATCCCGTGGATGGGGCTTCGTTTTACGCAGTCCAATTTCTAGCATGCCGCGGACCCATTGCCAGTTCATGGACCAGGTATCGGGACCCCTGCTGTAGGGGGCAGATGGGAGCAACAGAGAATCTAAATTCAATATCAGTCCTGTCTATGGAAGCTGTTTCAATTTTCCAGCAGAGAATCCAAAGAATGAGTTAACTCCGCCTTTCCGCCCAGAGATTGAGTCCTTTTAAACTTTGTAGTCATATCTCTCTTGATTGTGTTCCAGTTTTGACTCAGTCTTAGCCCAAAAGAGATGCATTTAACAAGATCTCCTCAGAGCAAAAAGGGCAGAGTTAAATTCTTCGGATGCTCACAGAGGATTTTAATGGGAATTGCTTCTCCAGGATTATTATTTTTTTTTAAGTCAGCTGTTTGGTGCAGGAATGGCCAAAATAAATCAGTTGTTTTTTGGCAATGGTGCTGCCTCTCTGGCATGCTACAGCGCCCCTTCACCAACATATCCACTGGACCCTGCCACCTCATGGGATAAATCTGTGCTCCACCTCATGGGATAAATCTGTGCTCCAATGCTAGAATCTTATATAAAGATACTCAACAGCAGTTATTTGTAAAATGTTTATTTTTATGCATTATGTATGTGTCACATGCTTATCTGGGTGTAAACTATCATATAATAGATCTTGATTTGTCCATAAATATAAGCAGAATTGGTCTATACATTTCACAAAATTTCCAATGTACATATTTTATTTGTTAATCTTTATATACATCCCCAGCTCCAGGCAGTTTATAATGAAATTTAAAAAAAACAGAAGTCAATTCACTTCAAATCTCTGTAGTAAACAACAATAATATGGCACCACGTTTATAACAACTTTCCAAGCATACATAAATCATCTGAAATTCCAAACTAAATGATAGTCTTTGCAATCTTGCAAAAAATACTTGCAGAAAAGCAGAAAAGCACAAGATACAGCATCACCTGGTTTATGGCAGGGGTGTCAAACTGGTGGCCCCTGGGCCAGATGCATCATGTGCAAGCCACTCCAATCCCAGCTCCGCAAAGGCAAAAAAGTCATATGACATCATGTGACACAATCGATTTTGACACTTGTAGTTTAAGCCCATGGTCCCCGATCCCCAGACTATAGCCTGCTCAGAAATGGGCTGCACAAGCAGACCCGGGAATTGAAATTGCTTTAAACCACAGGTGTCAAACTCAATTGTGTCACATGACATCACGTGATGTATCACAATGTTTTTTGCCTTTGCAGAGCCAGGATGTGAGTGGCCCGCCTGTAATGCATCTGTCTCATGGGCCACAGTTTGACTGACACCCCTGCCTTAAACCAAGTGATGTTGTATCTTGTGCTTTTCCTGCACAAGAAATTCATTTCTGCGAACAAAAAGCACCTCTGTGCAAAGCTCCATTTGGGCACACACATGCCTACCATGCACATGAAACCATCCTCTTCCTCCCTTTTCTGCCAGTCCTCCAAGATGGAAAGGTTGGGGACCATTGGTTTAAGGTATGGCCACCATAGAAAAAGATAATCCAACAACACAGTAACAGAATCCTAAGCCTTCAGCCCAAACATGCTGCCCTGTTATGCGGGTGTTTGTGGGGCTGTAGGGTAGGTGGCTCTTATGCCTCGCCTGTATTGATTTCGGGCATGCCCAAAGGATCTGCCCAATTTTGCCTCCATGCAACCTCCTGGCTCTTGGGGCTTCACGCTTACCGCATTTGCTATATCACCCAGAAAGTAAGGAAAAGAGCTGAGCAGCTTTCTCTCGAGCCTCTTAGTCGCAAAACGTCTTGCATTTACATTCTCCATTCTGCTCCCCTTTTAATCATGCCTTTTTCCAGTGGCAGTGAAGCCAGCAAAAGCAATCAACCAATGAAATAGTTTGTCTTCAGAAACTGTGAGAGCTTCATCACTGGAAGCTTTCAAGAAGAGACTGGACTGCCATCTGTCAGAAATGGAGGTCTCCTGCTTGTGCAGGGCAGGGGGGTTAGACTAGATGACCTCCAAGGTCCTTTCCAATCTTGTTATTCTATATTCAATGTACCCCATCGTCAAGCACATTCCACTTGGAGAAAACAATCCCTGATGTACCATAAAGTCAAGTTATGTGGGATTTTATTAGTCAAAACCAGCACTTTAAATGGACTCAGAAACTTAATGAGAAGCAGTGAAGCAACATGAACATGAACATCATTTACAGTACAGAGCTAATACTGCATATATATCAACTTTATCTGAAACATATCCTACTTCTTGGAGGGAAATGTCATTTTTCAATAGCTTCACAATTTTTGGATATTTTATACCTGTCAGTCAGACATTTTAGAATATCCTAAGGGAGAATAAGCGCTATTTAATTGCTAATGCACACGTCGTAATTGCTAGAGCCTCAATTAATGTTGCACTCTTGTTCAGAAAATATACAAATTAAGAGAAAATGTGCCTTGATTTAAAATCAATTCGCCCTGCAACTATTGTCTAAAATTTTACAAGACCCATCTGGGTGGATAAAAATCATGAATGATTTAAGCCAGCAGTTTTTTATTGTTTTCTTTTGGGGGGGGGGGGCGGGATCAATCAATTTCTCTTGATCCAGGGAAATCCCTCTCCATGCAAATTTATTTCACAGAAAATAAAAGTCAAGCCATCCAGCTCTTGAGGCTAAACATTATGAAGGTCTGATGAAACGCTGAAATTAATTTTCCGTATACTTTATAAGGGAGAAAGATCACCACTTATCTCAAATGAGACTGATACTGCTATTGCTTCATTTTGTTTTTGGTTCTCAAATATAACAGTCTGTTAGACACTGAATCAAGCCAAAACCGCATCACAACCCAGTTACCATGCTGGATAAATCAGAAAGCCAAACAATAACAAGAAAAAGAAATTAGTAAGGGCTTCATTTATTTCAGAAAGACTTTGAGTTGTGTCAATCATGTTAAGCACTGGAAGGTGCTTAGAAGAATTAGAGCCCTAGAGAACATCATGTCCTCATGACAAACAGATAAATAGACAAGGAAGCCACAGTCTAAACCGTACACAGGTAGTCCTTGACTGATACCCATTCAATTAATGACTATTAAATTTACAACAGCACGGAAAGAGGTGGCTTATAATCATTTTTCACACTTATGATTGTTGCAGCATCCCCGTGATTAGATAAATCAAAATTTGGAACTTGACATTTATGCATTTATGACGGTTGCAGTGTCCAAGGGTCATGTGAGCACCACCTTTTAAGATCTTCTGACAAACCAAATCAAGAGGGAATCCAGATTCACTTAACAGCCATGTTACTAACTTAATAACTGCAATGATTCACTTAACAAGTATGGCGAGAAAGGTCGTAAAAATGGGACAAAACTCTCTTGCTTAACAATGGAAATTTTGGGCTCAATTATGGTCGTAGGTCAAGGACTACCTGTACTCTCCCTTATTCATTCAACCTATATATACAACTAGCTCGGTACCCATGCTTCACTAGGAAACTATGTGGTCGGGATTAATTTTGGGGGAGGAAAATTAGGTGGGGGGGGGGGGAAATTCTGCCTCTGCCTACCAGCATCCATTGGTATTCATCTGGCTAGTATCCTGTCAGTGTTTGGAAACTGAAACAGTATTTTTTTTATATATATATACATGTTATTGTGAACAATAGTCCACAAGGCGTGACACTAAGTATCAAGATCATGCATACAATGCTGTGCACTGTACATGACAACCTCAAGGGTTCACAGCAGCTTAAAAGAATAATGACAAAAAGAAAAAAGTGGGGCCTAATAAATAATATACTATACAATCTGCAGAAGGTGGTTGTGGATGCGACTCTTGAATGACTGAGACCCTCTGTCGCTAATCATGCCATGTATTTGCTATATGAGCAAGAAGGAGACAGCAAGGAGCCTGGGCACGGTTTAGCTCAACTGTTGTGTACTAAAAGCTATTTGCTGCTGTGAAATTAAAACGGAAACGGAAACTCCTCTGCTTGTGTTTTACATTTGGAACAGATTTCTTTTCAGCTGTGGAGGGGGATTAGAACTCCTTAGCATCAGAGCGTGTTAATGATATGCGAAATACTAATGCTCTGGTGGTCTTTTGAAAAATCCTTTCTTAGTACGCACCTAGAAGCCAAGAGGAACATATGTGCCAAATTTCAAGTCTGTAGGCTTTACGGTTCAGAAGATTTTGTGATGATGCATGAGTGGTATTTCACATAGATGATTAGATAGATAGATAGATAGATAGATAGATAGATAGATAGATAGATAGATAGATAGATAGATAGATAGATCCACCTAAAGAAAGCTGGATTTGAAGTTTTGTGAAGTTTTAAAACTGGAGGAAGAAATACCAGTAATTTGGACTATGTTAATAATCGGTGAAAATGCAGAACTGTAAACTAGAGTAACCAAAGTCAACAAGCACAATCAAATAGGAGGACTAAGGCTAAATACCTAGGTAGTCTTCATTTAACATCCACTCATTCAGCAACCATTCAAATTTATGACAGGGCTGAACGAGAATTATGTCCTTATAGTTACAACATCACCACAGCTACATAATTTCAATTTGGGCATGCAGTAACCAGCTTGCAATTATGTCATATGTCCCAGTCATGTGATCACTCTTTGTGATTTTTCACAGATGACTTCCAACCAGCAAAATCAATGGGGAGGCTGGCAGAAAGTTAAGTTAAATGGTGCCTGTGGGACACTTCAGCCACGTTAATAACAGCAACTGGGACTGCCAACCTGCCATTGCAAGGTGACAGAATCAACTGATGTTATACCTTTTAACTGGGTCACTTGGTAATCAAGTTCCCATTTCCAATTATTATTAGTCAGCAACTTTACCTGTGAAGACCACCCAAGTCACAAAAACAGGTGTAGCAACCAGCATTGTAATTGAAAATTGCAGTATAGGTAGTCCTTGGCTTACAATCACAACTAAGCCCAACATTTTTGTTGCAAAGCAAGGCTGTTAAGTAAAATTTAAGTGAGTTTAAGAGAGACCTGATTGGAAAAGATCTTGATGTTGGGAAAGATTAAAGATAAAAGGAGACACCAGAGGATAAGATGGTTAGAGAGTGTCATTAATGCAATGAATGTGAATTTTTGGCAAACTCTGGGAGGCATTGGAAGACAGGGAGGGTCTGGCATAGTATGATCCATGGGATTGCAAAGTTGAACACACCTTAGCGACTCAACAATAAGCACCAGTAACTAACTTTAACACATAATCAAATCAAATTGTAAATCGATATCTACCAAAGGTTGTGAAAATATGAAAAGTTGTGACACACAATGATTATACCATTTAGGATAGCCAGTGTGCTGAAATAGTTAACAGTACTGATCGATGGAAGAGATAGGCATCCAACTTTATACTTGAAAAAAGATGAACTTGATTATTTACCCCCTGGCCTTGTTCAGATTAGTTACATATTATTTATTGATAAGGTTTATTTTTCTGAATTTTTACCACATGCTGAACCATGACCCATGGTCTACAAATCACAACAGCTGAGTGAACACATTGCATGAAGTCGTTTCTGGCATAACATCTTATCTTGAGTCAAACTCCGTCAAGCCCATTGAAGAAAGAGTGTTATGATCAGGTGAAAATACTGTAGCTTCCCAGAACTTCCAACCATACCCCTTTTAGATTCCTTGAAGAAAGATAAAAGATACTTAAGAAATAGGAAGTCATTTAAAATCAGCTTTAGCATGCATTGCTAAAAATGTCAAATGTAAGATTCTATCTGCATAATGTAGTTTTAAAAGGCCTGACACAGAAACCACAGGATAATTTGAATAATAAAATTCCAGGTAATTGAAATAAAACTCTTGAGCAAAGCATTACAAGTGATGGACAGGGGAACCATTATACATTTCCTTGCCAGCCAGATTTCTACTGCCGCCCCCTTTTCCATCATGTAACTTCATTACATGTAATACTTGTACAAATAACACACCTCTACAACTAACCATGTTCCCTTCCTCTATATCATCGCCAAGTGACCAGCAAATATTCTGCACTCTCTTGTCACCTTGTCTTCTTTCTATCTAGATGGGAAAATAAAACCATTTTTGCTTTAAAAGGGACCACAAAATTGATACTTCCTTCAGACATCTTTTACAGCTTACACTCAAGTTGCAAAATGGAAGGGAGGGGGGTGAATAGTGACAGATTTATTGCAAAATGTCAAGCCATAAAGCAGTGGGGTATTCTTTTATATCCACAATTTCCTGGAAAGATTTACCCTAGAATATAAATTCATTAAAGATCACAAACTGCAGTCACCAAGCACTGGATACTGTAAATGTCTATCACATTTTCAAAATAAAAAGGTGCTTTCATAACTCATAAGAGCAAAAAAAAAAGGCACAAGAAGCAGCCACATAACACCTCTGTTCCCCCGCCCCAACCACACACACACACATATGCATCAACAGTGAAATGTCATAACTTGCTTTGGAGGAGGAAACACATACTTTGGATGTGTAAAAGGTCAAGGCAGAAAGCTTGGCTTATCTGATTTTAAAAAATCTAAGATAAATTTTGATTTAAGATCTCAAGAAGCCATGATGATTTATTTAAAGTCAACAGCATAAACCAAGGAAGATACAATATATTTAATCAGATTATTGATCTAATTCACTGGGCTGTTCACAAGTACTTTTAAATGCAAATGTATTTTGGAATCTGCAAGTATGCAAATTTCTAAACTACGAGGGCTATCCACAAAACAGATTACGTTTTCATCTGAAGCAAGGGGCGGAGCTAGCGTGGCCATCTTTGGTCTGTGCGTCCGCCGCTTAAGGCCCTGTCACACTGCCCAACGGATGCAAAACGTTTGTAAAAAAGACACAGCGGACGAGAAAAATGTTCCATCCGTTGTTATCCGCTCTCAAAAGCATAAGCAGAGCGGATAACACGGAAAGGAATGGACGGGAGGAGGACGCAGAGTGGATGGAAAGCGGATGCGGAACGGAAGCCTAGCGGATGGAAGCGGATGCAGAGCGGATGCGTAGAGGATGCATAGAGGATGCAGAGCGGATGCGTAGCGGATGACGTGGATGCGTAGCTGCATCCGCTTTCATCCTTTCTCCGTCCGTGCTACTAACGCTGTGCGTCCATTCCGCTTCCTCCCTGTGTCCGTTTACCGCTGGAACAGATTTGAGTTGCGCGGATGCGCAGCGGATGCCTAGTGGATATAGCAGATGCGTAATGGATGCAGAACGGATGTCCCCCGTATGCCTATAGGATGCAGAACGGATGCATTGGATACATTTTCCGCTCAAAAGTTTTGAGCAGCTCAAAACCTTCTGAGCAGATGAAATGTCAATAGACGGATGCTGGACAGATAGAGAGGAAGCAAAACGGAGGCAGTGAGTACAGAACGGAAGCATCGCGTTAACCAATGGATGGCAAGTGTTTTTCTCCGTTTTACATCCTCTTTCCATCCATTGGTGCAGTGTAACAGGGGCTTTAGTCTGCATCTAGTCATGCTAGTGGGAGTTTCGTATCGTCCGTTATTTCACAGCAAACGTTTGAAATTTGGGCTGCAATTGAAAATTCCGTGAGTTGTGAGGTGTGATCAGTGATAAGTTTTTTGGCAAAAAAACATAAACCGATTGAAATTTTTCGGCAACTGTGTGAAGTGTACGGGGACAACATCATCATTGAAGGTGGAGTGCGCCAATGGTGCATTAAGTTTAAAAATGGACGAATTAACGTTCATGATGAACAGCAGAGTGGACGTCTGAGCATTGTGACTGATGAACTGGTTGCAAAAGTCGATGACAAGATTCATGAAAACCGTTTCACAGTAACGGTTTCTGGAAATATTTCTGGACTTTCTCAACTGTTCTAATATCAGGTACGTAATGTGGGTTCCAGACTGATGAGCTGTATTTGAGTATTGGTCTAGCAAATGTTTTGTATGCTCTAGTTAGTAGTATATTACCAAAGAAAAAACTATGTAAGATTAGGTTAACAACTCTTAATGCCTTTTTGGCTGTGTAGTTACAGTGGGCTCTAGCATTTAGATCATTAGAGATGAGTACTCCAAGATCCTTGAGAGTTTGGATCATCAAGAAAGCCTTGACTATTCAGCCTGTATTTTATTTTCTGATTTTTTTTGCCAATATGTAAGACAGATCATTTATTTGTTGAGATTTGAAGTTGCCATTTATTTGACCTTTCTGAAACATAGTTGAGGTCTTTTTGAAGGGTAGCAGTATTTATCTGTGGTGTTGAATAGCTTTACATCATCAGCGAAGAGAACGCAGTTGCTCTTAATGTGATCACAGAGGTCATTTATGGAGAGTATAAGGAGAATTGGTCCTAGAACACTGCCTTGGGGGACACCACTGTTGACAGGTACAGAATTTGATCGGACGCTCCCAAATTTTGACCATTTTGTTGTCTGTTTGACAGGAATGCTTCTATCCAGTTATGCAGGTGTCCAGGTATACCATAAGATTTTATGATGTGTTTATGATTTTACTGATGTGTGTTGAAGTAATTCACCATTAGGAGAATGAGCGCATACAGGGATACATACGTATTTGAGATAAGTGTTTGAATAATACACATACAGCACACAAATACACTGTACAGTAAATGTAGTTTTTACCTCCAGAAAGGTTTAAGCAAAGTCCAAAATAAGCAATCCAAAGTCATTCACAAGCAAATTAGTCAGTTTTCAATCCAAGGATCATCCAAATATGAAAGTCCAGTGTCAAAAAACAGTTCAGTAACAGACCTACATTAAATCCAGTAATATCAATCAATTAGAAGAAATGGAGCAACAGCAATACTTTCCAACAGAAGGAAACAGAGACTCACTCAGGCACACTCTCTTCTGAGACTAAGACTAAGACAAACCAGGTTTCTGGTTCCATCTTATGGCCATTTGAGAAACCACACCTAATTACAGTTTTGCATTTTCTTAAAGATACAGTTTTAAAATGTCTACTGGTTTATATATTTCTAACCCAAATAGCTGTTAGGTGACTTATATTCCTAACAATGTGTTCCTAGCTTTTCACACAAAAACCTTCTCAATTCTTTCTGAAGAGGACAGAATTCATACTGAGACACTGCATGCATTCAGTTCCTGTATTCTACAAATAAATTGTAGCAAAATACAACTTTGGGCAGTTCAAACATTCCTCTCTGCTTCTGACATTGTATGCCTAAATATGGGCTATGTATATTGGACCCAACATGAAAAAGGGGCTTTGAATTTGGCATTGCCACATCTACTGTACTTCTTGGGGGATCCTTAAAGAAACCATAGTACCTTTTCCTGGGTTTCAACAGTATCCGGACAAATTTATGTTTAGAAGGTTATTTATACTTAAACAACTTCTAAATACTACAAGCATCCACAAAATCCATTAATACTTATTTTTGGAACAAAGCATATTTTTCCCCTTTGGCGGAATGGGTATATGTTTGCATTTTTTCCTCTAATAAGTTTTGTACACATATCCCATATCCACAGACATTACACTGGTTCTGCTTACCAATTTCAACACTTAATCATTCCCCGTTTTGTTCCAACTACTCACATCCCATCATGCTAGTAGTTCCTTTCCATGCTGTCTTATAAAAATTATGAGTCAGAAGAATGATGCTTTTTACTGTAAACAATCTTTCATACAACTATTTCCTGGAAAGATATTTCTATTTAATCCTCATAAACTACCTCTAAAAGTTTGTCTCCAGTTTCATAACATGGTTCCAACCCTTAGATCTTCCAACAATAAATTATAATTAGCAACAGGATGTTGCTGAAATTTATAATGCCACTATAATTAGGGCTGGATACTTTGCACAAAGCAAGGAAGCTTTAGTTATTATAAAGGAAGCATCCAAATTTTGACAAAAAAGTGGGAGGGAGATATTAAATTGATATTATCCAGGCCAACCCACCAGTACTATTAAAAGAGAACTTGACAGTAGTTTAGATTCACTCAAGAAATCTAGCTACGTTATAGAAAATGATCCATCCAATTTGGACAATGTGAGAATGTTGCTCAAGAATAAAAACAGTTGCGTTTGATACCCCTGCTTGCTGTAAGGTAAGAAAATGAATTATACACTGCTCAAAAAAAGAAAGGGAACACTTAAACAACACAATGTAACTCCAAGTCAATCACGCTTCTGTGAAATCAAACTGTCCACTTAGATAGCAACACTGATTGACAATCAATTTCACATGCCGTTGTGCAAATGGAATAGACAACAATTAGAAACATAGGCAGTTAGCAAAACATCCCCAATAAAGGAGTGGTTCTGCAGGTGGTGACCACAGACCACTTCTCAGTTCCTATGCTTTCTGGCTGATGGTTCGGTTACTTTTGAATGCTGGAGGTGCTTTCACTCTAGTGGTAACATGAGATGGAGTCTACAACCCACTCAAGTGGCTCAGGTAGTGCAGTTCATCCAGGATGGCACATCAATGCGAGCTGTGGCAAGAAGGTTTGCTATATCTGTCAGCGTAATGTCCAGAACATGGAGGCGCGACCAGGATACAGGCCAGTACATCAGGAGACGTGGAGGAGGCCGTAGGAGGGCAACAACCCAGGATCAGGACCGCTACCTCCACCTTTGTGCAAGGAAGGACAGGAGGAGCACTGCCAGAGCCCTGCAAAATGACCTCCAGCGGGCCACAAATGTGCATGTAGCTGCTCAAACGGTCAGAAACAGGCTCCATGAGGGTGGTATGAGGGCCCGACGTCCATAGGTGGGGGTTATGCTTACAGCCCAACACCATGCAGGACGTTTGGCATTTGCCAGAGAACACCAAGATTGGCAAATTCACCACTGGCGCCCTGTGCTCTTCACAGAGGACAGCAGGTTCACACTGAGCACATGTAACAGACGTGACAGGGTCTGGAGACGCTGTGGAGAATGTTTTGCTTCCTGCAACATCCTCCAGCATGACCAGTTTGGCAGTGGGTCAGTAATGGTGTGGGGTGGCATTTCTTTAGGGGGGTGCACAGCCCTCCATGTGCTCGCCAGAGGTAGCCTGACTACCATTAGGTACCGAGATGAGATCCTCAGACCCCTTGTGAGACCATATGCTGGCATGGTTGGCCCTGGGTTCCCCCTAATGCAAGACAATGCTTGACCTCATGTGGCTGGAGCGTGTCAGCAGTTCCTGCAAGACGAAGGCATTGATGCTATGGACTGACCCGCCCGTTCCCCAGACCTGAATCCAATTGAGCACATCTGGGACATCATGTCTCACTCCATCCACCAACGCCACGTTGCACCACAGACTGTCCAGGAGTTGGGGGATGCTTTAGTCCAGGTGTGAGATCCTCAGGAGACCATTTGCCACCTCATCAGGAACATGCCCAGGTGTTGTATGGAGGTCATACAGGCACGTGGAGGCCACACACTCTTCTGAGCCTCATTTTGACTTGTTTTGAGGACATTACATCAAAGTTGGATCAGCCTGTAGTGATTTTTTCCACTTTAATTTTGAGTGTAACTCCAAATCCAGACCTCCATGGGTTGCTAAATTTGATGATAATTTTTGTGTGATTTTGTTGTCAGCACATTCAACCATGTAATGAACAATGTATTTCATAAGAATATTTCATTCATTCAGATCTAGGATGTCTTATTTTTGTGTTCTCTTTATTTTTTTGAGCAGTGCAGTTGTATCTATTTTACACCACCACCATTTACTACACCTTTCCATAATTTTATGTTCTTGCAGTATTTTCAAATATATGCACCACTTCAGAAATTGCATCTTTTTCTGTAAACTTCTCACTTGTCTTTGAGACAGCTTTCTTGGTCTTCTCCCCTTTCCCAATATTTATTTTACAATTCAAGCCTCCCCCATTTTCTGTATATTTGGGAAAACATGTCAATGAATGTTTTTTCTACTGGCCACTTTTACACTCAATCCAAATTCCTTTAGTGCCTGTTCATTGGTGACCCTCTTTATCATTCACACTTAAGTAACAGAAATATATAAATAAAACAAAAATCCAATCATACAAGAGAGCTGTATGTATGATGATATCCTCCCCAACACTGAATAATTCATATTTGCCGTAATTATTAGTTACCTGGATTCTCCACAATACATAAAACGTGAAGTAGCCACACAACCTGTATCTGCACAATACAAATTTTCTATGGTTTGGCATATATGATTAATATATCCCAGAACATATTATCTATGTCAAATTACTAGTCCATAATAATTGGCTTGTGATTCTCATCCATCATTTTGCATCAGGACATTATGCAAAATGTACATATCTAACCCCCCCCCCTCAAATTTCCCAGCTTATTTTATATTTATTTTGAATTTTCAAAAGTATGAGAGGATATCCAAGGCAGCTAGTATTTAAGGTATTTTTTTTAATAATTTGCCAATACTCCAGAAGCTAATTCTTCCATTCATTATTTATAATTTGCTATATATAACCCAGGGTGTCAAACTCAAGACCCGTGGACCAAATCTGGCCCTTGGGGTGTTTAAATCTGGCCCGCAGAGCAGCCTGAAAATAGCAAAGGACCAGCCTGCAGTGCTTTGCTGGCCAAAATGGGGTGCAGAGAGCCACATGCATCCCTCCCCGCACACCTCATTTTGGCCAGCAGAGTGCTGCAGGAGGCATCTGTCCTAACTTCTCATCTCCACCCCATCCAGCCCACAGAGAATAACAATGCTGATCCTGCCCTGGAAGAAATCCAGTTTGACACTCCTGCTTTAACCCATTGATATTGGAATATAATCCCAGTAAATAATAAATGCAACTAGTACAACTATGCTAAAATGTGCTGTATTGTGTAACTCAATATACTAGTAGGTCAATATATTATTGGTCAGGTAACAGCATTTTATCTGGGTCTACACAATATATTAAGTTTTGGGGTCAGTAGGTACATTCATATAACATGCTAAACATAATTTTTATCTGTATATTTTATCTGTATATCTGTTTATTGTGAGCTGGTGTGCAATTAAGGATTGGATTTGATGTGTTGGATCAATTCCACAGAGAATGTATAAAATTTTTGTTGAGTTTATCTGATCTAGTCACTGATCATTTCTCAGTGCCAATCTGTCATTAGCCAGAGAGACGAAGCTCACAGAAATTTTAAATAAATTCATCTGTTGAGTGTATGAAAAATAATGGAGGATACTACACTAATTTCCCCATAGAGCATACAGTAATTTCTGCTTTTAGATAGATCTTTAAAGAAAGCATTGAAAGCTGACTGGTAACAAAGAAGTGAAACAGCAGGAAAGACTGATCCTTTGTATTTGTGGTCCCATCTTATTCTCAACAAAGGAATAATGGCCAACTCTGACAAAGGAGGTGAGGTCACCAAGAAGTGATAAAAAGAATCTTCCAAAAGAAATAAAAAGAATAAACTAGCCTCTATCACACAAAAAAGCAGAGGCTGCTATAAACTGATAACTGAAGTTCAGAATAGATGTTGGAGGCCAAAAATATGGGGAAGAAATGTGTTGTTTCTACATTATTAATGTATATTCTTCTACTGTTTCACCTCCCAAAGGTTAAAGCTAACATACCAATTACCCATACTAATTTATCTTAAAATCATATACTATTTATTATCTATCATATCTATTTATTAACTAACATTTTATTAAAACCTAAACAAATACCTTTTCATTCAATTGTACACTCCATTTGATTAATCAAAAATAAACCAGACTTCATGATTATATGAGGATCTCTATTTTTAACGTTACAAATCTAAAATATTTATTTAGCATTACAAAAGGTCAACCACAAAAAATTGCATCCAATTGGAGGTCAGGCATATGGAGTATCAAATACACAACTTAACAGTGTTACAAGCTAATGTTATCAAGAAACAAATGAGTCTGCTGGTTCATGCCAACAGTACATTGAATCCAGAGTTTTTTTCAGAGTAGCTGGCCAAATAAATTCAGAACCAAGCATAGATAGAAAGATGGTGATGATCCTTTTTTGTTGACTCCTAAAATTGTACATTTAGGGCAGGGGTGTCAAACTCAAGGCTTGCAGGCCAGATCCAGCCCACAGGGTGCTTAGATCTAGCCTGTGGACTGCCCTGGAAACAGCAAAGGACCAGCCCGTGGTTCCTCTGCCAGTGAAAATGAAGCTTGGAAGGACCCCACATGCCCCTCCTAAGCTCTGTTTTCACTGACAGAGGGTTGCAGGATACTGTCGCAATCAAAAATGGAGATCAGGAGCCCATTTTCACTGGCAGACCACTTGGGCCACAAGCACCTCCAACATGATGTTGAGCTGGCCATGCCCAGACCCGACCCTCAAGGTCAAACACAACCCAGATGCGGCCCTCGATGAAATCAAGTTTGATACTGATTTAGGGTATATGCCTGCAATTTCAAAAATATGAACCAGCTACTGTAATTAGAAGTCATTGATACCCCATTCCTCATAAATTTGCCAATCTCCTCTGAAAATTGGAGGCCATCTTCAAATCTGCTGGCAGTAAATTTCTAGATGACAACAAGGGAAATGATGAGGATGAGCACATCCATTCAGTTGTAACCAACTCTTGACGATTCTATGAACTAGCTCTATCCACACCTTACAATCTTGCAGTGCTTCTTGAAGATTTCCTATGCCTAGCTGGTTTTTGATGGTGTCCAGCCACTGTATTTTTTGACAGCCTGGTTTCCTTTTACACACTAACTCTTTTAAACATGAATTGCTTTCTCTAGTGAATTCCCGCACATAACATGGCCAAATTTATAGGTAGCTATGATCAATCGCATCAGATCTGCAGTAATTAGTTTCAGCATATGATTTACATTTTTTCATGAGAATTATGCTATACCATATATCTCTACAATGTCCAAATTTAACAAATTGCTATATGGCTTATAAGTGACCAGAAATGGACACAGCTTCCAGTTATTTTCAGTTGGTTTCCTGTTTTGCATTGCACAATGGACTAATATTTCATGGATGACTATTTTAATCATTCATTCCTCAAGTCAATCTTTCCACGTTTAGAATCCTTTTCAAATGTGTATTTAAAGCTTAGATATTTTGTTCTTGATTACGCTCCAATTTGCAGGGGGTGTTGCGAGGTTCTGAATTGAATTTCCATGTCCAATCAGGAAAAACTGCATTTTTTAATGTTATCATGTTCACTAGCACACAAGTTAAACCAAAATATAAATCTACAAGAAGATCATGATACATTTAGAATTCAAAGCAAGTATTGGCAGTTCTCAACCCACAATCACAACTCAAGACTAGTATTTCTGTCATGAGTCAGTGCAAGTCACATGACTGGATCCAATTTTTCTATTATTTTTACCCAGTTGTTAAGGGAATCACACCGTTAAGGGAATCATGTAAGACAGGGGTGACAAACGCATGGCTCATGAGCTGGATGCATCATGCAGTGGCCACGCCCATGCCCAGTTTAGTGAAGGGGGGAAGTCACAATGTCAGGTGATGTATTGACACCCCTGGTGTAAGAGAATAGGCTCCTAAATTGACTGCTTGTTGGAAGTAAATGGGGAAGTCACAAATTGTGATCATGTCACTGTAAGATGCTGCAACCTTCATAAATGTGATTGAGATCATGTGACAGCAGAGGTAGTACAATGGCTGTAGTTTTGAGAATGGCTCATCGCTCTTTATGAGGTCATCATAATTCTGAACCATAGTTGAATGGATTTATGTTGAGGACTACCTATACAGACTACAGGTAGTCACAACTTACAACCACAATTGAGCCCAAAATTTATGTTGCTAAATGAACCGTGTTAAGTGAATTTAGCACCATTTTACAATTTTTCTTGTCCTTGTGAAGTGAATCACTGAAATTGTTAAATTAGTAACACAGTTAAGTATTGATTCTGCTTATCAGAAGGTCATAAAAGCTGATCACATGATGCCAGGACACTACAACCATCATAAATATGAGTCAGTTGCCAAGCATCCAAATTTGGATCATGTAACCATGGGGACGCTGCAGTGGTCATAAATGTCGTAAGTCACTTTTTTCAGCACCATTGTAATTTTGAATGGTCACTAAATGAACTGTTAAGTCAAGGACTATCTCTACTCATCTGTGATTCAACCCTTTTTCTATAAAAATTCTTCTCTTGAACATTGATTAAAACCTGGGTGTACAAAAAAAATTATCTTATTTACGGGACCCTAAATAATGTTTTATGATTAATGTATTTTACAAAAACTATGATGATATATCACTTGCTGTATGTACAGAGAGCTTATGCACCAGAGACAAATTCCTTGAATGTCTAATCATACTTGACCAATAAAGAATTCTAATTCTAAATATTGCTGAGATAAAATGTGTGTGTGTTTGTGTGTATCTGTGTTTCTCACAAAATAAGACCAGGCCTTATTTTTTTTTGACCCCTGAAAAAACAGCTAGGCTGTCTTTTTGGTGGTGACTTAATTTCCTCCCCCACCTAGAGCGGCCCATATGCACACACCTCACCCCGAGGCCGTTTCTATCGACAAAAGCTCCCCGAAAGCAGAGTCCCCAGCTGTTTCAGGGTGTGGCGTGGCTGCCCGTGTTCCCTCACCTTTAGGCAGCCTCTTTCGGGCGATGGAAGCTCCCCAGATGCAGTCACCAGCGACTTTGATTGGCCAGTAGAAACAGCCTTGGGGCGAGCGCACACACACCCTCTCCTTGCCACGAGGCCGCTTCTATAGGCAGACGAAAGCTCCCTTGAAGGCAGAGTCCCCAGCGCTTCAGGGTGTGGCGTGGCTGCCCATGTCCCCTCGCCTTTAGGCAGTCTCTTTCAGGCTGCCCGTGTCCCGTCGCTTTAGGCAGTCTTTTTTGGGCGATGAAAGCTCCCCAAATGCAGTCACCAGCCACTTCAATCAGCCGGTAAAAGTGACCTCAGGGCGAGCTCACACACACACTCCCCTCGCTACAAGGCCGCTTCTTTCGGCAGACAAAAGCTCCCTTGAAGGCAGAATCCCCAGCCACTTCAGGGCAAGGCGTGGCTGCCCGTGTCCCCTCGCCTTTAGGCAGTATCTTTCAGGTGATGGAAGCTCCCCAAATGCAGTCACCAGCCACTTCAATCGGCAGTAGAAGCGGCCTCGCGGCGAGGGGAGTGTGTGTGTGTGCGCGCTTGCCCCAAGGCCGCTTCTACCAGCCGATCAAAGTGGCTGGTGACTGTATCTGGGGAGCTTCCATCACCCGAAAAAGACTACCTAAAGGCGAGGGGACACGGGCAGCGCCGCCTCGCCCCGAAGCAGCTGGGGACTCTGCCTTCAAGGGAGCTTTTGTCTGCCAAAAGAAGCGGCCTCGCAACAAGGGGAGAGTGTGTGTGGGCTCACCTCAAGGCTGCTTCTACAAGCTGATTGAAGTGGCTGGTGACTGCACTTGTGGAGCTTCCATCGGCCAAAAGAGACTGCCTAAAGGTGAGGGGACACGGGTAATCATGCCACGCCCTAAAGCAGCTGGGGACTCTGCCTTCAAGGAGCTTCTATCGGCTATCGGGGTATTCTAGCCTAGGGTACCTGCAGGGCACTCCTAAAGAAAAGTTTTCTCCCCATTCTCCCCTGCCCTTCCCCTACCCATGTCTCTTAACCTCATGTAGCTCTAACGAACGATGTGAGAAATCGCGGGGAAAAGCATGGTTTAAATAGGCCTAAATTTTGGGGGCGGGGCTTAACTTCACCTCATGCCTAGAAATCATGCTGGGCCTTCCTATTGGTGGAGGCCATATTGTTGGAGAAACACGGTATCTCCTTTTCTAGTGTTCAAGGTGGCGAGTATGAAGTTTCTTTTGGCTTTTTTATTGCTAATGTCCATTATCATATACCAGATGACATAAAATTATAAACAAGGAAGAATTTACGTTCTTCAAATTATATTTCAGCACACAAATTATTACATTTTCAGTTTTTTAGTGAACAGAAAAAAATGGCTTAATCTCCCTTTCTTCCTTTCAGTTCACCATTATTTTGAAGAACAAATAGAACAGTTATATCAATCCTTACCTAGTCATTAAAAATTGAGTAATATATATGGATTCAGTTTAGGGACAAACTGTACTGCCAAGGCTCATTTTTCAAATATCTGGTCAATGTGTTTCCCAAATTACTGCTCACTAGTTTCCAAAAGCATTCAAAGTAGCTAAATAATAATTATCAATCAAGGGAGCAATGCAAGCATTCAAGATAAGGTTCTTTTGTGTACTCAAAAAGGTTTGGGGGATTTTGTTTTTTGTTTTTTCACTAAAGGGGAATATCCTGAACAAGAAACTGCTCTTCCTGATGAAAAAAACCCTTTTGCAGAATTAAATGCCCTAGTTCCAGTTACCTAATGCTTTCTGTAAACATCTAGTATGCTAATAAAAAGAAGGCAATGAACTGTTCAACCAAGATACAAAAAACAACAGTTACACAACGCTCATACAGGCAACCATTACTTAATTTCACAAACACCAACCAATCCATTTTTGAACCTTCTATTACCACCTTCTCTGCCCTAGACAAACTCATTCATATCATTAGTCACCTCTGTCTTGGTTTAGTAAGACACAAATTTATTTCAAAAAAAGCTAAGAAATTAAAATGCTGAATCTTACCAAATAAAGGGAAAAATGAAATGGGCCAAATAAAAATCTCATATCAACCTTCTGTGCTTAATGTTTTAGAAGTTTTGAGATTAAGTGAGCTAGAACAAGGTGTAAACACTGTAAGGGAAATAAAATTATTCATTGCTGAAATGGATTGCAAAAACAGCATGGTCGGCTGTAAATCCTGCTAAACAGACTTTTTCTATCAAAAGAAGTCCCACATTTCAGAAATAATGTTGTAGAAAAAGTCCCAAATTCTAATCACAATTTAATTCTGACCACTTATTGTACTAAAAACATGAAAGTCTGTTGGTTTAGTATTTTTGCTAATCCACATACAATGATGTGGAAACTAAAATATAACTTAAGTTTTTTATTAATAGATAATAGTGGTCTATGTATTAAACCATGGTTTAGTGCAATGGAAAAACCATGACAGAGTTTAATTATTTATTACACAAATTCTAAGCACTGGACCAGTTCTAAATAATTTGTTTATATAAAATATAATACTGATCCTGTCCACAGAGCAACACAAATCATTGTAGTAAGCAAGGGGAAAAAAATGTTAAATAAAGCTGCATCCCAACTTTTAACCTCAGAAACTGCTACAACTTACAAATAAAAACTCCATGCCTCAACATTTTGCCCACTCAGTTTAAAGCCACTTTTTCTGCATATCTTCTAAAAGAAAAGGATTGTACTATATTTTCCCTCCAAAAAATGACATGCAGTAAAATATAGGGAGTCCTCAACTTGTCTACAACTGAGCCCAAATTTCTGTTGTTAAAGGCTAGGTCCCACTGGCCAACGGATGGAAAACGTATGCAAAAAGGACACCACGGACGAGCAAAATTTCGGAGGTGCTCTATCCGTTGTCATCCGCTCCAAAAAGTGGCAAACATTTGCATAAACAGAACAGAAAAGAAAGGAAAAGAACAGACATGGGTAGTATGTAGTGGGGATGTTAAACGGATGTTCATAGGAAGCCTAGAGGATGTATATAGGATGCAAACCGTTCACTGCTCATCCTTTCTATTTCCGTGCTACTAACGCTGTGTAGACACGTTCCGTGTACCTTTTGTTTCCTCCCTCTTTCCATTTTCAGCTGCAGCGGATGTGAGTTGAGGGGATGCCCAGAGGATGCAGAGAGGATACAGTGGACATTTAACAGATGATAAACGGACATAGAATGTTTGTTGCTCGTATGTCACGGATTTACAGCATACACAGCGGAAAGTTCATCCGTTCACAAAATTTTGTGCAGCTCAAAACTTCTTGAGCGGATGAAATCGCAGTGGACGGATGCACAAAGGATAGAGCGTATGAAACACATATGCAATGAGTACACAATGGATGCATAGCATTTTCCAACGTTTTTTAACGTTTTACATCCTCTTTGCATCCGTTGGTGCAGTGGGACAGGGGCTTAAGTGAAATGTTCAAATGAATTTTGCCCTGTTTTACCACCTTTCTTGCCATAAGTTGAGAAACGCTGCAGTTAATAACATGGTAGTTAAGCAAATCTGGTTTTCCTGTTGACTTTGGCTTGTCAGAAGGTGCAAAAAAGTGAACAAAGTGATCCTAGAACACTGGCAACCACCACAAATATGAATCAGTTACCAAGCGTCTGAATTTGATCATGTGACCATGGGAATGTTGCAATAGCCGTGTGAAAAATGGTCATAAGTCACTTTTTTCTGTGCCGTTGTAACTTTAAACAGTCACCAAATGAGAACATTCTGTAGTGAAGCCCAATCTGCCACTTTGAAAAAGATGCTACTTAGAAACTGCACATTTGTGCTTAAAATCTACAATTGGTACCTGATAAAGATACAAATTATCTGTAAAGTTAAATTATTGAGTTTTCTTTCATGCAACTCTTCTCCCCAGGAAATGTTGTAACAGAAATAGTTTTCATAAAAAATATTCTATTGTTGTGCCACTTTGCACGTAATTCATGGAAAGAGTGGAATGAATTAGAATTGCTTATTAAAATTTGTAGGGAAGTTTGAAATTTAAAAACACCACTTACAAGGTTACTCAATGCAGATGCCAAAATATATTTTGCATCATCCACACCATTATGTTTATTCTGATCCTTGTTTTATTTATGAATCACCTTTTTCTAAGTAGCCAAGAGTGCTAGGCAAAGACAATTTTAAAAAAAAATCCTGCATGTATTCAGAAGACTGAAATAAAATTTTAACTATTAAATCATTATTTGGCTTCCTGAAGAGAAAAATGTATGTTTTTCCTTAGTTGTGGATTGCCTTGAGTGAAAAAGTCCTGCCCTTATTTCATAACGTAACAGCAAAATAGCTAACTTTTATTTATACATCTCCTGCAACTACTGTCTGATAACAAATGAACAGCAAAATACAGCGCCAACACAGGCTTAATTCCAGTATTTTTGATGTAAAATATCAAGGTAAGGATTCTGCACAAATGTATCTTCTTTAAAAAAAAGGTTATTTGGATTTTGCTTGCAAGTAAAATATGAGAGTTCATAAAAAAGTATGTCAAAACATATAGAGACTGATTTTAACTTTCAATCTACCATATTCTGCTAGATTCTCAACAATCAATAAGCCTAGATTTTTTTTTCATTTTACAACTCTTTATTCCCTTTTCTTTTGGGTGGAATTGGGGTGACTGAGTGGAGCTGAACATTTAGTGGCCAGATGCCCTTCCTGATGCCGATGTGGAGATCACAGCAGACATTTTCTCTTTGCGCCCTGATAGAGTAACAACTATCGCTGCCTTGGATCGAACTCTTAACCTTCCAAAAGGGATGCGAGTGTCTTCATCTTTAGGCCACAACGTTTACAGACTTGAAAAGATTGTAAAAGCAAGGAATGGCCATAAATGTTATTTTATCACCTTCATACTACAGTCACTAAACAAGGCAGTCATTCAATGAGGACTTTCAGTAATAATATATTGATGCATTAAAAATCCCCAACCTAGAATACATTCCCTTTTGGCTTAAATTGTTGACTGAACCTGACCACCATTTATGCTTTCCATGTTGCGTGAACCTGCCATTTGTGACTCAGCCAAACAATGTTTAAACAGTGGCTTAGCGTTAGTCCAAATGAGTCAGAAAGCCTGAGTTTGCACAGCAGCCTGCCAAGATATGATTTGCTTATCTTGAATAAACAATTGGCTGAGTTCAGACATAACAGCTAAAATATGTATTTGCAAAGTACCCTGGGAAACGCATTTAAAATTCTCTTTTTCTCTGGTATAAAAGCTTGCAGGGCATCCAAAGTCCACACAATATATGGAGCCAAACTGAACCACCCACATTTCAGCTTAACATGAACCTAGCATTATTTTTTATGAGTTTTCCTAACTGGGTAAAAATTAAAGGAATTCCTACAGTCCCACAAGTTAAATTATAAAGCATTTTGCATTTGGACTTGTATCATTTTAGCATTTCAAAGAAGCAAACAACCATTCCTTGTTACTGAAACCTGAAAGAAACTACTAGCTTCTGAAACAACCATCAAACAACCAAGAGGTTGAAGTACCCATGTAAGCAGAGTCAACTGGTGTTCAAGCTAACTTCCCTCTAAGGGCCCCGGTCCCACTGGATGATGGACACAAAATGCATGCTTAAAGGACACAGATGATGAGCAAAATTTCGGGGGTGGCTCCATCCGTTTCCATCGGCTCCAGAAATGGAAAAAATTGGCAAAAATTTGCGAAAACAGAATGGAAAAGAACGGACGTTGGTAGTATGTAGCAGGGATGTTAAACAGATGTTCATTGGAAGCCTAGCGGATGAAAGCGGATGGAAGTGGATGACAGCTCCAAAGGGGTTACCGGGGATAATTGCGAAGCGGACGCATAGCGGAAAGAGCGGATGCATAGTGGATGAAGCGGATGCATCACGTACGCCTAACGGAAACAAAGGCAATGCCGCGCGGATGTATATTGGATGCAAACCGTTCACTGCGCATGCGGGGGTATGAATTGCGTCCGCTCCGCAGATATAAAGGAATGTAGCACACACACAGTCAGCATAAAGCAGAAAGACGTGCTGACAGCTACACTGATACATCTCTACTACATCTCGTTATTGAAGAAGGCTACATTGATACATCTCTTCTACATCTTGTACCAACACCATAGTGAATCAGTCAGGCAACAAAAGGAAGTCCGTGCCTATTCGTTCAAGCCCTGGCAAGGTGAAGAAGGCCAGAACCAGCACCCCACCCCCTGACATTGACTCTGATCGTGAAGCTGCTGCTGCTGTGGTGGATCAGCCCCAAGGCCCTCAAGCCCCTCAAAGCCCTGCTGCTGAAGGCTCTGATGTTCAAGCCCTTGAAGACCCTGATGCTCAAGGCCCTGAAGGCCCTGAACAAGCTCCTGAAGGCCCTGATGCTCAAGCCCATGAAGGCTCTGCTGAAGCCCCTGAAGGCCCTAAACAAGCTCCAGCCAGAGGGAGGAAGAGGCAAGGGAAGAAGGGAGAGAGGAAACAGTACACCATTTCTGAGGAGCATGAGGGCAATGTGCTGGAATGGCTGAGGGAGAACGAGTACCTCTGGAGAAAGGGCCACAGACTGTATTGGGACACCAAGAAGAAGCAGGCAGCTTGGAGAGACAAGGCAGAGAGGCTGGGGTACACTGCAGAAGTACTCCTTGGATGGTGGAAGCACATGCACACCTGGTATGGCAAGCTACACCTCAAGAAATCGGGGCAGGCCGCTGTCAAGCTCACTGACCGGGAGATGTACGTTATGGCCAAGTGCAGTTTCCTGGAGGGTGAGATCCGCCACCGAGGAGCAGCCCCTCTGAGACCCCTCTCCCTCAGACAGCCCACAGACAGCCAGGCATCTTCAAGCCAGGAGCCACCTACCCTGCCCAGACAGGTGTCTTCAGAGGGCCCCAAAGAGGACCCCCCTGACAGCTGCACTCCCCATGGTGCCGAACTTGGAAGATCCCGTGGAAGATGACACCCTGCTGTCACAAATGGAGGAACAAGCAGCAGCCACCAGAGGCCAACCCACTCCCACCTCCACCCCCAGCTCCAGAGGATGCAGGCAGAGAGGCAGACTGGAGGGCCAGGACTACAGTGCGCTGTTGGAGATCAGGGATACAATGAAGACCAGCACAGAACTTCTCTCTCAGCTGGTCGACCTGGACAGAGCATCCCGGAAGCCCTTCATCACCTACGTGAGCCAGACCCTGAGGGACCTGCCCGAGGCCGAGTACCAGGTGATGAAGCAGAAGATCACAGCACTTCTCCACAACCCTCAAGGCTCAGCTGAACCTCGTCCTACCCAATTCAGGTCTGCTCCTCAGCCTGTAGTTGAAGTTCCTCTCTTCACAGGTGAGGTATCTTGAACTGTACAGCTTCATGAGGTAGGTTCTGAGGGAGAACACGTCATCACCAACGATGAAGTAGGGCACATCTTGTGTGTCATTGGGAAGGGGGTCTGGACCTGGAAAACCCATGACATTGCGTTCCAGCCCATCCTTGAGGTCACTTGCGTTGTATATCTGGGCATCTGAAGCTGACCCGTTGCCTGAAGCACCGATGTAGATGTACTTGTAGTCAGCATCAACCATGGCAAAGAGGATGATACTGAAGAAGCCCTTGTAGTTTTAATAAGTGGACCCTGAGTTGGCTGGAGCTTTGCAGGCCATGTGCTTCCCACCTATGGCTCCAACGGTGTGGGAAAAGTTCCACCTCTGATACCAATCTTCTGCAAGTTGTCTCCAGCCTTGTTCAGTGGTGGGGCACCTGAGGAGCTCGTCCACGTATTCTTCAACGATGGCCTCTACCACTTCTCTGATGACTTTGCTGATTATGTTATGTGGCACCCTCCATGAATACTGCATGTTTCTGTATGTGGTTCCAGAGGCCAGGTGCCGCAGAGTCAGTGCCACCTTCAGTCCAGGGTCCAGGTTGGGACAGAAATTGGTGCTAGGCTTGGTCAACCTGGATCTCAGATGCTCTACAAGTTCATCAAACATGGTTGGTGGCATCCTCATGAAGTGATGGAATGCATGAGGGTCTTCATTCCTCAGCTCCACCATCAACTGGTCATACAGTCCAAACTCCATTCTTCTCATGATCCATCCTCGGACCCACACAGCTCTTGGACGTCTCCTACTTCTCCTTCTGTCTAAAACTTGATACAGTCTGAACAGGTTGTGGTTCTGCTGTTGAATGAGTGTAGCTATCACATGGACTCTTTGATCATCCATGGTGGAGAACAATTGATGATGTTGAAGACCAAGACCGAGGGTGATGAGGTTTGCACACCACGGCTACTCAACTCATACTGAGATCCAGATGATTTTCTCCCCCTTTTTATACAAAATATCGATTGTCCGCTAGGTGTCCTTCTACATACTCTAGACATACTCCAGACATCCTAAATATATGAGATACAAACGTTTTGAATACTTTATATACGAGATGCATACGCTTACATCCTTTCTATTTCCGTGCTACTAACGATGTATAGACGTCCCATGTACCTTATCTTTCCTCCCTCTTTCCATTTTCAGCTGCAGCAGATGTGAGTTGCGAGGATGACCAGAGGATGCAGAGAGGATACAGCGGACGTTTAACGGATAACGGACATAAAATGTTTGTTGCTTGTATATGTCGCGGATTTACATCGTACATGGCGGAAAGTTCATCCATTCTAAAGGTTTTGTGCAGCTCAAAACTGTTTGCGCGGATGAAATCACAGCGGACAAATGCTTGATGGATAGAGCGTATGAAACACGTATGCAATGAGTACACAACGGATGCACAGCGTTTTCAACGGATGGCAAGATTTTTTTTACATTTTACATCCTCTTTGCATCTGTTGGTGCAGTGGGACCAGACTTTAACTGACAGGTACTCACCTTTTTCATTACAGGCAAATTCAGCTGGGAATGTTTGATTCCTCTGAATCAAACATCCATCAAAACATATTAATAGTTTCCTTACCTCCACCTACTCTTTAGAAGGATGTAGCAAATGTATCCCAGGTGCTCTCAATTATTATATGGGATAGAAGTCCTGGCATTTCCTGATTAGTAAAACATCTCTATCAATTTGACTTTTATAGATCCAGCCTTAACATTTCTCCAACTTGTGCTGAATTAATAGGAAGCAAACAAATTTAGACGGACACACTGAATGGTCCTTGAAACCTTTTAGTGATGGGAGATAAATCTAGGTAAAAAAATAACTGAAAATTTTGTTTGATTGGGGTTGAATTCACATACTAAGTCAAACTAGGGTCATCAAATTAAGCCACAGCTTAATTCATGCAACACAACGTGCTAAGACCTAAGATTAAGGTTGTATTTTGTACCCAACTCTTGTCATGTTAAAAATGACAATTTACACTTCAAAAATTCACTGAACAAATGAATAGCCTATGATCATTTTAACACATTATCAGTTTTACCAGAGGTTTAAGAATCACTCCAAGCTCCAAACGGCAAGAATTTGTAATCTACAATATAGTTAATGCATATTCACAACTTCAAAAAGATCCAAAATGGTGGCCAATCTATTTGTTAAGCAACTGCATAAACAAACAAGTAAAATGACATGTACACACTTGTTAACCAAGGTCTTTAGCATGCCATGCAAATACAGCCTACACTGTATGGGAACTCAATGACTGTCATTTGGAAACTATGATTTACAGCTTTGTGTAAAGTAGCAAACCAACTAGCAAGCCATGTGCTAGCATAGTGTGCAAATCCAAAATATAGTTAAGCATTAGTTTTCTTTGGTGGATAAGTAGGGTTTAAATCCAATAGTTATTAACTCCAGTTCTATTCTAAGTATGTCTTGCACAAGGAAGGCTCCTGTTATTTTTTTCTATTTTATGTATTTAACTTGTTATAACCAGCTTTTTAAAAGGAAGCCTATGAATGTAGGTATTTTTTTTACTGTGCTATTAGATCACAATAGAAGCTGTTTTCCCACAGTCCTTAACCCAGTTAACTGAATCAACTCATTTTCTGAGTTCACGCTATGGTATACCCAGTCACGTTAACCAAATAAGCTAAAGCTGCATAATATAAACTGAGTTCTCAAAAAAAGCCAATGTTGGTGTACAAAGAATTTGCCTGTGTGTATCCCCCTTTATCCAAGGATGCTATAAAAACATACAAGGGCAATCATGTCATTATGAGTATGAATACCATTCTTCTACATTTTCTACTCTCAAACACATCCTATATCTCTATAAGAAATATTATTTAACCAACCTATAACTATTTTCTTGGTTAAATGTTGGGCTATTAATTCCTTTAGTTGCCACTCACCCAGCCAATGGAACATTAGCCATAAATTAAGAGATTTGTAACTCAGAAGACTTGGGTATTATGAAAAAAGTTGTATTTGGCTCTCACAGCTTATAGTTATTGGCAGACATCCCCCATTAAGTGGGTCAATTTTTTCTTAAAATACTCAAATCCTTTCCTCTCTCACACAAGAATTTTACAAAAATCAAAACTGTACCTACTGAAGCATAGGTGTGAAAATATTTGGTAAAGTGAAGGCCCATAATATCTCATCTCTATTCATATACCTTAAGCCACTCCCCAGTTCTGTAGAATTGTCCTATTAGTAAAGAACTTCCATATCAATGAGTTCATATACTATATAGTGGTCATCAAAATATTTTGTAGTTGTGAAATGTGTAATTCTTCCTACAAATTGTAGTAAGAATTCCTCTGCCGCCTTCATAAATGTACCGCCATTAAGTCTACAAGAATAATGTCATGGCTTCCCCCCAAAAAATCTGTTTAAATGTGAATTTTTTATTTTTATTAAATTTGTTTGCCACCCATCTCACCACAAAGCAACTCTGTATAGCACTTATGGTTTGCCACTGGCTGCTAAGTCATATCCATGAAACACCACAAAGCTTCGTTTTTCCTGAATGAAAAATCAAGGTTTCCAAGTGAGCTTGTTTCCATTGCTAAATATTATTGAATTACAAAGAAAATCAATAGAAATATCAACACTGAGGTTTGCCTGTGACACTTAATCCTATGTCTATTGTTCCATTCAGTTGCTCATGATTTATGAGGCATGTGTGTTATAATTAACAGCCAATTCCGTTTCAAGCCAAAATATTGATTTAACCAAGCATGGTTTAGTTATTAATGGATACCAAGTCTCTATGACCACTTACAAATAGTCGACTTATTATCATAATTGAGCCCAAAATTTGTTGTTAAGTAAAATTTCTGTTGTTAAGCAAGTTCCATTTTACAACCTTTTTGCCACAGTTTAAAAAATTACTCCAGTTGTGAATCTGGAGTAATATGAATCTGGCTATGCTCATTGACTTTGCTTGTCTGAAGCCAATTGGGAAGGTTACAAAATGGCATCACATAACCCCCTCAGTGCAATCAATCATAAATTCATGAGTTGCCTGAATTTTGATCACATGACCATGGGGATACTGCAACAATCCTAAGCATGAAAAACCAGTCATAAAAGTCATTTTTCAGTGCCATTGTAACTTCAGTCAGCAAACAAATCATTGTAAATCAAGGACTACTGTAAAATTTTTATAATTGCAACATCTATAATTTTTTTTATAACTGTATATATAACTATTATAACTGTCTAAACACCAACATGTTATTTATCTATATTGGTTCATCAAATCTTTCCTTCTTAATCATTCATATGAGGGGAAAGAAGTCTTGTTGAATCCCATAACAAAGGGGGAAAATATGGAATATGTAGATGAAAATTTAGAGCAAATTTAGACAGTCCATGAAATCATGTATGACCTATATACATTTTGGCCTACTCTTACAATTTCTGATTATTAGTTCAGTGTGCCATGCCATCTGAGGAAACTGGGTTAATGCATGAAGCCATGTTCTAGTGAAGGATGGGAGATGTAAGATGTGTCCTGCAAACAGATCTAATTGTATCAACCTTACTCTGTGTTATCAACAAAACTCCAGGTTTGAGGCCTAGTCCAAGTCCACAACTCTTTCCCCTTATTTTGGAATGAAGTGTGCTTTTAAGGATAGAAAATATCATGTTCTGGTGGTAAATAAGTAAGATACAACTGAGGTACAAGGCCAAGACAGATTACATACCACAAGTTTCTGTATTATTCCTGTTCATGAATCAAAACTGAACTTCTATTTAAGTCTGACTGAAAAAGAAACCCCAAACTACACTATTGAGGTTAAATAGAATACCTTTTCCCACTCACTCCCCCTAATCGCAGACTGATATAAAAATGATATTTCTACAATGCCTTATTATAAATGAAATGTAACTTCCCTTTACACCAGCCCCCAAAAAAAAATTAAAAAGGAGGAAGGAAGTGAAGCACATGTAGGAGTAAGAAATTCCAGGCAATTCAGGGACACCCTTTAATAGACATTTTCTCCAACCACTTTATACCAAGCAAAGTTCAGTGTTTGTTTTTAAAACTTGCACACTCCAGAAAATCCAGTCACGTTGTTTTTCCAGTTTGGCTCCCTTTTCCCCTGGTTTCCCTTCAACCATTGAATAATCCACCTCTTTTTCCACTAAGAATCCAGAAGGATAATAAAGTGAATTACATTTTACCATGGATAGATGGTAAACCAGATCCAGTCCTGTAATGCAAATATATCCTCTGCTTTCAAAACATGCCATTAAAAGAAAAAAAGAAAAGAAATTGCACCGTTCACTATGATCTTGAGACTTTTTACACGTGGAAGAGAACGGGGTAAAGCCACTCTGATTTCAAAACTAGGCCTTATAGACATGTAACTCTTGAATTTTGCACCATTGTTTTCCCAGAGACCAAAGTTCATTCCAGAACTTGACTATTAGGTTATAGTTTACGATTCTGTCCCTGGAACAGTTTAAGAGAGTTTTCATCTTTTTGCTCCAATTTCCAACACAACGTCCACAAAAGCAAACAATCATTATTCCAGAAAACATAACAGCCTAGATTTTAAAACGGGGTGGGGGGGGGGGGAAGAGTAGAAAGAAGCCATCAAAAGCCCTTTCCCCCCCTTTATTATTTTGCAAAGACACAGCAAAAGACACTGCTAAACTCTCCCCCTCCCCCACCAGCGTGAGTTCACTCTGCCACATTCCTTCCCCTCCCCCACACCGCTTGCAAACAAGACATTTAAGGCGCAAACCACATCAAACGAAACTTTTCTTTCAACCCACACTTTAATTACCAATCATTGGGGGGGAATAAATTCTACTGACCTTTCTGTTTGGGGGAAAAAAAACAACCCTGCACGCAAGCACAAGCAAAACACACTTTCGAACTTGGATCTTTTTTTATAAGACACCTCTTCTTGTGTGTGTGTGTGCGCGTTTCTTTCCAGCAAGAATATTGCACATACATGTGTGTGTGTGTGTGTGTATATTTTTCCTCCGATGCAAAATAAACTGTCCTCTGCCCCAAATCGTCTAAAAATAGGCAATCAAGCCAGTTTGCTTCATAATGGCTGCTGGCTTTGCATTTATTAGTGCAAAGGCTTCTCTTCTTCTCTTCCCCCCCGCCACACTTTCCAAAAACGCGATGAATCAACACTTTCCCCTCCCCACCACCAATGTAATTTTTTTAATTAAAAGATCAGAAGAGAGGGGGTGGGGGGACTGAAAACACCTCCGGAAAGATGAGCGGGGAAAAAAAAAAAGAGATCGAAAAAGATTAAAGTTAAAAGACACAGCCTTCCCAAAGGGGGGGGTAATGCTTGTTACACTTCTGCCCCTCCCCCACGCGTTGCTTCCTCCAACTAGCTACAAACACAGGCGCCCCTCCCCCACAGCCCTCCCCCCCTTCCCTCAATTCCCTTTCCAGCAACGCCCTCCCTGAACTCCCACTCTCGCCCCCCCCGCGAAATAACCCTTTAAAATATACTTTAGGGGCGCCTGAAATATTTCCTAGCTTGCAACTTACATATTTAACTGCGCAGAGGTTACAAGACAAACATGCACATAGGGAAAGGGGAGGAAGGGGGGGGTAGAGAAACTCTTTTTTTAATAAATTTCTTACCTTGCAATTTGATGGCTTAGTATGGCTCTCCGCCCCCCCTCCTTTTGCAATGGAGGCAAAAGAGGAGGAAAAAGCCCCCCACGCTGACACACATAGAGCTATATTTCATGCAGCTTCCTCCTTCTCTTAAGAGGTATAATATATGGGTTTGCAATTGCGGGTGCAGCCCAAAGGGGGAAGGGAAGAAAAAGAGAGGAAAAAAAAAAGACTTCAAGTAGCCACCGGGAAAAGGGGGGGGGGAGATGGAAATGCAATGTATTCAATTATGACCCGAGTCTGGGTGAGGGGTGTGTGAGTGTGTGTATGTATATGTGTGTTGAGAGCGAGAGCTGGTGCTGCTGGAGGGGGGGGATGGGAAGCGAAAAGCGGTGGGGGGAAATTATAGATTAAGTCCCAAGGAAGGAGGAGGAGGCAATCAAAGGAGGGGGCAGGGAAAAAAAAAGTAATGCTTTTTGCGCCTGAGTGTGTGTATATATGTGTGTGTGCGTGTGTGATTTCGATTGAAGAGGAATTGAGGCAGAATGTAAAAGCTGTTACTAAGGGAAGGAGCCAAAACCGCTCTGAACAGCCAACGGCGCTCAGCAACTGGGGAGAGAAAGGTGGCCAGCCGTACAGAAATGAGCAGGGAGAAAAGAGAGGCGCTCTTGCACACAAGCACACACACACACGCACGCAGGCAGACACAAGAGGAGAAGGCGGGCTGGCTGGCAGGCAGGGCCCGGCCTTCTTCCTCGCTCGCCTTCTTTCGCCTACTTCCTGGGAAAACAAACCAGATTGGATTCCAAAGGAGGAGGAGGGTAGAGGCAGGGCGCAGAAAAAACACATCTGGATTCGCAAACAAGCAAACAACAACATTTAAAAATAATAATAATAAAAGCGGAGCCGTGCAAAAAAAAAAAAAAAAAACAATAATAATTTAGGCGAGCGGTAAAATTGCAAGCGCTGCAAATGGGAGGGGCAGCTTCTTTCGCTGGCTTGTCGGAATTTCCTTGGAATCGTATATAGCCGGAATCGTTTTAGGTTTGGGTGGTGGTTTTGTTGTTTTTATAATGGTGATGGTTGGTGGATTAATGGATGGTTTGTTTGGGGAGGCGAGTGGGCGGCCTTTTTGAAGCGATGGACCGAATAGGAAAGAAGGATAAATCAAATAAGCATTATAACATACACACACACGCTCCAAAAAGGATGGGGCTGGCCACGCAGAGCGGGCGGGTGATTGGGGTTCATTGAGGAATGCAATGAGAAACGTGGGAACCAGATCCTCACGCTAAAGCATTAGATTGCTTGCTTCCTTGGATTACGTGATGTCAGCCCAGGATGCGTGGGCTTCTAATTTGCAAGCTTTGCACAGGGCTGAGTGCCAGTCTTTACAAGCACGCTGGGGGCGTCCAAAAATGCATCAGTAGAAAGGGATGCGCAGGCATTTTCAGGGGAGGTGGGGGGTGGGTGGAAGGAAAGCAACACATGTTGTGTGCAGACATAGCAGGGTCTCCGTGGCCCCATCCCAGTGAAAAAGAGAGGAAGGAAGAGATTAATCCTGGTGCTCAGCCCTGCTTTAAGCAGGCAACAGTGTAGCACAAAACCCAGCCCTAGATCACAGCTGTCGGGTTTCCTGCACAATTTGCGGAGAAATAAAGAGAAAAGGATCTCTTTTATTTTTCAAAAACGGGGTTAAAAACATGACGGTGAACACCCCGAGCGCCAGATCCTTTATTTATGCCATATTTATGTAATAAATAAATATGCAATCCAAATCACAAGGCGTTGGGAACGAAAACAACTAGTACGAATGCTGCATGGGGGGAGGAAAATGGGGGAGAAGGGGGGGGGGAGAGGCGGCCAGACAGGAAGTTGCATAAGCAGAGCAAGTCATTTACTGTGCTTTCCGTTTGAAATTAAACGCACAGAAAGGAAAGCATAAAAGAGACAAAAACAAAAGGGGGGGAGGAAAAAATATGAGGAAGGAGGGAGTGCTAAAGCTAGGGACACACCCTGTTGCTAAAAAAATGTCCTCATAAAACCAGCTACACACAAGAGACTGTGATTGGGGTTGTGGGCCTCCTTTATGGTGGTATCAAACTAGGGCAAAATTGTGGGGAGCAGGGACGTTAAATGGGAAGAGGAGATGCTCTTTTTAATAGCCCCATCAACCAATTTACAAAAAATGATAATATTGATTGTAATTTGTACATGTACACCATTTTATTTGCAATGTTGTCGGGACACTACCACGAAATAGGTTTCAATTGTCACATTGGCCTCCCCTTGCATTTGTTAGGGAAGATGGGCAAAGGCACTTGTGTCAAATTTGTGGCATCCCATTGATGTCACATGACATATTACAAGCTTTTCCCCTTCATGGAGCTGGGGTGTGTGTGTGTGGCCTGTGCATTATGCATGTGGACCGTGGGCCCGCCAGTTTGACACCCCTGAGCAAAGGGAATTTAAGCTGGATTGTGTGGGAAAAAATATTATGATATAATATAATATTGTGAGCAGAACCGAAGCCATGTTGGATGGGCCATTGAATTGAATAAGGAAGTGTGTCTCAAAACTCAGTAGTTCTGCTAAATAAGAAAGTCTTCCAGTTTGTGCACAAGAGAAAAAAAAACAAGATAAGGCTAGAACAATGGGGAACTGTAATAAAGTGCTGCGATGTCAGAAACCGTATAACTACTTTTGCTAGATGAGGAGCTAGTATGAACCTTCAAAATACATGTATCAATTTGAAAACAGAAAGAATGTGAGCCAAGGCCTCGTAAGAGGGGATAAAAATGCTGCCTGAATTTTGCTCTGTGTTCCTTCAATGCCTGAGGGAACCCATCTCTGCAGACACGTGAATAAAACCTTGTTTTCCTTAGATCAACGAATCTTTTGGTGGTTTTTTATCTGCTTCCACCTCACAATTTGGCGCCCAACGTGGGGCCCAACGGAATTTCGACTGGAGAAAAGGGACTAGGTAAGTGTGGCGCCACCGCCTCCCATTGTAGAGGGGCCCCTCCCTTATCTCAGTTGGTTCCTAGGGTAACTGCACTCAGCAGACGATCCTTGGAAACAAGAGTGAGAGAAGCCAGCCTGATGCTCTGGGAGTATTGTTGATCACCTGAAGTGGGGACGCCCACACTCCTTTCGTCTCCAGGAGACCAGGGGTGTATCAGGTGAGTTTGTTGCCTTTTGGGATAGAAGAAGGGATATTTTGTCCTTAAACTCTGGGAATCCAGCGACTGCTGGAGGACAGTGTAAATCCCTGAGTTGGGAATCTCTGGGAGATTGTTGGCGGGCAGCGTGGAGAATGGGAAAGGGACAAAGCAAGTGTGAAACGTTCCAAGAGGGAACAGGTATTGAGATAGAAAAGACTCTGAGAAGGCTGATTCCAACTGACTCCCCATTGGGTCAACTACTACAACAATGGTCGTTGCCCCATCTGAGGACTTACACTCAGAGTCTACAGAAAAAGAAAATGATCTACCTATGCTAATATAGGTAGCCGAAGTATCCCCTAGTAGACCCTGAGTTTCCCGAAGAGAGGAACCTCATTAGGAGGGCAGCAATGGCTGCCTGGGATAGGAGACATGCAGGGCAACAGGGAGCAGTTGCTGCAGAAACAAAGTTCCCCATAGCCGATCCAAATTGGAACATCAATGATGATGCTCATAGGAAGCACATGAGAGATATGAAACACATGATCATTGAAGAAATTAAATTGGCCATCCCTCAAGGGAAAAACTTGACCAAAGCATTTGAAATAACACAAGGAAAGGATGAGTCCCCGGGGGATTTCTGTGCTCAGGTCCATGAAGGGTTAACCAAGTACTCCGGAGTGGAACCAGAAACCCCTGCCTTCGAGACTCTCCTGAAGATGCAATTCATCACCAAAGCATGGCCAGATATCCAGAAAAAGATCCAGAAGACCGAGGAGGTCCAGGGGGCAATCGAGGCGGTCGATTCCAACGGCCGTCCCAGAGTAGAACTTGCTTCAGATGCGGGAAAGAGGGACATTTTGCGCGTGAATGTCCCAAAACCCCAGAGGAACGAAGCTATGCCCTATACGATTAGGGAAGTTCCGGCTCCCCAAGAGGGACCCGTGGGGAGCCACTGGTAAATGTGTTAGTGGGTCCTGACCATCAGGAACAGCTGTTCCTGATCGACACTGGCGCAAGCCGGACATGAGGAGAAGATATCATCAGATGTGTGGGCAGGAGGTGAAGGGGTTAGTAGGATGGCAATACAGCCCATTCAGATCAAGATACAACCAGGGATAACTAAACTGTGGACTCCACAATATTCTCTGAGCAAGAGAGGTAGGGAAGGGTTGAAACCAGTGATTGACAGATTATTGAAACAGGGACTGTTGGAACCTACTATGTCACCGTTCAATTCACCGGTTTTAGCAGTACTAAAAAAGGATGGGAAGTATAGATTAGTTAATGATTTGAGGGGGATCAATGAGATAGTGGTTCCTAGATTCCCAGTGGTTCCTGATCCCTATACCATCTTGGGGTGGATCCCCCCCAAAGACAAATGGTTTACTGTGATAGATCTGAAGGATGCCTTTTGGGCATGCCCCTTGGAGGAGGGGAGTAGAGACTTGTTTGCCTTTGAATGGAATGATCCTAAGAGTGGAAGGAAACAGCAGTTGAGGTAGACAGTACTTCCTCAGGGATATACCGAGAGCCCTTTGTTGTTTGGACAGGCGTTGGAAGAAAAATTGGTGTCGTTTGAGAGAGAGAAAGTACGTGGATGACTTGTTAACTGGGGAGAAAGAGAAGGAAGTGAGAGCGGCTTCCGTGAGTCTGTTGAATTGGCTGAAGGAGCAGGGGCTGAAAGTCTCAAAAGAGAAGCTTCAGTTTGTTGAAAAAAAAGGTGAAATATTTGGGACATTACATTCAGCAGGGGGTGAGGTCCTTGGACCCTGAAAGGGTGAAGGGGATCATGAGCTTGGCTCCTCCCAGGAACAAGACAAAGGTTTGGAAAGCGTTGGGATTATTGGGGTATTGTAGAATCTAGGTAGACCAATTCACAGTGTTGGCACAATTTTTGCATAGAAAGCTGCCTGGAAAGGGAGAGCACATAGAATGGGAGGAGGGAGATAGTGAAAGGTGGGTAGAGGCTTATCCCACTAGAAGAGCCACAGCTCCCACAGTAACCAAGATCTTACTAGAACAGATTATCCCACGATATGGAATGATGGAAGCAATAGATTCAGACAGAGGAACTCATTTCACCCAAAAGGTTCTGCAAAGGGCAATGGAGGTGGTGGGGTGAAATGGGAATTACACACGCCATGGCATCCTGAATCCAGTGGAAAAATTGAAAAAGCAAACGCGGAACTGAAGAAACACTTGACCAAACTACAATTTGAAAATGGCTTGCCATGGACAAAGAATCTTCCCTTAGCTCTGCTCAGGATCAGAACTTGTCCAAGGAAAGAAACAGGGGTTTCTCCTTTTGAAATGCTGATGGGGAGACCCTATTTGGCCAAACTAGGCAATCCCATACCAGAGTTCAGGGACTTGTTCCTTCGGAAATATTTGCTGGCACTGTCTCGGTCTTTGCTTTCTCTTCACAAACAGGGACTGTTGGTGCAACGACCACCTTTGGTTGGTAGCCAACACCCACACGAGGCTGGAGACTGGGTCCTGATAAAGACTTGGAGGAGTGAAAAACTGCAACCTAGCTGGGAATGTCCGTACCAGGTGCTGCTGACGACTGAATCTGCAGTCTGTACTCGGGAAGGAGGCTGGACGCATTACAGCAGAGTCAAGAAAGCACCGGAACCAGAAAAACCTTGGAAGGCAATCCCAGTGGACGGTCAGCCGTTAAAGGTAACCTTGAAGAAATAGCCAGCAGAAACCACCATGGAGATATCGACTGAACTCTGGAGAGGACTATTTGTTGCAACTATATTTACATTAATACATCAAAGAAGTTCACAATATGTTGGACCTGCAGGTGACTTGGGAACGGACTTGTGGGATGACAATGTGTTCATAAAGCATCTCAAGAAGGTCTCACATTCCTTGAACATCACCAATTGCTGGTTATGCATGCACCTGCCAGGAAGAACAGGTGAAGGATTAATCCTACATGCAATTCCACTTGATCAGAACAGACTAAGACCACAGGGGCACGGGATAGAAAAATATGGTGTAGAACGAAATATAACAGGAAGGATTTTTGTTCATTTAAGGGAAACGGCGCATGTGTGTTTTAGGAGAAATGAAACTAGAGGGCTCCATTTAGGATATTGGGAAAAATGTAATAGGACTTTTGATATGCCATCATCCTGTAGTAACCATAGCTATACCAAGAGTTATCATAAATTAGATTATTTTAATCAAGATCAGTATCAGATGTGTATGCATTTTGAAGAAATGATCAATTGGACCCGAACATCACAACAGACCTATGCTATGGAAAACTTGAGGAGGGTATTGTATGGGAAATATGCATGCAGGGAGATGCCACCTTACTGGAGTGGCACATGTACACTCGGGTATGTGATACCGGTGATATATAAACTTGATGGCCTTCCCCAAGGCCGGATACGTAATAAAAGAGACCCAGAATCTGGCCTTACCTGGAGAGTCTGGACCCAAATCTCCCGTGGTATAATAACACCATTGGGAGTTGCCATGAACTACCGAGATATACATATTCTAAATAACTTAACGGTAACAATGTTCAATAATACAATAAAGAATATTAAAATGATTAACACCGAGCTTTCTGAAGTAAGACAGGTTGCTCTACAAAAAAGGTATGCTTTAGGCATTGTATTAGCTACAAAAGGGGGTATGTGTGCTCTGATTCATTCACATTGCTGTGTATACATCCATGATTTCCAACCCAATATTAACAAAGACAGTAAAAGTAATGGAAGAACGTATTCGCTCTAATCCATTATCACAAAGAGGTGACTCCTCATTGCCAGACCTGTGGGGAGCACTATGGTCTTGGCTTCCCAGTTCCACTTGGTTTCGATCTACCATAATGGGAATTATATTGATTATTATATGCTGTGTATTGTTGTGTTGTTGTCTTCAGTGTCTCCCTGGTGCAATAACAACGTGTGGGAAGATAGGGAAATCCTTGGGTTCAAGATTTGAGAAGAAGCAGGAAGCAGAACTTCTAATGATGTATCAGAGAGAAATCACTTTGAAAGAAGCAGAGGATCTGCTCTTTGAGTTTGAGACAAGAGTAGAAAAAGAAAAAGGGGGGATTTGTGAGCAGAACCGAAGCCATGTTGGATGGCCCATTGAATTGAATAAGGAAGTGTGTCTCAAAACTCAGTAGTTCTGCTAAATAAGAAAGTGTTCCACTTTGTGCACAGAGAAAAAAAAACAAGATAAGGTTAGAACAATGGGGAACTGTAATAAAGTGCTGCGATGTCAGAAACCATAGAACTACTTTTGCTAGATAAGGAGCTAGTATGAACCTTCGAAATACATGTATCAATTTGAAAACAGAAAGAACGTGAGCCAAGGCCTCGTAAGAGGGGATAAAAATGCTGCCTGAATTTTGCTCTGTGTTCCTTCAATGCCTGAGGGGACCCGTCTCTGCAGACACATGAATAAAACCTTGTTTTCCTTAGATCAACGAATCTTTTGGTGGTTTTTAATCTGCTTCCACCGCACAATATGAACAAGGTTGTTGGTAGGAAGATGGGCAGATTTAAGAAGGCCCTCGGCCTAGAGGTGGGCCCTCCTGCCAACCTAGCATTTTGGAAGCACACAAATGTGAGTAGATAAATAGGTACCACTTCGGTGGGAAGGTAAACCAAGTTTGGTACACATCAATATATAGTATTGCCAGGCATATCACCATCGAAGCATCTTCGGACAATGCTACCTCCTTCAGCTAGGAAATAGAAATAAATTTCACCCCCTAAAGTCAGATATGACTGGACAGGAGAAATATTTGCTTTTTGGAGTAAAATGGCCTTAAGAAATGAAAGCCTGTCAAGTTTAACAGTTAATAGTCTAATTCTTCAATCAGCATTTAAAGCCCATGTCACACTGAACCAACGGATGCAAAGAGGATGTAAAACGGACAAAAAACCTTGCCATCCATTGGAAAATGCGATGTACTCACTGCCTCCGTTTTGCTTCCTCTCTATCCGTCCAGCATCCATTTACTGACGTTTCATCCGCTCCAAATGTTTTGAGCCGCCCAAAAGTTTTGCGTGGAAAATGTATCCAGTTCGTCCGTTCTGCATCCGCTTCGCATCCGCTACGCATCCGTTATGCATCCGTTATGCATCCGTTATGCATCCGTTATGCATCCGTTATGCATCCGCTATATCCACTAGGCATCCGCTGCGCATCCGCGCAACTCCATCCACTCCAGCGGTAAACGGACACAGGGAGGAAGCGGAACGGATGCAGAACGGATGCAGAACGGATGCCTAGCGGATGCAGCATGGAAACAAAGCATTTAAAGCGGAAAAAACGTTCGCAGAGGGGACCTATCTCGGATATTAAGGATGTCTACAGGATGCCTAGAGGATGCCTAGCGGAAAACCTATATTTCCGATAAAAATGGGGAGCAACTCATCTGCATCTCACTTTCAGAACAGCAGCCCAGCTGTGCAGACCTCTGCAGCTTTCATCTGACTCTTCCTCTTCCACAGCATCCAGTCATGTCCACCGTGGATTGTAACAAAGTACTTTTGGCAGCCACCATCGTTCTGCAACAGTGCGAAGCCATCTGCAGTCTCTGTGAACACTACTGCGAGAAGAAAAAGAGGCAGCCAAAAAGAGTCTGGGTCTGAAGATGGTTCGCCAGAAGAGCAGAGGACGGACTGTACAACAAGCTGATGGTGGAGCTCAGGAACGAAGACACTCGGGCGTTCCAGAACTTCATGAGGATGCCTCCAGCCATGTTTGACAAAGTTGTGCAGCGCCTGACACCCAGGTTGACCAAGGGGAACACCAGTTTCCGGCCCAGCCTGGAACCTGGGCTCAAGGTGGCACTCACTCTGCGCCACCTGGCCTCAGGGACCACCTACAGGAGCATGCAGTATGGCTGGAGGGTGCCATCCAACACCATTAGCATTGTGGTCAGAGAAGTGGTGCAGGCCATCATCGAAGAATACAAGGAGGAGCTCCTCCAGTACCCCTCCACTGAAGAAGGCTGGAAGAAAGTTGCAGAGCAGTGGTATCAGAAGTGGAATTTCCCACACACCGTTGGAGCCATAGATGGCAAGCACGTGGCCTGCAAAGCTCCACCCAACTCAGGGTCCACTTATTTCAACTACAAGGGCTTCTTCAGCAGCATCCTCTTCACCATGGTCGATGCTGACTACAAGTTCATGTACATCGATGCTTCAGGCAACGGCTCATCTTCAGATGCCCAGGTATACAACGCCAGTCACCTCAAGGAGGAGCTGGAAGGCAACCTCATCGTGGGCTTCCCAGATCCAGAACCCCTACCCAACGACACACAAGATGTGCCCTACTTCATTGTGGGGGATGACACCTTCTCCCTCACAACCTATCTCATGAAGCCCCACACCTCCAGACTCCTCACCCGTGAAGAGAGAATCTTCAACTACAGGCTGTCCAAGGCAAGGCGGGTGGGGGAGAACGCCTTTGGCATCCTGGCCAACAGGTTCCAGGTACTTCTCACCACCATGCAGCATTGCCCAGAGACCGTGAGGATGATCATGGAAGCTTGCTGCATCCTGCACAATCTCATGTGCACCCGCTACCCAGTCTTGCAGAACAGGCTTGTGGACCTCCAACAAGGCAATGGGGACATGGAGCCTGGTGAATGGAGGCAAAGGCGAAACCTGATCGACACTGAGGATGTGCAAGGCCCCAACAGAGCCTCACATGAAGCGAAGAAGCAGCGCAACCTCCTGAGACACTGGTGCAACTCCCCAGCTGGAGCAGTGGAGTGGCAAGACAGGATGGTAGATACTTAATGGATGCTTCCTTCAGCCTGTCTCATCACACGGATGAGATTGGGCCATGTATGTTGAGTGGCCCAACAATGAACAGGGCATTTAATAAAGAGTTGTGTTTATGTTGACATGTGTGGATCAATGCTTACATTGTTATTGATAATGAAGGGCGATAGGTGTGGCACCTGGGAGGGTGGACCATACAGTCCCACTATGCTTGCACTGGAGGTTTATCTATCCCACTGCTATCCTAACCCATCCCACAATTATTACCCATCCCACAGGTATCCTAACCCATCCCAGAGCTATCCTTACCCATCCCACAAGCATGCAAAGGCTTAAGCCATTTCTAAAAGTTTCCACCAAGACTATTGAAAAAAAAGAAATGAAGCAAGTGTGTGAATCATAAATAGACTTTAATAACAACAAGCTATAAAACAAAAATGAGTCTCTGGCACTCCTCTTGGTCGCTCAATCTCAGGGGTGAAGGGTCCAGGTGCTGTGGAGGTGGCTGGTGCTGGAGTGCTTTTCATCATCTCCTCCAGAAGCAGAAGCAGCAGAAGCCCCAGCCCCAGAAGAGCCAGCCCATGCTGCAGAAGCCCCAGCAGAACCAGAGTGAGGGCCAGGGGGAGGGATGGTAGCCCTGTCCCTCTTGCAAGGGCTGGCAGCAGATGGCTGAGGCTTGCTGAGTTTCCGCATGGTTGTGGGCTTGCTGGCTGGCAGGGAGGCTGGCAGGAACCAAGGCTGGCACCAAGGCTGGCAGGAAGGCCGGCAGGCAGGCAGGCAGGAAGGCTGGCAGGCAGGCACCAAGGCTGGCAGGAAGGCAGGCAGCAAGGCTGGCAGGCAGACTGCCTGGCAGCAAGGCTTGCAGTCAGGCTGGCACCAAGGCTGGCACCAAGGCTGGAAGCAAGGCTTGCAGGCAGGCTGGCACCAAGGCTGGCAGGCTCGCACCAAGGCTGGCAGCAAGGCTGGCAGCAAGGCTGGCAGGCAGACATGCAGGCAGGGCAGGCAAGGCAGCCAATCCATCTGGCAGCAGGTCTTTCCTCTGAATGGCAACCTGCTTCCGAGCTGCTTCCGTTATATCCACGGGGCTGACGCAATGCATGCGCATGCGCAATTAACACCAGGCATCCATTAGGCTTCCGCTGTGCATCCGCTTCATCCGTTCCGCGTCCGCTTTGCTGAGGTCCCCCGGAAGCCTCGCGGATGTGCCATCTGCTCCCATCTGCTTCCATCCGCTGGGCTTCCGTTCTGCATCCGCTTTGCATCCGCCCTGCATCCTCCCCGCGTCCGTGTTATCCGCTCCGGTTATGCAAATTTTTGCCCCTTTTGAGAGCAGATAACAACGGAAGGAACATTTTGCTCGTCCGTTGTGTCCTTTTTGCATCCGTTGGGCAGTGTGACATGGGCTTAATGACCAGGTCTACACCTGCCATTATTTCTCATCATTTCCCTTCTGTCATAGTTTGGGCCATTGTGGGAAAGGTAACCCCACTAAGCATCATCCAAAGAGCCAGAGAGAGGAGAAGTAACTCTGTAACAGTTTCTCACAATTACTGTGATTTACTGTGCTTGTACATAATGGCATTTGCATGAAGGTATTGTATCGTGGTTTGCTGGGAAGACCACTGCTATCCAGTATTTATGTGCTCTACTGTGAATGCATGTCCAGGTAATACACCTTACAACTCAATTGGATTAGAATTTTTTAATAAAACAGGTGATTGTTAAGTGGGTCACGTCCAATATTTTTCCCAGGGTTGTTAAGCTTCACATCTGTCAGATATGATTATTCCCATTTTGAAAGGCAACATACCATAACATCCAGGGTCTAGGTATTTGCAGGACATTTGTCTATAATTGTTCTATAAGCATGGAAAGATGAGACATGCCCCATGTTCCATAATAAAATAGGACCCAAGAAATGTGCCTAATCTGGATGACTCTAAGCCTTTAGAACAGGAGTATCAAATTCAAGGCCCATGGGCTGGATCCAGTCTGTGTGGTGTTTAGATCTAGCCACTGGGGCCATCCTGGAAATAGTGAAAGACTGACCCGTGGTGCCTCTGCCAAAGAAAATGGAGCTCTGGCAGAGGGTTGCAGAAGGCCATTGCAGCCAAAAACGGAGCTCAAGAGGCCATTTTCACTGGCAGAGAACTCATGCCACCACTGGCACCCCCAACATGAGTGATGTCAAACTGGTCACGCCCACCTCAACCATACCCACCTCGGCCATACCCACATCTGCCCCACTAAGTCAAACACAACCCTGATGCGGCTCTCAGTGAAATCGAGTTTGAGACCCCTGCTTTAGAAGGACCTTGAAGAATTTATTCTTCTATGAAGCATTGGGCCAGAAGGCCAAAATAGTTATCTGCTCACTCAAAATGTAACAGTCAGCATGTCATAGTTGTGCCAGGCCTCTGTGGTTCCAGGTGGAGCAAGAGGAACTATAATCCTGCATTGACTCAGTTCTTCTAGTAGTAGTTTGCAGTTCTAGCATGGTTAGATCTTCAGTTCATGACAGACCCAGTTCCTTCTCTTACATCATCTTATATCTTATATCCTGATAGTGAACCAATAGCGCATGTGCCAGAAGTAGCATGCAGAGATGGCTCTACCGGCATGAGAGCTGTCACCCCAGCTCATTCCCACTGCGTGTGCGCACATGCCTCCTACCAGCCAGTTGATTTTTGGGTATCTGCAGTGAATGTGGGAGGGGTGCATGCGGTAGATGTGTGCTCATGTACAGGGGTATCATGGGGGGGTCTCACATTTGCAGGAGGCGGGGAGTGCAGGAGAAGTGTACGCATGTGCAGGGGGTGGGGAAACGGAGGTGTGTGTATTGCATTATGGGTGCAGGCAGAGGAGTACGCATGCACACGCACACGTTCAGCATGCAACAGCAAAAAGGTTAGCCACCACTGTCCGATATCCTCTGATGAGCCATGCTGACGCAGTGGTTAAAATGCAGTATTTCCGGCTGACTCTGCCCAATGCCAGGAGTTCGATCCTGACCTGCTCAAGGTTGACTCAGCCTTCCATCCTTCTGAGATTGATAAAATGAGGACTTGGACTGTTGGAGGCAATTTGCTGACTCTGTAAATCATTAGTATTAGGGAGAAGTGTTAGGGAAGAGCTGTCTTCTCCATCTTTCTCTCACACAGACTCTCTGAGCTGAATTGCCTCTTGCTCCCCTAAAATGCATTCCCTCCCTTCTGGGAGTTTGAACTACATTCGATCCTGGAGATAGACAGTTTGGTCTAGTGGTTAAGACACCAGGCTAGAAACCAGGAAAGTCACTCATTCACTCTCTCAGCCCAACTCAAGTCACAGGGTTTTTTCTTGTGGGGCAAATAGGAAGAAAAGGGAGAATTAGGTGCTTAGCTATTTTGAATTATTTATTAAAATATAATAATAAATGTGATAGATTAGATGATAGATAGATAGATAGATAGATAGATAGATAGATAGATAGATAGAT
>BLBF01000040.1:10073399-10089512 GCA_015471245.1 Laticauda colubrina | reverse complement strand
GATAGATAGATAGATAGATAGATAGATAGATAGATAGATAGATAGATAGATAGATATTCCTCTCCCTCCTTCAAAACAAAACCTTACATTCCTGAAGTTGCATTCCTCTGGGAACCACATTTGAGTGCCCATCCCTGTCTGAATTACTGTCTGTTTCAATCCCAGCTGATTAGCTGATGGCATCTGAATAACAGAATAAATAGCCTTGCTGATCAGCCACCTAGTCACAGTCTTTCTTGTTATAATGAGATGGATTGTATTTCTATTTCAATTGTAAACATTGTTTTTTAAAAAAATATGCAGAGGAATTGGTACATGCGAAATGTATGCAAACCAAAGTTCTTTCCCCCACCTCTCTATATGTAGGATAGATTTCTTCTTTTTCAAAGAATGATTGACCAATCTACTCCCAAATTCTCTGAGAAAGCAAATGACAAATAAGTCAGGCTAAAGGCCGAGCTGTAATATGTTCAAAGGTCTGTTCACTGATTTATTTCAGTGGAAACTCTTTTTTTTTTTAAAAAAAATAGCAGACTTTAAATATGTTCAGCCTGTTTTAAAGGACTTCTTGAAATCTGAATGGAGAGAAGCAGAGGGATAGAGGATTTTGATGATGCAACAGAGATCCTTCATATTTTGGAGTCAATGTTCGGAATTTGGAAAGCTTGCCGCTTGTTATGGTAGATGTGATCAGACACAATAACCTATTTATCGGAATAATGCTCTGCAGCCTCTCAAGATGTTCTCTTCCTCCAATGACTTAATTGATGCTCTAAGAGTTGCTATTTCAAGCAAATCCCAGCGTTGTCTGTGGGGTTAGGTCAACCCTGGCGATTTCCTGCTCTTCTCCATGTTCTATTGCCTCAAGCATAAGAAAAGAACAATTATTTACTTTCAAGCACCGGGTATATTTGTGTCTCTTGAGCTCAAACGCCAACTCCCTTCAGCACCTAAGAAAAGCATATTTTGCCATTGGTTCCTGTTCTAAAATGTGCTGTTAATTACTAATGCACAGGTGAAATAATTGCAAAGGTGAAGATTAGGATGTTGATAATATGGGAGTTTGTGTGAAGTTTTTGAACTCATCCTAACATCCCTCTAAATGTGCCATGAAGATTTCTTGATACAGATTGTCCTAAAAGGAGACTAATTGAGCCTGTGACAGTGCCCAAATTTATGATCTGTTTTTGCAGTGGTTGTTAAACGATTACTATAGCTGTTATTGAATCAATGCTGCAGTTGTTAAGTAAATACCACAATCATTAAGCAAAGTCACTACATCCAATAGAGGGTTGGGTTTTTTTGCTGGAAAACAGGAGTAAACTCCGATTTCCAACAAAAATGTTGTGAATCACAATCACAGAAATACAGGATACTACAAACTGCCACAAATATGAATCAATTGCCAGGCACCCAAAAAGGCAATCGTATGACCAGGGGGGCAGCCATCACAACTTCATAACTGAGTTGTAACTTCAAAAAGTCTCTAAGCAACCAATCATAAATCAAGGACTGCCTTAACTGATTTTGCAGAACATATCTTTGAGACATTGGTCTAACATGCAGTTTAAATTTCTATTTAGCTGTTCCAGTTTTAAAATATGTTTTCCCTCTTCTCTTTAGGCAAGCAATATCATTTGGATGATCTGTGACAATTTGTTGGTGGTGATGGTGGTGGTGATGATGATGATGATATGGTCAGGGTCTGAGATCTGCCCCAATATTGACCACTTAGCAATTGCGATTGCTGGGCATGGCCTTCCTTACCCATTTTGACTTGGTCTGCCAGTGGCTCCCACTGATAAATCTACTCCCTTAATGTCTGATTGGCTATTATGCAGGCATATGTCACATACTGTATATCTACATAGTTTAATGCTGTTCTGAAAGAGCCATATAACTAGGGCTGGCACTTTTGAACAGATATTGGATTTATGTTTAAAAAACAGCACAAATCTACTTTTCTCCTTTTTTTATTAGTTTGGGGAAATGGTTCCATGTTGGCTATTCCTGTGCAATTTTGCATACTCTTCAAGCTGCTTCCATGTATTGCCAGTCAGAATCTATCCTGCTTTTCCTTTGCAATCAAGGGTGGGATTTTACCAGTTCGCACCTATTCGCTAGAGCTGGTTGTTAACATTCTAAGCAGTTTGGAGAACCGGTTGTTAGAAGAAATTACTGGCCTAATCCTTTAAGGAAGGCAAGACGGAAACGTTCTGATGTTGCTTACAGAAACTGCCTCTCCATTAACCCTCATTACATTCTTGGCAGGACTAGACTTCCTGTCTCCGGAACGTCTTTGGAGTTTTTTTTTCCCCTGCTTTGCTGGTACTTTGTTTGTGTGGAGTGACCATTCAAAGTTACAATGGCACTGAAAAAAGTGACTTATGACCTTTTTTCACACTTACGACTGTTGCAGTATTCCCACAGTCATGAGAGGCCAGGCGAGGAAATGCCCAACCAATAACATGACCACCAAGCTATGCCCACCCAGTCACATGACCACCAAGCCATGCCCACTACCTAAGCCATGCCCACAGAACCAGTTAAAAATTTTGAATCCCACCCCAGTTTGCAATGCTTCTGGATCATTCCCTCAAGCTTTACCATGGACACTTCCACTACACCTGTTGCCCAATTGATGGGAAGGAAAGGTGGTTGCTTGTCCAACTCCCCCTCTGTATACATGACTTGTAAACCAGGGTGTAGGATTGTGCTTTTTCAAGAATACCTAGATTGATGGATTGTGGCAGGGTCCTCGTCCATGCAAGTTACCTATTATTAGGGCAGCTTTAAAGGTGGCTAAACTCCATACTAGTTACCACCCTATCTTGTCCAATCCCATCCTACCACATCCTTAAGAACAAGCAATATTCAGGAGGAAAAGAGAAGAATTGTGATGACCCGGGACAAGGCATGAAGGTCACCAGCCAGCTGAGAGTTCAAACTCCCCTTTAATGTTCCAAATTTCCCCTCAAACGCTCCCATGTTCTTGGCAAGTCCCAGAACAAAGTGCACACACAAACACACTGGCTGCACCTAGTCCAGAAAAAAAAAGGAACGGAGAAATGAGTCCACGAAACAAGGAACAAACATTGAGTCCACAACTAAGGAAGGAGCAAGCAGTCCTGCAAACTCCAATGTGTGCACTAGCACACCAAACTACCAATTCATTGTTTGTTCCCAACAAATGCCTCTTCCCACAGCGTCTCCTTAAATCTCAGTCCCCAGGTGTGCCTTGTGAAGAGAAGTGGAGCACTCTCCTGAGTCGTCAGATCAGCCTGAGCTGTTCCCACCTTCTTTCCACTCTCCATGCTCAGGGATCAGAAGGGGGTGGCCCTGGCTCATCACCTAAGCTCTGTTGCTCCTCATGTTCATTGCTTGCTCTCAGTCATTCTGCCCCTGTTCCTCCCTGCTAACAAGCCGTCCCAATTCTGAGGGGCCATGGGCTGCCTTGGCCTGCTCCTCCCCACTTTCCTCCAAAGCCAATGAAGCTTCCCCTTCTAGCTCTGGTTTGTCCTCCTCCTCAGATACAGGCTCTGATGGGGGAATGACAGGAATCTGGAAATTCCCAAATCACATCTCTTAACTGCTCCCTCACTGAAAGTCTTCATGACACCACTACCTGCTAGCTTTGTTACTGAGTCAGATTAGAAGTTTGCCAACTGGCAGCAGAATGATTTATTATTTATTTCTATATTTCTTGATTCAATTTATATAGATGCCGATCTCACATCATGCAACTCTGGGCAGCTTACACTATTTTCTAACAAACAATAACACGATATAAAAATATAAAAATGGCCAAGGCTCCAACATATGCCAGTTTATGCCAAAATATTTTCAGCCAACTGAAGGATTGGGGGAATGCATTCTCATGGAGCCGCAAAGAAAGTTTTATGTCTCTAGCTTCTGCCTATCATGCAAAATCCCTGCAAAAATCATTTTCAAAATAAATGTAAAAGTAAAGGTGGTGCAGTAGTTAGAATGTAGTTAGTTAGAATTGCAGGCTATCTCACTGCTCGCTGCCAGGAGTTTGATTCTGACTGGCTCAAGGTTGACTCAGCCTTCCATCCTTCCGAGGTCAGTAAAATGAGGACCCAGATTGTTGGGACAATATGCTGACTCTAAACCTCTTAGAGAGGGCTGTAAAGAACTATGAAGTGGTATATAAACCTTGCTATTTCAATTGCTATTCATCACCATCGCTATCTTCAGCACCAGTGTTCTCTCACTCATGCTAAAGACTTAACTCCATGATTCTTTTTTGCTTATTTATAACACTGGTAAGCTAAACCCATGTTGAAAGCCATCTGAATGATTTTCCCAAAGGTGCTTTTACAAGAAGCAACTGGACTTCCTTTATTTTTCCTTGAAGATATCTCGCTTCTTATCCAAGAAGCTTCTTTGGTTCAGACTGAATGATGGAGAATGGAAGGATTTATATCCACATAAATATTATACAAATAGAATATAAATCCTTCCATTCTCCACCATTCAGTCAGATCAGTTGGGTGAGAAGCAAAACACCTTCAAGGAAACACAAAGAAAGTCCAAGTGCCTCTTGAAAAAGTACCTTTGGGACAACCATGACCTGGATGATTGAGAATCTCCATAGACATCTGAATGATTGTCTAGCATTTTGTGTTCATTGTCCTGGATATACTCATGTACAGGGGAACAGAGCTACACAAATATCTTTGCCTTTCATCCATATTGAAGTGAAGCTTTGAGAAAACCTATGTGTCAGGGTTCTGATGGATGCCCTAATTCAACCATGAGCCTTGAGCCAATTTTCAAAAGAAATACAGTTATTTTTTAGGAGCAACATGTCGGCAGGTACCCAAGTGAAGTCAGCTCTGTCCCACAAAATTTATGGCTCAACTATGACCCTGTTTTCCCCCTCCCACCCTGGGTGTGTCATAAATCACATTCTCCAACAGAGCACCTTGGTAAGCTGTAAAGATCATGGCCTCTGGGATACAGCCAGAGAAAGGTATGTTTGGAATGTACTGTGACTGCCATGCTACTGTACCAGCTCTCCCCCCCCCTGCCCATGGCAATGGGATAGCAAGCCAGGAATGCTTTATGAGTTGACACTATGCAGATAGTTTTTGCATGTGCAGTTGTAAATATCCTGATGCAAATAGAAATAACGCTTAGACTCATATACCGCTTCTTAATGCTTCAGTGCCCTCTCTAAGTGGTTTAAGGAATCATCATATTGCCCCCAACAATCTGGGTCCTCATTTTACTGACCTCAGAAGGATGTAAGTCTGGGTCAACTTTGAGCTGGTGAGAATAAAACTGCTGGCAGTCGACAGTCTGCAGTACTGCATTCTAACCATTGCACCACCATGGCTCTTCTAACAGGACTAGGGCATTTTTAATTTGAGTTTTTGCCCATACAGATTGTTGATTATTATTTTTTGCATACTTTATTTACAATCCATAGCAGATGCTAATGCCTAGTGACCTAAATTAAATCCCGCTTGTATAATGCCAGAATGGAAGACCACCACTATATATCAAAAAGAATCTATTTGTAAAAAGGTAGCACCAAATTATTTCTGGATTATTTCTGCTCAAAATTATATGCACATATCTAAGTGTTCACCAGGGATTAAGCTCAATTCAGAGGAGACTTTTTTTAATTACTTGTTTACTCCCAGTAATCTTTCTTTCCCTTTTTTTTAAGTGTGAATTTTTTTCATTTTCCTATTTGAAAAGAAAGAAAATTGTGAAGAGAAAATTGGGAAGCAAGAAAACTTTGCTCCCTTAGGAAATGGCTAATTATGAAGCAATTATGGGACAATTCATAGAAGTGAGAATGCTGGAAATTGAAGGAAGGGACCTTTCATTAAAATGGTTGTCTGTTTCAGTGATTGAGACTTTTTTTCTGAATAAGTGCTGCAGAATGTTTTTAGGAGCCCCTATATAGTTAATGGCCTATTCAAGCACGGGCCATTAACTGTTTTTAACAAAACTGTCCTTGTAGAAGCGCGGGAAAAAGGAGACTCGAGACCAGCATAACTTCAGCTCTTTATTGAAAGGTATAGATCTGTACTGGACCTGCGAGCCATGGCAGCTCTTCTGATAGAACTTGCTGGCGGTTCTTACCCAATGACAGCCTTCTGAATCTCCCGTGATCAGCATGGCCAATTGCAGTTGTTTCTTTACTGACCAATCACTGTCTTTCTTCTGTCCAATCAAAGTGCAGTCCATCTTGACCAATCAAGTGAAGGTATTCCAAGAATGCTAATATGGAACACCCCTCCCCTCTTGGTTTGATCCATCCTATGTGATGTAGTCATGTAGGTAGGCAGGGCTTTTAACCTGCCTACTTGACCTGCGCAGCTCAGTTGTTGCGTGGTCTTCAGCCAGTTTGGATGGAATCTTTGTCGCTTCTGCTCTTCTGCATGGAACCGCCTGGAAGCATGAATCAAGCCTTTTGCTGCAACTCCCACCCGGTCTACTGGGTTCGGTTGAGTTGTCAGCTTCTCTGTTCCCGGCCGGTCTTTCTGGGCTGGTTGAACTGGCTTGGCTGTTTCTTCCAGGCAAGGTTCCATGTGGGTCATCTTCTGCTGGTTCCCTTCTGCTGTTCTCGCTTGCTGGTAAGTATTGTTGGTTTCTTTTTCTATTTATTGGTGTATGGGGTGGCTGCTCGGTTTGTGTCGGTTGGGCGTGTTCGGATTGCTGCTGTGTCGTAGGAAGATTTTCTTCTTTCTTTTGGTAATTGTTTGGAGTTTCTCCCTCCCCTCTAGTTTTTTTATTAATGTCTTTTTGTGGTTTTTGTGTGTTTTCGGCATTGTTTGAAGTTATTCGTGATCTTAGTTTGTTGATATGTCATTTCCAATTACTTCCATCCTCTATTTCCAGTCAGTATGACTGGGGACCTATCACCTGGGTTATTATTGCAGGTACCCACAGTGGTTCCCCTGAAAAGTTTTTGGCGTAGACAGTGTCTCCCGGATTAAATGTACGATACCGACTGGATGAGTCTGGTGGTTTTTCGGAATTGTATGTCGGGTGCCTAGATGGGATCGGAGTTTTCTTCCCATCAGTAGCTCTGCTGGGCTTTTATTGGTTTTAGCACTTGGTGTTATGTGTTGTATTGTTAATAGTTTCTTTATTTTCTCGTGTATGCTCCCTGCGTCCATTTTTTCTAAAGTGTCTTTTGTGTATCTGACCATTCGTTCCACCCGCCCGTTCGCCACCGGATGAGCGGGCACTGTCAATGCATGCCATATGCCCCATTCGGCGAGAAATTGTTCAAATGCCAAAGCCGTGAATTGTGGCCCATTGTCAGATACTAGCAAGTCTGGTAGGCCATGGGTGGCAAAAAGTTTGTTTAGTTTCTTTATAACCGCTTCTGTCATGATGGATTGCATCAGGCTTACCTCCAACAAGTTGGAGTAAGCGTCTACTGCGATTAAAAAGGTGTGCCCTTTTGTGGATCCCGCAAAGTCTATATGGACCCTTGACCATGGGCCCCTGGGTGTTTCCCACTTGAGGGTTGGTACTGAGGGAGGGTTTGGTCTGGATCTTTGACATTTGTCACATGTTGCCACCCATGTTTTGATGGTTTTGTCTATCCCTGGCCATCAAACGTAGCTTCTGGCTAGGGATTTCATCTTTACGATGCCCGGGTGTCCTTGGTACAACATGTGCAATATTCTTGTTTGTAGTGTGTCTGGAACCTCTACTCTGTCACCCCATAAAATACATCCCTTTTGGGAAAATAGTTTAGTCTGTCGGTTCCGGAATGTTTTAAACTGGTCACTGCTCTCTGTTTCTGGCCAACCTCTTCCCACCCAGCTCAAAACCCGCGCCAGTTTCCCGTCTTTGATTGTCTCTCTCGCAATGTCTGACACGGTCATTGGCAGGTTGGGCAGTGTATTTGTAGGGTGGATGTGGGTGTGGGGTTATCCTCTGGATCTGGCAGGGGGCAACGGCTTAATGCATCGGCGTAAGAGATGTTTTTCCCGGGGTGATGTATTAGCTGGTAGTTGTAGGCGGCAAGGAACTTGGACCACCTTGTCATCCGGGGTGACAGGATGTTAGGGGTGGCCTTGTTCCCTGCCAGGATCCCCAGGGGTGGTTTGTGATCGGTGATAAAGTTGAAGTTCATACCATACAGGTATTCGTGAAACCGCTTCACGCCGGTAACCACTGCTAGTGCCTCCTTGTCGAGCTGGCTATAATTTATCTCTGCCTTTGATAATGTCTTCGAGAAGTATGCAATCGGTGCTTCTCTCTTGTCTGGCAGAGTATGGTTCAGTATAGCTCCGATGCCGAATGGAGAGGCGTCTCAGGTCACCGTTAGTGGTAGGGTTTCGCTGTACTGGATGATGACTCATTCCGATGTGAGGAGATATTTTATTTTCCAGAAGGCAGCCTTTTCCCACTTGCCCCAGGACCAGGTGGATGTCTTGTTGAGTAACCTATGCAGAGGTTCTGCCGTCGTTGCCTTTTGTGGCAAAAAGACATTGTAAAAGTTAATTAGTCCTAGGAAAGCCTGTAACTCTGCTTTATTTTGTGGTCTTGGGGATTCCTTTATTGCTTTAATCTTTTTTTCGGTGGGGTGAATTCCATTTTTATCCACTAGGTATCCCAGGAACTCTACTTTTTCAGTGCATAGCTGGCACTTTTCTTTTTTAACTTTTAGTCCTGCATTTTTAAATTTCTGCAGGACTTCCCTGAGGCGGCTTCCCAATTGGCTTTTGTTTTTGGCTGCTACCAAGACATCACCAAAATATGGCATGACTCCTTTAATGCCTTGCAGTAATCGTTCCATTAAGCTTTGGAACACCCCTGGTGCCACGCTGACTCCGAATTGGAGTCTTTTGCACCGGAAAGCCCCCCTATGGGTCTCGATGGTTTGCACTTCCTCAGTCTCAGCATTGACTGGCAGCTGCTGGTATGCCTGCGCCAGGTCAAACTTCGCGAAGACTTCTCCTCTCCCGAGTGAGTGTAGGAGGTGCTGTACCACTGGAACTGGGTATGCATTCTGTTGCAGTGCATTATTTAGGGTCGCCTTGTAGTCCCCACAAATTTTTACTGACCCATCTGGTTTTATTAGGGATGACCATTGGGGTCTCCCAGCATGCGTGATCTATTGGCTCCACGACCCCTTGTGCGATGAGCTTGTCTAGTTACTCATCTATTTTAGGCTTGAATGTGAAGGAAACTCGTCTTGGTTTAAGATGGATTGGGGCAATATTGGGGTTCACATTAAATGATATTGGGGACCCCTGCTACTTGCTTAATTGTCCGTCGAAAACTTCTTGGAATTCCTTCATGAGTTCCTCCTCCCAGTCTGTTTCCTCGACGTAGTTGATGCCCGTCACCTCGACTCCTAATGGTGTGAACCATTCCAGTCTCAGCAGGCTTGGGCGGTCTCTGTCCACAATTGTTAGTGGAAGTACTTTTCCATGCTTTTTGAACGTAACATGGAAGTGTCCAATTCCTATTATGGGAATCTGGTTCCCCTGGTAGTCGTTGATAGTTAGCTTTTGACTCTCCAGCTCTCGTTTTTGTAAGCTGGGCACTAACCGCTTAATCGTGTCCCATGATACCATGGAGAGGTAGGATCTGGAGTCCACTTCCATTCTGCATGGCCTGCCTTCGATGCTGACCTGCACGTGCACTTTTCTTGCGTCGGAGTTGTCTGAGTGCCTGATGGTGACTGTTTGGTGTGTCTCTTCTCATCGTTGGGCTTCACCGAGCCGCTTGCTTCAATTCTCGCGGCTCCAATGGTTCTCTATAATTTTGTCTCGGTTCCTGGGGGGGGGTGTTGTCGCGTTGCCTTGGGCTGTAATTTCGTTTGTTGCGGCAGACCTTGGCGATGTGCCCCCGTTTCTCACTGTACCAGCAAATGGCATCTAAGAACCGGCACTCTGAACGGGGGTGGTTGCCTCCACATCCGGTGCACTGAAAACCCAACTTTCGACCTCTCCGTTGGTCTCGCTCTGCTTGCAATCTGTGGATCTCCTCCTCCTCGTCTTTGGTATTGGGGGAAGACTCAACGTCCTTGTGGTGTGCTGTTGTGGCTTTGTGACTAACCTCGGTTCTTTTCTCTGGTGATGAGTTGGTCTCCAAAGTTATTTGCTGGTCCCTTGCGTTCATTTGTCGCATCTTGGCCGCTGATTTCTTCATGGGCTCAGCTGCGGTGGCTTCAGCGATGGCTTCGGTAACCAGAATGTCCACCCAAGCCATTAGTCTGCTCTGGAGTAGGGGATCTCTGAGACCGAGGACCACGTGGTCTCTCAGAGCCTCATCCATGTTGGAGAAGCCACACACACCTCCGATGTTTCTTAGGGCTGCCACAAAGTCCCCGATGGTCTCTCCGTCCTTCTGATCCCGATGGTAGAACTCATGTCTCCGGATCAGGTTTGGAATGGCCAGGGCGTAGTGGTTTCAAAGTAGCCTGTCTAGGTCTGGCCAAGCCATCTCTTTTACGTCTTCTGGCTTGGCCAACGCTTTGGCCATCTTGAATACGGCTGGCCCGCAGTGGGTCAGGAACACAGCTCTCTTCCTATGGTCGTTTGCATCTTTCAAGTTGTTGCTCTCGAGGAACCTGAGGAATCGATTGATGTATGATTCCCAGCCTCAGTTGCCTGGTTGAATGGTGTGGGTGGCGAGTTGCTGCTGGCCATCTCATCGGTTGTTCAGCTCAGTTGCCACGTGCCCGACTGGTCTCTTTGTCTCAGTATCCCACCTTCGTCGCCAGTGTAGAAGCGTGGGAAAAAGGAGACTCGAGACCAGTGTAACTTCAGCTCTTTATTGAAAGGTATAGATCTGTGCTGGACCTGCGAGCCATGGCAGCTCTTCTTATAGAGCTTGCCGGCAGCTCTTACCCAATGACAGCCTTCTGAATCTCCTGCGATCGGCACGGTCAATCATGGTTGATTCTTTACTGACCAATCACCGTCCTTCTTCCGTCCAATCACAGTGCAATCCATCTTGACCAATCAGGTGAGGGTATTCCAAGAATGCTAATATGGAACAGTCCTCATGTTGTTCCCTTTGTTTTTTCTTTAGCCAAGTTCATATTTATGTGAACAGTGGACTCATTCTTGACTAGGCAATACCTGACTCAACAATAATAACTGTGACAGGGATCTAGTATCCTAATCAGTAGTGGGATTCAATTATTTTTACTACCAGTTCTGTGGGCATGGTTTGGTCGGTGTGGCAGGGGAAGGATACTGTAAAATATCCATCAGAGGTGGTATTTGCTGGTTCTCTGAACTACTCAAAATTTCCACCACTGGTTCTCCAGAACTGGTCAGAACCTGCTGAATACCACCTCTGATTTTAATGAACCACAATGATCCAGCACTGTGCTGCACCAACAGACAGTGTCTAGATCATGTGAAGTCTTAGTATCACTTTATACTGTACTGGTGATACCATACTTGAAATATTGCATCTAATTCTGGTCACCACAATGCAAAAAAAGATTTTGAGACTCTAGAAAGAATGCAGAGAAGAGCAATAAAGATAATTAAGGAATTAGAGGTTAAACCGTACGATCGATGTTTGCAGCAACTAGGAATGTCTAGTTTAAAGAAGAGAAGGAGTAGGGGTGATATGATAGCGATCTTCCAGTATTTGAGGAGAGAAGAGAGAGTTGACCTATTTTCCACAGCATCTGAAGGTGGGACAAGAAGGAAAGGGTGGAAGCTTATCAAAGAGAGATCTGACCTAAAATTAAAGTGAAATTTCCTATCAGTAAAAATAATTTAGTCAGTGGAATGGCTTGCCTCTGGAAGTTGTGGGTGCTCCAACACTGGAGGTTTTTAAGAAGAGTTTGGACAATCATTTGTCCAGAATGATATCGGGCCGTGATGGTGAACCTATGGCACACATGCCACAGGTAGCACTCAGAGCCATTTGTACCGACATGTGAGCCACAGGCAAACTTACCTCACTACCCATGTGCACACCTTACAGCTGATTTTTGGCCTCCTAGAGGCTTGAGGAAAGCCTTTGCAGGTCAAAAAATAGACCCATTTCATCACTTCCTGTATTTCCAGAAATACCGGAAGTGATGAAATGAGCCCATTTTTTGGCCTGCAAAGGCTGCATAATTTTTCCTCAAGCTTCTGAGAGGCCGAAAATCAGCTGGGAGGCACAGTGCAGGTAAGGAGGTGGCGGGGGGGGGATTGAATGCACATGCACAGGGGGCATGGAGGGGGTGGACGCATTGCCTTCTGGGTGCTGGCACGTGAGCACAAGTGCACACACAATTTTTGGCACAGGAGCTCAAAAAGGTTAGCAACCACTGATCTCCGGCTTGAGCAGTGGGTTAGATTAGAAGACCTTCAAGGTCCAACTTTGTTATTCTGTACTGCAAGAATGTAGCACTTCTAGAAGACTGCTAAACCAACATTTTAAAATGAAAAATGAGCATTAGTTCTACCTTGCACAGAAAGTTCAACTGAACCACAAAGGAAAATAGGGTTCCTCTTTATCTGTATTCTCTGAAAAAAGTAAGAAAAGAATACTACATTTAAATCAAAGTCCAGAAATGTGTGTGGAAAATTAGAACCTGACAAAATTGAGATAGCTATATATGTGTGCACATAATTGTGCATCTGTGTTTGTATTCCTGTTACTCTTATAATTAGAAACATTAATGTGGATGCAATATGTATATTTGTATGAAAGAGAGTTTCCCCTTGATTTCTGAGGGAAATAGACAGCATTTCTTTACTGACACATTTGTTACATTTCTATTTTTTGGATATCTGTGAAAGATAGTTATCCTGCTGGGTGGTGGGAAATCAATATATTTAGCATGATATCAACCAGAATGCCATGTATTATTTTCAAGACAGGTTCCTCCTGTTCTGTATCTGTGCATTTTATATCTTTTCCTGAAGGGAAGGATTTGATTTCTTTCTGTTAAGTTTCTTCAAGTTACTTTCAGCCCAATTCTGTAGCATAACAAAATCATTTACAATTGTCTGGCTTAGCTATGGAAATTTTGGACTTGACTGTGGTCATGTTGAGTATTATCTGTGTTATTTTATAAAAATTTCCCTGTCCAGTCATGTTGTAGGGTGCAGTGCTTATCTTTGTTTCTTGGCCAGCATTGTCCAAAGACATTTTCTATGGTTATCTGCCCAGCATAGCTATATGCCAAAGCAGCACAGAACACTGTTTTTTCCCCACCAAATCAGTATTAATCTACTTGAATTTTCATGGTTTTGAACTGCTAGGTGGACAGGATCTGAGGCAAGGACAAGAGCTCACCCCCTTATGCTTGGGTCTCAAATTCAGCTGACAAACTCAGCATCTTTAACTGCTGAGCCATTGCATTCCCCTGTATTATTTTATAGCCTTAGACATTACCTTAGACTTATACACCACTTAACAGTGCTTTACAGCCCTAAGTTGTTTACAGAATCAGCATATTGCCCCAACAATCTGGGTCCTCATTTTATCAATCTCAGAAGAATGGAAGGCTGAATCAACCTTGAGCTGGTGAGAATCGAACTGCTGAACTGCTGGCAGCCAGCAGTCCACCGAAGTAGCCTGTAGTACTGCATTCTAACCACTGCCCCATCATGGCTCTTATACACTGTAATAAAACCTTGAATAGAATTATCTAACAGTAGCCCATTCAATTGCTTCAGAATAGATATAATACATGCATGGCCAAATCACCTACCCAATAACTTGGTTCTTGTATTTTGTTCCAACTACAGGTTTTTGCCTACGTATAAGAATTGGCCTGAATACTCATTACAACAATCCAAACATGAGGTACACAGTGTGACACTAAGTTTACTAGATCTGGGCTACAAAATCCCAACAACCTTTAATGACAACAGAACAATACAACCAACTCCCCCTCTTTTGTCAGGTAGTGATTCTCTAGATAGTAACCGAATAGATCTGATATTGTTAGATAATTAAAGAGTCGTTAGTCATTTATTTGAATTGAATACTTTATTTGGCCACGTGTGATTAGTCACAAGAGGAATTTGTCTCTGGAACAGAAGCACTCTGTGTACATGCAAAGCATTATTATTATTATTATTATTATTATTATTATTATTATTGTTGTTGTTGTTGTTGTTGTTGTGTTGTTGTTGTTGTTGTTGCTGTTGCTGTTGCTGTTGCTGTTGTTGTTGTTGTTGTTGTTGTTGTACATAAAAATGACAGTATACACAGACGAGATAACTATGCTGGGTTTCATATCACAAATCACAAATCAAACACTTCCCAAGTGTTTAGGACTGTGTGATGTATCGGCGGATTATGCAAGTAGGTAATACAAACTACCAACAGGTCCAACCATGTGAGAGAGGTCTAAGCTGTGGAGCAGAACTGAGTGCACTCAACAAGCCATGCAGTGAAGAAGAATTATTATTATTATTATTATTATTATTATTACATATTTGATATGTGAGTGCAGCAAAATCGCACAAACTGATTACAAAGCTAGACATGACCGAGTTGCTAAATTAATCCACTGGTCATTATGTAAAAAATATGCCTAAAAAAAAAAATGCCAAAAAGTCATGGGAACATAAAGTGGAAAAAGTTGTTTAAAATGAGAAGGTGAAGATCTTTTGAGATTTTCGAATACAGACAGATCATCATTTGGAACACAACATGCCAGCTATCAAAGTTGCCGAAAACAGACATATACAATTTATTGATATTGCTGTCCCAGGAGACTCCAGAGTCAAAGAAAAAGAACTGGAAAAAAATATGAAATATCACAACCCGGTGATTATGGATGAAACATGTAACAGTGATACCCATTGTCATTGGGGCACTTGGTACCATGTCCAAGAATTTTATAAAACGCATCAAGAAATTGCAGGTTCCTTCAATGACAGCAGCAGAACTGCAAAAAACTGCGCTACTCGGAACATCATATATCTTAAGAAGATACTTGGCTGATACCTAGGATGCTGGCAGCAACCCATATCAACCATTAGTGCGAAGAAGCAATGGGTGAAAATTAACCAAGGAGAAAAGCAACCTAGAACTAGGAGAAGCTTCCTAACAGTGAGGACCATTAACCAGTGGAATAGCTTGCCTTGAGAAGTTACGGGTGCTTCAGCATGACTTTCAAGAAGAAACTGGACAACATTTGCCTGATATGGTGTAGTGTTTCCTGCTTGAGGAGGGTATTGGACTAGATGACCTCCAAGGTTCCTTTCAACTCTGTTATTCTAGGTTCTACAAATGACAGACTCAATTCCTCTAAAATTGTACCAATAGCTCCTGGGGCAGTCTGAACTTCCTAGATTGACACAGGAAGAACTTTCTTTATTGTGCCTTTTTAATGATGGTTCTGATGCTAACATATTTCTGTCTCTCTTTTTCCAGGTCATTTTCAACTTGTTACATCCCTTGGTAATTCACAAGATACATCTAACAAGAACAGTAATAAACTTCAATTACTACAGATACCTTTTAAAAATATGAGATCCATTATAACCACTACAACTTCCATAAAGAGCAGTAATTACAGATACTTCACAGCTCCCACACTAAAATTTGAATACATTTTTAATGGGAAAGGCTTGGGTATATAAAAAATCAGGTTTTAATTTCTTCTTAAAACAATCCAGAGATCAAACTTACAGGTTGAAGGATTTGCTACTCTGATGGATAAAGCTCTACTCTGATTTTATGTGGGTCTTCCTTTGGGTCTGCACTTGCAATGAAGCCCTATTCCATTGTCTTCAATGTTAAAAATGTCATTTCTTTATATTAACCACTTGGTAAAGCAGAGGCGGATCTCCAGTTTCTATTGAGAAACATTAAATAAGCAGTCATCTGATGGAAGATGATAAGTGGTCTCCTTATTGAATTACTCAACTCATCTATTCCCACACACACACTGATACTTTCTCTGATAATATATCATATATCTTGTATAAGCTCTTCATGTATTATACTTATATTCAATATGTTCATAAACACTCCGTACAGTCGTACAGTCATATGTATTCCTTCCATAGACATATATTCTGTATATTCACAGATATTTTGTATATCCATATATAGTTACAAATTTTGTACATATGCATATATCTATCTATCTATCTATCTATCTATCTATCTATCTATCTATCTATC
>BLBF01000040.1:9995443-10050263 GCA_015471245.1 Laticauda colubrina | reverse complement strand
GATAGATAGATAGATAGATAGATAGATAGATAGATAGATAGATAGATCTAGTGAGTCATCATGTCACATCCTGTTTAAGACATAATAGGATGCATTGATTTTGAACTGAGAGAGAGAGGGAAGGAGGGAGGGAAGGAGGGAAGGAGGGAAGGAGGCAGATCTAGTGAGTAACACCATATCCTGATTAAGACATCATTTGATTTGCTAGCAAGCTGAGATCCAGACAATGTGCAATATAATAATAGTTATTTAAGAATTTGACAAAGTTGAGGATGAGAAGCCACAAGTCTTGAAATATTGTTTGACCCTGAGATAAAAAGATTTTTAATATATGTTAAAAAAATGCAAAAACGTTTAAATCTTGCCCTACTGAGAACTTAACACAGATGAAGTTTGGAAGGATAGAGGCATTAGCCCTGTTGTTCCCAATCTGGAGCCTGCCAGCTGTGTTGAGATTGTAACTTCCAAAGTATCCAGCCAGTGTATCTCTCCATATTTGGAGGATGATCAATTGAGAAAGATGAATTTAATTAATTCTTCCTTTTTCCTTCAATTTTGGATTATTCCATATATCTTTCAATATAGTTTAGACAGCCATTAGCTTTATGAAGTGATGAGACTCTTCAAAAACAAAAATAGGATAAATGGATCAGATTTTTCTGAGAGATTCTTTCAGCATTTGTTCTACTAGGACTCTCAAATTATTGAAGTCTCTTCCTCTTCATCATTCAGGAATTCAAAGGCATGACTACAACAGTTACAAATTAAAATCCTAGGGTGGTTAGCCAAATCAGCAAAATCAAACATTTCAAGTGCCCCACTGGCACAACATACATTCTTTCAGGACAATAATAAAATCATGATATCAGCTCACTTTATTACACACAATGGTTGAATAGTTTCAACCATATTTATTTACATCCCACCTTTATTTATTTATTTTTATAAATATCTCAATGTGGCAAACAAACAACACTCCTTCCTACTTCTATTTTCCCTACAACAACAACCCTATGAGGTAGATTGGAATGACAGAGAGTGAGTGGCCCAAAATCATCCAGCTGGCTTTCCTGCTTAAGATAGGACAAGAATTTATAATCTTTCTAGCCTGGTGCCTTACTCACTTGCCCAAACTGACTCATATTATTTACAAGTGCGTGTGCATACACAATTACATAGTGAACTGAGCATCTTGGCTTTTTCTATGCTGACATCAGCTTCAGGTTTGCAAACTGAGGAGAGCAGGAAAGGATCTGGGTGACAGATTTGTGATGATGGATTTCTGTGCCGAACAAGCAAGAGATGAGACAGCTGGCAGAGACAGCAGCTGGAGGCGGTGGGGGGGGGGAATTTGCTATCCCAGCATGACACACAGACCCAATAGGACGGCAATGTTTACAGATGTTAGGAAAGCATGCACCTCTTCCAGTACCATTGTTGCCTCTGTTTCTCAGCTGAAACAAGGACTAAAATTGCATGACCTTCTTGCACATTTTTCTCCCTTTTTTGCTGATAAGGTGGACAGCAACGTATATTTTACACTGGTAGAGATCAAGCATCTTGCTCTTTCTGTGTGTGTCACCAGATCTTCATTAACTATAGCTCAGCATGAATGAGAAGCCCAGAGAGTGAAGGAGTTCTTTTTCAGCACATATTTAAAAACAGAAAGAGAATGAACCAAGGGTAAAATCGATTATGGTCCATAATTTAGGAATTGGGAACAGAACTTCAGTGAGTTCCAGAGAACAAAGTGGGGTCACCAAACTTCAAGATCTGAGAGGTACCTCTCATGAGGACTTCTTGCAAAATGGCTGCCACAGAGTTACAATATCTTGATTCCTTACCCAACTGTGTCATGTTGTCTCTGAATATGTTCCCCTATTTTCTGGATGAGTTAGTAGAGTCTCAGAGAACATACTAGGCCATTTCTATTTTCTATAAAAACTTATGGGACCTCTTTCAGGCCTTCAAGACCCAGATTGTTGGGGGCAATAGGCTGATTCTGTAAACTGCTTAGAGAGAGCTGTAAAAGTACTGTGAAGTAGTATAGGCCCAGTCCCACTGCACTTACGGATGCAAAGAAGATGTAAAACATGAAAAAAAACTTGCCATCCATTGGAAAACGCTATGCATCCGTTGTGCACTCACTGCATACGTTTTCATACGCTCTATCTGTCGAGCATCCGTCCACTGCGATTTCATCTGCGCAAGAAGTTTTGAGCTGCACAAAACTTTGTGAACAGATGAACTTTCCACCACGTACGATGTACATCCACAGCATATACGGGCAACAAACATTCTATGTCCGTTATCATCCATTAAACATCCGCTGTATCCTCTCTGCATCCTCTGGCCATCCCCTCAATTCACATCTGCAGCAGCTGAAAATGGAAAGAGGGAGGAAACAAAAGGTACACGGAACGTCTACACAGTGTTAGTAGCACAGAAATAGATGGACAAAACGTTTGTATCTGGGATGTATCTCGTATATCTGCAGTATGTCTAGAGTATGTAGAAGGATACCTAGTGGACAACTGATATTTTCCATAAAAAGGGGGATAAAATCATCTGGATCGCTGGGATGGTGGACCATACAGTCCTACTATGGTTGCACTGGAGGTTTATCTATCCCACAACTATCCTTATCTATCCCACAAGCATGCAAAGAGCTGGGGGTGGAGCTGGGGGTGGAGGTGGGGGTGGGTTGGGCTCTGGTGGCTGCTGCTGTTTCCTCCATTTGTGACAGCAGGGCGTCATCCTCCATGGGATCCTCCAAGTCCACCGGCATGGGGAGTGCAGCTGTCGGGGGGGTCTCTGCCATGGGATCCTCTGGTCCCTACCCTGTCCTACCTGGACAGGGTAGCTGGCTCCTGGCTGGAAGAGGACTGGCTGTCTGTGGGCTGTCTGAGGGAGAGGGGTCTCAGAGGGGCTGCTCCTCGGTGGCGGATCTCACCCTCCAGGAAACTGCACTTGGCCATGACGTACATCTCCCAGTCAGTGAGCTTGACAGCGGCCTGCCCGGACTTCTTGAGGTGTAGCTTGCCATACCAGATGTGCATGTGCTTCCATCATCCTAGGAGTACTTCTGCAGTGTACCCCAGGCTCTCTGCCTTGTCTCTCCAAGCTGCCTGCTTCTTCTTGGTGTCCCGATACAGTCTGTGGCCCTTTCTCCAGAGGTACTCGTTCTCCTTCAGCCATTCCAGCACCTCATCCTCATGCTCCTTTGAAATGGTGTACTGTTTCCTCTCTCCCTTCTCCTTCCCTTGCCTCTTCCTCCCTCTGGCAGGGGCTTCAGCAGGGCCTTCAGGGGCTTGAGCAGCAGGGCCTTCAGGGGCTTGAGCAGCAGGGCTTTGAGGGCCTTGGGGCGGGTCCACCACCGCAGCAGCAGCAGCAGCAGCAGCAGCTTCAGAGTCAGTGCCAGGGGGTGGGATGCTGGTTCTGGCCTTCTTCACCTTGCCAGGGCTTGAACAAGTAGGCATGGGTTTCCTCTTCTTGCCTGACTGACGAACCATGGTGTTCCTGCAAGATGTATGTGGCAGCATGTCTTTCCCCTGTATGCTGACTGTGTGTGTGCTGCATCCTTTTATATCCATGGAGCTGACACAATTCATACTCCCCACATGCGCAGTGAATGCTTTGCATCCAATATACATCCGCGCGGCATCCCCTTTGTTTCCTATAGGCGTCCATGATGCATCCACTTCATCCGCTATGCATCCGCCCCTTCTGTTATGCGTCCGCTTTGAAATTCTCCACCGGAACTCCTTCGGAGGTGTCATCCGCTTCCATCCACTTTCATCTGCTAGGCTTCCGATGAACATCCGCTTAACATCCCCGCTACATGCTACCCACATCCATTCTTTTCCGTTCTTTTCTGTCCAATTTATGCAATTTTTGACCACTTTTTGGAGTGGATGACAATGGATGGAGCGACCCCCGAAATTTTGCTCGTCTGCTGTGTCCTTTATGCATACGTTTTACGTCCGTTGGCCAGTGGGACCGGGTCTTTAAGGCCCTGTCACATTGGCCGACGGATACAAAATGTTTGTAAAAAGGACACAGCGGATGAGAAAATGTTCCATCCGTTGTTATCCGATCTCAAAACTGCCCCGAATTTGCATAACCAGAGAGGACAACAACGGAAAGAAACGGACGGGGGGAGGATGTAGCCAGGATGGAAAGCGGGTGCTCCACGGAAGCCTAGCGGATGGAAGCAGATGGGAGCAGATGGCACATCCACAGGGCTTCCGGGGGAGCACAGTGAAGCGGACGCGCAGCGGAAAAATTGGATGCAGAGCGGATGCCTAGCAGATGAAGCGGATGAAGAGCGGAAGCCGAGCGGAAGCCTAGCAGATGCCTAGTGGATGCACAGCGTTCACTGCGCATGCGGGGAGGATGCATTGCGTCAGCCCCGCGGATATAAAGGGAAGCAGCTCGCAAGCAGGTCACCATTCAGAGGAAAGACCTGCTGCAAGACACAGCTCTCCAGCCAGCCAGCCAGCCAGCAAGCCAACAACCCAACAACCATGGGGAAGAAGAGAAAGCCTCAGCCATCTGCTGCCAGCCCTGGCAAGAGGGACAGGGCCACCATCCCACCCCCTGGCCCTCACTCTGCTTCTGCTGGGCTTCTGCTGCTCGGGCTCGCTCTTCTGGTGCTGGAGCTTCTGCTGGCGCTGCTCCTCGTGCTGGTGCTTCTGCTGGTGCTTACTCTGCTGGCACTGCTCCTGGTGCTGGTGCTTCTGCTGGTGCTTACTCTGCTGGCACTGCTCCTGGTGCTGGGGCTTCTACTGGTGCTTACTCTGCTGGCACTGCTCCTGGTGCTGGGGCTTCTGCTGGTGCTTACTCTGCTGGAACTGCTCCTGGTTCTGGGGCTTCTGCTGGTGCTTACTCTGCTGGCGCTGCTTCTGGTCCTGCTGGTGCTGCTGGTGCTGCTGGTGCTGCTGGTGCTCCTGGTCCTGCTGGTCCTGCTGGGGCTCCTGGTGCTCGTGATCCTGCTGGAGCTGCTGGTGCTCCTGGTCCTGCTGGTGCTCCTGGTCCTGCTGTTCCTTCTGGTGCTCCTGGTGCTGCTGGTGCTCCTGGTCCTGCTGGTGCTCCTGGTGCTGCTGCTGCTGCTGCTATTGCTGGTCCTGCTTTTGCTGCTACTGTTGTTGTTGTTGCTGCTGCTGCTGGTGGTGGTGTGGAGGAGCAGCCCCTACAACCTCGAAGCCCTTCTGATGAGGGCCCATATGGCCCTGCCAGAGGGAGGAAGAGGCAGACGCGTGAATGGGAGAGGAGGCAATACATCATAGAAGAGGAACATGAGGAGGAGGTGCTGGAGTGGCTGAGGGAGAATGAATATCTTTGGCGGAAGGGACACAGGCTCTATCGAGACAACAACAGGAAGCAGGTGGCTTGGAGAGAGAAGGCGGAGAGCCTGGGCTACACTTCGGAGGTGTTCCTCAGCTGGTGGTAGCACATGGACACCTGGTACGGGAAGCTGCACCTCAAGAAATCTCGCCAGGCCGCGGTAAAGCTGACGGACAGAGAGACCTATGTGATGGCCAAGTGCAGCTTCTTGGAGGGTGAGATCCGCCACCGAGGAGCAGCCCCTCTCACAACCCTCTCTCTCAGGCAGGCTGCTGAGAGCCAGTCCTCTTCTGGCAAAGAGTCAGCTCCTGTGTCCAGGCAGGTACCTGTGGAGCGTGCCACGACGGAGACCCCCTTGACAGCTGTACTCCCAGTGGCGGAGCGTGTGGAGGACCCCCTGACACAGTGGGAGCAAGGAGAGGGCACTTCCACCACAGCCCAACCCTCATCCACCCCCAGCTCCACCTCCACAGAAAGGCAGAGAGGCAGACCGGAGGGGCAGAGCCACACTGTCCTGCTGGAGATCAGGGACACCATCAGGAGCAGCGTAGATCTCCTCTCTCAGCTGGTACACACCGACGTCCCATCCTCCAAATGCAAGCCCTTCCTCACCTACGTCAACCAGACCCTCATGAACATTTTGGAAACACAATACCAGGTGGTGAAGGACAGGATCACCGATCTTCTTCACAACCCTCCAGACCCAGCTGAACCTGCTCCCACCCAGTCCAGGCCTGCTCCTCCACCCCAGGTGATGTCACAGCCCTTCCAAGGCTTTCCACAGGCCCTCACCTACCAAGGCTACGGCTACCAGGAGTTCCAGCAGCACAGGAAGCCCTTCCCAGTCCAGGCACAGGTACATCGGACACCACCGGTGCCACTGATGCCACCGATGCCACCCACGCCACTGATGCCAACCATGCCACAGATGCCACCCACACCACAGATGCCACCGATGCCTCACCTCGCTCAGCTGCAGACCAGACATCCCCACTACACTGCTCCTTCCTCCACCACACAGCCAAGCCCGGCCTCAGAACATCTGTCATCGGTTTTGGGGCTGACACCCCATGTCATGGAGGAAGGGGTTCTCAACATCACGGGACTGAGCCAGCTGTCTGAGAGCTTCCTCCACACATCGTCTCCTGTTGTCCTCTCGGGGCTAGGCACCCCATTGGTGCTTCAGACCAGCACTCCAGCAGCAGCCACCTCCACAGCACCTGGACCCTTCACCCCTGAAACTGGGCACACCTCCGAGTGACCAAGAAGAGTGCCAGAGACTGGGTGGCTACCTGTTGACTTTATTTTTGCTTTGGACACTTGACTTGGGTCATTTTGCTTTTACAGCTTGTTATTAAAAAAGAATATCTTTGCTTCACACCCTTGCTTCATTTATTTTTGTAAATAAAGTCTTGGTGGAAACTTTTAGAAATGGTGTAAGCCTTTGCATGCTTGTGGTATGGGTTAAGATAGCAGTGGGATGGGCAGGGATACCTTTGGAATGGGTAATACCTGTGGGATGGGCAGGATACCTTTGGAATGGGTAATAGCTGTGGGATAGATAAACCTCCAGTGCAAGCATAGTGGGACTGTATGGTCCACCCTCCCAGGTGCCACACCTTTGGTCCTTCATTATCAATAACAATGTAAGCATTGATCAACACATTTCAACATAAACACAACTCTTTATTAAATGCCCTGTTCATTGTAGGCCCACCCAACATACATGGCCCAATCTCATCTGTGTGATGAGATAGGCTAAAGGAAGCATCCATTAAGCATCTACCATCCTGTCTTGCCATTCCACTGCTCCAGCTGGGGAGTTGCACCAGTGTTTCAGGAGGTTGCGTTGCTTCTTCCCTACACATGAGGCTCTGTTGGGGTCTTGCACATCCAGAGTGTCTATCTGGTTTCGCCCTTGCCTCCATTCACCAGGCTCCATGTCCCCATTGCCTTGTTGGAGGTCCATGAGCCTGTTCTGCAACACTAGGTAGCGGGTGCGCATAAGATTTTGCAGGATGCAGCAAGCTTCCACGATCCTCCTCACGGTCTCTGGGCGATGCTGCATGGTGGTGAGAAGTACCTGGAACCTGTTGGCCAGGATGCCAAAGGCGTTCTCCACCACCCGCCTTGCCCTGGACAGCCTGTAGTTGAAGATCCTCTCTTCACAGGTGAGGCATCTGGAGGTGTAGGGCTTCATGAGGTAGGTTCTAAGGGAGAAGGCGTCACCCCCCATGATGAAGTAGGGCACATCTTGTGTGTCGTTGGGCAGGGGGTCTGGATCTGGGAAACCCATGATGAGGTTGCATTCCAGCCCCTCTTTGAGGTGACTGGCATTGTATACCTGGGCATCTGAAGATGACCCGTTGCCTGAAGCATCGATGTACATGAACTTGTAATCAGCATCAACCATGGTGAAGAGGATGATGCTGAAGAAGCCCTTGTAGTTGAAAGAAGTGGACCCTGACTTGGCTGGAGCTTTGCAGGCCGCGTGCTTGCCATCTATGGCTCCAACGGTATGGGGGAAGTTCCACTTCTGATACCACTGCTCTGCAACTTTCTTCCAGTCTTCTTCAGTGGAGGGGCACTGGAGGAGCTCCTCCAGGTATTCTTCAATGATGGCCTGCACCACTTCTCTGACCACAATGCTGATGGTGTTGTGTGGCACCCTCCAGCCGTACTGCATGCTCCTATGTGGTCCCGGAGGCCATGTGGCACAGAGTCAGTGCCACCTTGAGCCCAGGTTCCAGGCTGGGCCGGAAGTTGGTGCTCTGTTTGGTCATCCTGGGTCTCAGCTGCTCCACAACTTCATCAAACATGGCTGGCGGCATCCTCATGAAGTTTTGGAATGCACGAGTGTCTTCATTCCTCAGCTCCACCATCTGCTTGTTGTACAGTTCATATTCTGCTCTTCTCCTGATCCATCTTCATACCCAGACACTTCTTGGCCGTCCCTTTTTCTTCCCGTAGTAGAGTTCACAGAGCCTGTAGATGGCTTCGCACTGTTGCAGAATGATGGTGGCTACCAAAAGGAGTTTTTTACGATCCATGGTGGACATCAATGGATGCTGTGGAAGAGCCAGAGCCAGATGAAGGCTGCAGAGGTCTGCACAGCAGGGCTGCTGGACTGAAAGTGAGATCCAGGTGAGTTGCTCCCCCTTTTTATAGGCAGTATAGGTTTTCCACTATGTGGCCTTTTGAATCCTCTGGGCATTCTCTAGACATCCTTAATATCCGAGATAGGTCCCCTCTGCGAACGTTTTTTCTGTTTTAAATGCTTTGTATGTGAGCTGCATCTGCTTTCATCCTTTCTCTGTCCATGCTACTAATGCTGCACGTCTGTTCCGCGTCCGTTTCGCTTCCTCCCTGTGTCCATTTTCCGCTGGAGCAGATGCGAGTTGCGTGGATGCGCAGCGGATGCCTAGCGGATATAGCGGATGCGTAACGGATGACGACTGATGCAGAACGGATGTTCCCCATATGCGTTGCGGATGCAGAACGGATTTGTTGGATACATTTTTCGCTCAAAAAGTTTTGAGCAGCTCAAAACTTTTTGAGCGGATGGAACCTCAGTCGACGGATGCTGGACGGATAGAGAGGATGAAAAACAGACACAGTGAGTACAGAACGGAAGCATCGCGTTAACCAATGGATGGCAAGTGTTTCTCTCCATTTTACATCCTCTTTCCATCCATTGGTGCAGTGTGACATGGGCTTTTCAGAGGTGGTATACCTCAGATTCTGACCAGTTCTGGAGAACCAGTAGCGGAAATTTTGAGTAGTTCTAAGAACCAGCAAATATCACCTCTGTGTGGCCCTGCCCTCATCTATTCTCTGCCTCCCAAGTCCCAGCTGATTGGCTGGGTCTTCTTTTGTTGACCTGCACATGAGAATGGAGCTGGAAAACAGGTTAGTGGGGTGGGGAGGGAATGGGATTTTACAGTATCCTTCGCCTGGAGTGGGGTGGTAATGGAGATTTTTCAGTACACACTGTAAAATTGTACAGTACACACACCAAGCCATACCACGCCCATCAAGTCATGTCACAGAACCAGCAGTAAAAAAAATTGAATCTCACCACAGATATATAAATCTAAGTTCAATTACTATTCAGGCATTATTGGAAATATAGAGGTGAAAGAGCTGAGTGCTTTGCTGCCTGATACTATTGTCTTGGGTGAAAAAAAAAAAAACCTAACCCCCAAATCATTATTTAAAAATAGAAGGGTGGCTCTAAGAGAGCTTTCTGCAAACACCCTGCACTACAGTGCCTGCTGTACTCAGGGAAGGAATTTAAAGATACTCAGTCATGCCCTCCATCAGAAGATAGAAATGGCTGTATAATTTCTTAAGTGCTAAAGTGACTGAGTCAACAGGCTGATTCCTGGTTCTTACTGACAGCCACTGCAAGAGCTGTGGTGGCACAGTGGTTAGAATGCTGTATTGCAGGCTAATTCTGCTGATTGCTAGCAGTTCGATTTTCAACAGCTCAAGGTTGACACAGCCTTCCATCCTTCTGAAGTCTGTAAAATGAGGACCCAGATTGTTGGGAGCAATATGCTGACTCTATAAACCACTTAGAGAGGTCTGTAAAGCACTGTGAAGCGACATATAAGTGCTATTGCTATTGCAATAGAGGCATCTGTCAAGCCCCACATGGCTGGCAAGACCAAGCAAGGATGATAAACTTTGCAGTGAAGCATCTTTAATGCTACTTCGGGCTAAACAAAAAAATTAGAAATTATAACAGGAATTCCTCATTCTTAGTTTTAGGGGATAAATTCAGCCAGAAGTGCTCTGAAATGCTTTTATCCAAACCCTTCAACACCTGTACCACATTGCGTCTCTAAGATAATCTTACAGCTGACTTGCCTCCAAATTTCCTGCAAATTTGTCACATTGTCCTATGGAATCTCTGAATGGTTATAGCCTTGTCAAAAACATTTGACCTTGGTTAAACTGCAAGTTATCAACAAAATAATCTATGTTAGAAGAAGAATTGTGTACATATCAGTACATGTTATCATATGTGATGATAATGCTCAACCATTAAAAAGCTCTGGATTGCAATTCTTCGGTTGTGCAGTAGGATAATTGAAAAAGAAACAACCCAGAGTCTTCTATGGATATTAGCCTTATTATCATTTATCTGATGATTCCCTGTGACTTTTCATATATACAGTCATCAGATAAAGAGTTAGTTATTTTTTTCCTTACAGACACCACTCATAAAAAAAGGACGAAGTAGAATATCCAGTTAATCATTGATCCAAGACGCCAGGGAAATTGTCCCAGTGTATTTAATCATTTCCCCTTCTCTCATGTTAATATTACAATTTAGTAATAATTTGGCCTAGAATCTAGGATGGTGCCCAAGACAAGCAGACCTGAATGCCATTGATTCTAAACTCTTGTGGGTTCATGCCAACAAGGTGTTGAAGTAACATCTCATTGCCAAGTCAACAACTGCCTTTTGTATATAGAAAGGAGAGCAGGAGAGCAGCAAAATACCTTGAGCTTCCTTGCTTATACAAACTTTGTAAACATCACACATTCTCCACTCTTTACCTTTGGCCTCTATGTTCATTTTATCCTTGTATTCAAATGACAGGTCATCCAGGTATACTGGGCTAAACTGCCCTCAAAATTACTACCTTGCTTATGGCAAAGCTGATTAGTTACAATTCTGATGAATGGAGTAGCCTCTTATATCTCCTCTATGTTATGACTTTTAAACGGTACATCCACAGCTTCCAGAAAGGTGAGATTGGCAAGGTGTATTACAAGAAGGAAATAAATAGAAAGCTATCACTCTTCTTACTTTTACTTCCTATGTGTTGATAATGTGTTGGCAATGTATATGCTGAAGTTGTTCAATTTCATATACAGCAAAGTAAAGAATTTACTCAGGTTGGATTGACCTAGATTAGGGATTTCCAAACTTGACAACTTTAATGGTGGGACTTATCTCCGGGGGGATGAGTCTGCCTACCGAGATGAGGTAGACTGGTTTCTTTCGTGGCATGGAGACAATAACTTGGTCCTCAACACCAATAAGACCAAAGAGCTTACAGAAGGAACAGATCAGACAGATTCTATATAGTCCTTATAGAACAGACTAGATAGAATCTATAGAACAGATTCTATATAGTTCTTATAGAAGGACTATAGAAGGAACCGATCAGACATCCAGCCCTTGCTTATCAATGGAGTCCGAGTGGAACAAGTGGCCAGTTTTAAGTTTCTGGATGTTACCTAAAAGAGGACCTGACCTGGGGTGCTCACATTGCAGCTCTGGTCAAAAGGGCCCAGCAGAGATTATACTAGCTGAGACTTCTCAGAAAACAACTGAATGAAAAACTGCTGGTGACCTTCTATCACTGTACCATAGAGAGTATCCGAACTTACTGCACCTCTGTATGGTTTGCACAGTGGCAGATAGGAAAGTACTCCAGAGGTTAACGTCATTGCCCAGAAGATTATTGGTTGCCCTCTCCCCTCTTTGGAAGAGCTTTATAGCTCCCACTGCCTTAAGAAAGTTCACTTAACAACTAAAGCAACTCACTTAACAATTATGACAGGAAAGGTCATAAAATGGGGCAAAACTCACTTAACCAATGTCTCACTTAGCAACAGAAATTTTGGGCTCAATTGTGGTCATAAGTGAAGGACTACCTGTAATAGTTGGATTTTTTGGACTGACATACAAGGGCCTTTCTTATACTATTATTCATGTCAGGAGTCATGCTTCCAAAAGTGGCTAGACCAAGGCAAAAATTATATTAGATGTTAAGTAATGACATTAATATGACTTTCCCAGATACATTTGATAATTTCCAGAACCATTTTGGAGAGACAAAGTCCTTGGTTGTCTAGATCAGTGGTCTCCAAACCTGGCAACTTTAAGTCTTGTGAACTTCAACATGCTGGCTGGGGAATTCTGGGAGTTGAAGTCCTAAAGTCTTAGTTTAGTTTAATTTAGTTTAGTTTAGTTTAGTTTATTGTCATTGCACCTCGTCCAACGAAATCAAACACCATCTTCAGTGCACATCATGACCATGAAAATAAATACAAGTAAATATATCTTCCCCGATTGACTTTGCTTATCAGAAGGTCATAAAAGGTGATCAGACAACCCCGGGACACTGTAATTGTCATAAATATGAACCAGTTGCCAAGCATTTGAAGTTTGATCAGGTCCATGGAGATGCTGCAACGATTTTAAGTGTGAAAAATGGTCATGTCGCTTTTTCAGTGGCATTGTAACTTTGAATGGTAAGTAAATGACTGTTCTAACCAAGGCTTCCTCAGACCATAATTAAGCACACGCTTAGTTCAAATAACTCCTTTTTAATTTCAATGCTTATCTCTTGAGATAAGCACCCACCTTTATCTTCTTTGAATTGCTGCCAACAACTAAAGTGCCAAACTGAAAAAAGCCAAACGGAGTATAAAGTCCACGCAGAGCTTCAAGGTTTAATCTGAACAGAGTGAACAACATTGCTTCCTGCAAAGGTTTCTGTCCCTTTGCTCCTCCTTTATATCTTATGGGTGGGGCAATCACCTCCAAGCCTTATTCCTAAGTCTCCCCTTTTATCTTAACTGTTCTTGCCTTATGGCAGCTCTGCATACAGCTCTGCATACTGGGAAAGGCTCCCCTTGTTCCTTTGTTTCATTGCTGTCAGATTCTGGAGGCTCTGGAGTCAGCATGGCCCTGGCCCCATCCCAGATGGCCCTGGCCCCATCTCTGTATCAGATGCAGAACCACCACCTGAGTCCTCCCCAGGCTCCCGGACTCGCCCATGTTCTTCCCCACTGTCTGACTCTGCTGCCGTCTCTGCAGGCTTCCCATGAACCACAACAATGACTACTTGTAAGTCAAGGACTACCTGTATGGAATTCTATGCTTCCCAGGAATCATTAAAGAAATTCACAAATTCACATGGACAAGAAAGTGATAGCCATGTTCTATTATTGACCTCACCAAGGATTTTATTTATAGGGATAAAAAGAAGAGAGGTTCTCTTGAGCTCCAGGAGAAAACACACAATGTAAAACTAAAATTAAATACAGGTAATCCTGAATTTATGATGACAATTGGGGCCAGAATTTCTATTGCTGAAGTGAATTGCTTCTGATTTTATGATCTTTTTTGCGATGTCTGTTAAGTGAATCACTACAGTTGTTAAGTGAATGATGTAGTCATTAAGCAAATCCAGCTTCCTGCATGGACTTTGCTCATTGGAAGCTGGTTGGGAATGTCTCAAATGCCAATCACATGACTCTGGGATGCTGCAATTGTTGTAAATACATACTGGTTGTCAAGCATCCAAATTTGATCACACAACTGGGGATTCTCCAATGGTAATAAGTGTGAAGACCAGTTGTAAGTCACTTTTTTTTTTCAGTGCCATTATAACTTTGAATAGTCACGAAACCAATGGTTGTAAGTTGAGGACCTGTACTAAACCACAAAATTGATTAGTCCAGTGTTTGGGGATTTATAAGGAGGGGTCCTTGGTGCTCTCTGAGCCTGCTTATTTTCTTGCAGACTAGGTAACAACATCAGAGCTAGCCTACCTCAGGGGTGTCAAACTGGATTTCTTTGAGGGCTGGATCAGCATTGTAATTCTTTTTAATGGGCTGGCAGGGGGTTGGGGCAGGACGGGTGCCTCCTGCAGCACCCTGCTGGCCAAAACAGGGTGCCTCCCCTGTACCTCATTTTCATCCTCCATGGCCTCCTGCAGCATTCTGCTAGCCATTTTCAGCCCATTTTTGGCCCCTTTTGACCCCTTTTGACCAGTTTTTTGGCCTGCTTTCAGCCTGTTTTTTGGTCCATTTTGGCTCATCTTTCCAGCCAGTTTTTCAGCCCATTTTCAGGCTGTTTTTCTGCCAGTTTTCCAGCCCATTTTTAGGGCATTTTGGGGACATTTTCTGGCTCATTTCCAGCCCAATTTCAGCTTGCAGAGTGCCACAGGATGCCATGATGAGGCACAGGAGGCTGCATGCAGCCCATTTTAGATGCCAGAGGCACCATGGGCCGGTCCTTTGATAGTGGTCCAGGTTTAAGTAACCCATGGGCCAGATACGGCCCACGGGCCTTGAGTTTGACACCCCTGGTCTAGCTAGTCTACTAGCACTGATGATGTTACCTAGTTTGGGTAATGAAACATCTGCATAAAAGCAAGCAAGCTCAGAGAGCACCAAAGACCCCTCCTTAAAAATCCTAAACTAGGTAATGCCATCAGTGCTAGTCTAGCACTACCCTAGCTAGTCTACTCGCATTGATGATGTTACCTATTTGGGTAATGAAACATCTTCAAGAAAACAAAGCAAGTTTAGAGAGCACCAGCGATCCCTCATGTCAATCCTAAACTACAAATATTTTCCTTTATTGATTTTTAGGAAGACAAGCAAAATAGACATGTTGTCTTTTATTTAGTCCCTGAAGGTTGAGGGAGGGAGAAAGAAAAGGAGGGAATTCAGTTTTTGCCAGTCCCTTTAGTGATAGTATTCTGTTCCTACCTATTCTCTATGGTCCTTGCAGGCTGATTGTTGTTTTTTTTAACTGTCTGAAACAATGCAAATGAGCCTAGCTTATTGATTTAGGGAAACTCTTGATAATACATTCTAGATAAATATGTGCATGGGAGAAAAAATGGTGAAAATGAATACATTAGGCTAACCAATAAGGAATTAAATGAAATAAAAGTTGGAAGTTGCCTTTTTGTTTCCCACAGTCAAAAACAAATCATGCAAGGTATTAGATGGTAAAGAGTTTCCCCAAGACAGAATGGAAATCCCACTGCATGAGTCATTTGGAAAGGGATGGGAAGAGGACTGCTGTTGTTCCTGCTGAATGCGGGTGACAATGCTGGCTTAATTCTGCTTCTATCATCTCTATGTTGTCTAGACATGCATACCCTAGAGATGATGATGAGTTCATTGTAGAATTTTGGCCGTAGAATCCACAGAGAATGCAGAAAAGACTTTGAACAGTAATAAAAGCAGCCAATGTTGTAGCTCATTAGAGATGAACACAGAGAGGATTTAAGCTAAGCTATAATGAAATTTGACTTACTGTGTCATGTATTCCCAAACATTTTGATTTAGAAACTACGATTTAGCATGTTGGGTGAACTGTGCCTTTCCCAATCTGAGTGGCCTCCAGCTAAGAAGGCTTCAACCTCCAAAATTCTCAGCAAGGGTCAAGCTGGCTACAGAATTCTGAAACCCCACATCTCTAGAGAGGTTTTTTTAGAGAAGAGTGCAAAAAAAACAACATTGTTTTAAGTTTAAACTTGGTCTCATGAGTAGATTCTTCTTTTTCAGCATCCAAAATGGATGTGTATAATTGGTTGCATCTCCCAAGACTATTACAGTTGAAGTTCAGTGTCATCTGCAGTTCCATACAAGGGTGGGATTCTACGGTTTGGACTGGTTCGGGAGAACTGGTAGTTCCGATGAGTATTTGGCCCTACCCATCTGCCCCTGTTCTTTCCTGTGCTGTATTTCATTGTTGTACAGCACAGCTGATTCACACGGCAGAACATTTTGTTGCACCTCAGCTGTTTTATTCACAGAGGCTGCAGTAGAAGGTAAGTATTAGAGCTGAAAATGGGCTTTTTGAAACACTGAGTGCTCTCTCTCTCTCCGAACCAGTTTTTACACCAGTTGAATCACACCACAGGTTCCATAGGGTGTCTTTAGGGCACAGTGAATTGTTTTTGGAGCTAAACCTCCCCAAGATAACAATGCAGTTCTATGCAAATCTACTCAGAAATATCACATTTATTGAGCTAAACTCCTAGAATAATGTCAGCATCTTTCATAAGTCTAAGGAGGACATGACTAAACTGGAAGACTATGCCTCAGTTGGCATTCACTGACCTTGATGAGAGTGACCTTTATTTTTTAGATTTATTTTTGGGCTATTGTTTTGTAGAGTTTCATTTTCTGCATTATCTCCATCAAGCTACTGCATTGGATCACAGGGGGAAGACTAAATTAACATTGGTCTGTTTTATTTTACAAAGTAACTATCACCTTAAATTCTATGACTTGATATTTATTCTAGAAGGAGATGGCTGATTTCTTATTTATTTTTGAAATCGTACTTTTTGACACTTAATACAGCAATTACAAAATCAAAGTATAAAATTACCTCTTCCCTTTTGTAATCTCTGAAAGTAATTCAAAGAAAAGATATGATAAAACAAGTTTATGTTTCTCTTGGATAGATGGATAGATATTTCTTCTTTTTTTCCCCTATCTAGTCTCTGTAGGCGTTTGAATTATAACTTTCTGTAAATAATGTTGCTTATTTTTTAACTTAGGAATATATGAGTATGTGTTTTCCCAAATGATTTGCTGATGTATACTGCATCTTTATTTTTCCACTTAGGTATTTTTATTTGTGGCTCTTTATACTGCAGTCTTATGCATGTCTTGTCAAAAGTAGGGCCCAATGATTTCAATTTCACTTATTCCCAATTAAAACTTAGGCTACAATCCAATATACAATTTCCAAGCAGCCATGAACAGAATAACTGTTATTATGGTGTAACTCTGCATTGATCAGTGATTTATGCTTGCTTATTTCTTCTTAGGTATTCTTCTGAAAATGGAGGACTTTGCACATTTTGGTGTCACTACGATTTGCATATACATTTGTATATTATTGGTCCAATTAGATGGCAGCAACTAACCAATACTTGCTAATTAAAACAAAACAAGAATTCCACTTAGTTAGCACTTGGATTATCCAGAAATCTCAGGCCTATAAACTACATTATGAAGTAAAAACAAAATCCAGAAAGCAATAACAAACGCTTTGAAACCATGAAGTCTCAAAGAATCAAACTAACTACAAACAACATGCTTACTATAACACTTCAATATTATATTGGTCAGTTTGGTTTCATCAAGTTTGGGTGTGTCAATCCCACAGCTACATGTGACCCTGTATAGTTAGTAATGAGGCCACACAAGACTGTAAACTTTTAACATTATTATGTGTTTTATACACTGTACATTAACTATATTACATATTTTATAGGCAGCCCAAGAAAATTCCTCTTCATGCAATATAGCCCAAGCAAGCCAAAAGATTGGATGCTTATGATCAGGGGTAGAATTAAACTGGTGTTACTGCCGGTTCGGTGATTATGTTTTGCCAGACATGTGCTGCATGTGTGTGTAATACACTTAAAGCTGTGCAACCAGGACAGCTGATAAACACTGCACGCGGGTGCACAGCATTTGAAAAAGCACTTTTTTACTGTTTTTTCAACATCAGCTGTGCCGCGCAAAGCAGCTGAAGTTGAAAAAGCAGGAAATAAAGGTCAGGTAAGAGTCTGGGCAGATGGGTGGGCCAAACAGCAGCAAACACAGAACCAGTTCTGTGTCTGCTGCTCTTCAGAGCTACTGGTTCTACAGAGCCAGGCATAATTGGTAGCATCCCACCCCTACTTATGAACTACATATTTTGAATGTCAGTCTTGCCTCAGCTTGAGCCACTAAGTAAAATCAATCCTTAAAATCACTGGGTTCAGAACAGTATAGTTTACTGGAAGCCAAGTGAAATACAGTAGTGCAAAGCCAGAGCTGAAATTTGCATGCCAATACCCCAAGTGAAAGCTTTTCCATGTGTAGGCACTTCCCATTGCTGGCTCACCCCACCATCCAATCACTCTCCAAGAAGATGTTTTTCAAATTACCACTTTGATTGTTGGTTGGCTCGCAGCTGCATTCTTCTCATAGCAAGATGACCTTGAATATGCACCTAAACTTTTGTTTTTTTATGCACTCCACCTCCCTTCAGGGTCCATGGCACACTGGTACTGAATGCAGGTGTGAGGTAGCAGTTCTGCCATTGACACTAAAAATTTCTAGTATAAGGGGGAATTTATACTTCAAAACATTAGAAAGACATTCTGATTCTTCAAGAAAAACCTTCAGTGAAATTTTTTATCATAATTGGGTAGAAATGTCCCTTGGAAGTTTTGACTTGATCGATGCAATCCAAGATTTTCAGAAGATGACATTCCAAGTTCAGACAATAAAAAGCTTGAGCCCAGAATATAGTTTGTTGTTTTAAGTTTTTTTAAAAAAAATTAATCATGATGCATTCAGTCATGTCTGACTCTTGGTGATTCTATGGGGCAGGTTTCTTCATATCTTCTGATATTAAAATTAATCATATAAATTACATAAACAAATATATTAGACCCAAAGCTGTATCATGACCAAAAATCCTCTGAAAAAAAGTAAATAATCTGAAGACATGAAATTCTGCCAAAGTATTATGGAAATTGAGCAGCCCCCTATTTTCCCCACAGAAATTTAAGAAGTTTGAATTTAATAAATGTACTAGACCCACAGTTGTATTATGATCAAAAATCCAAATGACCAAATGATTTATAAGTAAAGGGCCTGTCACATAGGCTGACGGATGCAAAAAGTATGTAAAAAGGACACAGCGGACAAAGAGACACAGCGGACAAAATTTTCACAGTGGAGAAAATTTTCCATCCATTGTTATCCACTCTCAAAAGTGCCCCAAATTTGCATAAACAGAGCGGACAACAACGGAAACGAATGGACAGGGAGAGGACGTAGCGAGGATGTAAAGCAGATGCTCCACGGAAGCCTAGTGGATGGAAGCAGATGGCACCTCCGCAGGGCTTTCGGGGCAGCACAGCGAAGCAGACGCACTGCGGAAGGAGCGGATGCAGAGCGGATGCCGAGCGGATACAGCGGATGCATCACGGACGCCTAGCGGATGCCTAGCAGATGCCAAGCGTTCACTGTGCATGCGGGGAGGATGCATTGCATGAGCCCCGCAAATATAAAAGGATGCAGCTCGCAAGCATGTCACCATTCAGAGGAAAGGCCTGCTGCCAGACACATCTCCAGCCAACAACCATGGGGAAGAAGAGGAAGCCTGTGCCATCTTCTGCCAGCCCTGGCAAGAAGGACAGGGCCACCATCCCACCCCCTGGCACTGACTCTGCTTCTGCTGGGGCTTCTGCTGCTCGGGCTGACTCTGCTGGTGCTGGGGCTTCTGCTGGTGCTGCTCCTGGTGCTGGTGCTTCTGCTGGTGCTCACTCTGCTGGCACTGCTCCTGGTGCTTCTGCTGGTGCTTACTCTGCTGGCGCTGCTCCTGGTGCTGGTGCTTCTGCTGGTGCTTACACTGCTGGTGCTGCTCCTGGTGCTGGTGCTTCTGCTGGTGCTTACTCTGCTGGTGCTGCTCCTGGTGCTCGTGCTTCTGCTGGTGCTTACTCTGCTGGTGCTGCTGGTCCTGTTGGTGCTGCTGGTGCTCCTGGTGCTGCTGGTGCTGCTGGTGCTTACTCTGTTGCTGCTGCTCCTGGTGCTGCTGGTGCTGCTGGTGCTGCTGCTGTTGTTCTTGCTGCTGCTGGTGGTGTGGTGGAGCAGCCCCTAGAACCTCAAAGCCCCTCTGATGAGGGCCCAGAAGGCCCTGCCAGAGGGAGGAAGAGGCATATGCGAGATAGGGAGAGGAGGCAGTACTCCATTGAAGAGGAACATGAGGATGAGGTGCTCGAATGGCTGAGAGAATGAGTACCTATGGCAGAAGGGACACAGGCTCTATCGAGACACCAAGAGGAAGCAGGCGGCTTGGAGAGAGAAGGCGGAGAGCCTGGGCTACACTTCGGAAGTCCTCGTCAGGTGGTGGAAGCACATGCACACCTGGTATGGGAAGCTGCACCTGAAGAAGTCTGGCCAGGCCGCGGTCAAGTTCACCGACCGGGAGACCTCTGTGATGGCCATTTGCAGGCAGCCCACAGAGAGCCAGTCCTCTTCGGGCCAAAAGTCAGCTCTTGTGTCCAGGCAGGTATCTGTGGAGCGCCCCACGATGGAGACCCCTTCCGACAGTTGCACTCCCCGTGGTGGAGCACGTGGATGACCTCCTGACACAGTGGGAGCAAGGAGAGGGCACTGACACCAGAGACCAACCCACACCCATCCCCAGCTCCACCTCCACAGAAAGCAGGCAGAGAGGCAGACCGGAGGGGCAGAGCCACACTGTCCTGCTGGAGATCAGGGACACCATCAAGAGCAGCATCGATCTCCTCTCTCAGCTGGTACACACCAACATACCATCCTCAAACCGAAAGCCCTTCCTCACCTATGTCAACCAGACCCTCATGGACATGTCCAAATCATAGTACCAGGTGATAAAGGAGAGGATCACAGGTCTTCTGCACAACCCTCCAGGCCCAGCTGAACCTTCTCCGACCCAGTCCAGGTCTGCTCCTCCACCCCAGGTGATGTCACAACCCTTCCAAGGCTTTCCACAGGCCCTCACCTGCCAAGGCTATGGCTACCAGGATTTCCAGCAGCACAGGCAGCCCTTCCCAGTCCAGGCACAGGTAAATCGAATGCAACCAATGCCACCAATGCCACCCACGCCACAGATGTCACCCACGCCACAGATGTCACCCATGCCACAGATGCCACCCACGCCACAGATGCCACCCATGCCTCACCTCGCTCACCTGCAGACCAGACAGCCCCACTACACTTCTCCTTCTCCACCCCACAGCCAAGCCCGGCCTCAGAACATCTGTCATTGGTCTTGGGACTGATACTCCATGTCATGGAGGAAGGGGCTCTCAACATCACAGGACTGAGCCAGCTCTCTGAGAGCTTCCTCCACACACCATCCCCTGTTGTCCACTCAGGGCCAGGCACCCCAATGGTGCCTCAGACCAGCACTCCAGCAGCAGCCACCTCTACAGCACCTGGACCCTTCACCCCTGAGACTATGGGCACGCCTCAGAGTGACTGAGAAGAGTGCCAGAGACTGGGTTGCTACCTGTTGACTTTATCTTTGCTTGGGACACTTTACATGGGTCATTTTGCTTTTATAGTTTGTTATTAATAAAGTTTATCTTTGCTTCACACACTTGGTTCAGTTCTTTTAGTCAATAAAGTCTTGGTGGAAACTTTTAGAAATGGTTTAAGCCTTTGCATGCTTGTGGGATGGGTTAATATAGCAGTGGAATGGGCAGGGATACCTGTGGAATGGGTAATAGCTGTGGGATGGGTAAGGATAGCAGTGGGATGGGAAATAGCTGTGGGATGGTTTAGGATAAAAGTGGGATAGATAAACCTCCAGTGCAAACATAGTGGGACTGTATGGTCCACCCTCCCAGGTGCCACACCTATGGCCCTTTATTATAAATAACAATGTAATCATTCATCAACACATTTCAACATAAACACAACTCTTTGTTAAATGCCCTGTTCATTGTAGGCCCACTCAACATACATGGCACAATGTCATCATTGTGATGAGAAAGGCTGAAGGAAGCATCCATTAAGCATCTACCATCCTGTCTTGCCACTCCACTGCTCCAGCTGGGGAATTGCACCAGTTTTTCAGGAGGTTGCGCTACTTCTTCCCTTGACGTGAAGCTTTGTTGGGGCCTTGCACATCCAGAGTGTCTATCTGGTTTCGTCCTTGCCTCCATTCACCAGGCTCCATGTCCCCATTGCCTTGTTGGCGGTCCATGAGCCTGTTCTGCAAGACTGGGTAGCGGGTGCGCATGAGATTGTGCAGGATGCAGCAAGCTTCCATGATCCTCCTCACGGTCTCTGGGCGATGCTGCATGGTGGTGAGAAGTACCTGGAACCTGTTGTCCAGGATGCCAAAGGCGTTCTCCACCATCTGCCTTGCCCTGGACAGCCTGTAGTTGAAGATCCTCTCTTCACGGGTGAGGTATTTGGAGGTGTAGGGCTTCATGAGGTAGGTTGTGAGGAAGAAGGCGTCATCCCCCACGATGAAGTAGGGCACATCTTGCGTGTCATTGGGCAGGGGTTCTGTATCTGGGAAGCCCACGATGAGGTTGCGTTCCAGCCTACCCTTGAGGTCACTTGCGTTGTATACCTGGGCATCTGATGCTGACCCGTTGCCTGAAGCATTGATGTACATGAACTTGTAGTCAGCATCGACCATGGCGAAGAGGATGATGCTGAAGAAGCCCTTGTAGTTGTGATAAGTGGACCCTGACTTGGCTGGAGCTTTGCAGGCCACGTGCTTGCCATCTATGGCTCCAACAGTGTGGGGGAAGTTCCACTTCTGATACCACTGCTCTGCAACTTTCTTCCAGCCTTCTTCAGTGGAGGGGCACTGGAGGAGCTCCTCCAGGTATTCTTCGATGATGGCCTGCACCACTTCTTTGACAACAATGCTGATGGTATTGTGTGGCACCCTCCAGGCATACTGCATGTTCCTGTACGTGGTCCCTGAGGCCAGGTGGCACAGAGTCAGTGCCACCTTCAGCCCAGGGTCCAGGCTGGGCCAGAAGTTGGTGTTTGCCTTGGTCAACCTGGGTCTCAGCCGCTCCACAACTTCGTCAAACATGGCTGGCGGCATCCTCATGAAGTTCTGGAATGCATGAGAGTCTTCGTTCCTCAGCTCCACCATCAGCTTGTTATACTGTCCGTACTCGGCTCTTCTCACGATCCATCTTTGGACCCAGACACTTCTTGGACGCCTCCTTTTCTTCACGTAGAACAGGTGAAAGAGCCTGTAGAGGGCTTCGCACAGTTGTAGAACGATGGCGGCTACCAAAAGGAGTGTGTGATGATCCATGGTGGAGATGACTGGATGCTGTGGAAGAGCAAAAGCCAGATGAAGGCTGAAGAGGTCTGCACCGCAGGGCTGCTGGACTGAAAGTGAGATCCAGGTGATTTCTCCCCTTTTTATAGGAAATATAGGTTTTCCACTACGTGTCCTTTTGCATCCTCAAGGCACCCTGCAGACATCCTAAATATCCGAGATACGTCCCCTATACGAACGTTTTTTTCCATTTTAATGCTTTGTATGTGAGCTGCATCCGCTTTCATCCTTTCTCCATTCATGCTACTAACGCTTTGTGTCTGTTCCGCATCTGTTTCACTTCCTCCCTGTATCCGTTTTCCGCTGGAGCGGATGCGAGTTGCATGGATGCGCAGCGGATGCCTAGCGGATATAGCATATGCATAACGGATGACGACGGACATATAACGGATGTTCCCCATATGCGTAGCAGATGTATAATGGACCCGTTGGATTCTTTATCTACTGAAAAAGTTTTGTGCAGCTCAAAACTTTTTGAGCAGATGAAATGTCAGTAGACGGATGCTGGACGGATAGAGAGTATGAAAAACGGACGCAATGAGTACAGAATGGATGTATTGCATTTACCAACGGATGGCAAGTGTTTCTCTCCGTTTTACATCCTCTTTCCATCCGTTGGTGCTGTGTGACATGGGCCTAATCTGAAGAGATGAAACTCTCCCATGGCATTATGGGAATTCGTCAGTCCCCTATTTTTCCCCCAAGAAATGTAAGGAGTTTCATACAATCATAATTACTGTATCTGCCTTAATGTAACACTGAAACTTTTTAATTATGAACAATGGAGCTTCTATTTCATGCTGGTATTATTTTCATGCTCATTAAGATGAACCTCTTGGTGTGATGTTAAGAGATACACTGCCAGTAACTCTCAAGTTCTTATTGAAGGAGTCTGCTCTGCAATCAGCTGCAGATAAAACATACCTATATCACAAAGACTGGTATTGTTTCGCAGCTCTGTTATTTGTTTTTCAAATGCAATTATATCTAAGTGAAAATACATCGATTGCATTTTCCCCTGTAGCCTAATAGGAAATGTATATATTTAAACATGAATATATATTTTTATGAAGTTTTTCAGGAAAACCAAATGTACTGATCTCGAAGTTGTTAAAACACAGGAAAAGCAAAGCAAGAATATTCTAATTGCAGCTGCTTTATTTCCCCAAAAGATTAAAGCTATCTATGGAATAACTGTACTTCAAAGATTTCCAACTACATTGAGGATCAACATCCAAAGGGGAGGGAGGGAAAAGAGGAGGAACAATTAAAATCATCTTTAACTCTTTCAGTTTCTAAGTAGTGTTTTCCCTTTATCTCATCTGCAACCCCTGACAAGCTTAAATCGTCCTTCTCTGTATAGTTGCTAAAATTTCCCTTTTATTCTTGTAGACATAGTCCTTGACTTACGATCACAATTGAGTCCAGAATTTCTGTTGTTAAGTGAGACATTTGTTGAGTGAGTTTTGCCCGATTTTACCACCTTTCTTGTCACAGTTGTTAAGTGAATCACTGTGGATAATAAGTTAGTCACATGGCTGTTAAGTGAATCTGGCTTCCCCATTGACTTTGCTTGTCAACAGGTTGCAAAAGGGAATCACATGACCTTAAATGCTCAGCAACAGTCATAAGCATGAACCAATTGCCAAGCATCTGAATGTTGATCATGGGGATGATAGAAATATTATAAGGGTGAAAAATTATCATAAGCCCTTTTTTTCAGTGCCGTTGTAACTTTGAACGGTCACTAAATGAAGTGCTGTAATCTGAGGACTACCTGCATTTTCCAAGAGCAGCCTCAAGGTGTTTAAAATTAGCAGGTTTTGTCAACCAATACCTACTAGACTTTGTTCACCCGATAACTACCAAACATCTTGGTGACCGTAATAACTGAGAACAAAAACAACAAAACCTGAGATCAGAAATTTCATGCTGGTATAGTATTCTGCCAGTTCAAGTATGGATGGAGGACATTTCAACCTTGTAATGGGCAAAGAACCATGTCCTAATACAAGAAGACCTTAACTTTGTGAGCAGAACCGAAGTCATGTTGGATGGCCCATTGAATTGAATAAAGAAGTGTGTCTCAAACTCAGTAGCTCTGCTAAATAAGAAAGTGTTCCAGTTTGTGCACAAGAGAAAAAACAAGATAAGGCTAGAACAATGGGGAATTGTAATAAAGTGCTGCGATGTCAGAAACCATGTAACTGCTTTTGCTAGATAGGGAGCTAGTATGAACTTTGGAAATATATGTGTCAATTTGAAAACAGAAAGAATGTGAGCCAAGCCCTCGTACGAGGGGGCGGACAGTTAGGGTATAAAAATGCTGCCTGAATTTTGCTCTGTGTTCCTTCAATGCCTGAGGGAACCCGTCTCTGCAGACACATGAATAAAACCTTGTTTTCCTTGGATCAACAAATCTTTTGGTGGTTTTTTATCTGCTTCCACCTCACAATTTGGCGCCCAAAGTGGGGCCCAGCAGAATTTCGACTGGAGAAAAGGGACTGGGTAAGTGTGGCGCTGCTGCCTCCCATTGTAAAGGGGCCCCTCCCTTGTCTCAGTTGGATCCTGGGGTAACTGCACTCAGCAGACGATCCTTGGAAACAAGAGAGAGAGAAACCGGCCTGATGCCCTGGGAGTGTCGTTGATCACCTGAAGTGGGGACGCCTACACTCCTTTCGTCTCCGGGACACCAGGGGTGTATCAGGTGAGTTTGTTGCCTTTCGGGATATGAGAAGGGATATACTGTCCTTTAACTCTGGGAATCCAGCGACTGCTGGAGGACAGTGTAAATCCCTGAATTGGGAATCTCTGGGAGATTGTTGGCAGGCAGCGTGGAGAATGGGAAAGGGACAAAGCAAGTGTGAGACATTCTAAGAGGGAATGGATATTGAGATAGAAAAGACCCCGAGAAGGCTGATTCCGACTGACTCCCCATTGGGTCAACTACTACAACAATGGTCGTTGCCCCATCTGAGGACATACACTCGGAGTCTAGAGAAAAAGAAAATGATCTACCTATGCTAATATAGGTAGCCGAAGTATCCCCTAGTAGACCCTGAGTTTCCTTACCACTAGGTCCAGGTCCACCAGAAACAGAAGTAGGACAGTTTGTCAGCAAGATGGTGGAAAGCGAAACTGAGGACTGGATGGGGAGTCCACCGGCATTGGCTCCGGCAGTCCTGGCACCACTGCCCCTGCCGGCTCCAGTTGCCCAGGCTCCACCTCCACCTGCATATCCAGGACTCAGAAGAGAACTGGCTCAATTAAACAAGGACCTAGAGAATTTGCCTCTAGGAGGAAGGTCGGCCAATCCCGTGTCGGCCTTCCCAGTCAGAGAAGTCCCAAATGGCATGAATGCGCAGGGAAATCCAGTTTCCATTTTCGTGGCTGTCCCCATAAAATCTGCTGAGTTATGGGATCTGAAAAAGACCCTTCCGAAACTCCATGAGAATGCTCATGAAGTGGCAGAACAGTTGGAATTGTTTCTGGGGCCCAATGAATACACATACCAAGAACTGATGTATATTCTTAGACACCTTTTCACCCCCGAAGAGAGGAACCTCATTAGGAGGGCAGCAATGGCTGCCTGGGACAGGAGACATGCAGGGCAACAGGGAGCAGTGGATGCAGACACAAAGTTCCCCATAGCCGATCCAAACTGGAACATCAATAATGATGCTCATAGGGAGCACATGAGAGATATGAAACACATGATCATTGAAGGAATTAAATTGGCCATCCCTCAAGGGAAAAACTTGACCAAAGCATTTGAAATAACACAAGGAAAGGATGAGTCCCCGGGGGATTTCTGTGCTCGGATCCGTGAAGAGTTAACCAAGTACTCCGGAGTGGAGCCAGAAACCCCTGCCTTCGAAACTCTCCTGAAGATGCAATTCGTCACCAAAGCATGGCCAGATATCCAGAAAAAGATCCAGAAGACAGAGGGATGGACTGATTTGGGCATGACAGATTTGATGAGAGCAGCCCAACAAGTTTTTTGTGAACCAAGATTCAGTTAAAACCAAACAGAAGTCTCAGATGATGGTAGCTGCTGTGCAAATGGCAGCCAAGAATGAAGTTAGGAAAAACAGGGAGACCCAGATGTCAGTTCCGAGGCCAAGGTGGAGAGATGAAAGATCTCCCAGAAGGGAGTGGAGACCCCCGGTTAGACGAGGAGGTGCAGGGGGCAATCGAGGTAGTCAATTCTAATGGGCGTTCCAGAGTAGAACTTACTTCAGATGCAGGAAAGAGGGACATCTTGCGCGCGAATGTCCCAAAACCCCAGAGGAATGAAGCTATGCCCTATACTATTAGGGAAGTTCCGGCTCCCCAAGAGGGACCCGCGGGGAGCCATTGGTAAATGCGTTAGTGGGTCTTGACCATCAGGAACGGCTGTTCCTGATCGACACTGGCGCAAGCCGGACATCTGTATGCGATCCGGTAGAGGGAGCATGCAGGTCAAAGCAGACTTTAAAGGTGGTTGGGGTGAGTGGGAAATCCCAAGAGGTCAAGATTTTGGAAGAGGTGAGATTGGAATTGAATGATGTGGTAACTGAAACCGAAATATTGTATATTCTGGATTCAGGGGTGAACTTGCTAGGAAGAGACTTGTTGGATGTTTTTGGAATAGAATTGTGGGAGAGGAGGAAGGAAGTTCGCATGTGTATGTTAACAACGGAAGATGAGGAGAAGATATCATCAGATGTGTGGGCAGGAGGTGAAGGGGTTAGTAGGATGGCAATACAGCCCATTCAAATCAAGATACAACTAGGAATAACTAAACTGTGGACTCCACAATATACTCTGAGTAAGTGAGGTAGGGAAGGGTTGAAACCAGTGATTGACAGATTATTGAAACAGGGACTGTTGGAACCTACTATGTCACCGTTCAATTCACCAGTTTTAGCAGTAATAAAAAAGGATGGGAAGTATAGATTGGTTAATTATTTGAGGAGGATCAATGAGATAGTGGTTCCTAGATTCCCAGTGGTTCCTGATCCCTATACCATCTTGGGGCAGATCCCTCCCAAAGACAAATGGTTTACTGTGATAGATCTGAAGGATGCCTTTTGGGCGTGCCCCTTGGAGGAGGGGAGTAGAGACTTGTTTGCCTTTGAATGGAATGATCCTGAGAGTGGAAGGAAACAGCAGTTGAGGTGGACGGTACTTCCTCAGGGATATACCAAGAGCCTTTGTTGTTTGGACAGGCGTTGGAAGAAAAGTTGGTGTCGTTTGAGAGAGAGAAAGGAATCACCCTAATTCAGTACGTGGATGACTTGTTGTTAACTGGGGAGAAAGAGAAGGAAGTGAGAGCGGCTTCTGTGAGTCTGTTGAATTGGCTGAAGGAGCAGGGGCTGAAAGTCTCAAAAGAGAAGCTTCAGTTTGTTGAAAAAAAGGTGAAATATTTGGGACATTACATTCAGCAGGGGGTGAGGTCCTTGGACCCTGAAAGGGTGAAGGGGATCATGAGCTTGGCTCTTCCCAGGAACAAGATAGAGGTGTGTAAAGCATTGGGATTATTGGGGTATTGTAGAATCTGGGTAGACCAATTCACAGTGTTGGCACAGTTTTTGCACAGAAAGCTGCCTGGAAAGGAAGAGCACATAGAATGGGAGGAGGGAGATACTGAAAGGTGGGAAGAACTGAAGAAGGCTTTGTCAACCGCTCCGGTTTTAGCCTTGCCAAACCTGAAATTACAGTTTCATTTGTACGTGGCGGTGGCTCAGGGAACACCAGTTGGAATCCTTGCCCAAAAGAGGGGGGGGGCAGTACCAGCCAGTAGCATTCCTAAGCAAGGGTTTGGAGCCGGTTGTGAAAGGATGGCCAGTTTGTGTTCAGGCGATGGCAGCAGCAGCGATGTTGGTGGTGGAGAGCAAAAAGTTAACCTTTGGTGGAGCTTTGGTGGTGCATTCGCCTCATCAGGTCAACTCAGTGTTGAGCCAGCTGGCAACCACTTGGATGACCAAAGAGAGGATATTGAAGTATGAAACCATTTTGAGAACCAGTCCTGATGTGGTAATAGGAACAGACAAGAATCTAAATCCAGCAGAATTCTTGGAGGGGAGAAGGCAGGCGTGGGAACCGGAAGACCATGATTGTCTATTGCAAGTGGATCTCATGACGAAGGTTAGAGAGGACTTGGAAGAGACTCCATTGGAGAAGGGAGAGAGGTGGTTTATAGATGGATCTAGCAGGGTGGAAAATGGAAAGCGAAAATCTGGGTTTGCAATAGTAACCGGGGAAGGTGAGGTAATAGAGAAAGGGTCATTCCCAGCTGCTTGGTCAGCCCAGAAATGTGAATTGTTTGCCCTTACCAGAGCCTTTGAATTGGCTGAGGGGATGGAAGTAATGATTTGGACTGATTCTAAGTATGCATGGGGGGTGGTGCACACATTTGGGAAAATCTGGAAACAAAGAGGGTATATCAAGGCGGATGGGAAGCAAATAGAGCAAGTGCAGTTAGTAGAACAAGCCTTAGAGGCATTGCAACTCCCCAGCTGAGTATCAATTGTCTATGTGAGCGCACATCAGAAAGGGAACACACCGGAGGTTGTGGGAAACCGATGGGCGGACAAATGGGCGAAGGAAGCTGCAGGGGAGATAGAGTTGGTAATAGTATGTATACCAATACTGGAAAAGGAGGACGAGAGGGAGGAATGGGAGCCAGAGAAAAAGGAAAAGTTGGAGTTGGAGAAAGAGGGATGTGTCAAAACCCCAGAGAGATGGAAGACGTCGGAGGTAGTCAAGGTGGTGTCACCCATTGTCATGAAGGGAATATTGGAGAAAGTTCATGATGGAGGAATGGAGGCCTTGGTCATGTCCGTTAAACCTCACTATTGGAGTCTGAGGATGTGGACGGTAGCTCAGAGCATCTGCTGGAAATGTTTGATTTGTTTGAAAGTAAATAAGAAAGCGGCACGCAAGAAAGAGATGGGAGGGCGACCCCTAGTGGGTTGGCCTTTTTAGAGAGCACAAATTGATTTCACTGAGTTGCCAGAAAAGAGGGGTTGGAAATAGCTGCTTGTGATCAAAGATCAACTAACGGGGTGGGTAGAGGCTTATCCCACTAGAAGAGCTACAGCTCCCACAGTAACCAAGATCTTACTAGAACAGATTATCCCACGATATGGAATGATGGTAGCAATAGATTCAGACAGAGGAACTCATTTCACCCAAAAGGTTCTGCAAAGGGTAATGGAGGTGGTGGGGGTGAAGTGGGAATTACACACGCCATGGCATCCTGAATCCAGTGGAAAAATTGAAAAAGTGAACGGGAAATTGAAGAAACACTTGACCAAACTACAACTTGAAAATGGCTTGCCATGGACAAAGAATCTTCCCTTAGCTCTGCTCAGGATCAGAACTTGTCCAAGGAAAGAAACAGGGATTTCTCCTTTTGAAATGCTGATGGGGAGACCCTATTTGGCCAAACTAGGCAATCCCATACCAGAGTTCAGGGACTTGTTCCTTTGGAAATATTTGCTGGCACTGTCTCGGTCTTTGCTTTCTCTTCACAAACAAGGACTGTGGGTGCAACGACCACCTTTGGCTGGTAGCCAACACCCACACGAGGCTGGAGACTGGGTCCTGATAAAGACTTGGAGAAGTGAAAAACTGCAACCTAGCTGGAAAGGTCTGTACCAGGTGCTACTGATGACTGAATCTGCAGTCCGTACTCAGGAAGGAGGCTGGACGCATTACAGCAGAGTCAAGAAAGCACCGGAACCAGAGAAACCTTGGAAGACAATCCCAGTGGACGGTCAGCCGTTAAAGGTAACCTTGAAGAAATAGCCAGCAGAAACCACCATGGAGATATCGACTGAACTCTGGAGAGGACTATTTGTTGCAACTATATTTACATTAATACATCAAAGAAGTTCACAATTTGTTGGACCTGCAGGTGACTTGGGAACAGACTTGTGGGATGACAATGTGTTCATAAAGGATCTCAGGAAGGTCTCACATTCCTTGAATATCACCAATTGCTGGTTATGCATGCACATGCCAGGAAGAACAGGTGAAGGATTAATCCTACATGCAATTCCACTTGATCAGAACAGACTAAGACCACAGGGGCACGGGACAGAAAAATATGGTGTCGAACGAAATATAACAGGAAGGATTTTTGTTCATTTAAGGGAAACGGCATATGTGTGTTTTAGGAGAAATGAAACTAGAGGGCTCCATTTAGGAGATTGGGAAAAATGTAATAAGACTTTTGATATGCCATCATCCTGTAGTAACCATAGCTATACCAAGAGTTATCATAAATTAGATTATTTTAATCAAGATCAGTATCAGATGTGTATGCATTTTGAAGAAATGATCAATTGGACCTGAACATCACAACAGACCTATGCTATGGAAAACTTTAGGTGGGTATTGTGTGGGAAATGTGCATATAGGGAGATGCCACCTTACTGGAGTGGCACATGTACACTCGGGTATGTGATACCGGTAATATATAAACTTGATGGCCTTCCCCAAGGCCGGATACGTAATAAAAGAGACCCAGAATCTGGCCTTACCTGGAGACTCTGGACCCAAATCTCCCGTGGTATAATAACACCATTGGGAGTAGCCATGAACTACCGAGATATACATATTCTAAATAACTTCACGGTAACAATGTTCAATGATACAATAAAGAATATTAAAATGATTAACACCGAGCTTTCTGAAGTAAGACAGGTTGCTCTACAAAATAGGTATGCTTTAGACATTGTATTAGCTACAAAAGGGTGTGTGTGTGCTCTGATTCATTCACATTGCTGTGTATACATCCATGATTTCCAAACCAATATTACAAAGACAGTAAAAATAATGGAAGAATGTATTCGCTCTAATCCATTATCACAAAGAGGTGACTCCTCATTGCCACACCTGTGGGGAGCACTATGGTTTTGGCTTCCCAGTTCCACTTGGTTTAGATCTACCATAATGGGAATTATATTGATTATTATATGCTGTGTATTGTTGTGTTGTTGTGTTCAGTGTCTCCCTGGTGCAATAACAATGTGTGGGAAGATAGGGAAATCCTTGGGTTCAAGATTTGAGAAGAAGCAGGAAGTAAAACTTCTAATGATGTATCAGAGAGAAATCACTCTGAAAGAAGTAGAAGATCTGCTATTTGAGTTTGAGACAAGAATGGAAAAAGAAAAAGGGGGAATCGTGAGCAGAACCGAAGTCATGTTGGATGGCCCATTTAATTGAATAAGGAAGTGTGTCTCAAACTCAGTAGCTCTGCTAAATAAGAAAGTGTTCCAGTATGTGCACAAGAGAAAAAACAAGATAAGGCTAGAACAATGGGGAACTGTAAGAAAGTGCTGCGATGTCAGAAACCGTATAACTGCTTTTGCTAGATAGGGAGCTAGTATGAACCTTCGAAATATATGTGTCAATTTGAAAACAGAAAGAATGTGAGCCAAGCCCTCGTACAAGGGGGCGGACAGTTAGGGTATAAAAATGCTGCCTGAATTTTGCTCTGTGTTCCTTCAATGCCTGAGGGAACCCGTCTCTGCAGACACATGAATAAAACCTTGTTTTCCTTGGATCAACAAATCTTTTGGTGGTTTTTTATCTGCTTCCACCTCACAACTTACACTGGTGGCTTAATGATTATTAATGATTAATGAATCAGATGAGGAGGAGGCGTGGGAGTCAGCATCAAGACAACCTGGAAGTTCCGAGGGGGAAGAGGGAATGGAGCTGTCAGAGAGAGAGAGGGAGAAAGAGGGAGAGGGAGAGGGAAAGGGAGAGACAGAGACAGAGAAGTGGAGCCTGGGCCATCTGCCAGCCCTCAGAGGGAGAGTCAACAGCCCTGGGTCTGGAGGTGCCTGATGAGGAAGAGGAGGTACAGCTGGGTCCAGTGCCTGATTCAGGGATGCACGGAAGGAAGGGGAGAGGAGAGCAGTGGAATTATGTGGGCCGATCCTTGAGACGGAAGAGTTACTGCTGCTAGCAAAGCCCCATCCTAGCTCTGGGGATAAAAGACAGGTGGTGGAGATGAATAGTGTTAGGGATAACATTGTTTACCCTAACTGGTTTAGGTGAAATAATAACAATGAATCATAGTTAGTGTATGTTAGAGTGTATACAGCTTTAACTGTGAAATAGCAATTAAAGGAGTGGTTAAGAAAACCATTTAAAAGTAGCAAGGCTACAGCTTGCTCACTCTCTCTGGCTTTGATGATCCCTGATTACTGCTTGGAATCAAGACTGCATAGCTCAAACGGGAGAGACAACAAAGGACTGATTTTGTAAGTGAACTGACATAGGATATTCTACATGGACTTTGCTAACTGAATACCCCTGAATGGACTGACTACATGGTAAATGATATTTGGACTGTTATATGACTATGCCATAAACTTATACTGGAATAAACTATATTCTTGATAGCACAAGCGTATCTGTTATTTTTACTGTATGTTAATAAACATACAAGCTTAGCTCACTCATTTATCTGTGTGCCTATCTGACTAACGCTGCACATTCTGTTTAGCTTGTCTACCTAACCCTGGTTGGGGAACCCAGGCTTAACAAATAGATGTGGCAGCGAACTATTCATCTCCCTGTCAGACAGATTTGTTAGCCTGCAGTGAAAGATATTTTTTTTACCAGGGCTGCTGGTGCTCCCCATAAAGGAATAATTGATTTAAATACAGGGAAGTTGTTTTGTTTGGGGAGCTGGACCAGTACAGTACTTATGAGCTTGTTCCAAGTTTATGATAACCATCCCCTCTTCCTCATTTTCCTGCCTGAGCAGAGGTTTGGATTATAAGACACCCAAGGTACCTTCTAACGATGTTATTTTGGGTGCTTGCCCTACATTTACTGCCGTTTGCAGCATCCAGTGGTCATGTGACTGTAATTTACAACATCTTTACTGAAAACCAGTGCCAGAGGTGGTATTCAGCAGGTTCTGACCAGTTCTGGAGAACCAGTAGCAGAAATTTTGAGTAGTTCAGAGAACCGGCAAATACCACCTCTGACTGGCTCTGCCTCCATCTATTCTCTGCCTCCTGAGTCCCAGCTGATCAGCTGGGTCTTCTTTGGTTGCCCTGCACAGGAGAACAGAGCTGGAAAGCAGGTTAGTGGGGTGGGGAGGGAATGGGATTTTGCAGTAACCTTCCCCTTCCAAACCACCAAGCCACGCTCCCCAAGCCATGCTCACAGAACCAGTAGTAAAAATTTTTGAATGCCATCACTGACCAGCGCTTACTTACTGGGTTTTTTTTTTTTTTTTAGCAAAAACAGTGAACAATGGGTTTGCTTAATGAGCACTGCCTTCACTTAAAGACCGTAATGGGCAGGCTCCATCAGGATCCTAAGTCAAGGATTATCTACAGTGCAATCACAATTCTTATTGCAAAGTGGATGTAGTTTAAGAAACTCTGCTTTTTACTCTAGGCAAGCCTACCCCCATTTCTCCCTTGTCCCACCCATAAATGGCCCCCAATACATATATTCCACAAGCAGATGTTGAAGCAGAAAATGATGTGCACCATAGGAAAGAGAGTAATTAAATGGATGCAATTAGCTTTAAATGTACTTTTTTTCCACAACAAAGCTTCAGGAAACTTTTTATTCGGCTTCTGAAAGTTCATAGTTGAAAATAACAGTTTAATTAGAGGTTTGGAGCCAGAAATGCAAGTATTCTAAACCATTGCAATTATAACTCCTGTGCAAATACCCCAAGCAAGAAAGATTGCTGTTGTTCTGGCCAGATTTAGAACCAGAAAAGTTGCTATTTGCACCCATGTTTTCACAGCTTGCAAGTAATTCATAGGTTAACCATGTCAGGCTGACTTTTTCCAAGCAAACCTCCTGTTAACAAATGGTCTGTAGCAACCATGCAAATGCCAGTAATTAGTAGAAGAGATAAACCAAATCCATTAGTAGATGGAAGGAAAACTCAATCTGTTTTACAAATGGAAATGAAGCACCAGTCTCAATTATAGGATTTTGGCCCCCCAAAACATGCAATTTAGCAAGATGTTGATTTCCTTTTCTTGAACCTCATTTTGTCTTGCTCGAGATCCTTCAATTCAAAAACTGAAGGATATATATTAGCCAAACCAAAAATATATGGAATATATTAGCCAAACCAAAAACTGGCAATACATTTAATAATCAGGGTGTTCTAAATTAGCTCTTTTGCGGACGTTATTTTTCTAATAGTTTTTGATTGGGGAGACCATTGTGCTTTGAGGATACAGGGATGTGTGAGTGAAATAGCAATATAGAGACACTATAAATGCTTAACCACACATACATTTTCATGTTCATGGAAACATGCCACTGGCATTTGGGGGAGTGAATACGGACAATCTTTGTGCTTTGAGAGTTACTTTGGTGAATAGAATAACAGAGTTGGAAGGGACCTTGGGGGTCTTCTAATACAATCCCTTTTGAGCAGGATATCTATAACATTTCAAACAAGTAGCTGTCCAGTCTCTTCTTAAAAGCCTCCAGTGATGGAGCACTCACAATGTCTGTGGGCAAGCCATTCCACTGGTTGATTGTTCTCACCGTTAGGAAATTTCTCTTTAGTTCTTAAAACTAAATGGTTTTAACTAGTGGTTAAAACACTGGTTTAAAAACTGGATGACTGTGAATCTTAAGTGCAGAAGATGGTGGGGTGACTTTGGCCTTGTGACTTTCTCTCTATCAGGTGCAAAATAACCAGTACTCTTTGTTGAGTTATTATTGCTGCTTATATACAAGAATCTAGTTAATTAATGTCAAAGTTGAATTGGTGCTAAATAAGAATCAATGGGGTTTGGGGGACACTTAGGTTTCTTGTGGACTATGTGAACAGGAATTTGTACTCTTATATCAGCATATTATGAGCCTTGGTGGCACAGTGGTTAGAGTGCAGTACTGCAAGCTACTTCTGCTGTAGCCAGCTGTCTGCAATTTGGCAGATCGAATCTCACCAGGCTCAAGGTTGACTCAGCCTTCTATGCTTCCGAGGTGGGTAAAATGAGAACCCAAATTGTTGTGGGCAATAGGCTGACTTTGTAAACCACTTAGAGAGGGCTGTGAAGCACTGTGAAGCATTATATAAGTCTCAGTGCTATAACTATTCCAAGCCAAATGAAACTTCTCAACCAACTTCAAGAAAAGTTCCATGTTCAATACATCATGGGAAAGCAATTATGTTGGTAGGAGTTAGCAATAAAAGGGAACCAGTCCACTAAAGAATATGGTGGCTGAACACTATCAAAGTTAACCAGAGTATAAAGAAACTGAAGGAGCAGTACAAGATCTTGAAGATGTGAAGAAACCTGGCCATAGAATCGCCAAGAGTCGAACATGACTGAATGGATAACATCATCTTCATCAGTCCAAAGCAGAGTTTACTAAAGCCAGGACAGAATTGGGTGGGCACTTGTTTGGAATGGTATAGGGCTGTGATAGCGAACCTATGGCCAATTTAAGGCCTTTTCAGCCTCCTGAAGATTTGGGGAATGCTTCTACAGACTTTGCAGGCCAAAAACTAGCATCGTTTTATGATTTTCAAAAAATACTGGAAGTGATGAAAAGGGGCTAGTTTTCTGCCTGTAAGGCCTGCAGAAGGCTTCTTCAAGCTTATGGCTGAAAAAGGCCTCAAACCAGCTTTTTACTCTGCTGTGAGGTGCAGTGCAGGTATGTGGGTTGAAGGGGTGGGTATGTGGAGATTGCATGCACATGCATTGGGGATGTGGGGGTGAGCGCATTGCCTTCTAGGTGCTGGCATGCGAGCGCAAGCATGCAAGCGCACACACAATTTTTGGCACAGGAGCCCAAAAAGGTTAGCCACCATTGGTATAGGGTCTCCTGCTTGAAGAGAGGGTTGGCTCAGAAGACATCCAAGGTCCCTTCCAATTATGTTATTCTGCTTTGATACTAAACCAGATTGGGTTCAGTTGTGGCTTCATGTCATATGTGTGAACCCAGACACTGTGGGATATAAACTACAGTTGAATACCATATATGAACCAGGCCACAATGCCTTCATCAAGAAGCCATAGCTAAGGAAATGACAGTATAGTAGAATACGTTAACTCACCTACAGGACATTTTGGAAGGAGAAAAGTGCTTGCTGGTTTATTCCACAAGCTCAAGGCCATGAGAAGATCATTCCACTCAAGAAAAATGTTCAAGAAAAATCAATATAGTCCATCTACCATGCACTGAAAATTTCTTCCTCCTTCCCTTTTGCAGAGGTCATTCAGATCCTCTGCAAAATGTCCTTAGGGAAAAAGATTCCACAACTTGGAATCCTTCAGATCTGTTGTTACATCACTTGTCTCTGTTCAATGAGGTTGACAAAGGTTGATCATCACTGACAGGCAAGGCTCCAATTTCTTTTTTTTTTTTTCCTGAGTCACCCTTTTCCTGTTTTCTTCCTCTGCCCTACTGTTGCAATCACCACAAAAATGTGAGCGCACACATGTCAAGGACCAGACATACCTGACACACCATTGGTTCATGTTTTTCTTTTCTTTTTACCCTCTCCTTTTAAGTCTCCATACAAGTATTCTTGAAAAACTGGAATGACATCAAAGATCAACAATACAAAGCCACAATTATTCTTTACCAGCTTGCTTGGAAAAGCAGAAATGGAATAAGGAGTGCCTGCCTGAGATAGCATTGAATGGAACAGATAATTTACTGTCTTATGGTTGAACTGTAAGGGCCTGCTTTTATGCACAGAGTCAGGAGTTTCTTCTGTCACTGTATGGGGAATGAGGGCCTTCCTTGTAGCTGAAGTGAACAGCCTCCACCCATTCCTGAGTCAGCACAAAACTATTCTGAGATGAAATTTACTGACCTCCTTACTGTACTGGAAAGACTACATGTGGAATACTGCACTCAATTTTGGTCATCACAGTACAAAAAAATAAGCTGAGAGCAGAGAAGAGCAAGAAGGATGATTAGAGAACTGGAGGGTAAATTATACGATGAATCTTGTGGGAACTAGGAATGTCTTGTCTAACAAAGAGAAGGACTAGGAGTGACATGATAGCACTCTTCCAATATTCAAGGGGCTGTCACAAAGAGAAGGTCAACTTTTTCTCCAAAGCACCTGAGGGAAGGACAAGAAACAATGGATGGAAAGTTAACAAAGAAAGATCCAACCTAGAATTAAGGAGAAGTTTCTCTGACAATGAGAACAATTTATCAGTGGAACAGCTTAAGGCCCTGTCACACTGCCCAACGGATGCAAAACGTTAACAACAGATGAGAAAAATGTTCCATCTGTTGTTATCCACTCTCAGAAGGGGCAAAAATTTGCATAACCGGAGCAGATAACACGGACGGGGGGAGGACGCAGGGTGGATGGAAAGTGGATGCGGAACGGAAGCCCAGCAGATGGAAGCGGATGGGAGTGGAGGGCACATTTGCCAGGCTTCCGGGGGACCTCAGCAAAGTGGACGCGGAACGGATACAGCGGATGCAGAGAGGACGCCGAATGGATAAAGCGGATGCACAGCGGAAGCCTAGCGGATGCCGAGCATTGATTGCGCATGTGGGGAGGATGCATTGCGTCAGCCTCGCGGATATAACGGAAGCAGCTCGGAAGCAGGTCGCCATTCAGAGGAAAGACCTGCTGCCAGACGGATTGACTGCCTTGCCTGCCCTGCCTGCATGTCTGCCTGCAAGCCTTGCTGCCAGCCTCCCTGCCAGCCTTGCTGCCTGCCTGCCTGCCAGCCTTGCTGCCAGCCAGTCTGCCTGCCAGCCTTGGTGCCTGCCTGCCTGCAAGCCTTGGTTCATGCCTGCCTGCCAGCCTTGGTGCCTACCTGCCTGCCAGCCTTCCTGCCAGCCTTGGTGCCAGCCTTCCTGCCAGCCTTGGTGCCTGCCTGCCAGCCTTCCTGCCATCCTTGGTGCCTGCCGGCCTTGGTGCCTACCTGCCTGCCAGCCTTCCTGCCAGCCTTGATGCCTGCCTCCCTGCTACCCTTGGTTCCTGCCAGCCTCCCTGCCAGTCAGCAACCCCACAACCATGCGGAAGCACAGCAAGCCTCAGCCATCTGCTGCCAGCCCTGGCAAGAGGGAGAGGGCTACCATCCCGCCCCCTGGCCCTCACTCTGGTTCTGCTGGGGCTTCTGCAGCACGGGTTCGCTCTTCTGGGGCTGGGGCTTCTGCTGCTTCTGCTGCTGGAGGAGCTGATGACAAGCACTCCAGCACCAGCCACCTCCACAGCACCTGGACCCTTCACCCATGAGACTGAGCGACCAAGAGGAGTGCCACAGACTCATTTTTGTTTTATAGCTTGTTGTTAATAAAGTCTAGTTTTGATTCTCACACTTGCTTCATTTTGTTTTTTTAATAAAGTCTTGCTGGAAACTTTTAGAAATGGTTTAAGCCTTTGCATGCTTGTGGGATGGGTTAAGATAGCAGTGGGATGGGCAGGGATATCTTTGGGATGGGTAATAGCTGTGGGATAGATAAACCTCCAGTGCAAGCATAGTGGGACTGTATGGTCCACCCTCCCAGGTGCCACACCGATGGCCCTTTTTTATCAATAATAATGTAATCAATCATCCACACATGTCAACATAAACACAACTCTTTATTAAATGCCCTGTTCATTGTAGGCCCACCCAACATACATAGCCCAATCTCATCCGTGTGATGAGACAGCCTCAAGGAAGCATCCATTAATCATCTATCATCCTGTCTTGCCACTCCACCGCTTCAGCTGGGGAGTTGCACCAGTGTTTCAGGAGGTTGCGCTGCTTCTTCCCTTCACGTGAGGCTCTGTTGGGGCCTTGCACATCCACAGTATCTATCAGGTTTTGCCCTTGCCTCCATTCACCAGGCTCCATGTCCCCATTGCCTTGTTGGCGGTCCATGAGCCTGTTCTGCAACACTGGGTAGTGGGTGCGCATGAGATTGTGCAAGATGCAGCAAGCTTCCATGATCCTCCTCATGGTCTCTGGGAGATAATGCATGGTGGTGAGAAGTACCTGGAACCTGTTGGCCAGGATGCCAAAAGCATTCTCCACCATCCGCTTTTCACTGGACAGCCTGTAGTTGGAGATCCTCTCTTCATGGGTGAGGCATCTGGAAGTGTAGGGCTTCATGAGGTAGGTTCTGAGAGAGAAGGTGTCATCCCCCACGATGAAGACGGGCACATCTTGTGTGTCGTTGGGTAGGGGTTCTGGATCTGGGAAGCCCATGATGAGGTTGCGTTCCAGCCCCTCCTTGAGGTGACTGGCGTTATATACCTGGGCATCTGATGCTGACCCGTTGCCTGAAGCATCGATGTACATGAACTTGTAGTCAGCATGATGATGCTGAAGAAGCCCTTGTAGTTGAAATAAGTGGAGTTGGCTGGCGCTTTGCAGGCCACGTGCTTGCCATCTATGGCTCCAACGGTGTGGGGGAAGTTCCACCTCTGATACCACTGCTCTGCAACTTTCTTCCATCCTTCTTCAGTGGAGGGGCACTGGAGGAGCTCCTCCTTGTATTGTTCGATGATGGCCTGCACCACTTCTCTGACCACAATGCTGATGGTGTTGTGTGGCACCCTCCATCCGTACTGCATGCTGCTGTAGGTGGTCCCTGAGGCCAGGTGGTGCAGCCTGAGTGCCACCTTGAGCCCAGGGTCCATGCTGGGCTGGATGTTGGTGTTTGCCTTGGTCAACCTGGGTGTCAGCTGCGCACAACTTCATCAAACATGGCTGGAGGCATCCTCATGAAGTTCAGGAATGCCCGAGTGTCTTCGTTGCTGAGCTGCACCATCAGCTTGTTGTACAGTCCGTCCTCTGCTCTTCTGGCGAACTATCTTCATACCCAGACGCTTCTTGGCTGCCTCTTTTTCTTCCCGTAGTAGAGTTCACAGAGCCTGTAGATGGCTTCGCACTGTTGCAGAACGATGGTGGCTGCCAAAAGGACTTTGTTATGATCCACGGTGGACATGACTGGATGCTGTGGAAGAGCAAGTCAGATGAAGGCTGCAGAGGTCTGCACAGCTGGGCTGCTGTTCTGAAAGTGAGATCCAGATGTGTTGCTCCCCCTTTTTATAGGCAGTATAGGTGTCACTTTGCATCCTCTAGGCATCCTCTAGACATCCTTAATATCCGAGATAGGTCCCCTTTGTGAAGGTTTTTTTCATTTTACATGCTTTGTTTCCGTGCTGCATCCGCTAGGCATCCGTTCCGCTTCCTCCCTGCGTCCGAGCGGATGCGAGTTGCGCGGATGCGAGTTGCGCGGATGCGTAGCGGATGCAGAATGGATGCCTGGCGGATGCGTAGCGGATGCAGAATGGACGAATTGGATACATTTTCCGCGCAAAAGTTTTGAGCAGCTCAAAACTTTCCGAGCAGATGAAACGTCAATAAACGGATGCTGGACGGATAGAGAGGAAGCAAAACGGAGGCAGTGACTACATCATGTTAACCAACGGATGGCAAGCTTTTTTTTCCGTTTTACATCCTCTTTGCATCCGTTGGTGCAGTATGACATGGGCTTTACTTTCAGAAGTTGTGGGTGCTCCATGACTGGAGGTTTTTAAAGAAGAAATTAGATAATCATTTGTCTGAAATTGTATCAGGTCTTCTGCATGAGCAAGGGTTGGACTAGAAGATCTTCAAGGCCTCTTCCAACTCTGTAATTCTGATTTATATTGTGCCTTTGTAGACATTATTTCAAATCACCATGATCACCTACCTTCCCTCCAGGTATTGGATGACAAAAACTAACAGAATTGCATTCCTTACTCCTCTTAAGTGGAAAAATACTGTTTCAACACTGGTGTAAAGATTACTTCACCCATAGTTTAGAGAAGAGATGAAGTCATTATCATGGAACACAACCGAACAAAAGAGATGAAGGTGCGAAAGTGATATAGAATGACAGACAGATTAGATAGATAAGGACCATTCTGAGCAGGGGGTCGGGCTAGAAGACCTCCAAGATCCCTTCCAGTTCCATCCCTGTGATTCTGTGACTTCAACTGAGAATTATAAATCCCATGAAAAGTATGGGAGCTACAATCTTGTAACAGGTTTCATAGGTTATTACTATTAGTTTGACTTGTTTGTTTCTAAGTAGTTTCTGAAAAAGTTGCCACATGGTAAGAGGAGGAGGAGGAAGGAGAAGGAGGAGAAGAGGAGGAGGAGGAAAGGAAGGAAGGAGGTAAGGAAGGAAAGAAAGAAGTTTTGTTTTTTAAAAAAATCTTTTCCTGTTATTTTAACTTCCATTTCTGACTGAAAACATCTATAGGTTTGCCTATAATAAACAATTCTCAGGGCAGCTTTCTCTCTCTCAATGACAGTCTAATGAAATGCATTGCATTTAATACAGTAAAGAATGAAAATATGCCTCCTAAAAAGTCAAGATGCAAAGAATAAAACTACCAGGCTAAAATCAAAACACTAAAAGAGGTCGAAATGCCAACAGAGAAAAGGAAAGGAGATTGCCTGCTGTCAAAAAGACAAGAAACCAGATGACAAGTAAACCTCTATGTGGAAGGTATTTGAGAACATAAGTCTTATCACCTAAAAGCCCTTTCCAATCAACCTGCAAGGATACTCAAAAAAAGAAAAAGCTATCTAATGAAAGAACTCAAAGCCCAAATTGATAGATAGACAGCTTGATCCCATGAACTTGTTTGTATCTCATCTGGCTAAGTCCCACTTATTTTGCCCATGTCATGCGGGGGAATTCACTGGAGAAAACATATTATGTTTGGAAGAGTTAGCGGTAAAAGGAAACCAGACTGCCAAAGAACCTGATGGCTGGACACCATCATAGCTGACACCAGCTGACATAGAAAAACTCAAAGAAGTAGTGCAAGATCAGAAGATGTAGAGGGACTTGGCCCTTAAAATTACTAAGAGTTATACACAACTGAAGAGGTAACATCATCATCAATCTGGCTGAATAAAAGTAGCCACTGAGTTGAAGAACATGAGATGAAAACCCAACTAATCAGATGTCTTCTCAATAGTGGTCTATCAGATTCTTCTGGGAAGTCTATAAGCAAGGAAACAATACAAAATTGTTTTACCTTGCATATAGCTGATAACATACAGGCATCGTGACTGGCACCTATGATTAGCTTCATTTGGAAATTTGTCTTATTTCCTTTGCAAGATGTTCACACTATTGCTGTTAGGCAAATTGGTAGTAACATGGAGTAACTAACCATGTGCCAATTAAAAATATTACCTTCCACCTGTCCTATATCCATTCCCTACCTTCATTAGCTAATTGTACTCCTATAATTAGCTTTGCCATTTGTTATCATTGAGCAATAGTCCAAATTATATACAGTATATTAATATAAAGATTACTGTTGATTTCTCTTTTGGTTTGGGATTTTTTTTTAACCAACCAAACTTCTTGATAGTCTGTAAAGGGAAGAAAAACTATTGACTTAACAGCTGGAAATTATATTTCTAGAAATGGAGAATTTATAGTCATTCACTTGTTTGTACTTCCCAGTGGGCACAGAAAGAACCTTCCTCACAACATAACTCTACTCTGCATTTGTTAAAATACAATGTACTTCCCCAAGTCATTTATTATTCCATCCAACTGTGTAGGCTGATGAAGAGATAGTTCCAAGGTCAGTCACGATTTTCTCCTTCCTCTCTTTTCCCCATTCTTTCCAATCTCTAATTCATGAAACTAAAAAAATGTGCAGTGAAGTTACATGCAGTATTTGGGATTGACTCGAAGTATTGTCTGTATGAATTTTGAATTTCTTTCTTATAATCAACAGAACTATTTTCTGGCTTTTGAATAAGGTTGAATTTCTCCTTGATACAGAGAACAGATCAGATAACAGATAATCAGAGTTGGAAGGGACCTCGTAGGTCATCTAGTCCAACCCCCTGCTCAAGCAGGAGACCCTACACCATTTCTGATAAATGGCAGTCCAATCTCTTCTTGAAAATCTCAAGTGATGGCACTCCCACAACTTCCGAGGGCAACTTCTGTTCCATTGGTTGATTGTTCTCACTGTCAGAAAGTTTCTCCTTGTATCCAAGTTAAATCTCTCCTTGTTATGTTTCCATCCATTATTCCTTGTCTGGTCTACTGGCATTTTAGAAAATAGCTTGACCCCTTCCTCTCTGTGGCAGCCCCTCAAATATTGGAACCCTGCTATCATGTCTTCCCTGGTCCTTCTCTTCACTAGACTAGTCAAGCCCAGTTCCTGTAACCATTCTTCATATCTTTTTGTCTCCAGGCCCCTAATCATCCTGGTTGCTCTTCTCTACTTTTTCTAGAGTCTCAACATCTTCTTTATAATGTGGCAACCAAAACTGGATGCAGTACTCCAGGTGTGGTCTTACTAAGGCTTTATAGAGTGGTATTAGTACCTCACTTGATCTGGATTGTATCCCTCTGTTAATGCGATTTAGGATTGCATTAGTTTTTTTGGTTGCTGCTATATGCTGCTGGTTCATATTTAGCTGGTTGTCCATTAAGACTCCAAGATCCCTCTCACAGTTGCTGCTATTGAGCCTGGTTATTGAGCCTGATACTAAAATGAGGTATGATTTTGATGAGGTATGATTTTTGTTTGTTTAACTTGATGTACCACCAACTGCCAAAATCTACAAAATGGTGATATGGAGTCTCAGTTAGTATTCAGTCATGTAAATCTCCTGCAATGAGCGATTTCAATGTCATCTCATGATTCATTGTGGTTTTCATGCTTAAGATCATCTTCTATTTCCTACAATGTGATGTTAATGTTTCAAATGGCTTCAGCTTTTACAGTTTACTCCTGCTATCAATGTTTTAATGTCGTTTATTTGTATATCACTTCAATGATGGCTTTCTAGATAATACTTAATGGAATAACAGCAACAATAATATAAATGGCATTATTTCTTTCTCCCATCCCATGCCAAACTCAAACAACACAGTCCCAAGATTAAGTTTCACTTGAGTAAGAATTAAACCCAAGCTTTGAACAAAGCTGACCACAAATCTCCAAGATTTCCTTCTCTTCCACCATTGCGACATTTTCCTCTATAGTCTGCATCAAAATAATTTACACAAAAGCCACACAAAACTGGCAGGCCATCCATATCGGACAAGTAGAAAGAACAAGCATTTCTCAAGTAGCTTCCCTTCCCACTCCTTCCCTTCCTGTATAATTTTTGCCTTTGTTGCTATTCTTCTTTTTTTTGCATTTTCTCCTTTATCTTGTAAAGGCAAGGACAGACAACTTGCCTACCTGTCAGGACTTGGATGTGTGAATTGTCAGAGACTGTTGGAAGTTACCATCAGTGATATAAGGTTAGAGCAGGGGTGTCAAACTCAAGGCCCATGAGCCAGATCTGACCCTTGGGGTGCTTAGATCTGGCTCATGGGGCTATCCTGGAAATGGTGAAGAACTGGCCTGTGGTGCAGTGGTGGGATTCAAATTTTTTACTACTAGTTCTGTGAGTGTGGCTTGGTGGCCGTGGCTTGGTGGGTGTAAAATCTTCATTTCCACCCCAGTCCAGGGGAAGGATACTGTAAAATCCCCATTCCCTCCCCACTCCAGGGGGAAGGTTACTGCAAAATTCCATTCCCTCCCCACCCCACTAACCTGCTTTCCAGCTCCGTTCTCCTGTGCAGGGCAACAAAAGAAGACCCAGCCGATCAGCTGGGACTCGGGAGACAGAGAATAGATGGGGGCGGGGCCAGTCACAGGTGGTATTCCAAACTACTCAAAATTTCTGCTACCAGTTCTCCGAACTACTCAAAACTTCCGCTACCGGTTCTCCAGAATTGGTCAGAGCCTGCTGAATACCACCTCTGCCATGGTGCCTCTGCCAGTAAAAACAGAGCTCCATTTTTGTCTGTGATTCTCCTGCAACCCTATGCCATTGGGCAGCTCCATTTTCACTGGCAGAGGGTTGCAGGAGGTCGTCGCTGACGAAAACGGAGCTCAGAGCCCATTTTCGCTGGCAGAGCACTCAGGCCACCACAGTAGCCCCCAACACGAATGTCAAGCTGGCCATGCCCACCCTGGCCCCTCAAGGTCAAACACAATCCTGATGCAGCCCATAATGAAATCGAGTTTGAAACCCCTGATCTAGAGTGTAGGAAGAGTTTTTTTTCCTCTATCATGGCTCATCTACAGCTTCTCCTATTTCCTACCCAGAATAATTTAATTTATAACCTAATAAAATGGAACCAGTTTAGGCTTGGTAATTCTCAACATAGGGCAAGTGTGGACAGATCCCTACAGTTCCTGCTATCGCATTGCTAACGATGAAGTTAGTCTTCCCAAAATTAATGCTCTCCAGTGGAGTTGTTCTTCTGGGGTTACAATTCACTTGGAAAACTTCAGATACAGAGATTAAAAGAAGAATGGCAGACAGCAGATGAAATGCAAAGAGGATGGGACATTACTAGTGGCTTTAGGCTGGTGCCTTTGATCCTAGATCAGGGATGTCAAGATCTGGCCTGCAGGGACAGCCTGGAAACATCAAAAGAATGGGCCACAATGCCTCTGCCAGCAAAAACTGAGCTCAGGAGGGACGTTTTTGGCTGCAACAGCCTCCTGCAACCCTCTGCCAGTGAAAATGGAGCTCAGAGAAATGACGCTGCGTGGCCTGCCGGGCTCTGTTTTTGCTAGCAGAGGAGCCTGGTAGACCAGCAATACAGCAGACCCTCTTCTGAACCCAGTAGTGGCTGTGGAAGAAACGGTGGAAGGCACAGTCCAGTTGGGCAGTCAGAGGAAGACCCAGGCCACCCCTTTTTCATCCTAGAGCATGCAGGGAGGAACGGAGAAGGGAGCAACGTGGCTTACGGGAGAGAAAAAGGCCCAAATTCTTTTCATTAGTTGCAGCTGGGAGAACAGGATAAAAGAAGGACATTTGCACACAGCACCTTGCTAAGGAAGCAAAGTGTGCATTATCTTTGCCGAGGCTTAAACTGTGTGCTTTGTTGTCTTTTGGAAGTCTGCAATTTATTATCCCAGCCTGTCGTGTTAATTACTTCAGCGTGGTTTGTGTTGTTTTTTTTTAATTTCTAATCTATCTGTACTTTGGGTTTGGACTGCATTTCTTCTCTTTGTAGACCGTTTTTGGAAAAGTTTGATTTCCAGCCGAGAATAACTGGACATTGGGGGCCAAGTTGGAGGTATTAAAGGGAATTTATTCAGTTTTGTGCCTTTTTTATATTTGTGCCATGCTCTGGGTCATCACAGCTGTGATCTCTGGTTGTGCAATGCTTTCCCTAAACTTTTCCCCTGCTCAGGCTGTCCAGGTGAGTTCCGTGCCACCCTGCTATACTCACCAGAGCTGCCCAAGTTGCTTAGCTGCCTGTTTAAAGCTGTGTTTCAGCCCCAAAGCGGCATGTGCGAATGAAGCGAGTGTGTCAACGAAAGTGCAGCCCACCTCTGTCTGAACCCCCTACCTAGATTCCCTCTTGCTTTGTGCCCAAGCCCCATGCAGTAGGCCAGATCAAGGAAAAACCCAAATCACATAGGCTTCAGCAAGGTGTCTTGAATGCTAGCCTAGAGATAAATGCAGATTCCTGGAAGCTGTAAGAAGACATTTCCCAGCCTCGTTTATAGTAAGGTCATTAAGGTGGAGTCTCTTTGAATGAATTGAAATGCTTCCTCCCGCCTGGCTCAGTTGCAGTTAAGAAATAACCTGTCAACTGCCTCATCTTGATTGTTTATGTCTTACTCTTTCTTCCTTCCCTTCCCTTCCCTTCCCTTTCCCAGGCACCATCTCTGATCCTGCAGCTGCAGCAGCCTCCTCGCTTCTCCTATTTAGCCTACGCTTTCAATCTGTGCAAAGGAAAAAAGGCAGAATTAACAGCTGGAAGAATGGAACAAGTGGAAGGGGGCTCAAGAAATTGCCAGTGGGCAGGAAACAAAATAAAGGGGGGGAGGCTAGGAGAAGAGCCCTTGCTTAGGAAATGCCTAGACAACCCCTCAAGTAGATCCCATACTCCCTGATGCTTCCAGGTGCTTTGTAACCAATATCGAGCACAATTATATTATGATTATGTATGATTTTTGGAAAGATTCAGGTAAAGGGTTGCTCAGCCTTCTGCATTATCCTCATCCCAGAAAGGTCCTCATAAGGACCCCATTGAAGCATTCCCGTATCACACAGCTGGACATATACAGTAGCAGCATAGCAATAAATTATCACCTCTCCAGATGTTGATGCTTTCTGTTAGTCATTAGTTTGTGAGAATAATTATACATTCCCACTTGCCTGTGTCACTATGCTCGGTTCCTAGCAACTGCAGTTACAATCCTATTTAAGTTAAAAAGAAAAAAAGAAATGCAATAGAGTAGCTAAGATTGGTAATGTTGCTGATTTAACAGGAGATTAGATGAGTTAAGATTCATAAAGCTTTTGGTTAATGAGAGTGATTTTTTTCCCCTTTTTCTTCTAAGATGGTTTTTTGTTACCCAGCAAGGGAAGAAAAACACATCCTTTTCTTCTGTTGGCAGTGTAAGGATTAAAAAGTGAAATCTGTCTTCTAGCCTTGGCATTCAAAAAGTCAAGGCTAATGTATAATGAACACATCCAGCACAGGTTTTAAGAGCTCCACAGGACACATTTAATTAGTGGCGATTATTCTCTGATCTAGATAGCCATTGCCTGTTTATTCTTCTTTTAATCTTTTACAATGCAACACAATGTTGAAATGCCACTTTATCTCCATCAAGGAGATCTCCTTTAAGGGGTTCTTTAGGGAGAATTATCAGAGTTAATACCATGCCATTGGTGGCTTCTCACAGCATACAAGGATGCAGGTAAAATCTATGATGGAAAATATGCAAGATATACAGGCCCATTCTCAAATTTGAAGATTTGCTACCCAACCCATCCATTTTTTGATGGTGTTTCTCTAGTGCCAGAAGACTGAGGATTCTTTCATAACAAAGGTTTCCCTGTCCAGTTGTGTCTGACTCTAGAGGTTGGTGCTCATCTCCATTTCTCAGCCAAGGGAGCCAGCATTGTCCGAAGCATTAGAAGTTCTGTATATAGCCCTGCAGAACAGACAGTGCACAGTCCTTGTGTGCTTTTCTGCTTAACTGCAATGTGGAAGCAGGAAAGCACATGTGCACTGTGCACTGTCTATTCTGTAGGGCTATATACAGAATTTCTAACAGGTTATGGCCCCCATCATAACTGGCTATAGCAAATAAGTGCAAGACACAGCAACAGAAAGAAAACAGAATAAAGGAATAAAGCTTTCATTTGCAAATCTAACACGAATAATTTTCTGTGGTCACGTGGCCGGCATAACTATAACATGGAACACTGTTGCTTTCCCATCAAAGTGGTATCTATTTATCTACTAACATTTGCATGCTTTTGAATTGCTAGGTGGGCAGGAGCTAGAGCAAATAACGAGAGTTCACCCTGTTGCAGGGCACTTGGGTTTCAAATCCAGGCTGTCAGCTTTCCAGTTGACAAACTCAGCTTCTTCAACCAGCCATCGTGCCCCAAAATAATCATAATCTTTCCATAATATTACCTTTTAAAAACAGAAATCTACTATCAAAGTATATTGAAAGTTCTGTTTCTTCATTTTTCTTGTTTTAATTCTGCTTTGCAGAGTCAGTGGTTTTCTTTGGCTGGATTAAATTTTTTTTTTGAAATATTTTTTATTGTTTTATATCATACATATCCTTTCTATTTTCAGCAGTGTGCTCTCTAGGTGTCCAAGGTGTTAACATACAAACATCATCGTCATTATGATCATGTATGTATGTATGTATGTATGTATGTATGTATGTATGTTATTCAGCTTTGTTCAGGTATTTTCCCACGTCATTATAGTTGTGCTTTTAAAGTTGTAGCAACGTTTTGGCAGAATCTCATCTGCCATCATCAGGCTTCTGTATTGTGTTTGTCTGTGAGTCAAACTTTCACAGCCGTTCCTGTTTTGAATTTGGTGCTAGCCTACTGCTGTGCCAGAATGGTTTTTTCTTCATCCTGATTGGTTGGGAGTCTTGGTCTGTGTTTATTGGTCTTGGAGTTTGCTGTGTTCTGCTTGATTGTGTTTCTAATATCTTCTGTCTGTTCTGTAGCTTTTTTTCTCTTGATTGGCTGGCAACATTGTGTTTCCTGTATTGGAGGCTTTTAGTGCGGCTTGGCTCTGAGTAAACGGATGACTATCATTTATGAAGAAGCTAGGTTTCATCTGGGTGCCTGGTAGGGATGTGTCTGAGCTGGAGGTATCTGGGGGGGGGGGGTGTCTATTTGTGCCCAGGTGTTTGCCTGGCTTGTGGTGTGGAGATTTTTTGTTTGAGAGTGCAGGCTTCCAAATAATTAACAGTCTGGTGGAATCATCTCTTCTATTCATACTTTCAGGTCTTTCTTCAACCTCTGTGGCTTCTTTGATAATTCTGTGGCTGGGGTTTTCTATAGTGGCTAGGGTTTTTGTGCCATTGAAGTCGATGCTATGACCTGTGCAGTAATATATTTAATGACCGTTCGAAGTTGCAGTCCAGAAAAAAAGTGACACATGACAATTTTTCATACTTATGACATTGCAACATTCCCCATGGTCAAAATTCAGATGCTTGGCAAGTGATTCATATTTATGACAGTTGCAGTGTCCCAAGGTCTGATTGCCTGGTATGATCTTCTGAAAAGCAAAGTTAGTGAGGAAACCACGTTACTAACTTAACAACTACAATGATTCACTTAAGTGTTAAGTGTTAATCATTTAACAACCACATTACTAACTTAACAACTACAATGATTCACTTAATAAGTGTGACAAGGTTGTAAAATGAGGCACAATCCACTTAACAAATGTCTGACTTAGCAACAGAAATTTTGGGCTCAATTTGGTCATAAGTTGTATTGAAGATTTTACATCTCAACCACACGGGTGGGCTGCAGGGGTTCAGGAGAGCCCCTAGCTAAGATTCTGTGTAGTTCAAAGAATCCCCAAATCCCACTCCTGGCTGGCCCCAACCACTCTGCCCCTCCACTCCTAGGGGTTGAAATGCAGCCTGTTTAGGATGGGGGTAAGTGCAAAGTATGCGCAGAGGTTCAGAGAGGGCGAAAAATGGGTCTCCCGGAAGTTCGGGAAGGCTGGAAATGGACCTGTTTCCAGCTTCCAGAGAGCCTCAGGAGCCTGGGATGGTAGTTTTCATCCTCTTGGAGGCTTCAGGAAAGCCTCCAGAGCCCAGGGTAGGTGAAAACGCCCCACTCCCTGCCATGGTGCAGGAGGCCAACTAAGTCACGCCCATCATGGCCATGCCCATCCAGCAACTAGGCAGAGAACCTGTTGCTAAAATTTTTGAAGCCCACCCCTGCAACCACATTACTCTTAAGGCTTTTCTAGCATCTGCATAACCTGCTAATTTCGGAACATGAACGTAACCTCTGGCAAATCAAACCCCAATCCCATTTCACAAGATCCGTACAGATACTCTTTGACTTACAGTTGAAACCTGAATTTATGTTGCTTAGCAAGGCGATTGTTAAATGAGTCATGTCCAATTTTATCACCTTTTTGCCATGCTTACTAAGCAAATCACAGTTCTTAAGTGAATCACATGGTCATTAAGCGAATCTGGCTTCCTCCATGGGATTTTGCATGTCAGATGCAATCTAAGAAAGTTACTGCAATGGTTAGAAATATATGCTGGTTGCCAAGCATCCAAAGTTTGATCATGTGACCATGGGGATGCTGTCGCAGTTGTGTGAGGATTGGTTATAAACCCCTTTTCTCCACTGCCATTGCAACTTCAAATGGTCACTAAAGGAATGGTTGTAAGATGAGCAGTGCTTCTAATCATTTCAATCCCACCCACTCTCTTCCGCTAAAGTTAACAGTGATAAAGTGAATAAAGCAAAACATATTTACTAAAGGAGTCCCTGTAGATTTTACTCCACTAGTTGTTGCTAGCTATATGATATTCATCTCCATTTCAAGGCCATTGAGCCAGTGCTGTCTGGAACCATTTCTGTGGTCATGTGGCCAGCATGATGTCACAGACCAATGGAACCTTCCCACCAAAATGGCACCTATTTATTTTGCATTTGCATTTACATGTTTTTGAACTGCTATGTTGGCTGAGGTGAGGATAGGAGCTCACCCCATAGCGTGGCACTGGGGTCTCAAACCTGAGCTGCAGGCTTTTCAGCTGACAAGCCCAGCATCTTAACTGCTGAGCCACTGCACAACCCCTACATATTTTCTTTCATTTGCTCAAATGTTCATTGTCTGCGTTCATAAATCATAATGAGGGCAAAGGATATTGTGATGTGACTTGGATTTTGACTTTTTAGACATCTCTGCTGTCTAAAATAAATGGGTGATTAAATAGAAACAAATGTTCATCTCTGCAGTAGTAAATGTCCCAGAGTTTTCTTGAAAGTTGGCTGTGAATAAAATGTTTACTCATGGCTTAAAATCATGCAAAGTCAAAGGCAACGCTCATATAATACTATAGGTTGGACTTCCCACACCCATAACTCTTAGACAGCAGGGTCCAAGGCAGCTGAACATCTGGTGTAGACCCATGGAAGCACATTGTTAGCAGACTTTTAGTCTGACTCTTAAGTAGATCCTTCTCAGTTGAATAGGGCTGAGATGAATAAAACCTTGGCTGCTTGAGATGAATGGAATTCAAATTCAAACTTCCTAGCCTCGGCTGAATTATGGGATATGAAGTCCACATATCTTCAAGCAGTCAAGATTGTATTCATCTCTCTGGAACTCAGTCAGACTAAAGCAAGGGTCCTCAAACTTGACAGCTTTAAGACTTGTGGACTTCAACTCCCAGAAATCCTGAGCTAACATGACTGGAGGAAGAATTCTGGGAGTTGAAGTCCACAAGTCTTAAAGCTGTCAAGTTTGAAGACCCCTGGACTATAGTTCTACTAACAATGTGCTTTTCAAGAAGCCAGGAAACACTGAACATAGAGGAATATTATATATCCATTTCTTAGAAGAAACAGAGGTCACATCTCTGTGTTGTTTATATGAGCTGTGTGGTTGTTTATATGTACTTGGGACAGGAACAACACATCATTATCTAAAGTGGAGGGACTGGAAGGGAGAAGCAGAGATGCCTATAAACAATCCTGGAAAATCTGCCCCACAAACCAAACCACATCCCCCACCACGCTAGGTGCATGGAGAGAAGTGTGCACCACGAAAGGTGTCCTCTATCTTCTGCAACGTTCTATGTTCTGAATATAAATCCTTCCATCTCCCACCATCCAGTCAGAGCTGAAGAAGCTTCTTGGATGAGAAGCAAAATGTCTTCAAAGAAAAACAAGGAAGTCCAGTTGCCTCTTGAAAAAGCACTTTTGGTTCTGAAGAATTAGATCTCATTCCTAGAGATCTTCCAGGATACAGGAATATGTGAATGTATCAAGTATGTCTTTGCCCATTTTTGAATTCCCCCCACCCCCACCTTTTGTCTACATTAGAATGTCTGGACTTCAACTCCTAGAAATCCTCAACTAGCCATGCTCAGTGGGTCCTCTTGAGAAGAACAGGGCTGATTTCAAGAGAGAGGGCTATAAAGCAGGGTTCCCCAAACTTGGGCAACTTTAAGACTTGGGGACTTCAACTCCCAGAATTCCTCAGCATAGCTGGCTGAGGAATTCTGGGAGTTGAAGTCCACAAGTCTGAAAAATTGCCAAGTTTGGAGATCTCTGCTATGAAGCAACCCCATACACCAATGTTCTCAATCTTCACGGTTTCAAGGTGTGGATTTTAATTCCTAGAATTCCCCAGCCAACCATACTTAATCCTCCTGAGACCAGCATATACATATACCGTGTTTCTCATATAATAAGGCCAGGTCTTTTTTTTTTTTTAAGCCCCGAAAAAATGGCTAGGCTGTCTTTTTGGGGGTGACTTAATTCACCCTCCCTTGCATCTTCGGGCGGGCGGGCAGCGACAGCTTGGATGTTGACCCCATCGAAGTGATGGGGCACTTCATATCGGGGTCAACGCAGGCAGCACCATATCCGGGTGTGCAACAAAAGTACTTCCTAACGGCAACCCCCCCCCACCATCCCCCCCATTTTTGCATGTTTAATATAGGCCTTAATTTGGGGGGAGGGGTTTAATTTCATTTCATGCCTATAAAACATGCTGGGACTTCCTATTGGGGGAGGCCGTATTGTTGGAGAAACAGGGTATATAAGGCAACCCACACAGAGCAGGTTGAAGCCATGGTGGATTTCAACTCCCAGCAACTTTTGTGCTGGCTGGGGAATTCTGGGAATTGAAGTCCAAACACCTTAACAGATAACAGATAATCAGAATTGGAAGGTACCTTAAAAGGTCATCTAGTCCACCCCCCCCCCAAGCGGGAGACCCTACACCATTTCTGACAAATGGCAAATGTGTCCAACCTCTTCTTGAAGGTCTCAAGTGATGGTGCTCCCACAACTTCCGAGGGCAAGCTGTTCCTTCAAGCGGCCAGGGCGAGAAACGCGGGTCCTGAGATACCCATAACTCCCAGCCCACTGGAAAAGTCTATCCCATCCTAGGGGACCCCCGAAACAGCATGCAAAACATACCCCGATCTCTCTAGGCCTCCACACCTGCGTCTCGAATAAGCAAGAGCAAGATGCAACCCGGGAAATAATCCCCCCACCCCACCTCCTCCTTCATCCTCCTTCCCCGGGCTCGCCCAGTTCCCACATGCTCCTTTGCCCGCGCGCCCTTGCTTTTTTTTTTTTTTTTTTTAAACGTTTATTTAATTTTTGCACGCCAGCAAAGCCCGGGAGCAAGCAGGCGCCCCGCACCCTCTTTTGCACAGCCTCTTCAGCTGCAGAAAGAGATGCCGGTGCTGCCGCGCCAGCCAGCGGGCAAAGCCAAGCCTGAGCAGCCGCAGCCGCCGCTTCCCATCCCCCCCCCCCC
>BLBF01000040.1:9949461-9994537 GCA_015471245.1 Laticauda colubrina | reverse complement strand
CTCTCTCTCTCTCTCTCTCTCTCTCTCTCTCTCTCTCTCTCTCTCTCCCTCCCTCCCTCCCTCCCTCCCTCCCTCCCTCCCTCCCTCTTTGTATGTGTGTGTGTGTGTATGACAAAAAAGTAAGATAACAGCTCCAAGAATGTTACTCTCGATAAACTTGATTATTGAATCACTTGATTTGTTCTCTTTACATCTATATCAAAGCTATTGATTGTCAGGAAGGAATTATATGTATAATAAAACCCTTAACTTTCCTGATGCAACAACCACAATTTTGCTATTAATACATACAAGTGAACACAGAGACAACAATTTTGTATTTGATTTGAAATCTTCCATGTTGTTAATGAAAAGGGCTCCCTCCCTCTCCGACCCACTCTATCAATTTTTGTTTGCATTCACCTATCCCTGAAGCTCTCACATAGGGATTCTAATTTTTATTTATTTTATTTATTAGAATTGCTTGCCACCCATCTCCCTTTGTGGTAATTCTGGGCAGTTTACAACAATAAAAGACAGTAAACCCATGAAGATTAAATCTCCAAGGGATGGTATGGCTATGAATTCCATTGCTATGACTAACTTCCTCAAAACTTGCCTTACTGGCTGCGGATAATAGGCAAGGTTGTCCTGCACATCTGGAGGAACTGAAGAAGGCCTCTTGGTGTGGATCTCACCATGGTTATGGAGTTCACAGGCAACCTCATACATTTGTATTCTGCCAAGGTGTGTCTATATTTCTCCAGGCCTAATTTATTTCAGTGTAATTACAGCAAATTGAGTGGTGGAATCAAGGTAGCATCAGGCACAAGCAATCCTGGCTGGATCAACTTCATATTTATTGCTCCTTCCATTTGGGTATTTTGGTTAGCACTTTGTTGTTGATGTTATTTCTTCCTTTTTTGGTAGATTGATTACAAACACCTCTGCAGAGGTGAGTAGAGTTGTGCAGCTGCTTCAGGATCACACAATGCTATGAGTTATGGAGGGCTGACACATTAAACTAGGCTGTTATGGCTTTTTTCCACTTTTGCAAGCAGGCTATGAATTACGAAGATGAACTTCTGGGTTGGGTGACTGTTCAATTCCCTGTATCTATCCACTCACCTGTCTGATGCTGAAAGAACCCGACCAACGTTACCACCCCCATCTTCTTTTTTTTAATGAGGTTCTAATGGTTTTATTTGTTCCCAAAAGTATTTCATTGACTTTGGCTTGACAACACTGCTATAGGATTGGCTATAGATTGAATGGCGCTGTCCTATTTCCACATTCATCTACCTGGAATGTTTAGCAAATGCTACTGCAGGCTTTGGAAAACAATTCCATAGAAAGGGAGTTGATAGTTTGACTGTTTCCCTCAAGTGATTTAGTTAGGACAGGGGTCTTCAAACTCGACAGCTTTAAGACTTGTGGACTTCAACTCACAGAATTCCTCCTCCAGTCATGTTAGCTGAGGAATTCTGGGAATTGAAGTCCACAAGTCTTAAACTTGCCAAGTTTGAAGTCCCTTGAGTTAGGAGAAGGCTTCAGCTTTCTGAACCTGGCTTAATCAGATCACCTTTCTCAAAATGTCCAATGTGTGCCTTTGTGAAATGAGTAGATGCATAGCCACTTTATGCCCACCCCAGCTGTCTTTCTGGGAAGGCTGGGCATACAAACCTTGGGGTGTCCTCAGACTGTGGGGTGGGACACCGTAGGGACTTGTAAGCAAATTTTAGGGGTATGGCATTTGATTCCCCCCTCTTCCTCTTTTGAGATTTACTTAAACTCTGGATTTCCTGTCAACATTTCATCGAAGTCCTCCCAAGCTTAACCCTACTTAGCATTTTGAGGATTGCCAGCGAGCTCCACCCACTCACCACATTTAATCAATACATTTATCTGAGAGATCATTCTGTCCTTGCTAAAACTTTTTCATTTGCCTACAGTGCTTCATACAAATGCAGCACTTGCAGACCTGGCTCTCCTCTCCTCTCCTCTCCTCTCCTCTCCTCTCCTCTCCTCTCCTCATGATTTCTCAAGGGAGGTAGCTTCCTCAAGAGATAAGGATAGGTTCCAGTTTGCTTCCTTTGATGGAAAGAAGCCAGGCTCTTGTTGCACCAGGCTCCATCCTTCCTCCATATAGGGCCTCGAGGTTCTACATTTAACCTTCAAAACTAGAAACCTGCTTACAATAAATCAAACAAACCTATATACACATTTGGGTCTATGGAGACATAGAATATGAAACCTAGGTTCAGTTTTAGTGGGGGAGAGTGACTTTGAGACAGTTTTTGACTCCTAGCAACTGCCAGGACAGTCCCTGTGGTTTTAAAAGGTTTTTCAGAAATGGTTGTGCGCTGTTTTCTTCCTAGGTCTGAGAGAGAGAGTAAATGGCCCCAGGTCACCGAATTGGTTTTGTGCACAAAGCAGCACTAGATCTGATGGTAATATTGTTCTGCATTAACAGAGGGATACAGTCAAGATCAAGTGAGATACTAATACCACTCTATAAAGCTTTAGTAAGATCTAGAGTGCTGCATCCAGTTTTGGTCACCACACTATAAAAAAGATGTTGAGAGTCTTGGAAAAAGTACAGAGAACAGCAACCAGGATGATTAGGGGACTGGAGACTAAAACATATGAAGAATGGTTACAGGAACTGGGCTTGGTTAGTCTAGAGAAGGACCAGGGGAGACATGGTAGCTGTCTTCCAATATTTGAGGGCCTGCCACAGAGAGGAAGAAGTCAAGCTATTTTCTAAAGTGCCTGTAGGCCAGACAAGGAATAATGGATGGAAACTGAACAAGGAGAGATTTAACCTGGAAATAAGGAGAAACTTTCCGACAGTAAGAACAATCCACCAATGGAACAGCTTGCCCTCGGAAGTTGTGGGAGCGTCATCACTTGAGACTTTTAAGCAGAGATTGGACTGCCATTTGTCAGAAATGGTGTAGGGTGTCCTGCTTGGGTGGGGGGTGGGGGTTGGACTAGATGACCTACAAGGTCCCTTCCAACTCTAATTATCTGTTTCTGTTAAATTTTATCTGGTTTCTAGCCCAGTGACTAGACCATTCGGAAATAGCACACAGAACCATCTAGTGGTTGTGTTGCCACAACAGTCCACCCAGGTAGGTTAAAAAATCTAGACGTTTAGGGCCAGTTGGAAGGGAAGCTGTAGTGTTTCTCAACTTTGGCAATTTGAAATTATAAAAATTTCAATCCCAAGAATTTTTCCATCCATCATGGCTTCAAGTTGCCAAAGTCGAGAAATATTGTTGTAGAGCAGGGGTTTCAAACTCAAGGCCGGGGGCCTGGATCCAGCGCTTAGATCTGGCCTGTGGGGTTGCCCTGGAAACATCAGTGGACTGGCCTGCAGTGCCTCTGCCAGTGAAAATGAAGTTCGGGAGGGCCGTTTTCGGCTGCAACGGCCTACTGTGGCCCTCTGCCAATGAAAACAGAGCTCAGGAAGGCTGTGCGAGGCCCACTCAGGCTCCATTTTCACTGGCAGAGGGCCGTAGGAGGCCAGAATGGGCAAAAATAGCCTGAGTGGGCCATGCACAGGCTCCCTGGGCTGTTTTTGTTGGCAGAGGGTTGCAGGAGGCCATCACGGCCAAAAATGAAACCTCAATAAGTGACATTGATCTGGCCATGCCCACCACAGCCATGCCCACCGTAAGCCGGCTCACTGAGGTCAAACACAACTCTGATGTGGCCCTGAATGAAATTGAATTTGACACTCCTGTTGTAGAGGATCTATTTGACAAACATTAATGGAGAATATGGGTGAGTAATAACTGAACATAGCATGAATACCATGAAAAATGCAAAGCAAGCATGTAATGAGGTTGGGAAGGATCCAGGGGTGGGATGCTACTGGTTCTGCCTGGCTTTATAGAACCAGTAGCTCTGAAGAGCAGCAGACACCGAATTGGGTCTGTGTTTGCTGTTGTTTAGCCCACCTGCCCGCCCAGGCTTTTACCTGTCTTTTATTTCCTGCTTTTTCAACCTCAGTTGCTTTGCGCAGCATAGCTGAGGTTGAAAAAGCAGAAAAAAAGAGGCTTTTCAAATGCTGTGTAACTGTGTGCTCCACTTTTCAGCTCTCCGGGTGGCACAGCTTGAGGTTTTTTTACACCCGTGCACAGCACGCGTCTGGTGAGTGTGCACGCAAAGCACGCACGTGTGTGCAGAATGTAGTCACCGAACTGGTAGTAGCACCGGTTGAATTCTACCCCTGGAAGGATCCTCTTTGAACAGAAAGTGTGAATTCACACAGAGATGCAGCACATCTTAAAATCACTAACTAAGGGTCAGGTGAGTCAAAGAGGAGGGCTTAATTTATGGAAGTTTTTTTCCACGAAGGACATTATATTAAAACTGTAAAGAATGACAACGTCTGAATTTTTGGAGCCCCTTCAAATTGTGACATCCTAAACTAGCATTTCTCAATTTTGGCAGCTTTGAAGGCTGGCTGTGGATTTCTAGGAATTGAAGTCCACATATCTTTTAGTTGCCAAGGCTGAAACACACTGCCCTAAGCTGTAGTTTCAGTAATGCCTAAATCCAATTCTGCTCAAAGTGGCAAGTGAACAAGCTTGGCTAATTTAAACCTAAATTAGCTTTTTGTGACTTTAACATATTCGTCATAGAATGAATGCTATTATCCTTCAAGGGGTTCTGTGACTAGGTTCACAAAAGATGCATTCTACCTCTGGTAAATAGTCAGGATAATCACTGACACCATGTGTTAAAGTTGGGTGGCATTAAACTTGGTTAGCCTTTTTTTGCAGTATAGCAAAAAAAAAAAGTGTTGGTTCGACCCTGAACATTTGCTAATGGTTAAATGCATTGTGCAAACTGTTTCATTGAGTAATTAGGATAAAAGTCTGTTGTGTAATTACATCATGTCCCTTTGCAATCAGCCAGTAGGACAATGAGTAGCAACTTTGGCTGGTAACATAAATAGCGTAGACTAACCTAGCATGTTTCATCAGAAATATATAAGAATATATCATGTCAGTAATCCTATTGCTATGTGCAATGCTATCTTTGTAAAATTCAGCTCCCCATACTTAGCATCCACTGAACTATCATGGCTTTGCTGTTAAATTTAAAATATAATCTTGTAAAATATAGATCACTTTTATTTTCCCCAAGTTGAATATTGGAATGAGGTTCTCTGAGTCATTTCAGTAACTCTTACTGTTGGGATATGATGTGATGGGATATTATCTATCCTTAGCATCCACTGAACTACATTTCTTTTCAGTGGTTGTGTGTGTGTTAAAATCCATACAAGAATATTTAAGTCACACAAACACAACAGGCACTTATACAAAAGTGTGACTATTCAAAACAAAAGACTAAGATGTTGAAAAAGAGAAACCTGGTATGGAACCTATAAGGAAAAGGCAAACCAACCAACATTATAGGAGAGAACAGACATTCTTCAACTGGCCAATATTTTGATGGACACCAGAATGGGAAATCAGATTGGGTGGCAGAGAAAACCCTCACTCTTATCCACAAACGAACAGGTTAACGAACAAGAAAATATTAAAAGAAGAAGGTTCTTTGTTTCTATTAGAGGTAGCTTTCCAGTTGGTGAAATTGATGCTAGTTTCTTTTAGTTTTTAGAACATTGAGGTGAGAGACAAAAATAAAATGCGAGCTCAGTGAGGAAATAACAGTCCAACCCAGAGATTTCTTTCATTTGAAAGGTACAGATGTTCGTAAATCAGATTTAACAGATTAACAGAGTTGGAAGGTACCTTGTACATCATCTAGTCCAACCCCCCACCCCCGCCCAAGCAGGAGACCCTACACCATTTCTGACAAATAGCAGTCCAATCTCTTCTTGAAAGTCTCAAGTGAGAGCATTCCCACAACTTCTGAGGGCAAGGTGTTTCACTGGTTGATTGTTTTCACTGTCAAAAAGTTTCTCCTTATTTCCAGGTTAAATCTCTCTTTGGTCAGTTTCCATCCATTATTCCTTGTCTGGCCTCCAGATGCTTTAGAAAATAGCTTGAATCCTTCCTCTCTCTGGCAGCCCCTCAAGTATTGGAAGACTGCTATCATGTCTCCCCTGATCCTTCTCTTCATTAGAGAACTAGCCATGCCTAGTTCCTGTAATCGTTCTTCATATGTTTTAGTCTCCAGTCCCCTAATCATCCTGGTTGCTCTTCTCTGCATTTTTTCTAGAGCCTGAACATCTTTTTAATAGTGTGGTGACCAAAACTGGATGCAGTATTCTAGGTGTGGTCTTACTTAGGCTTTATAGAGTGGTATTAATACCTCACTTGATCTTGATTGTATCCTTCTGTTAATGCAATTTAGGATTGCATTAGCTTTTTTGGCTCCTGCTGCACACTGCTGGCTCATATTTAGCTGGTTGTCCACTAAGACTCCAAGATCCCTCTCACAGTTACTTCTATTGAGCCTGATTTCACCCAATCTATATGTGTGCTTTTGGTTTTTCTTGCCTAAGTGTAGGACTTTACTTTTCTCTACATTGAATTTTATTTTGTTAGATAGTCAAACCAGAGTCTAGGATGGGGAGGGGTTTGAGAAAAATCAAGGTGTGTGGTCCTGGCCAGGTCATCAAAGCCTCATCCCTCTGTGATTGGAGTGGGGGCCCAATCATACAGCTGCCATTTTCAACCCCTCCCTCCCCATAGATTTGCCATCCCTTTCTTCCAGGAGGTCATTTCCCACTTCTTAGTTGACAGCCCTGCTCTTTCTTTCTGAATGATGTATAGGAATAGCCTTGACAGAGGAGGAAGAATCATAGACTGAATGCTGTCATGTAAAAGGTATCTCAGGCAACAGAAGGAGGTAAGGTGTAGGTGGCATTTCAGAAGGGACTTTCCCATGTTTTCCAGAGAGTAAAAGGAAAGGAGGAAAAAATACTTTGTTTTGCAAGACTGATGTTATCCCTTTGAAATAATCTAGAGAAGAAGCACACCCAGGAATGCTACCTCTATGTTTACCATAAGGTTACATTAACCATTTTGCAAGACAAAAGTAATTTCTCCCTCCCTTCCTTTTTTATCTCAGGAAAACTTGGGGGGGGGGGCCCTTCTGAAACACTTCCAACCATCCCCTTATTTTGTGGACTGAGATATCTTTTACATCAGAGTTCCCCAACCTTTCTGGCTTGGTGGAGGTTGGGGGGGAAGGGTGCATTTATGCATACATGCGTATAAGTGAAGGGCCACAAGCACAGGTGCAATACTTGCAGCAATGCTCGTACAAGTAGGTTGTGCATGCCCACATGCACTGCCCAGCCACTCACATGGCCTAGTGGCCAATAGGCCACAGCCCGGTAGTGGGCCATGGCCCACAGGTTGGGAACCCCTGTTTTGCATGATCTGATTTGCAGCTCTTCCTCCTGTCTCCCAAAATCATTTGCACATACCACTACATATTCCATCCATGTATTAGCTCAGTCCAATCCTGCTTATTCTGATGAGATTTTATCGAGCTGGAAAACCCCTAGAGCTGAGCAGAACCTGGTCACCTGGATATATCTGTGCACATTTTAGGCAGCATTATAAGGAATAATTTGCCTGGTACCTTCTTCTACTCTGTATTTTGACTTCCTGTCCACCCTAAAGCCCCATGACTCCTGAACAAACTTTCATCTCATTACATAAGAGGTCCAAAACTGCTTAATGTCTGGACCAGGACAATATTGACTACAGACTGCCATCTGCTGATATTCTTTTCAAGTTCAAAAGAAGGAGTTTTAAGTATGGGGAAGGATTGCTAGCTGACCATTATGGTTTCTGATGGTTAGTGCATTGCTCTTGTTTTAAAGATGGATGGACTTTTGTGACAACAAGATCGGCCTTATTCTCAAGTCAATGTTTTTGGCAAATTTTGCTTTACAGTATTTCTTAAGATGACACAATTTCGAATTACACAACTTTGCAAAGCTATTCTTGTTTTATTAGAATTGCCACACAGACTATTAGCTTATCCTTGTGTGGCTCAAATCCATCCAGAATGTAAGAGCCATTGCAGAGCCTGGAGTCTCTCCTAGGTAAGAAAAAATGGTATGTACATTATAACAGATGTTGGCTAAAATTGTAATCTTGTGCTCAAGGTCTTTCATAATCTCATTGTACCATTGATTTTCCAGACTTCTGTTCCTAGATAATCAAGATCCAGGATGATTAAAAAAAAGAACTATAGAATTATAAATGGCAGCTAATATCAGGATATGTAACATGAATTTAATACAAAGTACCAACCACACATTGAGCAAACCAGTACTTTACAAACTATCTAAGTCAGGGGTCTTCAAACTTGACAGCTTTAAGACTTGTGGACTTCAACTCCCAGATTCCTCCTCCAGTCATGTTGCTCAGGAGTTCTGGGACTTGAAGTTCACAAGTCTTAAAATTGCCATGTTTGAGGACCCCCCTAATCTAAGTTAACATAGTCTTCCTCAATATCAACAATCAAATGGATTGGAAGATTAAGGAGGTGGGAGTAATATTTATTGATTTGTAAATACTGCATACAGAAACATACTCAGCCACCAACAACAGATCCTTGTACTTAGCAATTGTCTTGATGAATTTAAAACCAGCTTTTTATTTAAGCTAAAGAGATAGGTTCATTTCTTAGGAATTGATCCTTTTTTTCATCCTTGAATGTATTAAATTGAAGGTTCTCACACTGGGAACTGGAACTGGCTCTCAGCCTTGGGGACTGTATCAAAGGACTATGATTCTGCTTGTCGCTTAACCATCATTCTGTTGTTCTTTTTTCTGATGCTGTTTTTCCTTCAGACCGTGAAGAAGAGAGGCATGCTGATTATTATATGGTAGTTTTTTTAAAAAAATTGTAAGCCATCCAGGATTACCTGTGTATGAGTCAGTTGGCTATATAGATGTGTTTAATAAATAAATAATATTGTAAAGAAAGGGCTGTTTTTTAAAAAATGAGATTATTTACATGAAGCCTTCACATTATGATAAAAAGAGTGCAAAATGTAGTTAGCAGACACACAGAGGCATTAGGAACAGAAAGCACAAGTCTATCAGATTAAGGCAATTAATCAATGAATAACTATCCAAATATTCACTTGATAATAACAACCAATAAGAACTTTCTGTATCTCTCTACTGCCATGGAGTGGACATCTAAATTTTTGCCACCCAGATCTGGCAATTATAATTTCATTTCTTTCTGTTTCTCCCACATTTTCTACTAATCCTAGGAAATGTTAAAGCTGCAGCTCCAGCAGAGTCTCCAGAGACTAGGAATCTCACTGAACGTTCAATAGCACTAAGTTTTAGGAAGTACCCTGAGGACCGGGCTTTGTGTTTGCCAACATTGTCAGACTTTGATCCCAGTGACATGGCTTTTTGAAATTTAAGCACAAGAAATAATTTCTTCTTCCTTCCCCCAAACTTCAAATAAAATCCATCTCCTCATTTCTGCAGGATTGGTGCAGTCCAGTGCATGACACCAGCGAAGCCAAATCGAAGGAAAACAGATATGCTTGGGGAAGCTCTAGAAATATAAAAAAAAGAATTCCTGTCTTCCATGTTATCAGTTATATAAAAAGCTCAGATCCTTTTCTTCAGCCAAGAGATTATATCAGAGGGTGACAAAACTGATGGCAAAGGTTTTGGGATGAGGATGGGGTCGGGGAAAACCCAGTTTATCTTCCTGTTGGGTTATGAAGTTCAGAATCTCGTTTCCTTCTTCTCAGGAATTCCTGTGATGGCTTTGTTATTGCTACATGATTAGTAACTTATTTTGTAAAAAAAAAACCAAGAAAAAAGTTTTTTTCTTTCTTTCTTTCTTTCTTTCTTTCTTTCTTTCTTTCTTTCTTTCTTTCTTTCTTTCCTTCCTTCCTTCCTTCCTTCCTTCCTTCCTTCCTTCCTTCCTTCCTTCCTTCCTTCCTTCCTTCCTTTTATCTTTCCTTCCTTCTTTCCTTCCTTCCTCCTCTCTCTCTCTCTCCACCCCCCCCTCGATTAATTTTTTTTTCCACAAGCCTTTCTATGAGGTTTTCATAGTGATGATTTCTCACCACATTACTTTCCAATTATAAGATCTAGGCTAATCTAAAAGTAGAAATATAGAAATGCCTCTGATAATTGAAGGTTGATGGAGGAACTTAAGACATGCTAGTAGGAAAGGTTATGTTTTATTAATGAAATAATCATTGAAGGCTAGACATCCTGTACTGTACTGATCCCATAGGGAATTACCCTATCCAGAGTTCTACATTGTAAGCCAATGAAAAGAAGATATATTGATCACAATTACTTTCTTCCAGGACTGAAGATACCGATGGTGACCTAACGGATGGTGTCAGACACTAAGTGCTGAGTACTGGTTTCGGTACTCAGAAAAGTTTTGATGTTTCTAATATCATTTAATTGTGGTTGATAACACAATGGTAATGCATTCTCCAAAACTTGGTAGAATATTTTGTAGGAACATAAGTCTGTTTGTGAACCTGGCCATTATCTTGACTTGCAATGTAAACTAAGGCATCATCTTAAAACATAACAACATTTCATTACTTGGGTGTATATTACCTTTGGCATTATGTTTTGTTAACCTGGTTTTGGTGTATGATGTGAATCCAGCTATAAGGTTGTAATTGATGTCAACTACTTTGTTATGAACCTGAACGTTTCACTTCCCAAGTAGATTGTGTTAATTTTTGATAAACAAATAAATTAATCTGCATAAAACACTTCCTGTAAATGGATAAAGATGAGCTACTAATACAGTTGAAAATTATATATAATCAAGAATGGAAAAATTCAACAAACACTTGCTATGTTAGTTGACAGGACTGAATCATGTTGGCACTCCCTATATTTACATGAAGTGAACTGTTTTGGAAGTTGCATAAGTATGACATTTTTATTGACTAAAAGCCAAAGCATGTGAGATTCAGTTGGAATGAGAATGTAGCAAAAATGGGGACCTAACACTGCTGCCTCTCCCCACTTTGTAATGTCATGTTTTCTCCTATGACACAAATGTACCAATTACAAAGCGTCTTATGTAACGTTTTCGAAGCCAAGCAGTATGAAATGGGGGAGGTCCAATGCAGGTAGTTCTTGACTTACAAATAGCTGTTCAGCAACTGTTCAAAGTTACAAAGATCCTGAAAAAAATTGATTTGTGACTCATCCTTTCACTTATGACTGGATGATAATTACCCCTATGGTCACATGATCAAAATCTGGGTGCTTAGCAACAAGCATGTATTTATGATAGTTGAGCATGCCAACGTTCATGTGATTGCTATTTGCGGGTTTCCCAAATGACTTTCATCAAGCACAGTCAATGGAGGAAATGAAATTCACTTAACAACTGCCTGATTCACTTAACAACCAAAGCGATTTGCTTAAACTAAATTAAGGGATTAAAGAGTCATAAAAAGGGACCCATTTGCGATTGTAAATCAAGGACTACTTGTGTATATGGAAAAGGGTTTGGAGGAATAAGATTTGATCCTTTTCAACTTTTGAGATAAAGCTATGTCTGTTGGGTAGAGATTCAGACTTCCTCTCCCAGAAGTTCCCTGGCTACATCTTGACCTGCCTCCTGTCCTTGTGTAGCTGCCACCATTTATCTTTCAGGTGGTAGAATCTCAGCTATCCAAAACATAGGTAAAATGAGACTGTTGTATATATCCAGGATAGAAAATGCTATGGTTCTCCAATTTCAGCTGTCCTCCTTTGTCTTTATTTTCAGCAATACTGCCCTTCTCTGAACCAGAAAATAGCAAATAAATAAAGACACAGCAGAAAAATAATATTCACCTTTCATTCTTGTCCCTGAGTGAAATTAATAAGCACAACTATATACCTGGAATAGGCAGGATGTACCTGTCACCAAAACAGCAAGCTGCTTGAAATACATTGAACACAAGCTTATTTATAAAATGGTTCACCTGCTGCTTAAATTTTCTTTTGCAGATAAATTAAATCTTAGAGAAAGAAAAAAATGGAAACAGCAGACTTTTCCTACAGAGGGAACCCCAACTGTTAAACCTCTCCTGGCAACCAAAAGAATTGAAAGTCATTTTTCTTAAATATGTAGCTGTAAGCTGCTACCTGCTCACCTCCAGTTTCACTAGGGATAGATAGATGGAAATGGCCTTTCTCAGATGACGAGCTCATAATTCAATTCTCATTGGTCAGAAAGTGCTGGCTGCTGACCTGCCCAAACAATGGATAAAGGAAGGTGCACTGACTTGTTGCACCAACCAAGTCAGATTTGTAAATAGGGGGAAGTGGCAAAATGGCTTACATCTGCGATTTTTTGCATCTGATCACACTTAAGACCAAACTAGATGGAACAGCAACCCATTTGTTGTACACAAAGGTGTTCTTAATCACCTACAAACTAATCAGGGAGGTGGTGGGGAATTGTGGTGTTCTGAACTAGCTCCCCCAAAACAACAAACCCTCTGAAGTGAACTCAAAGACTTCTTTAAGGCCAGATTTAAGCACCCCGTGGGCTGAATCTGGCAAATGTCCCTTGAGTTTGACACCCCTGGTATAGTGGACTCAAAATAGTATATGACTTGATTATACCTGAGATTTTTATTTCTTCTATTCAATCCTGTTTGATTATCAGATACTGCCTGGACAAATCCTTGCAGTTTTCTTGGCAAGAATTGGGTTTCCAATTTTCCAATTTTCTATTCTGTTCCTATTCTATTCTATTCTATTCTATTCTATTCTATTCTATTCTATTCTATTCTATTCTATTCTATTCTATCCTATCCTATCCTATCCTATTCCTATTCCTATTCCTATTCCTATTCCTATTCCATTCCATTCCATTCCACTGCATCCTTCCAAGGAGTGACAGAGGGACTGGCCCAAGGTCACCCAGTTGTGAGGTGGAAGCAGATAAAAAACCACCAAAAGATTCGTTGATCCAAGGAAAACAAGGTTTTATTCACGTGTCTGCAGAGACGGGTCCCCTCAGGCATTGAAGGAACACAGAGCAAAATTCAGGCAGCATTTTTATCCCCTCTTACGAGGCCTTGGCTCACATTCTTTCTGTTTTGAAATTGATACATGCATTTCAAAGGTCCATATTAGCTCCTTATCTAGCAAAAGTAGTTATACGGTTTCTGACATCGCAGCACTTTATTACAGTTCCCCATTGTTCTAGCCTTATCTTGTTTTTTTTCTCTTGTGCACAAACTGGAACGCTTTCTTATTTAGCAGAACTACTGAGTTTTGAGACACACTTCCTTATTCAATTCAATGGGCCATCCAACATGGCTTCGGTTCTGCTCACACAGTTGATTTTATGCTTAAGGCAGAACTAGAACTCACAATCTCCTGGTTTCCAGCCTGAGGTCTTTACTTTTATACCAAACAGGTTCTTAATGTGGAGGCAGTCCATTTTAATTCATAAAACATTCATGCACTTGAGTAACCTGTCCATTCATGGCACTTTAAACCTGGTTTTCACTAAACCACAATTACAGCAACCCAATGCAATACAGGCACTTACCAATAATTGCTTGAAAGTTGAATTCAGCATTAGCAGAGGGCCTCATATCTTGGCTCTAAAAGCTGCCCATTTAGCAGGGGAATTCTGGGAGCTGAAGTCCACACCTCTTAAAATGGTGTGACTGAGAAATTGATAATGAGCTTGTGTTCATTGCATGCATGTTCGCTATCAGCATTTTTGTAATAAATGGCAGGTCCGTGGGTCCATTCTTTGTGGATTTGATTTATTCATTTCAGTTTTAAAGCCTGACAGCTTGATACCACTGGGAGCATTCAGATCTAGGATTCTCACTGAGGGAGGAGTTGATTCACCAAATATGTCAAATAAGCCTTTGGCCGTATGTGTTCTTAGAGAAATGATTTACAAGCCATGTGCTGAGAAATATTAATGGGATCTCTGCTGTAAGAAGAATTAATGGATTTCTTTGAAAAAGTTATGTCACCCTTTGGGCTTTAAACTGGTTGCAAGGGAAACCAGGCAAGGCTGTACTATGAATTTACTATGAGTTTCCCACCTTCTTTTCCCTACCTTTCTTCCTTGATCAGTAAAGAAGTTTCTTCCTTCTTCTTTTTTTTTTAAAAAGCCACCTCCAACTTATTTTGGGATAAATAAGACAATTTCAATGGGCAAGAAATTCTGCTGCTGATTTTTGGCAATTGTGGCAATTGCCAAGAAACTGAGATCTGGCTCATCAGACCGTAGCCTGAGCTACCCATCATCACTTGAAATGGATGGCATATAAATTTAATAAATAAATAAAACCTGAGGGAATCAGGTAGCTCCCCCCTGCCTTGCTGTAGAGCAGGGGTGCTAAACTCACATCATCAGGGCTTTGTCACATGACATATCATGACTTTCTCCCCTTTGCTAAATCATGTCACCAGGGGTGGGATTCTACAGGTTCTGACCTATTTGCGAGAACCTGTTGTTAACTTTCTAAGCAGTTCGGAGAACTGGTTGTTGGAAGAAATCTTTTGTCTTTTTCCACCCTTCTTGCATTCTTGGCAGTATGCCTAGACTTACTGTCTCCAAAGGAGGCTTTTTTTCTTTGCTGGTACTTTCTTAAAGGGGAAGGGTTGTTTTAAGCTTTTTACACTGCTGTTGGGAGGAAATGCTCCCCTGTTGGAGTTAGCATTTTGAAGAAATAATTGAATACTAAAGCAGAGCTGCCAGAAAGAAGCTTTTAATGATAAGGAACCAAGATGAGTGACATTCAGAAGGCTTCTTGGCTAGCTAGAAAGATTGACATTCACACGTGAGTTTACATACCCTTTTTGAGTTTTGTTCTAGAACTGGTGACCATTCAAAGTTACAGTGGCACTGAAAAAAGTGACTTATGACTATTTTTCACATGACCGTTGCAGCATCCCCATTGTCATGAGAGGCCAGGCGAAGAGAAGCACCCTTTGATGTGAGTGATGTCGAGTTGGCCACACCCACGCAGTCTCATAACCAGCAAGCCACACCCACCAACTAAGCCACGCCCACAGGACCGGTTGTTAAAAAAATTGAATCCCACCCCTGCATGTTACGCATTCAGCCCATGGGCCACGAATTTGACAGCCCTGCTTTAGAGCTTGCAAAGAATGGAAGTCTTCTAATATAACTCACATCAACTTAGTCTGGCCTCTTCTTGAAAGGACCTGAAAGCAAAAAATAGAATGAATCTGACTACACACAACTTTCTTAATTATTTGACCAATTAATTGAACAATGATCTATGCTCTTTGTAGTGATAATGTGGCAAAACAGTTATTTCTCTGCACATTGTGCACACAGAGACTGACTGTTGGTCCTATTTAGGGTAAGCAGGGCCCTGAGAACATTTATAGGGTGATGGAGAGGACTATTTCAGGCATCTGGCTGATAAAGTCGGTTAAATTCCCTTGGAGTTGGGATCTAGTTGTCCAAGTCCTAAAGAGTTGCCTTCACTGTTTGGAAAGAGTTTGAACCTGATTGCAGGAGGTGACCAATGGTTGAGTCCAGGCAATGGTAAAACCCCAAGCCTGGACTGAAGAATCAAGCATCCTGGGAAAGAGATAATCAAGAAGCTCAAAAGAAAACAAGAAGACCAAAACTCTCCTCTCCAGCAATCTATAGCCAGATAAGCAGAGATTAATCCAGTGGTGGAATTCAAATTTTTTTACTATTGGTTGTGTGGGCGTGGCAGGGGAAGGATACTATAAAAACTCCTGTCAGAGGTGGTATTTGCCAGTTCTCCAAACTACTCAAAATTTCCACGACTAGTTCTCCAGAACTGGTCAGAACCTGCTGAATACTACCCCTGGATTAATCCTAAGATTAATGCCAGATCAACAATCAAACAGTAAACAATATCCCAATCAAGGACTTACAAACTCAAACCAATAATCATAAAGAACAGCCTAATCAAGGAACCTAATGAAGGGATGTAGTGGCTCAGTGGTGAAGAAGCACTGAAAGATTGGCAGTTTGGCAGTTCAAATCAAATCAAGCAGTTCGAAAGCATGTAACAATGCAAGTAGAAAAATAGGGACCACTTTGTTGGGAAGGTAATAGCTTTCCATGCGTCTTCAGCGTTTAGTCATGCCGACCATATGACCGTGGAGATGTCTTTGGACAGAACTGGCTCCTTAGAGCCAGAAATGACTAACACATATGTGCGAGGGGAAACCAAGGAACCACCCAGAACATTCCAACACAGACAGGGCTTCTTGTATATAAACAGCAAACCCCATTCTCTTCTAACACTGATGATATAATTTAGATGGGTAAGGAAATGTCTGCAAGAAATCAACCGAGCTCAGAGAGCATCAAAGATCACACAGTTCAATCCTCAAGTATACTTTTCTAATGGTATCCTGGAGGGAGCAGTGGCATACTATTTCATATAATTGTGGAACTACATGAACCATATGAACAAGTCCATGGAAGTATCAGAAAATAATCTTGATATGAAGGAGACTTGACTTTTTTTTGGGTCATTATACTTGATTGTCCAAACCTTCAGCATTATTTCTGAAAGTCACACAGTAAATGCCTTATGGGCTATATATGACCTGTATGTTCTCAGCTCTTGTGCTTTATTGCACCTGATACATTTTTCTTGCTTCGTTCTAAATAAAAACCTTGATTCAAAATGTTTGTGGCATCTATGAAATATCTCTTGACCCCTTGCATGAGTCAAAGGCTGAAGTGTTTGTTTTTAAAGAGTGTATTGTACAGAGCGTTGGAAGATTTTTCTGGGTGTGACAACTCTATTTACACTTAAAGGAGCAGTATGCAAACTTATTCTACTCCCACTTCTACTTTCCTATTTTCAGAAAATATTGAAGTTGCTATTCTTCAAATTATTGCAATGAATAAGGGTGGATCTTGAGCTTAATAAACTGTGAGTGAAATTGCACCTTTGCACTGGATAAACACATACTGGCTAATTGACTGTTGTAATCTCTGTGTAAAAGGCAATTCTTGGATCACACTCAACAGTGCTCAAAGTTCAGTCACACCCATTGAGCCTCTGCAGCTAGGAAGATAAAAGGGTGGAGTTTCTATAGAGAACCTGGAAAAACATTTAGCTTTACCTGGTGAATTCTATGCCACACATCATAGTAATTATTATATATTTTGGCTCCCTCTTCACATGAGTTTCAACATCAACATAGGTTGATAACTCATGTGCTGTTTGGATCTTATTGTTTCTGGTATAAACAACAGAATAACAGAGTTGGAAAAGACATAGAGCCATCGTGGTACAGTGGTTAGAATGCAGTACTGCAGGCTAATTCTGCTGACTGACTGCTGCCAGCAATTTGGCAGTTCAAATCTCATCAGGCTCAAGGTTGGCTCAGCCTTCCAACTGATCTTTCCAAGGTCAGTAAAATGAGGACCCAGATTGTTGGGGACATTAGGCCGACTCTGTAAACTGCTTAGGGAAGGCTGTAAAGCACTGTGAAGTGGTATATAACTCTAAGTGCTGTTGCTATAAGACAACTTCTAGTCCAACCTCCTGCTGAAGCAGGAAACCCCATATCATTTCAGACTGGATATCTGTGAAATGTGGATTTCCCCCCCATGAATAGAAACTCCTACCTTATCCCATTTCCCCTCTGTGATTCCCACATTCCCCTGCAAAAGAAAAAGTGTTATGATACCACCATGTCTTCATATTAGGCAACTCAAACAGAACAGTCTTACAGCCTCTCTTACAGTAGATATGTTTATTAATACACAATATAGAATACAGAATAATATGGTTGGAAGGGACCTTGGAAATCTTCCAATCCAATCTCTGACCCTATATCAGAGTGGACAATTAATTTTACCCAAGTGGCCACATGAGAAACTGGAACTGTTGTGGAAGGTAACCTGATTTAATGTTCGCTAACTCCAGCACTCCAAGTCCTCAGGCTGTTTATTTAGATTCGATTTCTAATTGGTGAGTGACCTCACATGGGCTGGACAGAGACAGAAAAAGGACTGGATGGATTATCACCCAGGGCCATTAAAATGCCCAGTCTGCCCTTTATCATTCCAGACAAATGACTGTCCAATCTCTTCTCAGAAATCTCCAATAATGGAACCTCCCCAACTTCTGGAGGCAGGCTGCTTCCCTTATTAATTTCTCCATACTTATAAGTCCTTATTTTTTTTCCCCATTTAAAAAAATGCAGAGGCATAAGACTGAAGTCATGTGGTTGACTGATTGACCAACCAACAGCTGACTGACTGACAGATGAATGGATGGATGGACAGATAGAGATAGACAGACAGACCCACAGATAGACATAGAGATATGGATAAATATCAGATATACATAAAAAATTTGAAAGGAATTGGGCTCAGTGTGAGGTTCAGAGGTGGTATTCAGCAGTTTCTGAAGAACCAGAAATTTTGAGTATTTGAAGAAAACTGGAAAATACTACCTCTGACTGGCCCCACCCTCATCTATTCCCTAGTCCCAGCTGATTGGCTGGGTCTTCTTTTGTTGCCCTGCACAGGAGAATGGAGCTGGAAAGTACATTAGTGGGGTGGGGACGGAATAGGATTTTGCAGTAACCTTTCCCCCAGTGTGGTGGAATGGAGATTTTACAGTATCCTGCCCCTGCCATGTCTACCAAGCCATGCCCACAGAACTGATAGTAATTTTTTTTGAATCCCACCACGGGTGAGGTTGTCTTTACTTATCATTGGTCACCTGTAGAGAATGGCTGTAACAGTAGATGCCCTTCATGGACATCACGAAACATTTCTAAGAATTTCGGCAAGGACATCAGTATTCCAGAAAAATGCCCAGTGCCATCTTTGGTCACATAAAGCCCATGTCACACTGCCCAATGGATGCAAAAAGGACACAACGGACGAGCAAAATGTTCCTTCCGTTGTTATCTGCTCTCAAAAGGGGCAAAAATTTGCATAACTGGAGCAGATAACACGGACGCGGGAAGGACGCAGGGCGGATGCAAAGCGGATGCGGAATGGAAGCCCAGCAGATGGAAGCAGATGGGAGTGGATGGCACATCCGCTGGGCTTCCGGGGGGCCTCAGCAAAGCAGACGCGGAACGTATACAGCAGATGCACAGCGGATGCGGAACGGAAGAAGCGGATGCACAGCGGATACACAGCAGAAGCCTAATGGATGCCTGGCGTTAATTGCGCATGCGGGGAGGATGCATTGCATCAGCCCCGTGGATATAACGGAAGCAGCTCGGAAGCAGGTCGCCATTCAGAGGAAAGACCTGCTGCCAGACGGATTGGCTGCCCTGCCTGCCCTGCCTACATGTCTGCCTGCAAGCCTTGGTGCCAGCCTTGCTGCCAGCCTTGCTGCCAGCCTTGCTGCCAGCCTTCCTGCCAGCCTTGGTGCCTGCCTCCCTGCCAGCCTTCCTTCCAGCCTTGGTGCCTGCCCCCCTGCCAGCCTTCCTGCCAGCCTTGGTTCTTGCCAGCCTCCCTGCCAGCCAGCAACCTCACAACCATGCGGAAGCACATAAAGCCTCAGCCATCTACTGCCAGCCCTTGCAAGAGGGACAGGGCTACCATCCCGCCCCCTGGCCCTCACTCTGGTTCTGCTGGGGCTTCTGCAGCACGGGCTCGCTCTTCTGGGGCTGGGGCTTCTGCTGCTTCTGCTTCTGGAGGAGCTGATGGCAAGCACTCCAGCACCAGCCACCTCCACAGCACATGGACCCTTCACCCCTGAGAGCAGTGCCAGAGACTCATTTTTGTTTTATAGCTTGTTGTTAATAAAGTCTATTTATGATTCACACACTTGCTTCATTTCTTTTTTTTAATAAAGTCTTGGTGGAAACTTTTAGAAATGGTTTAAGCCTTTGCATGCTTGTGGGATGGGTAAGGATAGCTTTGGAATGGGTTAGGATACCTGTGGGATGGGTAATAACTATGGGATGGGTTAGGATAGCAGTGGGATAGATAAACCTCCAGTGCAAGCATAGTGGGACTGTATGGTCCACCCTCCCAGGTGCCACACCTATGGTCCTTTATTATCAATAATAATGTAATAATTATCCACACATGTCAACATAAACACAACTCTTTATTAAACACCCTGTTCATTGTAGGCCAACCAAACATACATGGCCCAATCTCATCAGTGTGATGAGACAGGCTGAAGGAAGCATCCATTAAGCATCTACCATCCTGTCTTGCCACTCCACTGCTCCAGCTTGCCACTCCACTCCAGTTGCACCAGTGTCTCAGGAGGCTGCGCTGCTTCTTTGCTTCATGTGAAGCTCTGTTGGGGCCTTGCACATCCTCAGTGTTGATCAGGTTTTGCCCTTGCCTCCATTCCCCAGGCTCCATGCCCCCATTGCCTTGCTGGAGGTCCACAAGCCTGTTCTGCAAGACTGGGTAGCGGGTGTGCATGAGATTGTGCAGGATGCAGCAAGCTTTCATGATCCTCCTCACGGTCTCTGGGTAATGCTGCATGGTGGTGAGAAGTACCTGGAACCTGTTGGCCAGGATGCCAAAGGCATTCTCCACCACCCACCTTGCCCTGGACAGCCTGTAGTTGAAGATCCTCTCTTCACGGGTGAGGTATTTGGAGGTGTAGGGCTTCATGAGGTAGGTTGTGAGGGAGAAGGCGTCATCCCCCACGATGAAGTAGGGCATATCTTGTGTGTCGTTGGGCAGGGGGTCTGGATCTGGGAAGCCCACGATGAGGTTGCCTTCCAGCTCCTCCTTGAGGTCACTGGCGTTGTATACCTGGGCATCTGAAGCTGACCTGTTGCCTGAAACATCGATGTACATGAACTTGTAGTCAGCTTCGACCATGGCGAAAAAGATGATGCTGAAGAAGCCCTTGGCTGGAGCTTTGCAGGCCACGTGCTTGCCATCTATGGCTCCAACCGTGTGGCGAAAGTTCCACTTCTGATACCACTGCTCTGCAACTTTCTTCCAGGCTTCTTCAGTGGAGGGGTACTGGAGGAGCTCCTCCTTGTATTCTTCGATGATGGCCTGCACCACTTCTCTGGCCACAATGCTGATGGTGTTGGATTGTTGGTCAACCTGGGTGTCAGCCGCTGCACAACTTCGTCAAACATGGCTGGAAGCATCCTCATGAAGTTCTGGAATGCCTGAGTGTCTTCGTTCCTGAGTTCCACCATCAGCTTGCTGTACAGTCCATCCTCTGCTCTTCTGCCTAACCATCTTTGGACCCAGACTCTTTTTGGCTGCCTCTTTTTCTTCTTGCAGTAGAGTTCAGAGAGCCTGCAGATGGCTTCGCACTGTTGCAGAACGATGGTGGCTGCCGAAAGGACTTTGTTACAATCCACGGTGGACATGACTGGATGCTGTGGAAGAGGAAGAGCCAGATGAAGGCTGCAGAGGTCTGCACCGCTGGGCTGCTGTTCTGAAAGTGAGATGCAGATGAGTTGCTCCCCCTTTTTATAGGAAATATAGGTTTTCCGCTAGGCATCCTCTAGGCATCCTCTAGGCATCCTCTAGGCATCCTCTAGGCATCCTCTAGACATCCTTAATATCTGAGATAGGTCCCCTCTGTGAACGTTTTTTCCATTTTAAACGCTTTGTTTCCATGCTGCATCCGTTCTGCATCCGTTCTGCATATGTTCCGCGTCTGTTCCGCTTCCTCCCTGTGTCCGAGCGGATGCGAGTTGCGCGGATGCGCAGCGGATGCCTAGCGGATGCGTAGCGGATGCGTAGCGGATGCAGAATGGACGAACTACATTTTCCGTGCAAAAGTTTTGGGCAGCCCAAAACTTTTGGAGCGGATGAAACGTCAATAAACGGATGCTGGACGGATAGAGAGGAAGCAAAACCGAGGCAGTGAGTACATCGCGTTTTCCAACGGATGGCAAGCTTTTTTTTCCGTTTTACATCCTCTTTACATCCGTTGGTTCAGTGTGACATGGGCTTAACACAGCTTCAGTCAAGTGGAACAAGACAACCTGGTGTCTTTCCACAAGCCTTTGCTAATAGCATTGCCAACTGGGACTGATAACAGTTGAAGTCCAAAACATCTGGTTGGCATCGAATTGCAGTTCCTGAAATAGAACTGAATTCCTCTCTGTCTGTCATGCTTTAGTGAGATTATAGTTAAGCCTTATGCTTACAACATGAACGTTAATAAGAGCAAGATGGCGACTCAGTCCTATACAACTATAAACATTTCCATTTTGTGCATATTGATACAAATTGGGGTCTCTTTTCTTTTCAGTTCAGAAAATATGCCCACAATCTATCTTTACCCCTATTTTTTCTTTTATTCCTGCCCTCCCCTTTCTCTCTCTCTATTTTGTTCATGTAGGTTTTATAATAATCTGTAACGGTCATAAAAACTTAGAGGATTTTAAATTGAACTGTAGTCCCAGTAGCTTTAAAAGCATTAGCACTGCATAATTGTATCCGTTTGCTTGCAAATAAACCATGATGTACAGCTCCAATATTCTCACAGGGAGATGACTCAGACTCTTTCTGCTGGCTTAGATGTTGCTTGAAAGCCGGTAGGGTACTTGATAATCTCTTATGTAGATGAAGGCAGATGAAGGCTAAACAAAAGAGGAAACAGAATGTGTGGGAGTTTAGAGGTGGAGAAGTCAAGAACTCTGTTTATGAGGATCATTATAATTCATTTCACATGATTGCATAATTGAGAATTAGATAGCAAAGGAAAGGAAGTATGAATGCCCTTGATGCTCTGTAACCATGCCATTATGTGCATCTGCAACAAAACTATCACTCTTATCTCCATAGTTTCTTGCCCCTAGACTGCAGGACCACACATGTGAAGCTAGGGACAAGGTTTTTCAACTGCTGGCTTACCATTCTAGTTTTTAAACCATGGTTTAGCCCTTAGAATTATTTAAACCAAGCCATTGTGGCTTAATTTATGCCAAACAATGCATTTTCATGGATTTTTTGGGTTTTGACGTAGTTTTTTAAACCCTTTGTTAGTTATTTAGAGTCACATGTTATCTGGGCAGTCATTTATATGAAATAAATAAATCATAATTGAACATGCAATGATGTAGGAGAGCCAGAATGATCTAGAATAGCTCTCAATTATGTGATACTTCTTCTGTTAGTCAATTCCCACATAAGGATTCGATACTTAATCCTTGGAGGAACAGAGCACACATCTTTTCCATTCCTATATGACAAATCTTGCTATCATTTAATCATAGAATTGGAAAGGATCTTGAGGTCTTCCAGACCACCCCCCTGCCCAGAGCAGGAATCTTCATGCCAACCCAGACTAATGGCTGTGCAACCTTTGCTTGAAATTATCCAGTGGTGGAGTATACAAAAGTCAGGAAGCCAGTGACTCCACTTATTTGATAGCTCTCATAGAACTTTCCTCCTAAATCAGCTTGTTTGGTTAGAGGTAAGGGGAAAAGAGATATATAGCTGAGTGATTTAGATTTCCAGTTTTTAAAAAACACCTCAACTTTTTGATTAAGACTTTCCTTTTAATCCAAATATCACTTAATAATAACTTAATAACTTTCCCCTTAATCCAAATATTACACAGAACTGCACTTATGGGTGTTTATTCTAACAATTGTCAGAAACATCCAGACACCATCTCTTCAAAAAATACAGATTGGAAGACAATTTGAAGGCAAATTTGAGATGGCTGGGAGAGTGAGGAAAGTTATAAGGAAATCATTCAAATCTTTCTTGCTGTAGAGAACAAAATGTGCCTCCAAATACATGGGATTGTGAACTGCCCCTCTCCCAAAATACTTATTACCACATAGTGTATCAAGTCAGAGAAGTTTGTTCTATAATCTAACAATGCAAGAGGAAAGAGAACAACAACAAAAACATTAGGCATAAAAAGATAATGCTATGAAAATGGAATTTGGTTTAAGCACTAAAGTAGGGGTATCCAATCTTAGCAGCTTTAAGACTTACAGACTTCAACTCCCAGAATTCCCCAACCAGCCTTGTTGGCTGGGAAATTCTGGGAGTTGAAGTCCATACACCTTAAAATTATCAAGGTTAAGAAACACTGACATAGATATTGCAGGGATTCTAGCAATGCTACTTCATTGTAGGGGAGTGTTTCCTAACTCCAGCAACTTCCAGGATAGTGGACTTCAAATTCTAGGATTCCACAGTCAGCATGACCATTGATGAGAATTTGATGAGAGGTTGGATACCTCTGCATTAAAGGGAAGTGCCAAGTAAGCCACACAGAACAATACGGAAGCTGTAAGCAGTGAACATCATCCTAATCTATTTGTTGCAGTTGTATTTTTTGTCTCATCAGTGCTCACCATCTGGCAGAAGGGAAGACCCTTATCCCTACCATAGAGCTACTGTACAATTTATAGGAGGGCATTCTTTTCACTCTTAGACAGGAGAGCGGTTATCTTAGCAAGAAGCAGAAGCCTCCAGAGACCTTCTGAAAGTTGAACTCTATGGTTCTTTGGATGACTCAAATTGTCTCAAAAGTCATCAAAGATCAAAGAGGCATCACTGATTTTTTTCATTGGCGGTTCCAACAGAATGAGGTGGAAGAGATTGCACTATGTTGTGTTGAGCAAATCAACCGCGAAGGAGACATAAACAAAGGGAATGACTTTCAAGTGCCCACATCCTAGTCTTTGACAAAATATGAGGACAGAAAAAAGGGTTTACATTTCAAGCAGTTGCCCTTGAACTTAGTATCTAGTATGTCTCATTCTATTTAACTGAGAGAAACAACAGAAAATTCAAGTGACATATTTTCAGTAGAAAATGATTCTTATTAAATCCTGATGTTTCTCTTGCAACCATTCACACATCTTTAAAACATTATTTTCACACACATTCAAATGACGCATATAGGAGCTGGATGTTAAGACTACAGAATGTCCATGATCTCCTTCCAGTATTTTGTTCACTGATTTTTAAAAAAATTATTTCCAGTGTTAATCTGTGACTTTCAGCTTACGATACGCATTACAGAGTTTTGGTTCCTGCCATAGCTGTTCAGGTGTTCATAGAAAGAAGAATGTATTCTAAAATTTCTAAAATTCACCCAATCTAGCATGTGGGTAACAAAACAAATATGAACAAATATAAAGACTGTGCAGCAAGTAGTTGTTTTTATTTACTTATTTTATTTATTTGATTTTTTTATATTGCCTTTATTAGTTTATGAGTAATTCAAAGCAGCAAACATACATAATACTCCTCCTACCTTTTATTTTTCCCCACAGCAACAACCCTGTGAGGTAGATTGTACTAAGACAGAGCGACTGGCTCAAAATCATCCAACCAGCATTTGTGCCTAAGATGGGACTAGAACTCACAATCTCCTGGTGATTGGCCCAAAGCCACCCAGTTGGCTCTCATGCCTAAGGCAGGACTAGAATTTACTGTCTCCTGATTTCTAGGCTAACATCTTGTAGTTTGACAGTTGATCTACCTAACTCACTATGATCTACATTGATGGGAGAGGTACTTTAGGCAATCAAAATAGTGTTATATTTGTGTGTGTATACTGGGGCGGTGTAAATGAAATCTGCATGGAACCTAATTTTGCATTGTCACTTTACAGGTCCCCCCAAATGCACTAAATGTAGCATTAAAATTTTTGTCCTCTGTGATACATAGGTACATACACACATGGAAAAGGAAGTGCTTTTTGCACAGATACTGCCTTTCTTGGAAATGGAAAAATAAAAGAGAGATAATATTTCTGGATTGATTAGGAAGTGGGATCTAGAAAGGGAAAGAGAAATAGTCAATATTTATATCATTGTTCTGATTCTGCGGAAAATTATATTTCTCACAAGATAAACCCTCTAGCAGTTGGCAAGGAAAAAAGATACAGCGAGTCTTTGGTTGTGTCTGTTCAGTAAGATCATTGGCTTCCTAAAACCACAATCTCCTGGAGCTGGAGATTAAGATGATTATATAAAAGGAATGAAATACCTTTGAAAGGGTAGTTGTAAGCATATTGCTTCTTTGTCTGATTTTGAGATCAACTGATCAGATAAAGCTATTGTCAGGCTCCCAACAGCAGTGCACAGATAAGACAACTACATCTTCAAAGTCTCATCTGGTTTATTGCAAGGAAAAAAGGCTTTACGTTTCCCATTCTTGGACACTAGACATGTGTATCTTAACCTTAGACATAGAATAACTAAGTTACACAATAACTTAGTATAATAAATGTACACTAATCAGCATACATTAAAATAAAATGTCATTGCAAACAGCTCTCAAAGGGTCACTGCCCCCAATATGCACTACATAAACATGACATAATAAATTAATAAATACAAAATTATGCATATCTCGACACAACCACATATATTATATGACACAGAGAAACAACACAGTCTACTTCAGATGTATACATGTACATGGCAAAAAAAATGAATCTTGTAAGTTTACCGGATGGATAGTGTTCCGTTTGGACAATAAGGTATGCGAGACCGGTATTTCCACAAACAATTCTTTATTAAACAGTATAGTGATTTGTAGCAGAACCTTTGCCGAAGCTGCAGCAGCCCTTCTTATAGCGGCTGCTCGCGGCTTGCGGCCAATGACAGTTCTTTAGAATTCCCGCCGTACAGTGGGCTAATCAGATTGGTGCATAATTGGCCAATCCGAGAGCGGCCTTTCGGCCAATCAGTTTTAGCTATTTGGAGTCTTCCAATTTCCATACACAACAACCCTCCCCCCTTGGTTTCATCCAACGTGCGTAACGTAGTCATGCAGGTAGGTGGGGCTTTTGTGGGTCCTACATGATCTGCAAGCTCAGTCTCATCGTGGTCTTCCATCGGTTTGGACAGGATCGCCTTTTCTCCGCGTCTTCTCCATGGAACCTCCTGGAAGGGTGAGTCAGCCTTGCCGCTCCTGCCTGGGTTTCTGGGGCTGATTGAGGTGGCTCTGCCGCTCCCTCCTGGTTTGTCCGGGTTGATCGAGCTGGCCTGGCTGTCTCCCTCCAGGAAGGCCTCGCCTGCTACCGGTTCTCTTCTCCAGAGGTTGTCTATGGGTAAGTGCTCTTTTTGTTTTATCAGAGTTTCTATTTCGGGTTTGTTTTGTGTCTTTTGTCATGTTATTGGTGGTTCGTCTCTCCCTTTTTTATTAATTTGTGTTTCCTTCCCCCCCTTGGTTGTTTTTGGAGTGTTTATTGGTGTTGGCGGCGGTGCTGTAGTATTTCGTTCCAATGTCCTAGAGTGAAGCTGGTTGATGTGCCGCTTCCATGTTCTGCCATCGTCTAGTGCAAGTCGGTATGACCGGGGCCCTGTGATTTGAGTAACTGTGGCTGGAAGCCATAATGGGTCCCCGGTAAGATTTTTCGCGTAGACTAAGTCGCTGATAGCAAAGGAGCAATATTTACTTGAGGAGTCAGGGGTTTTTTCACAAGTATAAGTGGGGTGCAGTCTACCAAGGTAGGAACACAGTTTTCTACCCATGAGGAGTTCAGCTGGGCTTTTGTTTGTGGTTGTGCTAGGGGTGATATACTGAATCGTTAACAGTTTGTTAAGTTTATCCTGGACATCCCCCATGTCCATTTTGTCTAGGGCCTCTTTGGTATAATGATCCATGCATTCAGCTCGTCCATTTGATGCCAGATGAGCCAGCACTGTTAGGGCATGTTGGATGCCCTGCACAGCCAGGTATTGCTCGAAGGCAAAAGCAGTAAACTGGGGGCCATTGTCAGAGACTACTACATCTGGCAGTCCATGAGTAGAAAAAGTCTGTTCAATTGTTTTACGACTGCTTTAGTTGTAGTGGACACCATAAGGAAAACTTCTAACCAATTTGAATAAGCATCAACAATTACAAGATATGCGTTCCCTTTCATTGGTCCAGCAAAGTCAATATGCCATGGGCCTCTGGGGGTTTCCCATTCCAGGACTGGTGCAAGAGGGGGATTAGGCCTAGATTTCTGGCAGTCATGGCATGTAGCCACCCATTTTTCAATGTCTTTATCCAGCCCTGGCCACCAGACATAACTCCTGGCCAGGGCTTTCATTTTTACAATGCCCGGGAGTCCCTCGTGCAACATGAACAACACTTCCTCCTGAAATTTTTTTGGGATTACCACCCTGTCTCCCCACAGCATACAACACTTTTCAATGGACAGTTCAGTCTGCCGGGTGCGAACAGGTTTAAAAGTCTCACCTCTATCCTCATCCGGCCAGCCCTTACTTACCCAATGCAGGATTCAAGCTGTCAGCGGGTCTTTCCAGTGGCTTTAGTGACATCTGCTATGGTTAGTGGCAGGTTCGGCCATGTCTCGATCTGAAGAGTGGAGACAGTAGGAGTTGGTTTGCCTTCCTTGTCGGGCAGTGGGGAATGGCTCAAGGCATCCACATGGGTGGTGGTCTTTCCAGAGCAATGGATGAGTATGTAATTGTATGCAGCGAGGAATTCTGACCACCTCATCATTCTTGGTGATAGAATGTTTGGGGTTGGTTTGTTCCCTGCCAGGATCCCTAGCAGGGGTTTATGGTCTGTGATAATAGAAAATGTCCTACCATATAGGTATTTGTGGAATCTTTTGATGCCTGCTATAATTGCGAGGGCTTCTTGATCAAGTTGGCTGTAGTTTCTTTCAGATTTTGACAGCGTTTTGGAATAGAAGCTGATCGGTGCTTCTCTGCCGTCTGGTAGCTTGTGGCTCAGTATGGCGCCGATTACAAAAGGCGATGCATCACAGGTGACTGTCAGTGGCAGGATGTTGCTGTATTGTATCAAAAAGGGTTTGGATGTAAAGGCTTGGTCACACTGGCCAACAGATGCAAAATGTATGTAAAAAGGACACAGCGGATGACACAGCAAATTTTCCATCCGTTGTTATCTGCTGTCAAAAGTGCCCCAAATTTGCATAAACAGAGTGGACAACAACGGAAAGGAACGGACGTGGGAAGGATGTAGCAGGGATGTAAAGTGGACGTTCATAGGAAGCCTAGCGGATGAAAGCGGATGGAAGTGGATGGCACATCCGCGGGGCTTCCGTGGGAGAACAGCAAAGCGGATGCGTAGCGGAAGGAACGGATGCATAGCGGATGCGTAGCGGATGATGTGGATGCATTACGGACGCCTATAGGATGCCTAGCGGATGCCTAGCGGATGCAAAGCGTTCACTGCACATGCGGGGAGGATGAATTGCGTAAGCTCCATGGATGTAAAAGGATGCAGCTCACAAGCAGGTCACCATTCAGAGGAAAGACCTGCTGCCAGAGACATCTTGAGAGAATACCATGGGGAAGAAGAGGAAGCCTGTGCCTACTCCTGCCAGCCCTGGCAAGAAGGACAGAACCACTATCCCACCCCCTGGCACTGACTCTGAAGCTGCTGGTGGTGCTGCTGTTGCTTCTCCTGCTGGTGCTGTTGGTGCTGCTGGTACTTCTCCTGCTGCTGCTGGTGCTTCTCCTGCTGCTGCTGGTGCTTCTCCTGCTGTGGCTGCTGTGGTGGACCAGCCCCAAGGCCCTCAAAGCCCTGCTGCTGAAGGCCCTGAAGCCCCTGCCAGAGGGAGGAAGAAGCAAGGCAAGGAGAAGGGGGAGAGGAAACAGTACTCCATTTCTGAGGACCATGAGGAGGAGGTGCTGGAATGGCTGAGGGAAAATGAGTACCTGTGGAGGAAGGGCCACAGGCTCTATCGTGACACCAAATGGAAGCAGGCAGCATGGAGACAGAAGGCGGAGAGCCTGGGCTACACTTCAGATGTCCTCCTGGGGTGGTGGAAGCATATGCACACCTGGTATGGCAAGCTGTACCTGAAGAGATCCGGGCAGGCTGCTGTCAAGCTAACTGACTGGGAGACCTATGTCATGGCCAGGTGCAGCTTCCTGGAGGGTGACATCTGCCACCAAGGAGCAGCCCCTCTGTCAACCCTCTCACTCAGACAGCCCACAGAGAGCCACTCCTCTTCCAACCAGGAGACAGCTACAGTGTCCAGGCAGATGTCTTTGGAGGGCCCCACAACAGAGACCCCCCCACCACCAGCTGCACTCCCCATGCCAGAGGATGTGGAGGATCCCCTGTCTCAGATGGAGCAAGAAGAGGCAGCCACTAGAGACTAACCTACCCCTACCCCAGCTCCACCTCCACAGAAAGCAGGCAGAGAGGCAGACCAGAGGGACAGAGCCACACTGTCCTCTTGGAGATCAGGGACACATTCAAAGCAAGCACAGATCTCCTCTCCCAGCTGGTCCACTTTGACATACCATCCTCCAACCGCAAGCCCTTCATCCCGTACGTGGGCCAGACCCTCATGGACATGCCCGAGGTCCAGTACCAGGCGATGAAGGAGAGGATCACAGCTCTTCTGCACCACCTTCCAGGCCCAGCTGAACCTGCTGCTATCCACTCCAGGTCTGCTCCTCCACCCCAGCCGATGTCACAGCCCTTACACGGATTTCAGCAGCCCCTCGCCTACCAAGCCTACCACTACCAGGACTTGCCACAGCAGAGGCAGCCCTTCCCAGTCCAGACCCAGGTTCCTCAGATGCCACAGATGCCTCAGCTGACCCAGCTGCAGACCAGACAGCCCCACTACACTCCTCCTTCCTCCACCCCACAGCCAAGCCCTTCCTCAGAACATCTGTCATCAGTGTTGGGCCTGACATCCCAGGTCCTTGAGGAAGTACCTCTCAACCTCACAGGACTGAGTCAGCTCTCTGAAAGCTTCTTGCACACACCATCTCCTGTTGTACTCTCGGGGCCAGGAATCCCAATGGCGCCTTGGACCAGCACTCCAGCAACAGCCACCTCCACAGTCCCTGGCCCCTTTACATCTGAGACCATGGGCACGCCTCAGAGTGACTGAAAAGAGTGCCAGAGACTGAGTTGTTACCCGCTCACCTTATCTTTGCTTAAAGACACTTTACTTGGGTCATTTTGCTTTTTAATAAAGTCATACAGTTTGTTATTAATAAAGGTTATCTTTGCTTCACACACTTGGTTCATTTTTTTACTTAATAAAGTGTTGGGGAAAACTTTGAAAAAAGGGTTAAGCCTTTGCATGCTTGAGGGAATGGTAAGGATAGCTGTGGGATGGGTAAGGATAGCTGTGGGATGGGTAAGGATAGTTGTGGGAAGGGTAAGGATAGTTGTGGGATGGATAGCTGTGGGATGGGTAATGATAGCTGTGGGATTGGTAAGGATAGCTGTGGGATGGATAGCTGTGGGATGGGTAAGGATAGCTGTGGGATAGATAAACCTCCAGTGCAAGCATAGTGGGACTGTATGGTCCACCCAGCTGGATCTGGGAAAGCCATGATGAGGTTGCATTCCAGCCCACCCTTGAGGTCACTGGCGTTGTATATCTGGGCATCTGAAGCTGACCCGTTGCCTGAAGCATCGATGTACATGAACTTGTAGTCAGCATCAACCATGGCAAAGAGGATGATGTTGAAGAAGCCCTTGTAGTTGAAATAATTGGACCCTGAGTTGGGTGGAGGTTTGCAGGCCACATGCTTCCCATCTATGGCTCCAATGGTGTGGGGAAAGTTCCACCTCTGATACCACTGCTCTGCAACTTTCCTCCAGCCTTCTTCAGTGGTGGGACACTGGAGGAGCTCCTCCACATATTCTTCGATGATGGCCACATCTCTAACCACAATGCTGATGGTGTTGTGTGGCACCCTCCAGGCATATTGCATGTTTCTGTACGTGGTTCCAGAGGCCAGGTGGTGCAGAGTCAGTGCCACCTTCAGTCCAGGGTCCAGGCTGGGATGGAAGTTGGTGTTTGCCTTGGTCAACCTGCGTCTCAGACACTCCACAACTTCGTCAAACATGGCTGGTGGCATCCTCATGAAGTGCTGGAATGCACGAGTGTCTTCATTCCTCAGCTCCACCATCAGCTTGTCATACAGTCCAAACTCCACTCTTCTCCTGATCCATTGTCAGACCCAGACAGTTCTTGGACGTCTCCTTCTTCTCTTTGCGTAGAAAAGGTGAAACAGTCTGAAGAGGGCTTGGTTCTGGTGTTGAATGAAGGCGGCTACCAAAAGGAGTGTGCGATGATCTATGGTGGAGATCAATGGATGATGTGGAAGAGCAAGAGCAAGGCTGAAGAGGTCTGCACACCAGGGCTGCTGGACTGAAAGTGAGATCCAGGTGATTTCCTTCCCCTTTTTATAGGAAATGTCGGTTTTGTGCTAGGTGTCCTTCCACATACTCTAGGCATCCTCCAGACATCCTAAATATCCGAGATACATTCCATATACGAACGTTTTGTCCATTTTAATGCTTTAGATACGAGATGCATCCGCTTACATCCTTTCTGTGTTTGTGCTACTCACACTGTGTGAATGTTCCACATTTCTTTTGCTTCCTCCCTCTTTCTGCTGGAGCGGATGTGAGTTGCGTGGATGGGCAGAGGATGCTGAGAGGATACATCAGACGTGTAACAGATGACAACGGACGTAGAATGTTTGTTGCCCATATGTGTCGCGGATGTAGATCGTAAGCGGCGGAAAGTTCATCTGCTCAAAAAGTTTTGTGCAGCTCAAAACTTTTTGAGTGGATGAAATAGCAGTAGACGGATGTTTTATGGATAGAGCATATGAAACACGTATGCAGTGTGTACACAACGGATGCATCATGTTTTCCAATGGATGGCAAGCTTTTTTGTCCATTTTACATCCTCTTTGCATCTGTTGGTTCAGTGTGACAGGGGCTTTAATAAGTCCTTAATGTTTTGGAATGCTGTTTGTTCTCAGTGGCCCCAATTCCAGACAGTTTTTGTATCTATTAGTTGATGTAATGGCTCTGCTATGGTTGCCTTTTGAGGCAGGAAGACATTGTAGAAATTAATGAGACCTAAGAATGCCTGTAATTATGTTTTGTTCTTAGGCCTGGGTGCTTCTTTAATTGCCTTTATTTTCTTTTCAGTGGGGTGTATCCCTTGCTCATCTAAAAGGTAGCCTAAGAATTCGACTTGATTGGTGGCTAGTTTACATTTTTCTCTTTTGACCTTAAGCCCTGCTTCCCTGAATCTTTGCAAGACTTCTCTTATTCTATTTTCCAATTGGTGTTTACTTTTTGCTGTTACTAATACGTCATCAAAATAGGGAACAACTCCTTTTATTCTGTTTAGGAGGTGCTCCATGAGGCTTTGGAAAACACCTGGGGCAACGCTAACCTCAAATTGAAGTCTGTTACATTTGAATGCTCCTCTGTGAGTGACTATAGTCTGTGCCTCTGCAGTTTCGGGGTCAACCAGCAGCTGTTGATATGTTTGCGCAAGATCAAGCTTCGCAAAAAATTTCTCCTCCCCCTAATGTTGAACTACCAGAACAGGGTATGCGCTTTGCTGGAGTGCATGATTTAGGGTAGCCTTATAATCATCACAGATGCACACTGACCCATCTGGTTTGACAGGAGTCACGATGGGAGTTTCCCACCTGGCATGGTCAATTGCCTCTAATTCCCCTTGTGCAATGAGTTTGTTAAGCTGCTAATTTATTTTCGGTTTTAAGGCAAAGGGAATGCGTCTGGCTTTGAGCTTGTTGGGAGCTATCTTAGGGTCTAGGCTGAATGTTATTGGGGTCACCTTGTACCTGCCTAGGGTCCCGTCAAACACATCCCAGAACTCTTCCAGCAGGCTCTCCTCCCAATTGGTCTCAGCAACGCTGTTGATCCCGGTCACTCCGATTCCCAGGGGCTCGAACCATTCGATTCCCAGCAGGCTAGGATGATCTCAGTTGATGATTGTCAGAGGAAGTACCTCAGCGTGATTTTTGAACTCTATTAAGAAATGTCCAACTACCTACTACTGGGATTCAGTTTCCTTGGTAATCTTTAAGTATTAGCTTTTGCAATTCCAGTTCTCTTTGCTTAATGTCTGGTATCAGGTTTCTGATAGTGTTCCAGGATACTATTGTCAGGTATGATCCGGAGTCTACTTCCATTCCTTCAATTTTCACATTTATTTGGACTTTTTTTGCATTTGCTGCCCTGGCATTTCCAATAATTATTGTTTGATGTGTTTCTTCTCTGTCATTCATTCGCCAGTTCCTGTTCTCTCGGCTCCATTGGCTTCCAACTTGTCTCTCTCTGTTTTTTGTTTTTTTTTTGGGGGGGGTGCTGCCGCGTCTCTTTGGACTATACCTCTTTTTGTTTCAGCAGACCCTAGCAATGTGCCTCTGTTTCTTACAGAATCTGCAAAAGGCATCCAAGAATCTGCATTCGGAGCGCGGGTTATTGCCTCCACATCCAGCACACTGGAATTCTCACCTCCTTCATCTTTTTTTCCCACCATTTTCTTTCCGACTGAAGCCTATGTATGTCTTCGTTGTCATCATCGGTGTCGCTCGGGAAGTCGAGGTCTTCATGGTGGGCAGTTGTTGTGGGCTGTTTTTGGTTTCCTTCTGCCTTCTTTTCTCAGGTTTGGTTTGGTGGTTCTGCATTTGTTGAATTCATCTGGTGCATGGTAGCTGTGGATTTCTTGGCTGCTTCGGCGGTGGTGGCTTCTGCGATGGCCTCAGCCACTGTGATGTTCAGTCTGTTTAACAGCTTGCTTTGGAGCATAGCATCCTTCAATCCCAGGACCACGCAGTCTCTCATGGCTTCATCCATGCTCTGAAATTCATAGGCTCCCCCGATATTTCTTAGGGCTGCTACAAAATCTCTGATGCTCTTGTCTTCCCATTGGTCTCGTTTATAAAATTCGTGCCTTTTGATCAGATTGGAGACCACAGGTGCGTAATGAGCTTGTAGCATGCGGTTTAATTCTGGCTATGCCATCTTTTTCACATCATGTGGTTTGGCTAACGCCTTTGCCATTTTGAAAACAGCAGGGCCACAGTGCATGAGGAATACAGCTCTCTTCCTCTGGTCGGTTATTTCTTGTAGCTCGTTGCTTTCCAAGAACATCAGAAAACGGTCAATTTATGACTCCCAATCTTCTTCGGCTGGGTTGAACGGTGGAGGCGGTGCATTGTTACCGGCCATCTTGGTTGCTCGGTTCTGGTTGCTGCGTGCTTCAGTCTCGCTCTTCTAGGACAATCCCACCTTCGTCGCCAGTGTTCTGTTTGGACAATAAGGTACGCGAGACCGGTATCTCCACAAATAATTCTTTATTAAACAGTATAGTGACTTGTAGCGGAACCTTTGCCAAAGCCACGGCAGCCCTTCTTATAGTGGCTGCTCGCGACTTGCAGCCAATGACAGTTCTTTAGAATACCCACTGTCCAGCGGGCCAGTCAGATTGGTGCGTAATTGGCCAATTCGAGAGCGGCCTTTTGGCCAATCAGTTTTAGCTATTTGGAGTCTTCCAATTTCCATACACAACAGATAGCATAGGGAACAAAACTGTAACAGCGTCAGATAGTCCTGCAAGAGATACTTCGAAATGTCCTCCCAGAGGGGAGCAGCAGAAACAGACTTTTAAATGGGTGCGTGGGGTCTCTAACAATGCTTTGAGCTCTAAGCTCATAGTACTTATAAGCAGTATCCTGAATAACAGGAAGCAAACTTCTTATATATTTTAACCCTCATTTATCAGTGATTAAATTAAGGCAGAACTTCTTTTGATGTCTTTGATCTTCTTTCAAACTGTCTCGTGTCTGGTGTAGGTCTGAGAGAGGTTGCTACCTATTTAGAAGATATGAAAAGAAAGTCCATCTGCTCTTGTTCTGCTATAGATTGGAAACATTGATTCCTATTTCCTGGGTCATTACAGCTGGCTAGTTCTTTCAGGTTGAGAAACCCAATCAGCAAGGGTGCTCCGAGGGACCTGGTGGAAGATTGTGTTTCTAAAGTCTTAAGAAGGCAACATATTGAAGATATTTCGTTCAGTTTCTGTAATACCCAGCAAATTCCTTGAGGGCTTTAACTGCAGTTCAGTTAACTGAAGAATCTTGACTAGTCTCTCTCTGCTGGGGGATACAATGGCTGGTCTCAAATTTGGTTCATAAGGGGATAAATAAAAGGCTGGAAAGTTAGGTAGAAGCTCAGAAATGATTGCCTCTCTCTGTGGTTTTTTGAGCAATTTCAGTGGCAGATGGAGAGAAAAAGATTCAACAGGAGTTTTTCCTTCTTTATAGGATGTAAGTGCCCTGACACAAAAATATGTCCAATAATGGGGGATGAAAGAAAGCATAAAAGGTGTTTGGGTTAAGTTAATGACTTTCTTCCTGATTTGAATACCACCTGGTGTGCTGTCCTTCTGGGATTCAGAGGAACCATCTAAGCAGTCCTGCCTGGAATACTTCCAGAATGTAAGATATGGAATAATGGGTATAAATGAAAGCAAAGCAGGTTCCAATTAAATGGGAAAACTGGCAACCTTGTGAGATAATCCAGACAAGAAACACACTGAGAATTAGTAGTTCCAAATTTATTGTTAGGTTACATTAACAGAATCTGAAATTATATCTCTCCCCCCCTCACACATTTCATTTGCAGTCCAAGAAACTAGGGAGGGTTCATTCTGAGATATTTGCCCTATAGCCCCATTTCTTCTGTAGACCCGGCTGCCTTTTATATGCTTGTTGTCTAGTTGGTGCTCCTTCCTCCTGTCTCCCAAGGTAATTCTCTCATACCTTTACAGAAGCTCTTAATAATAAGATCAGTTTAATAGTGGATCTCATTATCGAGAGAGGTAGTATGCTCTCCTTCACCAGATGTGTTTGGACTACACAGTTATCTGTCAGAAACATTATAATTTGCATTTCTGCATTAAACAGAGGTTGACTTTATTGACTAAATGGCCCTTTCCAGCCCTGTGAGTCTATGAATGCATCAAAATGCATCATTAATTTTCTACTGCAGACAGAATTTGATATGGAATAGTCATCCCCCTTCATCCCCAATTGGTCACAACCAATTGTGTGTTTCCCCCCATCACTGATGGAAGGCAAGTGCTTCAGACAATGCAAAAGGGGAAGGCAATTCAACTGAATACAAATTCTTTCCATCAGCAACAAAATCAAGTAACTATTTAAAAAGCAAAAGAGGTGAGAAGCATAAATAGGAGTCTATCAACACAGACAGAGGCAAAATTGCCATCTGGGCTACATTTTGTCTTATCTACTGCCTGTAATCAATGATCTCGAATCAAAATGGCATGTGTTGGATTTACAGCTGTCGTTTGGGAGAAGGAAAGGCCTAAGTTGCAAATGCTGTTTGGAAGGTGTGCTTGTAATCTTGCTGCATTTGGTGGGGACTGAATGTGAAATTGCCCACATGCAGCAAAGCACATGTTCTTTTACTCTGGTGCCATAAGATTCTGGGCTCAGCTGGCTCCATCCTCTTAGCATCCAGCTACAATCAGGTGGAAGTGAAGAGCAAGACAAAAATAGCTTTGCCATCCTTCGCTCTGCCCACAGAAACAGCATGAAGCATCCTCAAATGGTCTTGCTGAGCAAATAAGCAGAGAAATGATCATGTTCTGTCTATGCTTAGTTTTTAATGTTGTGTTGACGTTCTTTCTGCAGGCTTCTTTCATTTTTGCACTTCTAATCTTCGAGAAAAGCTGGAAAGGGGCCATTGAAAGGAAATAAAAAGGAAAAAAACTTGTTTCTGACCTTTCCCTTCCCATCTCTTTTGTCTTCTCTTTTGAAAAAATGATGGTCATGATGATGTTATGATGATGACGATGATGATGATGGGCATATTTTTTGCCCCAATGACACTTGATTTCCTTTAATGATCTCTGGGAGATGGATTATTTTATCAGTAGACTTAATTTCTTGTTTCATTTTTTTTAAAAGAATTTTTAAAAGAAAAAGAAATCATTAACATAATACCCAAACACAAGATAGAGTGATGGCCACTAGTTTAGATGACTTTAAACAATGATTAGAATAGTTTATAAGCACTGTGTCAGGATTCCAGTAGTTATTCCAATTAAATCATGAGCCTCGAGCCACTCTCCCAAAACTAAAAATAATTTATTAGAAGTTAACATTCTGGCATTAGCCTGGGTGTTGCCAACTCTGAGATATGTAATTCACTGTCACTCTTGATCCTGCTTCCCCCCCCCCCATCCCTCTGGGTATATCATCCAACAAAAAACGTCCATAGCCAAAAGTCATCAATCATGCTCTCCAATTAGATTTTTGCATGGCAGAAGCTTCAGTCATCTAATCAGCCTCTGAGAAAATATGAATGAAATGTACTTTTGATTCCACACAGCTCCCTGCTCTTTGAAACTCCCCTCCCTTCTTTCTGTTGACAACTATAAAACGTGTGTACAAAATGTTTTATGAGTTGACACACTATCTCTGATGACTAATCAATGCAGTTACACTGCTTGTTCAGAGAAAAAATGCGACAAGATATGGAGTCTTGGGAAGTAATAGCAGATAGAGGCTAGATCAAGACATTTTCTGGATGATGATGATGATGATGATGATGATGATGATGATGATGATGGTGATGATAATGATGATGATGTTATCCATTCAGTCATGTCCAACTCCTGGTGTTTCTACGGGGCAAGTCTCTCCACATTTTCCAATTTTGCACTACTTTGAGTTTTTCTATGCTCTGGCTGGTTTCAGCTTTGATGGTATCCAACCACCATGTTCTCTGGTGGCTGTCAGCCCTGATAGTCCTCCTAGCACAGGGCTGCCATTCTGGGGGGTTGCATGGACTCTTGAGATCGATACCTACTTTGCTGAGAGATCCGTGGTGGCAGACTAGTGCCAAACAGCTGAACGGTGCTGCTGGGAGGAAGAATGAAGAAACCAATGGCACATGCACAATCGTCTGGAAAGTGCTCCTTTTGAATCAGCTGTGGCATATTTCCTTTTTTGGCAGAAGATCACTGGTTGTGGTGGAGGCAGAGTTTTACATGAATGTATTAGGTTGGGGGAGAGTGGCGTTCCCCTTATGTGGAAGATCACTGGGTGTGGTGGAGGCGGAACTGTAGAGTGGTGGGTCATGCTGAGTGAGTAGATCTGACCTTTTTGCACTTTGGTGTTGGTCAGTTCGTACTGCATTTCCACGGAAGAGATAAAAGGCATTGATAAGAACAAAGCATGTTGTTGTTTATTCCTGGCAGAACAGCGGAACCTGACAGTGGTCTGGTTTCCTTTTAAACCAAAATCGCTTTCTCCAGTGAATTCCCATGCATGACATGGCCAAAGTAAATGAAACACAGTTTGGTGATTTTGTCTTCCAGTGACATATTTAGTGTGAATGTAGTTATGTCCATACAATGAAAGATTTTCCAAAACTTTACTCAAGAGGGATTGCATCTTTTTTGGCAGGATGGTTTATCCCTCCAAGAAGCTTCATTTATAGATGTGACCCCCAATATTCATGTAACTGTTCTATAAAAAAATAACATGGTACAGAATAAAAATTCATATTCCCAAGCCATCACCCTGGCACACCTGCAATAATCATATTAGGTTGTTGTCCTAACCAACTTTCTTCCAAATAACAAGAGTTAAATGACACTGATAAACCTTAGTGGTTATAACTGCTTCTCTTTGATAAGTGTCTTTATCATGAACAGATTGGCCTACATTACCTCATTTTTGAATCCACAGCTTGCTACACAATCTCATTTTTTGAAGTGCAGCTACTCTTTGTCTTGATGGGTGAAAATGCCATTTCCAATTGCTTGACAGAGAACTCTGCCTTGAGGAATAAAAGAAATCCAACAAGCTTGTCCAATAATCTTTGTTCTCCAAAAATAGAATCAGAAGCATTTCACTACTATTGATTAACTCCTTCTATCATTCATTTAGTTTCTTTCTTATTTTTATATCAATTCCATTTTTCTTTCTTTCTTGGCATTTAAATCAAGTTTGTTTGATATGTTAACATAAGGCTGCCTGATCTTGGCTGCAAGACTCTATACAAGCACTAGATGGCAGTGAAGGGATATACAACCTCCACTTTGCTGCCTTTTAATGGTCTCTTGGATTCATGCAGCTCAACTACTGTAGTAATAATGATAATATTAGACAAGAAAAGCATATCAGGCTCCATCTCCCATTTTCTTTGTTTTTAAATTGCTATAATCAATAAGCACAGGGACCCCAACACCTCTGATCCATGGACCAGCACCAGGCCTGACATGCCAGCACACAGACTGTGCACACAAGTGAAACCTCATCTATGGGATGCAGGCAGCACACAAAACTACACCTCTTCCAGTCCACAGAAAAACCTTTCTCTACGGAAGTGATCCCTGGTACTCAAAAGGTTGGCCGCTGGATTAGCATACATGTAGCCCTTGATTTATGACCACAACTGAACCCAAATTTTGTGTTGCCAAGTAAGACAGTTCTTAAATGAGTTTGGCCTCATTTTACAATTTTCCCTGCCATGGTTGTTAAGCAAATCATTGCAATTGTTAAGTTATTAACATAGATGTGCAGTGAATCTGGCTTCCCTTTGACTTTCCTCGTCAGAAGGTCACAAAAGGTGATCACATGACCCAGGGACACTGCAACCTTCATAAATATGAGTCAGTGGTCAAGTGCTTGAATTTTGATCACATGACTCTTGGGTGTTGCAATAGTTATAAGTATGAAACACTGTCAAAGTCACTTTTTTTTCAGCGCTGTTGCAGCATTGATCAATCAGTAAATGAACTGTTGTAAATTGTGGACTACCTGTAATAAGAAAAGTGAGTAAGGGTTCTCTTCCAAGAGGATTCATTGTTGGTCCCACCACAAATCCCCCCCCCCCCACAAAAAAAACCCTCCACAGATGGATCATAGCAAGCCAGTCCTCATTGTGGTCATAAATTTGAAGATACCCGGTACTCGTAATTTCAACTTGTAGCCTTCAGGTCAAGAAAGATCCCAGAAAGATAATAATTTTATGAGTGGTGAATTTCAGTTCAGCCTCAAAGATCCTCTTGCTTTGCACTCCCTCCATTGTGTCTCACCTGCCTTGTTTTGCTTATACAAAAGTGCCCCTAAGAGATTCCTGCAGCTTTAGTTTCCTTGGCGTAAACATTTTGGGTACTTCTCCTTGGTTTCTTGTCAAGAGTTGTAATTGAAGTCACTGCCATGCATCGAGCACCTCACTTAGTAGATTGCTTTTTGAGATTTATGTGGAATTAGATGAGCCATGCGATAATTTATTGCCAAACTGAGAGAGAAATGAATAAGCCACAGCCATGCAACTTTATTTTTTTTTTTAAGATTGATAGAGGTTAATCTCATTGCTCAGCATAAGAAGGTGGGAAAGCTACTTTTTAATCTTGAAAGACTGTCAGCTTGATTTGAAAAAAAGGAAATCTTCAACTGTTAACAGGCTTCCATGTGGCTCTGTGGACTACACAGGATTGGAGTAAAATTTGCCTACAAGAAAAATGCAAGTTTTGCTTTCTAGAGGATGGATATTCGTAGGGCCCTTCCCATCACATTATTTAAATTTGAGGTGAGCATCATTGCAATTAAAAAAAACACACCCAAACATTTGTACTAGAAAACAGCAAAGACAGATGTAAAGCACATTGTTTTGAGACCGGAAAATAAGTAAATTGAGGCCTTTTTTGACACAGATCTCATTTCACTCTTTTTTAAGCCAGGGAGGGCCATAATGTGTAAAAATGTACTAGCAAATTATCAGGTGCTTTGTCACACAGGTAGCTACGTTTCCTTTCCTTGACTTTCTTCCCTTAAATTTCTTTTTACATGGCTTTAAAAAAAATAAACATAGACTGACCAAAAATAGAGAATGATTTAGAACTGTTCAATAATTATGGATTTCCAAATTTGATTTGATTCCCTAATTTTCCGCAGTTAATTTTTTTTCAAATAATTTTATTAAAGATTATGAATAAAATGTTATTTTAAAATAAATATCAACAGGTGATAGAGTTTCTTTTAGTAGAGGAGATTTACAAATTTTTGTCTTTCTTGTTTTCTGTCTCCTTTTTTTATAACGAAAATGGAAAAAGAAGAGGGGAAGGGAGAGGAGAGAAGAGGGGAAGGGAAAGGAAAGGAAGGGGAGAGGAAGTGTCATTAGATGTAGGGTTATCACTTAACTTTTTTGACCTTCTACGGATATCCCATAACTTTGGAACATGTAGCTATACATTAAATCCATATCAACCCAAGTCCAAAGGCGACACAGTGATCTGCAACCAAGTTCAATCCTTTATTTGTTTACATCTAATGGACAAAATCTTGCCAGGCTAAAGCTATAACCTTCTTTCCTGTCAGATATATCCTCAGAGATTCTAGGATATGGCTAGCCTGAACCTCTTCCCATTTCCCCATCCAACTTGGATCAGTGCAATCTTTTAATTTGGGCTTCTCTCTGATGAGATTTACAACTTGGAAACTTCCTGGGAAAATTCTGTATTGCTAAAACTCCCATCCATCGATCCCCCGGGGTGTATAGTCCATCACAATCCAATGGCTACAAAATAGAAGTGAGTATTGGGATTCAGATTTTCTAAACTTTCACAAGGGAGTTTGTTAAAATCTGATGATCGCCATTTGGCTGGATGGTGGTGATGGTTGAAAATTTTTCTTTGAAATGTTTTACTAATGTTCCAAAAATACTAGAGTAAAACAATGAAGAACAACACAAAAAGTAAAACAATGATGACCCCCAACCTTGTGATCTAAGCCATGTCCCACATATAAAACACTTCAGAACTTTGATCACTTTGTTGCAACCAGCATCTTGATCTCTGATGAGCCACAGACCTACTTGTTGGTTCTTGAAGCTCACAACTGCACTAACCTGGGAAAAACTCACCCCTTTTGGAGTTCTCTCCACTTTCTTAAAGGCTAGGTCACACTGGCCGACGGATGCAAAATGTATGCAAAAAGGACACAGTGGATGAGCAAATTTTCGGGGGTGGCTCCATCCATTGTCATCCACTCCAAAAAGTGGCAAAAATTTACATAAACAGAACGGAAAAGAAAGGAAAAGAACGGACGTGGGTAGTATGTAGCAGGGATGTTAAAGGGATGTTCATAGGAAGCCTAGAGGATGTATATAGGATGCACACCGTTCACTGCTCATCCTTTCTATTTCCGTGCTGTGTAGACACGTTCCGTGTACCTTTTGTTTCCTCCCTCTTTCCATTTTCAGCTGCAGCGGATGTGAGTTGCGAGGATGCCCAGAGGATGCAGAGAGGATACAGCGGATGTTTAACGGATGATAAGCGGACATAGAACGTTTGTTGCTCATATGTCATGGATTTACATCGCACACAGCATAAAGTTCATCTGCTCAAAAAGTTTTGTGCAGCTCAAAACTTCTTGAGTGGATGAAATCTCAGTGGACAGATGCTCAAAGGATAGAGCGTATGAAACATGTATGCAGTGAGTACACAACGGATGCATAGCATTTTCCAATGGATGGCAAGCTTTTTTAACATTTTACATCCTCTTTGCATCCGTTGGTTCAGTGTGACATGGGCTTAAGAAAATACCTGGTCTCCCGTGAACAATTTCTGCTGGAAACTATTGCCAAGTCCACAAAACTGGTGCTTTTTACATCAGTCAAGCAGTCAATAATGAATATGGTTTGGCTGCAGCTGCCAATTGGTTTTTAAAAGGGGTATTTTATGTTATCAGGCTTTGGCAGTAAGTTCTATACTGTAATAATGAATTTTGTTTTCCCAGCAGTTTTTCTCTCTCACAAAACTCTTTATTGAAGAATCAGGTATATAAATGGCTCAACTGATTGAGTTTAGCTTTTACCATAACATGACTGACTGGGCAAATTTAGCTTAACTCTGTGCATGATTGGATCTGTTTTGGTCTAAATTTTAGAATTGTGCATGCTCTGAAAATAAGTCAAATGTACTTCAGAACTTCAGAACAAGCATATTTCTGAATTATCTTGAAATCATGTCCACCTCTCATAAAAGCAACCACAATTTTTTTTCCAGACATCTGCACACGCATGGAAAAAATGTGGCTGCTTTTATAAATCGACTCATTAAAACAGCCACATCTGAAATATGACTGCTAATGTTGCCATTTTTTGAAGGTTACCCAAATTCTGCAGGAATTCTGGAGTGTTTTCATAGCATATACACACAGCCCTTATGCACCTTTAAGAACTTAAACAAATGAACTTTCATTAGATAATCCTCCAACACATTCCTCTTCATTGATGAGTGAACTGTGTTATAAGAACATGTCAATGTATGCATGAGACCACTTTTCTGGAACCATAATTCTTCATTTCTACCTTTCATGTCGCTTTGGCCAGTGACACATCCCAACAAAAGAAAAACCCATAAAAAAGAAAGACAGTTTGATACAGTGGCGAATGTGCTGGGAATCAGGAGGAACTGAGGGATTTTAGGTCCTACCTTAGGCATGAAAGCTAGTTGGATGACTTTGGGCTAATCATCAGGAGACTGGGAGTTCTAGTCCTGCCTTAGACATGAAAGCTGGCTGGGTGACTTTGGTTCAGTCACTCTATCAATCTTATTCACCACCTAGGTTGTTATGGGGAAAAGATGAGGGGGGAGTATTAGATTATTAATAAAAATGGTGGTGTAAAATTTTAAAAATGGGTATAGTACTGTATATCATTAGAGTGGTATGGTGGACTAGTGGTGAAAACGTTCACCTACCACTCGGAAATTTGAGAGTTCAGTCCTAGGTAGCGGCAGTTGAAGAAGGAGAAGAAAGAAGAAGAAGAAGGAGGAGGAAGAGGAGGAGGAGGAGGAGGAGAAGGGGAGTGCAAAGAAAAAATATATGCTGTGAAATCTGTATGGTGTCAGGAAGAACATTCAGCCATCACCCTGACTCTACCCCAAATTAAGGGATTACAGGGTCATCATTATTCAGTGGATGTACTGGCTCAGTGACTAAAATGTTGAGCTTGTCGATCAGAAAGGTCGGCAGTTCGATGGTTCGAATCCCTAGCACCATAACAGGGTGAGCTCCCATTACTTGTCTCAGCTTCTGCCAACTTAGCAGTTCGAAAGTATGTAAAAATACAAGTAGAAAAGTAGGGACCATTTTGGTGGGAAGGTTACAGCATTCTGTGTGCCTTCGGCGCTTAGTCATGCCAGCCACACAACCATGGAGACGTCTTCAGGCAGCGCTGGCTGGCTCTTTGGCTTGGTAACAGAGATGAACACTGCCCCCTAGAGTCGGGAATGACTAGCATGTATTTGTGAGGAGAACTTTTATCTTTAAGCCCCTGTCACACTGCAGCAATGGATGGAAAGAGGATGTAAAACGGAGAAAAACATTTACCATCCATTGGTTAA
>BLBF01000040.1:9930135-9948464 GCA_015471245.1 Laticauda colubrina | reverse complement strand
TGGGATAATACCCGAAGGAAGCTGAACAGCACACATGTAAGCACCCGGGAAAACTTAAAAAAACATACATACATACATATATACATACATACATACTTTTTTTCTCCACTATGTCATTCTAAAGGTTTTCTGAGATGACAGGAAAGAAAATGCTTCATTCATACAACCTTTCCAAGTTTCTTGGCTTTACTGTTAACTGGCCAAATATCCCGGCTGTGTTAATTGATTTTTGGATGTTTTGACTGGTTTTTTATGGCTTTTTAATGTTTTTATACTTTTGGAACTGTAAAGTACCCAGAGTCATGGAATGAAATGAGCAGCTACAAAAACTGAATAAACAAATAAGTGAAACTTGCAAGGCATCTTTGATCTCTTATCACAAAACAGGACACTATCTCCTTTTGACTGTATCACTGGAGCCCAATTCAGTTTCTGTAGTTCTGGGTTCAGCCATAGGATCTATTTACCAATAGTCAGTTCTGGCTGGACAACAAACGTTGCCCTATGGACAATGATGGAATTCATTTCATTTCAGGGTTGGCAATGAGATTTCCAGAGTCTGTTGTCAACCATTACACAGATGAAAAGTAAAGACCATATCTATAAAATAAATTGTACTGTTGTGGGATAAAGCCAGAAATATAATTATTGTTGATATATAATCATGGTAGCTATATGGGACATATTGTCAGCTGGTATATGTCTCTGGGAATTCACAGTCATCCAAGTCATGATTGTCCCAAAGTTGTCCTTTTTTTTTTTTTCCAGGAGGCAACTGGACTTTCTTGTTTTTCTTTGCTTCTCATCCAAGAAACTTCTTCAGCTCTGACTGAATGGTGGGGAATGGAAGCTGGTATGCACTTCCATTTTATTGGAAGCCAAGAGGAACATATTTCCTCTGGGAAGTTATTACCAGAGTAAAAGGCAGATGGGGGAAAAACAAAACAAAAAAACAAAATCTAAACTTAAACTTTAATATAGTAACCGAGATGATCAAATTCTGCATGACAATCTAATAATCTAGGACTTTGTAGTTTATTAAATAATAATACTCATTATCAAGTACGTCTCTATTGCTGTATGGTTCTGTCCAGCAGGATAGGAAATCTTTGTTTATGAATTAGTTATAATGAGAGGAGGTAATACAGGTTGCCTTCAAAATGCTCAGTCCAATTAACTTACAAATAATTCCTTCACAATGACATTGCTCTGCTGGAAAAAAAGATGAACTCATTGTACTGCAACTACTGTCTTAAACAAGATATGTCCATAGGTAATACTTATGACTGGCTGCTTAATGACTGCATCAGGGAGAGGAGGGATGGAGGTGGTTAAGCAAGGTTAACACAGTGGGTGCCTCCATTATGATCATATCTCAAGGACCACTTGTTTTTGCTGTCATAAAAGTATCATGGGATTGATTTTCCTGGAAGATTGTATAGCTGATGCATAAATACTGAAGGGATAATATTATCTGAAATATTTATAAGACCTACTAGATCTTTCTGGCCAGGTTTAACCTTTCCATATAATACAGAAACTTCTTGGCCAATGCAAAAGAATATTAACTATTTTCTTTGTCAACTTAAATCAAGGGTCTTCAAACTTGGCAAGTTTAAGAGTTGTGGACTTCAACTCCCAGAATTCCTGAGCTAACATGAGTGGAGGAGGAATTCTGGGAATTGAAGTCCACAAGTCTTAAAGCTGTCAAGTTTGAAGAACCCTGACCTAAACAGTCTTTAACATTAGCAAAAGGAGTATATATACTGTTCAGAACAATTGCTTGTTTTACAGGAGGAATGACTCAGGAGAATTTTTAGAAGGTTGTTTGGAGTAAAGACCAGCACATAATCCCACTGAAGCACTTTTACTATCCCTCAGTATCTGAATTAGTATTTCTTTCTGTCTAAATATTTAATAGCTGACAAGTTATTCAATATTCTTGAGGAAAATAGGAGAGAAGAGGGCAATGTTCTGCTTGCCTAAACTAATGCCATATCTTCTCCTTCAGGCTTTTATGCTAATATCCAGAGTGACACCTGATTACCACTGTGATAACAAAATGGTGGAAGAGGCCATTTTGTTTGGTCCAATATGCATTTATTTGTTCCATATAGAATTGTAGGAGGAAAAATCTATAGTATAAAACAGGGGTCTTCAAACTTGACAGCTTTAAGACTTGTGGACTTCAACTCCCAGAATTCTCCTCCAGTCATGTTAGCTCAGGAATTCTGGGAGTTGAAGTCCACAAGTCTTAAAGCTGTCAAGTTTGAAGACTCTTGGTATAAATATTTAATTTATTGAAACTTCTCCACAGGTAATAAAACAATCTTACTCAATGTTTTTTTTTCATTACTTGATGATATCACTCAGGGATAAATGTATCAAGCATTTTTTTGAATGTGTTACTTTTATTGAAAGTTTTAAAAAAGAGGTGTAAAATTAATACAAATGAAATAGAGTAAGGAGGAAGAAAACAAGAAATAAAAAGAAAGCTAAAGCACAGAAAGAAAAGAAGTTGAAGAAAAATAGAAAAAGAAAGAAAAAAGAGGTAAAGAATCTGTTCTAATTATAATTGTAGATTTACCCAATTCTCTAAAGTTACACAATCACTCTCTTCTTTCTATAATCTTATCACATCTAATGTCAAAATCATAGATAATAAGTTCATTGTTTTCTTTTTATGCAAAAAGACCATAAGGCATTTCCAGTCAGCAATAGATATAGGCATTGCCTTTTTGTCCATATATCAACCCCCTATTATATCTTATGTTGATATTACTTCATTGTTTGTACGTACACTGAGAGCTTATGCATTGGAGACAAATTCCTTGTATGTTTGATCATATTTGGCCAATAAGGAACTATTCTATTCTATTCTATTCTATTCTATTCTATTCTATTCTATTCTATTCTATTCTATTCTATTCTATTCTATTCTATTCTATTCTATTCTATTCTATTCTATTCTATTCTATTCCACTCCACTCCACTCCACTCCATTCCACTTCCACCCCACTCTCATCCCATTTCCATTCCCATTCCATTCCACATTTTAAATAGCACAATAAGTAATTGAAACCTGAATATAGAGGATGCTGTGACCAAGCTATTAGGGGTACCATTGCTTTGATACCCTGCTTATAAACTCAGCAGCACATGGATTAAATTACAAGTCTATGCAAAGCATCATCTTTGCTTCAGAGATCCATTTCAGAATTTTGGAAAAAGCTTAGCCTAAAATGGATCCAACTATCCCATCTCTAGTTCCTGATAACTAAATATTAGAGTCCTGATTATATCTGTGCAGTACTCAGGAAATGCTTCTGAAATGCAAATTTCTTCAGATCATATTCTTTTTTTTGGTTCATATCATCTTTCTTAGAAGTTCTGTGTTATCTCTTAGTGTTATCTCTTACTGAAGCTAGGGAACTCTAGCTGAAGTCTCTGACCAGAAGCTCTAGCAATTGTCAGTTTCCTAATTAAGATCTAGCAGTTAGCAATGTCAGAAGCTTTCTTAGTGTCAAATAAAATGGTTCCTCATGCATTTGTTCTTAGTTCTGAGAATATATCTGCTGAAAAAAACTCCACATTGGTGACAGGAAGGGCATCTGGCCAGTGAACACTCAGCTCCATTCATTTGTCCAGATTGCACCTTGAAAAGGATTATGGGGTCATTAAAAGAGGACAACGATGCATTTGTTCTTAATAAAAAGGGATTTTTATCTCAGAATTCAAGTGCAGTAGAGCTGAAACGTCTTGGAAAAGCCTAAAATAAGGAAAACTTCCATTCAGAATTTATTCCTAATGTCCAAGAGGAGATGTTTTTGAAGATGATTGCATTACAGATTAATATGCAGAAATGGAAATTATACTTGAAAAGTTGGCTCTAGTAGGTACGAACAATTAGTGAACTGGATCTCTGTATGCCGATATTTACTCAGCTAAATTGTTTGGCTCAATAACTGTTCAATTTGGTTGCTGACACAGCACTTGTCTACACTTTGAAACATCTGTATTCCTTCATAGTTAGGGTACCATGTAGCCTAATACCAATATGACACTGCTTATAAGAAATAAATGAGATATATCAGTGACCACTTTATTAATTATGAATCTTCCCATCTGCTCTGGCCATCAACAGAAGGCTTGTTGAAAGGTTTTGCCCCCAAGGGGACTAAGAAGATTGAACCAGAAGGCAGACCTTTTCTGCACAGCCCTTATTTCTATTCAGCAAAGGAATCTATAGTCCCGAGGTTGTATCAAAATTGGATCTCCTCACCCCCTCCCTGAAACCAGTATCATATACAACTAGAGAAAGCTGAAGCGAGCTGGTGGGAAGGATAAACTGGGGTTCTCTAACATCTTTTGCATGTTATATTGATAAGTTAGAAGAGAAAAGGCAAATGAGAAACCAATACCATGGCAGTGTGAAAGTCATCAAGAATTTCCAAAATGTTTAAAAATATATCTCCAAATTGTTGGAAGTGCAAAGATGTATCAGGAACATTTTTTTCAAATGTGGTAGACTTGCAATGCTGCAACAATTATAATAACAATAACAACAACAACAAGAATAATCATAATAATAATTGAAGACTGATTCAAACATGGATAAAACAAATGGTGGGAGACTATTCCACTTGAACTGGAATTTTTTCTCCTAGGAATAATATCAGAAAAATAGAAGAAGGAAATAATCTAATATCTAACAATACATGTTTTGACGGCAGGTAGAATAATATATGCACAATACGGGAAAAATGAAATCATACTTCCAGAAACAGAAATTATAAGAAAAATTATGGCATGTGCAGAAAAATAGGTTAACTGTAGAAATAAAAGGCAAACGAGAATCTAAATATTATAAAACATGGAATAAATTTTATCAATGGTTATATAGCAGAAGACAAAGTTGAGACATTAGTAGTTATGATTAGGTTAATTAGTAATTAATATATCAAATAAGGTGATTATAAATGATAAAGTAAAATGTATATATGTATAACAAGGCTAAGTTGGATGTAATGTGTTGTATTCTCATAATTAAAATGAAAAAATAAATTAAAAAAAATTAACTAGCTTTTTGTGAAGGTGGACACATTTGAAGAATGTGTCATGCAAAATCTCACAAAATGGATGTTATAAAAAGAGTGTCAGCCATTTATACCTTGCTTACCAGAGGGAAAACTGGGGATATTAAACTTCATGTTTTCTTATAGCTTCCCAGATGTTTTCTGCCTTTCATCTTATCTTTTTTCCTTATATATTTATACTTTATTCATTTGCTCAGGTTTGGTTAGACATGCAGGGAATTTGTTTCTGGTACAGAAGCACTTACAAACAACAGAATATAATAATGATAATAATATAAAGTATATAGCCAATAAAGGGAAAAGTAAACAAATAACAAAAGAGATAAATAATAATACTAAAGACACACCCTATGGATTAATATACATATTAGATAAAAACTTAGTAATTCCTGTATTTCTTCAGCTGCGAGAGTTAAGTGTTCAGCAGAGTGATAGAATGCGGGGAAAAATGGTCCCTCTGTCTAGTTGTCTTGGCATACAGTGCTCTAATAGCACCTTCTGAAAGGGAAGGAGTTCCAATAAAGGAGAATGTTTGTAGCTCAGGGTTGAAATGAAGGGTCCTTGGTGCTCTCTGAGCTTGCTTGTTTTCTTGCAGACATTTCATTACTGTGTGCTGAGTGCTGTTTGCTGTCAGTTTATGTTCTGGTGACTTGTCTGTCTGTGTGGGTGAGGGAGGTCTTAGAGATGTATTCATAACTATGTATATATTTATACCTATTATCTTGTAAGCGATTGACAAATCAAAATAAATAAAATAAATAAAAAATTAATTAATTAATTAATCTATGTCTGTGGTGGCGAATCTATGGCACGTGTGCCTCAGGTGGCATGCAGAGCCATTTGTGCTGGCACGTGAGCCGCAGGCAAACTTACCTCACTGCACGCGTGTCTCACATCTGAATTTTTTGGGTTGGCTTGAGGCCTTTTTCGGCCTCCCAGAGGCTTGGAAAAAGCCTCTTCAAGGCTTTTCAGGTCAAATTATAGTCCCATTTAATCACTTCCTGTAATATTGGAAGTAATAAAATGGGCCTATAATTTGGCCTGAAAAGCCTTGCAGAGGCTGAAAAAGGCCTCAAACCAGCCAAAAAATCAGCTGTGAGATGCAGTGCAGGTAAGGGGGTGAGGAATGGGGATTGTGCATGCATGCATAGGGGTCATGGATGGGGGGTGCATTGCATTCTGGGTGCTGGCACGTGAGTGTGTGCATGCTGGCACACATACAATTTTTGCCACAGTAGCCCAAGAAGGTTAGCCACCACTGATCTATGATGATCTGAGTGCTGAGTGGAGAGGTGCTGGAGTCTTTTTCTCTTTTGGGCTGGTTGATTGTGTGAGCAGAACCGAAGTCATGTTGGATGACCCATTGAATTAAATAAGGAAGTGTGTCTCCAACTCAGTAGCTCTGCTAAATAAGAAAGTGTTCCAGTTTGTGCATAAGAGAAAAAACAAGATATGGCTAGAACAATGGGGAATTGTAATAAAGTGCTGCGATGTCAGAAACCGTGTAACTGCTTTTGCTAGATAGGGAGCTAGTATGAATCTTCAAAATATATGTGTCAATTTGAAAACAGAAAGAATGTGAGCCAAGCCCTCGTACGAGGGGGCGGACAGTTAGGGTATAAAAATGCTGCCTGAATTTTGCTCTGTGTTCCTTCAATGCCTGAGGGAACCCGTCTCTGCAGACACGTGAATAAAACCTTGTTTTCCTTGGATCAACAAATCTTTTGGTGGTTGCCCCTTGGGTGTGCCCCTTGGAGGAGGGGAGTAGAGACTTGTTTGCCTTTGAATGGAATGATCCTGAGAGTGGAAGGAAACAGCAGTTGAGGTGCAATCCCTCTAAGGCTTGTTCTACTAAGTGCACTTGCTCTATTTGCTTCCCATCCGCCTTGATATACCCTCTTTCTTTCCAGATTTTCCCAAACATGTGCACCACCCCCCATGCATACTTGGAATCAGTCCAAATCGTTACTTTCATCCCCTCAGCCAATTCCAAGGCTCTGGTCAGGGCAAGCAATTCACATTTCTGGGCTGAGAAACCTTGGAAGGCAATCCCAGTGGACGGTCAGCCGTTAAAGGTAACCTTGAAGAAATAGCCAGCAGAAACCACCATGGAGATGTCGGCTGAACTCTGGAGAGGACTATTTGTTGCAACTATATTTACATTAATACATCAAAGAAGTTCACAATATATTGGACCTGCAGGTGACTTGGGAACAGACTTGTGGGATGACAATGTGTTCATAAAGGATCTCAAGAAGGTCTCACATTCCTTGAACATCACCAAGTGCTGGTTATGCATGCACATGCCAGGAAGAACAGGTGAAGGATTAATCCTACACGCAATTCCACTTGATCAGAACAGACTAAGACCACAGGGGCACGGGACAGAAAAATATGGTGTCAAATGAAATATAACAGGAAGGATTTTTGTTCATTTAAGGGAAACGGCGTATGTGTGTTTTAGGAGAAATGAAACTAGAGGGCTCCATTTAGGAGATTGGGAAAAATGTAATAAGATTTTTGATATGCCATCATCCTGTAGTAACCATAGCTATACCAAGAGTTATCATAAATTAGATTATTTTAATCAAGATCACTATCAGATGTGTATGCATTTTGAAGAAATGATAATTGGACCCGAACATCACAACAGACCTATGCTATGGAAAACTTTAGGTGGGTATTGTGTGGGAAATATGCATACAGGGAGATGCCACCTTACTGGAGTGGCACATGTACACTCAGGTATGTGATACCGGTGATATATAAACTTGATGGCCTTCCCCAAGGCCAGATACGTAATAAAAGAGACTCAGAATCTGGCCTTTCCCAGAGTCTTGGGATCCAAATCTCCCACGGTATAATAACACCATTGGGAGTAGCCATGAACTACCGAGATATACATATTCTAAATAACTTCACGGTAACAATGTTCAATGATACAATAAAGAATATTAAAATGATTAACACCGAGCTTTCTGAAGTAAGACAGGTTGCTCTACAAAATAGGTATGCTTTAGACATTGTATTAGCTACAAAAGGGTGTGTGTGTGCTCTGATTCATTCACATTGCTGTGTATACATCCATGATTTCCAACTCAATATTACAAGGACAGTAAAAGTAATGGAAGAATGTATTCGCTCTAATCCATTATCACAAAGAGGTGAGTCCTCATTGCCAGACCTGTGGGGAGCACAATGGTCTTGGCTTCCCAGTTCCACTTGGTTTAGATCTACCATAATGGGAATTATATTGATTATTATATGCTGTGTATTGTTGTGTTGTTGTCTTCAGTGTCTCCCTGGTGCAATAACAGCGTGTGGGAAGATAGGGAAATCCTTGGGTTCAAGATTTGAGAAGAAGCAGGAAGCAGAACCTCTAATGATGTATCAGAGAGAAATCACTCTGAAAGAAGCAGAGGATCTGCTCTTTGAGTTTGAGACAAGAGTGGAAAAAGAAAAAGGGGGAATTGTGAGCAGAACCGAAGTCATGTTGGATGACCCATTGAATTGAATAAGGAAGTGTGTCTCAAACTCAGTAGCTCTGCTAAATAAGAAAGTGTTCCAGTATGTGCACAAGAGAAAAAACAAGATATGGCTAGAACAATGGGGAATTGTAATAAAGTGCTGCGATGTCAGAAACCGTGTAACTGCTTTTGCTAGATAGGAAGCTAGTATGAACCTTCGAAATATATGTGTCAATTTGAAAACTGAAAGAATGTGAGCCAAGCCCTCATACGAGGGGGCAGACAGTTAGGGTATAAAAATGCTGCCTGAATTTTGCTCTGGGTTCCTTCAATGCCTGAGGGAACCCGTCTGTGCAGACACGTGAATAAAACCTTGTTTTCCTTGGATCAACAAATCTTTTGGTGGTTTTTTTATCTGCTTCCACCTCACAATTGTCTCTTTTGCATGGTCTATAGATGTTGTTAATGTCTATGTGTTTATTGATGGCTGATTTGTTTGAATGCCAGGCTTCTAGACATTCCCTGACATTTTTGGATTTGGCCTGGTTTAGGATCATCACATGGTTTAACTTATGGCTTAACTATGGTTAAGAGGGAAGAATTGAAATCTCCCACCCCAGCAGTGAGAACATTTCTTCACAAAGCAATTGTGAGGCCGAAGCTGGAGAGATAGGAACTAGCAGTTCTCAGGCTAGAAAGCATATTTATACATCTCAGCTATTCGTTTTTCTTTGTTTATTTGTATGCCATCTTTATTGTTTTTACATATAATTCAAGGTAGTGAACATATCCAGCACACCTTCTTTCTCCTATTTTCCCCACAACAACACTAACAACCCTGTGAGGTGAGTTGGGCTGAGAGAGAGAGAGTGACTGGCCTGAAGTCATACAGCTGGCTTTCATGGCTATCCAACAAACTCAATTAATTCACAAAAACAAAAGGAAAAAAAAAAAGAAAGTTGAAACTTTGGAGTTTAGATCCATATGGGCTCTGAAGTCTTGGCTTGCTGGCAAGCAATCAAATCTTGTCTGTAGCAGAGATTCTAATCTAGCTTAGTTGTGTTTTGAGAGTCTTCTGCTCAATAAACCTAGAGCCAAATCAAGGATTAAGTGCCAGGAAAGCAATAATTTACTACAAAATCTTTCTGGGAAGCCAGATAATAATGGAAAACACTGCTCCCATCCCCCACAATTTTTACTTTCTAAAAATGCTTCTGCAGTCATGTGGGATCTGTGGGATGTTAGAAATAAATACAGTGCTGGGGCAAAAACTTCTAATTTATTTAATAATTAAAACCAATAAAGACACCATCAGATCAATAAAGACACCATCAAACAAATGTTAGACCCAATCTGGAGTTTTGTGACTGCTAAAGTAGAGGGCATGAGATTGTACCACTTGGAGGATTTAGGAGGCAATTATTTTCATTAGCATTAGCCTACAATAGATAGAAACCTTCATTATAGAGACATGAATGTAACTGGAATGGTTTGGAAAGCCCCATGTAGTGAATACAACCATATGCCCTTAATGTTTATGGAGGTACTCAGTCATCCAGCTTATGATCGTCCCAAAGGTGCTTTTTTTCCAAGAGGCAACTGGACTTTCTGTTTTTTCTTTGAAGATGTTTTGCTTCTCAGAACTGAAGAAACTTCTTGGATGAGAAGTGAAATGTCTTCAAAAAAACCCAAAAAAGTTCAATTGCTTCTTGAAAAAAAAAAGCACCTTTCCAACATGTGCCCAGTGGTGGGATTCAACTTTTTTTTACAACTGATTCTGTGGGCGTGCCTTGGTGGGCATGGCAGGGGAAGGATACTGTAAAATCTCCATTCCCTCCCCACCCCACTAACCTGTTTTCCAGCTCCATTCTCCTGTGCAGAGCAACAAAAGAAGACCCAGCCAATCAGCTGGGACCCGGGAGGCAGAGAATAGATGGGGGCAGGGCCAGTCAGAGGTAGTATTTACCAGTTCTCCGAACTACTCAAAATTTCCACTACCGATTCTCCAGAATTGGTCAGAACCTGCTGAATATCACCTTTGATGCGTCCTCAAAACCATCAGTGCTTAATTTATTCCATTCAGGATGTTTGTAGGAATTAACATGCAATTCCCTGTCTGTTACTCAAACTACAAAGTACAGTAAACAATAATACCTTGGATTCAGGGCCATCTTCACAATGACATATTGTCAAAGATAACCTTCCTTATTCAAGAATAATGAAGCAATGTTTTCATTTAGACATTTTTTCTTTTTCAAGGGGATTCATGAACTTGATACCGAGGTGACGATAATTTGTGGCTTCAACTATGTTGACAACAGCCTTTGTTCTTTTATTACCAATCAAAAGTTTGAAGCTGTTTCAATATTTGCTGCCTCATAGAAATGTGGGTACCAACAAGGAACCTGCAAATATATAGTAACAAACCTTGCTTCACAGCTAAACTTAAGTAGCTACGTCATTCCAAAGAGCAAGCCTATAGAAAAGGTGACAGAATGCTATACAACCAGGCCAGAAACATATTAAAAAGAGAGATCAGAGCAGCAAAAAGAAGCTACTCTGAAAAGCTAAAGAATCAATTCTCAACAAATGAACCAGCAAATCATGTGGAAAACTCTTAAAAACATCACTGGCTTCAGCAAACCTTCCCAGGCAAAAGGAAATCAACAACTAGCAGATGACCTGAATGTGTTTTACTGCAGGTTTGAAAAGAAACTACAGCCACCTATCTCCACAACCCACATCTCAAACAAACCAACAACACCCAAGCCTCCTACAATTGGCCCCAATTCATTGAGCTCACAACCTCTGGTGATCACAGAAAAAGAAGTGCAAGATCTATTACATAGACAGAAGCCAGGAAAAGCAGACAATATAACACCTTCTTTCTTAAAAGTCTGTGCTGGCCCCCATCTTCACCCGAATCTTCAATAGATCACAAGAGATGTGCTATGTTCCTTCCTGCTTCAAACATTCTACCATCATCCCAGTGCTAAAGAAGCCTTCCATCAAAGAACTGAATGATTACAGACCAGTTGCTCTAACATCTGGAGTTATGAAAATTTTTGAAAGGCTGGTGCTGTCCCACCTGAAAACCATCACGGATCTGTTGCTAGATCCTATGCAGTTTGCATACCGAGCAAATAGATCAACAGATGATGCTGTTAACATGGCTCTGCATTACATCTTACAACACCTTGAATCTCCAAATACCTATGCAAGGGTCCTCTTTGTAGACTTCAGCTCAGCATTCAATACCATCATACCAGACACTCTTCTAAGTAAATCAAACCAACTGGCCATACCTGAACACACTTGTAAGTGGATCATAAGCTTCCTAAAGCCCCTGTCACACTGCACCAATGGATGGAAAGAGGATGTAAAACGGAGAAAAACACTTGCCATCCGTTGGTTAACGCGATGCTTCCGTTTTGTACTCACTGTATATGTTTTGCTTCCTCTTTATCCGTCAAGCATCCGTCTATTGATGTTTCATCTGCTCAGAGGGTTTTGAGCTGCTCAAAACTTTTGCGCGGAAAATGTATCCAATTTGTCCGTTCTGAATCTGCTAGGCATCTGCTAGGCATCCGTTCTGCATCCGTGACGCATCCGCTATATCCACTAGACATCTGCGCAACTCGATCCACTCCAGCGGTAAACGGACGCAGGGAGGAAGTGGAATGGATGCAGAACGGATGCAGAACAGATGCAGAATGGATGAAAGCGGATGCAGCTCACAAAGAAAGCATTTAAAACGGAAAAAACATTTGTAGAGGGGACCTATCTCAGATATTAAGGATGTCTCTAGGATGCCTAGAGGATGCAAAGGGACACATAGTGGAAAACCTATACTGCCTATAAAAAGGGGGAGCAACTCATCTGGATCTCACTTTCAGAACAGAAGCCCTGTTGTGCAGACCTCTGCAGCCTTCATCTGCCTCTTGCTCTTCCACAGCATCCAGTCATGTCCACCATGGATCGTAACAAAGTCCTTTTGGCAGCCACCATCATTCTGCAACAGTGCGAAGCCATCTACTGGCTCTGTGAACTCTACTACGGTAAGAAAAAGAGGCGGCCAAGAAGCGTCTGGGTCCGAAGATGGATCGGGAGAAGAGCAGAGTACGGACTGTACAACAAGCTGATGGTGGAGTTCAGGAACGAAGATACTCGTGCATTCCAAAACTTCATGAGGATGCCTCCAGCCATGTTTGACGAAGTTGTGCAGCGACTGACACCCAGGTTGACCAAGGCAAACACCAACTTCCGGCCCAGCCTGGACCCTGGGCTGAAGGTGGCACTCACTCTGCGCCACCTGGCCTCAGGGACCACCTACAGGAGCATGCCGAATGGCTGGAGGGTGCCACACAACACCATCAGCATTGTGGTCAGAGAAGTGGTGCAGGCCATCATCGAAGAATACATGGAGGAGCTCCTCCAGTGCCCCTCCACTGAAGAAGGATGGAAAAAGTTGCAGAGCAGTGGTATCAGAGGTGGAACTTCCCCCACACCGTTGGAGCCATCGATGGCAAGCACGTGGCCTGCAAAGCACCAGCCAAGTCGGGGTCCACTTGTTTCAACTACAAGGGCTTCTTCAGCATCGTCCTCTTCGCTATGGTCGATGCTGAGTACAAGTTTATGTACATCGATGCTTCAGGTAACGGCTCATGTTCAGATGCCCAGGTATACAATGCCAGTGACCTCAAGGAGGGGCTGGAACGCAACCTCATCGTGGGCTTCCCAGATCCAGACCCCCTGCCCAATGACATGCAAGATGTGCCCTACTTCATCGTGGGGGATTACGCCTGCTCCCTCACAACCTACCTCATGAAGCCCTACACCTCCAAACTCCTCACCTGTGAAGAGAGGATCTTCAACTACAGTCTGTCCAAGGCAAGGCGGGTGGTGGAGAACGCCTTTGGCATCCTGGCCAACAGGTTCCAGGTACTTCTCACCACCATGCAGCATCGGCCACAGACCGTGAGGAGGATCGTGGAAGCTTGCTGCATCCTGCACAATCTCATGCGCACCCGCTACCCAGTCTTGCAGAACAGGCTCGTGGACCTCCAACAAGGCAATGGGGACATGGAGCCTGGGGAATGGAGGCAAGGGCAAAACCTGATAGACACTCAGGGTGTGCAAGGCCCCAACAGAACCTCACGTGAAGGGAAGAAGCAGCGCAACCTCCTGAAACACTGGTGCAACTCCCCAGCTGGAGCAGTGGAGTGGCAAGGCAGGATGATAGATGCTTAATGGATGCTTCCTTCAGCCTGTCTCATCACACGGATGAGATTGGGCCATGTATGTTGGGTGGGCCTACAATGAACAGGGCATTTAATAAAGAGTTGCGTTTATGTTGACATGTGTGGATCAATGATTACATTATTATTGATAATAAAGGGCCATAGGTGTGGCACCTGGGAGGGTGGACCATACAGTCCCACAATGCTTGCACTGGAGGTTTATCTATCCCACAGGTATTACCCCTCCCAAAGGTATCCCTGCTCATTCCACAGGTATCCCTGCCCATCCCACTGCTATCTTTACCCATCCCACAGATATCGTAACACATCCCACAGGTATCCCTGCCCATCCCACAGCTATTACCCATCCCAAAGGTATCTCTGCCCACCCCACTGCTATCTTAACCCATCCCACAAGCATGCAAAGGCTTAAACCATTTCTAAAAGTTTCCACCAAGACTTTATTTAAAAAAAAGGAATGAAGTGTGTGAATCAAAGATAGACTTTATTAACAACAAGCTGTAAAAGAAAAATGACCCAAGTCAAGTGTCCAAATTAAGTCTACAGGTAGCCACCCAGTCTCTGGCACTCCTCTTGGTCACTCGGAGGTGTGCCCAGTCTCAGGGGTGAAGGGTCCAGGTGCTGTGGAGGTGGATGCTGCTGGAATGCTGGTCTGAAGCGCCAATAGGGTACCTGGCCCCGAGAGGACAACAGGGGACGGTGTGTTGAGGAAGCTCTCAGACAGCTGGCTCAGCCCCGTGATGTTGAGAGCTCCTTCCTCCATGCCATGAGGTGTCAGCCCCAGTACCAACGACAGATGTACTGAGGCCGGGTTTTGCTGTGGGGTGGAGGAAGGAGCAGTGTAGTGGGGCTGTCTGGTCTGCAGCTGGGTGAGGACTTGCATTGGTGGCATCGGTGGCGTGGGTGGCATCAGTGTTGTGGGTGGCATCGTTGGCGTTGGTGGCATCAGTGTCGTGGGTGGCATCGGTGGCATCAGTGAAACTGGTGGCAATGGTGTCGTCCGATGACTCTGTGCCTGGACTGGGAAGGGCTGCTGCCTGTGCTGCTGGACCTCCTGGTAGCCGTAGCCCTGGTAAGGTGAGGGCCTGTGGAAAGCCTTGGAATGGGAGGGACATCACCTAGGGTGGAGGAGCAGACCTGGACTGGGTGGGAGCAGGTTTCTCTGGGTCTGGAGGGTTGTGAAGCAGCTCGGTGATCCGGTCCTTCACCACCTGGTACTGGGGTTCTGCCATGTCCGTGAGGGTCTGGGTGACATAGGTGAGGAAGTGCTTGCAGTTGGAGGATGAGGAGTCGGTGTGGACCAGCTGAGAGAGGAGATCTATGCTGCTCCGGATGTTGTCACTGATCTCCAGCAGGACAGTGTGGCTCTGCCCCTCCGGTCTGGCTCTCTGCCTTTCTGTGGAGGTGGAGCTGGGGGAGGATGCGGGTAGGACTGTGGTGGACGTGCCGTCTCCTTTCTCCCACCATACCAGGGAGTCCTCCACATGCTCCACCACGGTTACAACAGCTGTCAGCGGGTTCTCCACCGTGGCACGTTCCACAGAAACCTGCCTGGAGACAGGAGCTGACTCTCGTCCGGAAGAGGCCTGGCTCTCATTAGGCTGCCGGAGAGAGAGGGCAGTGAGAGGGGCTGCTGGTGCTCCTTGGTGGCAGATCTCACCCTCCAGGAAGCTGCACCTGGCCATGACGTAGGTCTCTCTGTCCGTCAGCTTAACCGTGGCCTGGCCAGATTTCTTCAGGTGCAGCTTCCCATACCAGGTGTGCATGTGCTTCCACCAGCCGAGGAGCACCTCCGAAGTGTAGCCTAGACTCTCCGCCTTCTCTCTCCCAGCAGCATGCTTCCACTTGGTGTCCCTGTAGAGACGGTGTCCCTTCCGCCACAGATAGTCATTCTCTCTCAGCCACTCCAGCACCTCATCCTCATGTTCCTCCTCAATTGAGTGTTGCCTCCTCTCCCGTTCTCGCATATGCCTCTTCCTCCCTTTGGCAGGACCAGATGGGCCCTCATCAGAGGGCCTCCCAGGTAGTAGGGGCTGCCCCTCCACACCACCACCAGCAGCAGCACCAGCAGGATCATCATCATCAGCAGCAGCAGCAGCAGCAACAGCAACAGCAGGATCATCATCATCATCATCATCATCATCAGCAGCAGCAGCAGGACCAGTAGGACCAGGATCAGCAGCAGCAGAGTAAGCACCAGCAGTGCCAGCAAGACCAGGAACACGAGCAGGACCAGGAGCATGAGCAGAACGAGCAGGATGAGCAAGACTAGGAGCACGAGCAGAACGAGCAAATCCAGGAGTACGAGCAGTACGAGCAGGACCAGCAGGATGAGGAGCAGATTCAGCAGGGTACGCACCAGCAGAAGCACCACCACCAGAAGCAGCCTCAGCAGAGTAAGCACGAGCAGAAGCACCACCACCAGAAGCAGCATCATCAGCTCCTCCAGAAGCAGAAGCAGCAGAAGCCCCAGCACAAGCCCCAGCAGAAGCAGAATCAGGGACAGGGGGCGGGAGGGTGGCCCCATCCCTCATGCCAGGGATGGCAGCATGTTGCTGCTTTCTTTTCTTCCCCATGGTTGTGGGGTTGCTGGCTGGCAGGGAGGCTGGCAGGGAAGCTGGCAGGCACCAAGACTGGCAGGAAGGCTGGCAGGCAGGCAGACTGGCTGGCAGGGAGGCTGGAAGGCAGGCTGGCAGCAAGGCTGGCAGGCAGGCAGACAGCAAGGCTGGCAGGGAGGCTGGCAGGGAGGCTGGCAGGAAGGCTTGCAGCAAGGCTTGCAGGCATGCATGCAGGCAGGGCAGGCAAGACAGTCAATCCATCCGGCAGCAGGTCTTTCCTCCGAATGGTGACCTGCTTCCGAGCTGCTTCCCTTTATATCTGCGGGGCTTACGCAATGCATCCCCCCCGCATGCGCAATTTACGCCAGGCATCCATTAGGCTTCCGCTGTGCATCCGCTAGGCTTCCGCTCTGCATCCGCTTCATCCGCTGTGCATCCGCTGTGCATTCGCTTCATCCGCTCGGCGTCCGCTCTGCATCCGCTCTTTCCATTCTGCGTCCCCTTTGCTGAGGTCCCCCGGAAGCCTTGCGGACGTGCCATCCGCTCTCATCCACTTCCATCCGCTGGGCTTCCGTTCTGCATCCACTTTCCTTCCGCCCTGCGTCCTCCCCGCGTCTGTTCCTTTCCGTGTTATCCGCTTTGGTTATGCAAATTTTTGCCCCTTTTGAGAGTGGATAACAACGGATGGAACATTTTTCTCATCCGTTGTGTCCTTTTTACTCATGTTTTGCATCCGTTGGGCAGTGTGACAGGGCCTTAACTGACAGGAAGCAGCAGGCCAAGCTAGGTGGAATCACATCCGATACCTGTACAATCAGGACAGCCCCCCCCCCAAGGCTGTGTGCTATCTCCACTTCTCTTCTCCCTATATACCAATGACTGCATGTCAAACGATCCATCTGTTAAATACTGAAGTTTGCTGATGACACAACAGTGATTGGTCTCATTCAAGACAACGATGAATCTGCATACAGGCAGGAGGTTAAACAACTTGCCTCGTTGTGTAACCGGAACAATATGGAACTGAACATACTCAAAACTGTAGAAATGGTGGTAGACTTTAGAAGAAACCCTCCTATATGACCCCCTCTTACAATACTAGACAACACAGTGTCAACAGTAGAGACCTTCAAATTTCTAGGTTCTACTGTATCACATGACCTAAAATGGACACCTAACTTCAAAAACATCCTCAAAAAAGCACAACAAAGAACTTGTGCACCAACTCAGAAAGCTCAAACTGCCCAAGGAGCTGCTGATACAGTTCTACAGAGGAATTATTGAGTCTATCATCTGTACTTCTATTACTGTCTGGTTTGGTTCTGCAACCCAACAGGACAGACACAGACTTCAGAGGATAATTAGGACTGCAGAAAAAACAATTACTACCCACCTGCCTTCAATTGAGGACTTGTATATGACACAAGTCAAAAAGAAGGCTGTGAAAATATTTACAGACCCCTCACATCTCGGACATAAACTATTTCAACTCCTTCCCTCAAAACGACGTTATAGAGCATTGCACACTGGAACAACTAGATACAAGAACAGTTTTTTCCCCGAAAGCCATCACTCTGCTAAACAAATAATTCTCTCTACACTGTTCAACGATTTACAAAGTGCACGCTACTATTACTGTTAATCTCTTCTCATCACTCCTTATCACCCATCCCCTCCCATTTGTGACTGTAGGACTGTAACTTTGTTGCTTGTATCCTTACAATTTATATTGACTGTTTCCTAGTATGATTTGATTGTTGATTGTACCCTATGACTATCATTAAGTGTTGTACCTGATGATTCTTGATTCTTAACGAATGTATCTTTTCTTTATGTATACTGAGAGTATTTACACCAAGACAAATTCTTTGTGTGTCCAATCACATTTGGCCAATAAAGAATTCTATTCTATTCTATTCTATTCTATTCTATTCTATTCTATTCTAT
>BLBF01000040.1:9910671-9922281 GCA_015471245.1 Laticauda colubrina | reverse complement strand
CTTCTTCTTCTTCTTCTTCTTCTTCTTCTTCTTCTTCTTCTTCTTCTCCTTCTCCTCCTCCTCCTCATTATAATAATAATAATAATAATAATAATAATAATAATAATAATTATTATTATTATTATTATTATTATCATCATCATCTAAGATTTATTTCTGTTTTATATAGAAGGCTTAGAGGCATTCAAAGGAATAGAGATGATTCTGGAGGCAGGTTGCACACTACTGTTTTCATGTACTTGTTTTAAAATCCAAATAATATTAAATTTAAGTGGGGCTGCTAGCTTTTCAGTAACCAAGAAAGGAATCATTATGTCCTACTTTGGAACCCCACTTTAGATTACAGAGTTGAAAGAGACCACCAAGTCCACTCCTTGCTCAATGTAGCAATCTAAATTAAAGTCTTTACACATGTTTGTTGTCTAGATTCTGCTTGAATACATCTCATTTTGAGCAGCCCACTAACGTTCTAAATAAACAGTATGAAAACTGGATATATTTTTTGGGTTTGATTGACATCCCACCTTTCTGAATAAACTAATATTCAGAGGAAAAGGAAAATGGAAGCTAAATACAACTCTTGAGAGGGAGCAGATTACAGTCTGGAAACAAATAATGAATGTCAGGGTTCCAATTGCCCTAATTAAATCATGAGCCTCAAGCCAAGCTTTAAGAGAATCCAAAAGATTTATTAGGAGCAACATGTCCGGCATTATCCCAGTTGAAACCAACTCTAACACACATGATTTACTGTCACCTGTCACCCTGTAACCCCCCTCCCCCTGGATGTATCATCAATCAGATTCTCCAATGAAGCATGTTCATGGGCTGGGGGTCATCAATCACATTCTCTAATGAAGGATTTCCGAGGGCAGAAGATCCGGTAGCCTAACTACAATCTTTGTAAGATATGCATGGAATGTATTTCTGGTTTCCCCCACTCCATACTTAGGGCAACTCGAAAACAGGCATAGGAATTCTTTTAAAAAACAAAACAAAACAAAACAAGTTTTATTCAATTTTCCACATTTTAACACCTCTTTTTAATGAACAGTATGATTACAGATTTCACATATACATACAAATATGACCATAATTACATATTCCATTTTTGTATTCAATTTCTTATCTTAGCAATACTTTTATACATTTTCTATTTTATTATATTATTCCAAGTGCTTATTTCATTATTTAATTCACATATATTAACTTCATAATTATTATATTTTAATATTTTAACTGTCATATTTGTATATTCCTCTTAAATTCTAATTAATAACACTCTTTCTATAAATTGATTTCCCTCCTAAAATATCAGTTTAAGTGTGCCACCTCTAAGTTACATACTCATTAATTATCTCCCCTTTTAAATCCCATTAAATGTTTAACATTTTGTTACCTAAAACATTAAAATTAATAATCCCATTTAAAACCACATAACATATATAAATCAGATTCTGCATGGTTTCCCTTTAATTTCATAAGGTTTATCTACAATTTCAGAAAAAAGGACATATTAATCTACTCATTTAATCCTAAACTCTGACGTTAAATCCATTTTACCTCTCCTCCAATATCATTTCATTTATTTCAGTATATTTAAAATATTTCAATATATTTGATAAACATATTCCATTATTTGTTACAATTGTCTCTATACAAAGAGGAAAGGAGCATTGAATTTCATTGTTAAAAAATAGCAGTTCTATTTTCCATTTTATCAATCTACGTATATGTCCCCATTTCACAATTACAAATTTATTTATGTTACTCCCAGCACCTTGCAGAATCCCCTCTCCAAATATCAATCAGCCATTATCTCTGTCTAATTAAACAATTTTTCCCATTTTTTAATAGAATTCCCATATTTCTTTGTTTCCTAATCCTGTTTTTATCCCTTCTTTCCCTTAGTATTTTCCCCTTATTCTTTCACTCCAGTTTTCATCCCCCTCTCTATTTATGACTCCCTTCTACCCTTTGAATTTCTGCTGAATCTTTTTCCCTTTTTAAATTTTCCAGATATTTCCCTCTTTATTCAGTTTCCCAAATCTCCAATATTTATTTCCAAGTCTTTTCCTCTTTCTTTCCAGAATTCTTTGTTCTTGATGGTAATTAAAGATGGCCCCTTCTATGATTTGCTCCACCTCCTCTTCTGTCCTTTGTTTTTGTTGTTCATACTCTGCAATTGCATTTTCAACAAATTTTGAAGCAAAGTCCAGCGTTTCACCTCATTCTTGTAATATTTCTTTCATGATTCTAAGTTCCATTTTTAATGCCAGAAGATACATCGCCATTTTACAGCATTCTAATTAGCAATTTAGTTCAAATAGTGTCTTTAAAGTTAATTTCCAACAGTCAGTTTTTATTTTCTTCCTCTCAAGTTTTTAATCCTCAGCTAATCTAATGCCAAATCTTCCTGTTTCTTTCTTTGTTTCAATGTTTCAATTTTTCAAAGTTCTTGTTTTATTGTATCAATTTTCTTTACGGTTTTAAGAAACAGAATCTTTTGAAAGAAAAACATGTTAGATTTAACTCAGATGGCACTCTTTGTTCTGACAAGTCCATACCCTCTCTTTTCTTTTTTCTTCCCAATTATTCAGAACTTTTTAAACCATAATCTTCCAAAAAGTCAAATCCAATTGATATTAAATTTTCTCTTTAACAATCTATCGTTCAGCTTTATTAGTGTCTATATAGATCAAAATATACTTATCCAAATTGATCAGATGATTCCTTCTCCAGCTTCTACCTTTCTCGGTTCAAAGCCCCGCTGCTGTCAAAAGCAATTCACACCTTTTTTCCCTCTTTTTATTCTCTGCTTTAAATCCTTTTTGAAAATTCTTTGAAATGTTAATCCTGGGGGTTACTTCCATTTTATTATATCGTCCCATTCCTCCTGCTGTTCGCTTCTTTCTCTCTCTCCTGCACAAACTTATTCCAGTCTCATCTTCTCCTTCAAGGAGGCCATTTTAGACCACTGCTTCAGACATCTTCAGGAGGGAGCAATTGTCAAGTCAGGGAGGGGATTTGTGACTCCCCTCTACCCGTCTGATGGTCTCCCCTTCCTCTGCTGCCCCAGGAGGTGGCTTCTGCCCCAAATCTGGTCAACTGGGGGTCTCTGATGCCAAAGCATGGACCAAAGCCACACACAATCGCAGACAGCAGTCCGTCTTCGGGGAAACTCAAAACCGAAAGCCAGGCATAGGAATTCTTTACTAGTTGACAATTAGAAGGCCTTCTTTTGTATGTCTAAGAAACAAACCTTGACTGCAGAAACATTTTCAGAAGAATCTCTTATGAAGGTAGTCCTTGACATATGACCACAATTGAGCCCAGAATTTCTGTTGCTAAGTGAGACAGTTGTTAAATTAATTTTGCTCCATTTTGTAACTTTTCTTGACATAGATGTTATTGAATCACTGCAGTTCTTAAATTAGTAACATGGTTGTTAAGTAACCGTGACTTTTCCATTGACTTTGCTTGTCAGAAAGTCTCAAAATGCGATCACATGATCATGAGGATGTTGCAACAATTGTGGGAAGCAAGGTGTTGTGGCTAGCTGGCAGCAGGTGTGGATGTCTGAGGAGAATGAGGACTCAGATGAGGGGCCAGGACCATCAGGGAGTGGACTGTTGGCTTCAGAGATTGTGGGGTTTGGCAGCAGTGATGAGGAGGTTCCCAAGGAGCCTGTGCCAAGTGCACATGCGCATAGGATTGCTCGGAGGAAAGAACACTTACAACAGCATGGGTGACTCAGGAGTAAGGCTGCAAGTTAATGGCCCCTCCTTCAAGAAGATAAAAGGCAGTTGTGAACGAACGTACTTTGCAGAAGGCAAAGACATTTTGAACTCAGCCTCGTGGACATTACAGTTGGTATTTGAAGATTCTTGTATTGTAAACTATTTCTTTTCTGTGGTAGACTTTCAAAAACTTGGCAAGGTTCTTTCTTGTTGGAGTTAATTAGTTGGAAACAGCCTTTTATCTGTGAAGAAACAGGATTCTTAGCTGAAACATAAAAAGGTTGTACTGCTGCCTTTGTCTTGTGTTTGCTGTCTTGGAACCAGGTTTGGGTCAGAACATAAGATCACTATTTTTCAGTGCCATTGCATCTTTGAATGAGTACTAAGTAAATGACTGTAATTCGAGGACTAACCTGTATTAATGGTAGACATGCTGATAACAGCAGAGTAACTTCTACTGTGGTCAAGCATAAATCAATCATCCTTATGTTATCAGGAAGCTTTTCCTAAAATCAAGCTGGAATCTATCTTCTTATAACTTAAAAACAATGGTGGGCTGCCGCCTAGTCGCATGGGTTCGGGCAAACTCTTCATTGTGATCACTAGCTGGGTCAACCCACCCACCCTTGTGCTATTGTTTCCATATATAACTAACTTTCTGGCTCATTCCCCCCACCCACACTGCCCAGCTGAGTTCCGCACCACCCCAGATGGGCTGCCTGAGTTGATTAGCTGCATGTTTGAAGCTCCGTTTCAGTCCCAAAGGGGCGCGTGCGAATGAAGCAAGCATGAATGTGAGCTCACAGCCAGCAAACCAGTTGTGAACATAAGTGCAGCCCACCTCTGTTTCAAACCATTAGGGCAAATGTAAGATTCTGAGATAATCAAATAATTGAAGATTCTTAGCTTTCCCTAATTTATTTGTTCTCATTTTTACTCAGGTTTCTTTATGTTCTGTCTGTTTCTTTGTAAGTTATGTCATCATCTTTTTTCTTGTAAAAATGTGTACTCATTTTGACAATTTTTTCTAGCCATAAATGACAAATGGCAATAGATCAATGCTGTCATCCCTGGTGAATCAGTATTAGTTTAGCAAATTATAGCATTCTGAGGCAAAAGGAATCAGTGATTAATTTCTTTTACACCCCCAAATGTACGAAGTATTTTTAATCTTCTGCAATCTTTCTCTGATTTGACTAGAATTGGTTTCTGAGTTTTTAGTTAAAAAGGGACATATTTTATTGTGAAAGAAAAATGGAAGTGTCTTAAAAATGTACTTTTGTTAAAGGTGCCCTGCTGAGGAAACTTAAATTCTTTTAGTTAGCATTGTGTTCAAGTCCCTTAATCAGAAATCACCAGCTAATTCACTTCCAAAGCCATTTCCAGTTTTCAATATGTTGTTCAATTGTGTCAAGCATGGGAATTCTTCTACATTTTCTCCTTACCAAAGGTCATTTAATTAAACAACAACTATTTTTTCCAAAGAAGAAGAGTCTTTTAGAGTGATGGTGCTTTTCCATGTATTTAGACAACCAAGATTATTGGTAGCCTTCGACATAAAATCATAATGGAGCCTATTCATCATGGTTATAAATCATGATAATCATAAAACTGATCCCCCATGTGACTGATCCAATGTTATGACAATTTTTATAGCAGTTGTTAAATAAATGTGATGGTCATAAAGCAGCCACTGAGATTGTTAAGCAAATGCCATGGTCATTATGCGAAAAATGTTTCACAGTGAACTGTTTTGCTAAAAATTAATGCTGGTTTTCAGTAAAACTTTTAAAATGAGCTCATGGGCTGTGGGACAGTGCAAACATCTGTAAATGTGAACCAGTTGTGGTCATGTGACTGTGGGAAGGGGGAGGGGGCTATTGGTAGTTTAGAACCAGGTCATAAGTACTCCCAAAGAGTTCCATTATAACTTCAAACAACCACTGAAGCTACAGCCAGTTTGGTCTAGCAGTTAAAACATCAGGCTAAAAAGCAGTAGACCATTAATTCAAGTCCTGCCTTAGCCATGAAAGCTGGCTGGATTGTTTTAGGCCAGTTACTATCTTTCAGCTAACTACCTCACAAGGTTGTTGTTGTGGACAAAACAGGAGGAGCATATGTTTACTGTCTTGAGTTATTTATAAAAATAATAAAGGTGGGTTACAAATGGTTAAATAAGAGATTTGGTTGCAAATCATACTATTTGTATGTGTGGAAATAATGTTTTTCAATATATAGTCCTTTCTCCATTGATTTGCAATCTCTCTAGGTTTTCATTTTAAATCAAGAGAGAAGATACACATCCTCTTCCCATTCGCCTTTTTAAGTAGCAATGTAATTCTCACCAATGACAGTTAAGTCTTCCAAAAAAGTGTTGGGGAATTTTTCCTGCAGCCAGATGAATCAGATAAATGTTCCATCCAGTTTCATTGCTCACACATTTGGTGAAGAATTTGGAAAGCCACTTAAGGCCCTGTCACACTTGCCGACAAATGCAAAACGTTAGTAAAAAGGACACAGCGGATGAGAAAAATGTTCCATCCATTGTTATCCGCTCTCAAAAGGGGCAAAAATTTGCATAACCAGAGCGGATAACACGGAAAGGAACGGATGGGGGGAGGATGCAGGACGGATGGAAAGCGGATGCGGAACGGAAGCCTAACGGATGGAAGCGGATGGGAGAGGATGGCACATCCGCAAGGCTTCTGGGGGACCGCAGCAAAGAGGACGCGGAACGGATACAGTGGATGCAGAGCGGACGCCGAGCGGATGAAGCGGATGCACAGCGGATGCCTAGCGGATGAAGCGGATGCACAGCGGAAGCCTAGCAGATGCCTAGCAGAAGCCTAGCGAATGCCTAGTGGATTTCTAGCGTTCACTGCGCATGCGGGGAGGAGCATTGCGTCAGCCCCGCAGATATAAAAGGAGGCAGCTCCCAAGCAGGTCACCATTCAGAGGAAAGACCTGCTTCCAGACACATCGAGTGCCTTGCCAGCCTGCCCTGCATGCCTGCCTGCCAGCCTCCCTGCCAGCCTGCCTGCCAGCCTGCCTGCCAGCCTTGTTGCCTGCCTACCTGCATGCCAGCCTGCCTGCCAGTCTGCCTGCCAGCCTTGGTACCTGTCTTCCTGCCAGCCTTGCTGCCAGCCTGCCTGCCAGCCTTGGTACATGCCTTCCTGCCAGCCTGCCTGCCTGCCTGCCTGCCAGCCTTGCTGCCAGCCAGCAACCCCACAACCATGGGGAAGAAGAGAAAGCCTCAGCCATCTGCTGCAAGCCCTGGCAAGAGGGACAGGGCCACCCTCCCACCCCCTGGCCCTCACTCTGCTTCTGCTGGGGCTTCTGCAGCAAGGGCTCGCTCTTCTGGGGCTGGGGCTTCTGCTGCTTCTGCTTCTGGAGGAGCTGATGATGATGCTTATGGCGGTGGTGCTTCTGCTCGTGCTTACTTTGCTGATGCTGCTTCTGGCAGTGGTGCTTCTGCTTGTGCTTACTCTGCTGATGCTGCTTCTGGTGGTGGTGGTTCTGCTGGTGCTTACTCTGCTGGCACTGCTCCTGGTGCTGGGGCTTCTGCTGATGCTGCTTCTGGAGGAGCTGATGCTGCTGCTTCTGGCAGTGGTGCTTCTGCTGGTGCTTACTCTGCTGTAGCTGCTCCTCGTATTGCTGGTCCTGCTGGTCCTGCTCGTCCTGCTCGTGCTCCTGGTCTTGCTCGTCCTGCTGGTCCTGCTCGTACTCCTGGTCTTGCTCATCCTGCTGGTCCTGCTGGTGCTCCTGGTGCTGCTGGCACTGCTAGTGCTTACTCTGCTGCTGATGATCCTGGTCCTGCTGGTGCTGGTGATGCTGCTGCTGCTGCTGATGATAATGATGATCCTGCTGGTGCTGGTGCTGGTGCAGCTGTTGATGATGATGATGATCCTGCTGCTGCTGCTGATGCTGGTGGTGTGGAGGAGCAGTCCCTACAACCTGGAAGCCCCTCTGAGGAGGGCCCATCTGGTCCTGCCAAAGGGAGGAAGAGGCATATGTGAGAACGGGAGAGGAGGCAATACTCCATTGAGGAGGAACACGAGCATGAGGTGCTGGAGTGGCTGAGAGAGAATGAGTATCCATGGCGGAAGGGACACAGGCCCTACAGGGACACCAAAAGGAAGCAGGCTCCTTGGAGAGAGAAGGCAGAGAGTCTGGGCTACACTTCGGAGGTGCTCCTCAGCTGGTGGAAACATATGCACACCTGGTACGGGAAGATGCACCTGAAGAAATCTGGCCAGGCCACGGTTAAGCTGACGGACAGAGAGACCTACGTCATGGCCAGGTGCAGCTTCCTGGAGGGTGAGAATTGCCACTGAGGAGCACCAGCAGCCCCTCTCACAACCCTCTCTCTCAGGCAGCCTGCTGAGAGCCAGTCCTCTTCCGGCCAAGAGTCAGCTCCTGTCTCCAGGCAGGTTTCTGTGGAGCATCCCATGGCGGAGAACACACGGACAGTTGTTTTAAGCATGGCGGAGCACGTGGAGGACTCCCTGGCACAGTGGGAGAAAGGAGATGGCACTTCCACCACAGTCCTACCCGCATTCATCCCCAGCTCCACCTCCACAGAAAGGCAGAGAGACAGACAGCAGGAGGGGCAGAGCCACACTGTCCTGCTGGAGAGCAGGACACCATCCAGAGCAGCATAGATCTCCTCTCTCAGCTGGTCCAAACCGACTTCTCATCCTCCAACTGCAAGCCCTTCCTCACCTAAGTCAACCAGACCCTCACGGACATGGCGGAACCCCAGTATCAGGTGGTGAAGGACCAGATCACCAAGCTGCTTCACAACCCTCCAGATCCAGAAGCACCTGCTCCCACCCAGTCCAGGTCTGTTCCTCCACCCCAGGTGATGTCCCTCCCATTCCAAGGCTTTCCACAGGCCCTCACCTACCAGGGCTACGGCTACCAGGAGGTCCAGCAGCATAGGCAGCAGCCCTTCCCAGTCCAGGCACAGGGTCATCGGATGCCACCATTGCCACTGGTACCACTGATGCCACCAATGCCACCCACGCCACTGATGCCAGCCACCCCACTGATGCCACCGATGCCACCGATGCCACCCATGTCACTGATGCCACCCACGCAAGTCCTCATACAGCTGCAGACCAGACAGCCCCACTACACTGCTCCTTCCTCCACCCCATAGCCAAGCCCGGCCTCAGTACACCTGTGATCGGTATTGGGACTGACACCTCATGGCATGGAGGAAGGAGCTCTCAACATCACGGGGCTGAGCCAGCTGTCTGAGAGCTTCCTCAACACACCGTCACCTGTTGTCCTCTCGGGCCCAGGCACCCCAGTGGGGCTTCAGACCAGCACTCTAGCAGCAGCCACCTCCACAGCACCTGGACCCTTCACCCCTGAGACTGGGCACACCTCCGAGTGACCGATAAGAGTGCCAGAGACTGGCTGGCTACCTGTAGACTTTATTTGGACACTTGACTTCGGTCATTTTACTTTTAAAGCTTGTTATTAATAAAGATTATCTTTGATTCACACACTTGCCTCATTTATTTTATTAAATAAAATCTTGGTGGAAACTTTTAGAAATGGTTTAAGCCTTTGCATGCTTGTGGGACGGGTAAGGATAGCAGTGGGGTGGGCAGGGATACCATTGGGATGGATAATAGCTGTGGGATGGGCAGGGATACCTGTGGGATGGGTTAAGATAGCTGTGGGGATAGATAAACCTCCAGTGCAAGCATAGTGGGACTGTATGGTCCACCCTCCCAGGTGCCACACCTATGGCCCTTCATTATCAATAATAATGTAATCATTGATCCACACATGTCAACATAAACACAACTCTTTATTAAATGCCCTATTCATTGTAGGCCCACCCAACATACATGGCCAAATCTCATCCGTGTGATGAGACAGGCTGACGGAAGCATCCATTAATCATCTACCATCCTGTCTTGCCACTCCACTGCTCCAGCTGGGGAGTTGCACCAGTGTTTCAGGAGGTTGCGCTGCTTCTTCCTTTCACGTGAGGCTCTGTTGGGGCCTTGCACATCCTCAGTGTCTATCAGGTTTTGCCCTTGCCTCCATTCCCCAGGCTCCATGTCCCCATTGCCTTGTTGGAGGTCCACGAGCCTGTTCTGCAAGACTGGGTAGTGGGTGCGCATGAGATTGTGCAGGATGCAGCAAGCTTCCATGATCCTCCTCACGGTCTGTGGGTGATGCTGCATGGTGGTGAGAAGTACCTGGAACCTGTTGGCCAGGATGCCAAAGGCGTTCTCCACCACCCGCCTTGCCCTGGACAGCCTGTAGTTGAAGATCCTCTCTTCACGGGTGAGGCATCTGGAGATGTAGGGCTTCATGAGGTAGGTTCTGAGGGAGAAGGCATCATCCCCCACAATGAAGTAGGGCACATCTTGCGTGTCGTTGGCCAGGGGGTCTGGATCTGGGAAGCCCATAATGAGGTTGCGTTCCAACCCCTCCTTGAGATGACTGGCATTGTATACCTGGGCATCTGAAGCTGACCCGTTGCCTGAAGCATCGATGTACATGAACTTGTAGTCAGCATCGACCATGGCGAAGAGGACAATGCTGAAGAAGCCCTTGTAGTTGTAATAAGTGGACCCCGACTTGGCTGGTGCTTTGCAGGCCACGTGCTTGCCATCTATGGCTCCAACTGTGTGTGGGAAGTTCCACCTCTGATACCACTGTTCTGCAACTTTCTTCCATCCTTCTTCAGTGGAGGGGCACTGGAGGAGCTCCTCCAGGTATTCTTCGATGATGGCCTGCACCACTTCTCTGACCACAATGTTGATGGTGTTGTGTGGCACCCTCCAGCCATACTGCATGCTCCTGTAGGTGGTCCCTGAGGCCAGGTGGCGCAGAGTCAGTGCCACCTTGAGCCCAGGGTCCAGGCTGGGCCAGAAGTTGGTGCTCTGCTTGGTCAACCTGGGTGTCAGCCGATGCACAACTTCGTCAAACTTGGCTGGAGGCATCCTCATGAAGTTCTGGAATGCATGAGGGTCTTCGTTCCTGAGCTCCACCATCAGCTTGTTGTACAGTCCGTACTCTGCTCTTCTCCTGATCCATCTTCAGACCCAGACGCTTCTTGGCCACCTCCTTTTTTTCCCGTAGTAGTGTTCACAGAGCCTGTAGATGGCTTCGCACTGTTGCAGAACGATGGTGGTTACCAAAAGGAGTTTGTTATGATCTAAGGTGGATATGACTGGATGCTGTGGAAGAGCAAGAGGCAGATGAAGGCTGCAGAGGTCTGCACAGCAGGGCTTCTGGTCTGAAAGTGAGATCCAGGTGAGTTGCTCCCCCTTTTTATAGGCAAAATAGGTTTTCCCCTATGTGTCCTTTTAAATCCTCTAGGCATCCTCTAGACATCCTTAATATCCGAGATAGGTCCCCTCTGCGAACGTTTTTTCTGTTTTAAATGCTTTCTTTGCGTGCTGCATCCGCTTTCATCCTTTCTCCATCCGTGCTACTAACGCTGCGCGTCCATTCCGCGTCCATTCCGCTTCCTCCCTGTGTCCGCTTTCTGCTGGAGTGGATGTGAGTTGCGCAGATGCACAGCGGATGTCTAGCGGATGTAGCAGATGCGTAACAGATGCTGACGAATGCAGAATGGATGTCCCCCGTATGCGTAGCGGATGCAGAACGGACGCGTTGGATATATTTTCCATTCAGAAAGTTTTGAGCAGCTCAAAACTTTTTGAGCGGATGAAATGTCAATAGATGGATGCTGGATGGATAGAGAGGAAGCAAAATGGAGGCAGTGAGTACAGAACAGAAGCATCGCGTTAACCAATGGATGGCAAGTGTTTTTCTCCATTTTACATCCTTGTTAGGGATAACATTGTTTACCCTAACTGGTTTAGGTGAAATAATA
>BLBF01000040.1:9885584-9910271 GCA_015471245.1 Laticauda colubrina | reverse complement strand
TGTTTAGCTTGTCTACCTAACCCTGGTTGGGGAACCCAGGCTTAACAATCCTCTTTCCATCCGTTGGTGCAGTGTGACAGGGCTTTACTGACGAATTCCATAGTGCAGTGCTTCACAGTGAATGCTTTCATTCCAAAGAATTATTGGAGACTTTATGATGGAGCTCCTAGAAATTATTTTCCAAGATCACCCTGAAAAATTTCCTTTCTCAGTATTTGAAGGATTAAACATGCACAGTCTTAAGTCTCTCTTCTTCTTTTCCTTCTCACTTTTGTGCTTGCTTCAAAATAATTATCAAAATCAAATATGCAATATCCAATAATTAATAAAGATAACCAGTACAACTTGCATTGATTGGGGTCCTGGCTTAGAAACCAGAAGACTGTGAATTAGTCCTTCCTTAGCTTGAAACCAGCTTGGTGATTTTGGTTCTATCACCAGAAAATGGTGGTTTTTAGTCCTGCCTTAGCATGGAAGGAGACTCAGTGACTTTAGGTCAGTCACCAGGACACAGTGAGTTCTGGTTCTGACTTAGGCATGAAAGCAGGAGGAGGATTTTACTGGTTTGGCCTGGTTGGGATGAACCAATAGCTCCAAGGATCACCTGGGAGTAAACCGGTTTCTCCAACAAATAGCTGTTGGGCCTGCCAACCCACCCCAGCTCTAGTCTGTGCTTTATATCCATGTTTTCAAGCTCAGCTGAATTCACGCAACAAAGTGGATTGCTGCATATCAGCTGTTTAACACATAGTGATTGCAGGAGAAGATCAATAGCAAATGCTTTGCCCGCTAACTGAACTGGTTGTTACACCAGCTGAATTGCATAAATTCCCTGCATAAAAGCTAGCTGACTTTGGGTCAGTCATTCTCTCTTGGCCGAAACCACCTCACAGGGCTATTGATGTGGGAAAAATAGAAGGAGGAAAGAGTATTATGTAAATCATAAATCAGAATGAACAATTAAAAATGTTTACATTTATTGAAACATTCTATCCTTATTTAACAGTAGCTAATATATTAAGGCCTTATGTTAACCAGCCCACATCCAAAACGTCAGGTGTACAGGTAGTTCAGATTCATATATGGAATTACAAAATATGAATATTTTCTAAACTGAATTAATTATCAAGCTTTTTTTTAAAAAATGAGGTTATTTTTTACATGGCTCATACTTATCCAATTTAATTTGCTATTCTTTGAAAGAGAGAATTCTATATATTTCCTCTGAATCTTGCAATTTTATTTTCATTTTATTCTTACAATTTCAGAAGCTGGCTGCACATTAGATGTTCTCATTTCAGGATATACACAATGCGTGCACATCAAGCCATTAAAACATCCTGATTTTAAATAACTAAGTTCAAACTAAACAAGCAGCTAATCAAATGATAGCTAATAGATTTTAATGAATCTGGTTAAGTTTTTTTCAGCAAACCCAACCAAAGATTTGAACAACATGCACATTGTGAGGAATGAAAAGGGTATCCTATAAAACCAACTATTGTCATTTATTTATTTAGCATATGGCATCTACAAAGGTCAAGCAATCACTGATATATTTAGCATAAATGAAATATATGTATGTATGTATGTATGTATGTATGTATGTATGTATGTATGTATGTATCTGTGGTGGTATGCTTCCGGTTCGGACCGGTTCACTCAAACCGGTAGTAAAAAAAGCCTCCGACAATCAACCAGGATGGGCCCTCCCACCTGCCCCTGCACTTTTCTCTTCTTTATCCTTTCAGCTGATTGGCAATACAGGCCTCAGCTGGTGTGGGGAAAGCTGTGCACGCACATTAGGCAAAGCATGCCCACCAAGCCATGCCCACTGAACTAGTGGTAAAACAATTTGAATCCCACCATTGGTATGTACAGTAGTATGTATGTATGTATGTATGTATGTATGTATGTATGTATGTATGTACAGAAAGTTAGTACCCATCCCCAGAAGAATGAAAATTTTTGGGAAGTATTAAAATAGTGGTATATTATATCTTCCTAAAAGAGAAATGGAGAAACATGCTCTTGGAGACAGAAAGTAGCCTCCAAGACTTTCTTAATAGCCCTAGCAGATATTTGGTGCCCATTAAGAAAGATTGGGCCAGCCTATTCAGAAAGCAGCCCCAGTTTCCCTGCCCTAAGTAGAAACTGAAGATGCCAGATTTTAGAAATGGAGATTTGGTAATCCATTCAGAATGACTGGGTCAAGACAGAAACTCAAATAAGCAACAAACAAAAGGTTGACAAATTTAGCTCAGACAAGCACCTAGGATTTGCATTTTCTCTTTTGCCTATAAAGCCAGCTATGATCTTACATAACCCCTACATGATCCCACAGGAATCTGACAACAGCCAATAAAATATTAAAGGACATATTCTTTATTCTAAAAGGAACATGAAGTTCAAATACAAAGCTCAAATACAAAGCCCAAAGAAGGTATAAAAACCACCCACTCTCAACTCCATTTGGTCAGCTGCCCAGAACCACAAACATGTGGTCTCAATAAACCATTTTTCCAATCAGCCTCCATGTTTACAGTGTTTTTCTCTCAGCTTGGAATGGAACCAGATGGATATTCCTTCCTATACATGTATGGAAGATATGTGGACAGTACAATATAGGAGATAATAATTTAAGATAAAACCATAATAAAATCACCATATTATGGCATATGAAGTATAGACTACCTCCATGATGGTATAACTCAGGCAACATTCTATCTTAACAGAGTGGTTAAAAGTCTATATGCACAGCGACTGAACTACATATTACATCACTCACAATCAAAAACTACAAAGATACCAATTGGACTGCAACAGTTCTATTAAGAACTCACTGACAAAAAGATATTGAAGCCCAGATCCCTATTTTTCAGCTAAACTATTTAAAGCAGTTAGTCCCCTTTAATAATTTGAACAAAGGAGTTAAAGACGAACAGTGGTAGATGCAAACTATTGTCCTAAAACATTTGTTTAAAGAAGAACCCATTACATCACCAATGTGAAATCAATTACGAATTATATGCTAATTAAATGCAGTGCATACAACACAAAGGCTGGATTGCCCTTTTGCTCAGAGGTGATATTCAGCAGGTTCTGATCAGTTCTGGATAACTGGTACCAGTATCACCTCTGGTATCACCTCTGATTGGCCCTGCTCCTATCTATTCTCTGCCTCCCAAGACCAAGAAGAACAACTGGGTCTTCTTTTGTTGCCCTGCACAGGAGAACAGACCTGGAAAGTGGGTTACTGAGGTGAGGTAGGAATGGAGATTTTGCAGTATCCTTCCCCTGCCATGCCCACCAAGCCACACCCACATGCCCACCAAGCCACACCAAGCCCACCAAGCCATGCCCACAGAACCAGTGCTAAATTTTTTTGAATCCCACCACTGCTTTTGCTAGTCTGATAGCCCTAGAAATATATCATTTTATTGCATTCAGAACAGCAGCGTGGATCAACCACAAACATTTTTTTCCTGGATAGACTGTAGACCTTCCTTCAGCCATGTTTGTTAAACCTAATTGAAACAGGTGGCTTTCAGGATTTACTTTAAGCCCCGGTCCCACTGCACTTACGAATTCACTTACGAATGCTCTGTCCAAGTGGACCAGCTGAGAGAGAAGTTCTGTGCTGGTCTTCGTTGTGTCCCTGATCTCCAACAGCACACTGTGGTTCTGGTCCTCCAGTCTGGCTCTCTGCCTGCATCCTCTGGAACTGGGGGTGGGGGTGAGGGTGGGGGTGGGTTGGCCTCTGGTGGCTGCTGCTTCTTCCTCCATTTGTGACAGCAGGGCGTCATCCCCCATGGGATCCTCCAAGTCTGCCGGCATGGGGAGTGCAGCTGTTGGGGGGGTCTCTGCCGTGGGGCCCTCTGAGGACACCTGCCTGGACAGGGGAGCTGGCTCCTGGCTGGAAGAGGACTGGCTGTCTGTGGGCTGTCTGAGGGAGAGGGGTCTCAAAGGGGCTGCTCCTTGGTGGCAGATCTCACCCTCCAGGAAGCTGCACTTGGCCATGATGTACATCTCCCAGTCAGTGAGCTTGACAGCGGCCTGCCCAGATTTCTTGAGGTGTAGCTTGCCATACCAGGTGTGCATGTGCTTCCACCATCTCAGGAGTACATCTGCAGTCTACCCCAGGCTCTCTGCCTTGTCTCTCCAAGCTGCCTGCTTCTTCTTGGTGTCGCGATAGAGTCTGTGGCCCTTTCTCCAGAGGTACTCGTCTCCCTCAGCCATTCCAGCACCTCATCCTCATGCTCCTCGGAAACGGTGTACTGTTTCCTCTCTCCCTTCTCCTTCCCTTGCCTCTTCCTCCCTTTGGCAGGGGCTTCAGCAGGGCCTTCAGGGGCTTGAGCAGCAGGGCCTTCAGGGGCTTAGCAGCAGGGCCTTCAGCAGCAGGGCTTTGAGGGCCTTGGGGCTGGTCCACAGCAGCAGCAGCAGCAGCAGCAGCATCAGCAGGTTCAGAGTCAGTGCTAGGGGATGGGATGCTGGTTCTGTCCTTTTTGTCAGGGCTGGAATGAGTTGGTACGGGCTTCCTCTTCTGGCCTGACTGATGAACCATGGTGTTCCTCTTAGATGTATGTGGCAGCATGTCTTTCCCCTGTATGCTGACTGCATGCGTGCTGCATCCTTTTATATCCACGGAGCTGATGCAATTCATACTCCCTGCATACGCAGTGAACGCTTTGCATCCGATATTCATCCACATGGCATCCGCTTTGTTTCCAATAGGCGTCCATGATGCATCCGCTTCATCTGCTATGCATCCGCCCCTTCCGCTATGCGTCCACTTCGAAATTCTCCCCTGGAACCCCTTCGGAGGTGTCATCCGCTTCTATCCGCTGTCATCCGCTAGGCTTCCTATGAACATCCACTTAACATCCCTGCTACGTACTACCCACGTCCATTCTTTTCCGTTCTTTTTATGCAAATTTTCACCACTTTTTGGAGAGGATGACAACAGATGGAGCCACCCCCGAAATTTTACTCATCCGCTGTCTCCTTTATGCATACGTTTTGCATCTGTCGGCTAGTGGAACCTAGCCTTTTCTAATTAATCAGGCAATATCTCTCTGAAAGCCTTGGAAGCTACATGGATTGACAGTGGAAATGTTCCACTGGCAGGATCTTCTCTGGCTTAGTTCTGTGGAAGAAGGCAAAAATAGGGAAGAATTCATTGTCATAAACCATGAACATCTGGTATGCATTTGGAATAAGTCCAGAGACAGATTTGCAGCAGAGATCTCTGCAGTGTTGCAAATATTTGGAAAAGAGCATGTTCCACTGAGTTAGCCATTAGGTACTGAGTTATATTATACATGCAGTGAGCCAAAACTAAGTTTAGTTCACCCAAAGGAGAGCCATGTGAGGAATCACATATGTACCTATGTCTTCTTTGGAGACAAGGCCATAGACAGCACACAAGAATATATAAGAAGCATGATTTGATATCCGGCTTCTTCTTCCTTTATTAGAAAGACACTGTGAATTTGACATGGAGATAAGCAGAAACAGAAAGGAGACCATATTGTTGTAAGCTGCCCAGAGTCACTTTGCTTTAGATATATGGCTAAATTAATAAATTGGTGCTTTCTGAGCTTAATTGTTTTCTTCTAGATGTATCCAAACTTGGTAATAAACAGACAGACAAACAAATATACCATTTTTTGAAATATACACTTTCATCCTGATTTTGAATAAGTGGATTGAAAATAAGATCTGCTTCAAATTTTAAACTGGTAATATAGATGATGATAGATTGATATACAGTGGAACCTCAGGTCGTAAATGCTCCCATTTGCAACCGAATTGGGTGGTGAACAAAAAATCCACCTGATTTTTGAATTGGGTCACGATTCAAAAATTGGATGGTGAACAAAATTGGTGTGGAAAGATTTCATTTTCGTGCCGATTTCCCCTTTGGTGGCATTTTTTTTTTTTTTTTGCCCGCTTATGTGCAGACAGTCGTGCTTTCTGTCACAACCAAATCAGGTTGCAGCCAAAATCCTGGAATGGATTACAATCTTGACCTGAGGCTCCACTGAACATAGAGATACATAGATATGAGGGCAGATCATAGCTCAATAAAGAATAACAGAATTGTAAGGATCTTGGAATCCAACCTCCTCCTTAAGCAGGAGATCCTATATACCATTTCAGACAAATGGCTGTGCAATCTCTTCTTAAAAACGTCCAGTGTTGGAACACTCACAACTTCTGAAGGCAAATTATTCAATTGATTGTTTGTTCTCACTGTCAGGAAATTTCTCCTTAGTTCTAGGTTAGATCTCTCCTTGGTTAATTTCCATCCACTGCTTCTTTTCCTGCCTTCAGGTGTTTTGGAGAATAGGCTGACTCTCCCTTCTTTGCAGAAACCTCTTAGATATTGAAACATTCCTACAGTATCGTGTCACCACTAATCCTTATTTTCATGAAGCCAGAACATTAAGCCATGATTAGTACATGCCCTGTCCTACCTGCTGTGAGTGATATCAACAAGCACCTGGTTTGTTGATGGGAACAAGAGACAATATATTTTTTGTATATTATTTTGTTGATTAAATTATCAAAACACTGGACACAGTGTGATCTTTCTGACATTCCTTTTTGCCATACATACTACCATACATGATAGATATCTTTTATACATTAGTACATTTATATACATTTGTACAGTTAACTTATAGCCACTATCTTATCTGTCATATTCCATTATACTTATTTATGTAGCCTCATTTATCCATTCTGCAAATCCTACTCATTTTTTATTTTTATCCTTTCTGTTCCCACCATTTATAACATTTATTCCATATCTCGTAATATTCTTTCTCATCTTTGTTTTTCAATTCCAAAGTCAATCTATCAATTTCAGCACACATCAGTATTTTCTTTATCACCACATCTTCATCAGGGATTTCTCTATCTTTCCATTTTTGAGCAAAAACTATTCTTGGTGCCATGATAATATGTACTATTAAATAGAAGACAATATTTTAAAGGCCAGGCTAAAAGATAAATGGCTAATGCCAACTCAGTCTGCTCCTCCAAATGCTAGTCATTCTGAAGTAGATAGTATACTCTTTGCCACATAGATACAGAAGTAGCCCTATCAGAAAGAATGGAAGGAAATCTGATTGCATGAAAATCTGTATAATTTGTATTTCAATGAACATATATCTTTTATGTTAAGACCAGTATCACAAATGGGACTCAAATAGGTGACAAGAACTAGTTAATCTTGGCTAATTCAGTGAAATAGGGTCAGATACCAGTTCAGGGGGAGCAGATACCAGATGTGTGTATGGGAGGTGAGACTAAATAGGGAATTTGAAAAACATCTCAGAGGAAACAGATAACAGATATTCAAAGTTGGAAGGCACCTTATGGGTCATCTAGTCCAATCCCCCACCCAAGCGGGAGACCCTACACCATTTCTGACAAATGGCAGTCCAATGTCTTCTTGAAGGTCTCAAGTGATGACGCTCCCACAACTTCCGAGGGAAGCTGTTCCATTGGTTGATTGTTCTCACTGCCAGAAAGTTTCTCCTTCTTTCCAGGTTAAATCTCTCTTTGTTCAGTTTCCATCCATTATTCTTTGTCTGGCCTTCAGATGCTTTAGAAAATAGCTTGACCCCTTCCTCTCTGTGGCAGCCCCTCAAATATTGGAAGACTGCTATCCTGTCTCCCCTGGTCCTTCTCTTCACTAGACTAGCCATGCCCAGTTCCTGTAACCATTCGTCATATGCCTTAGTCTCCAGTCCCCAAAACAAAGGCCAGCTACTTTCAACAACTTGGTTTCTGTTTCTCTGTTATGTAAAGAAAGAGAAGGGGGGAAGGAAGGAAGGGAGGAAGGAAGGAAGGAAGATTCATGATGTTCCTTACTAGCTTCCCAGAAAGAAACTCAATGGGAAAGCCAACAGGAAATCAAAAGTTACCCCACTTTCACTGCTTTTTTGCCCAACCGTGGTAATCCTGTTTCTCTGTTAGATAAAGAAATCCTCTGGAACCGTGAGCCCACAGTTTGTCTATTTCCAACTATAACTAGTATACACAAAATAGCTAGTTTCTGGTAGCTGGGCTAAACTCAAACCCATCTCACTTTTTCAAAAGCTGACACTAATTGTATTCTGAATAAACAAGCTTTGTCAGTGAATCTCTTAAGTTCTGCATGTTTAACAAATTGAAAATGATTCATCCAAGGCATAGAGATCGGCAATTTTTTTCTTCTTATTATTTCCTGTTAAAAATATGCCTCTTTTTCTAGGAAATGATAAGACAGTAACACGCTATTTATGTAGCAAATTCATAACAATGGATGTTTCTTTTTTTAATGGATAGTAACAAACAATGCAACATACAAATAGGATATTTCAAAAGATGAGCAAGAGTAGATGTTTATTGGATGCCCTTTAAAAGTCGTAGATCTACTAAGCTCTCTTCAGCTGTTATCTTGCAAGTAAATTAAAATGACAAATGACTATTATCTGAAAGGTAAAGTATCATGGAAAGGCTGGAAGCACATCAGCTCTCTCCTGCTTTTAAAAGCTTTTTAGAGCTAGGGAGAAGCTGTTTTTTTTTTTTAATCCCCTGATTTGCTTTGTATGTGTTCTAAAAACAATTCCCATCATTCTTTCTAAAACTCCTGGAGTAGGATATAATTCAAGCTTTCGAATATGTGTGCCTTTCTGCAAATCAGGGAGATCCACCATGAATTGTTGCTTTAATAAAACTATCTTTGCTTTTGCCAGGGAGATGCTGCAATATATACATATGGCCCACTTTACAGTGCTCATTTATTTTTTAAAAAATTAAGCACTGGGGGAGGAAGGTACTGTCAAAAAGACCTCCCCTTTAGAACAGATGTGGCTAATGGACTGGTTTCCAGTAATTTATATTAATAATGATTGTCATAATGTTTTTTTGTATATTTCAAAGCCTTTGACAGCTTTATGGTAGAAAATTACTGTTGCTTACTCAAGGGACTGGCATTATGGGACTACCACAACTTTTTAGATGACTAGATGAAATATGGACAGATGGGGAGGGGGGTATAATTTAATATCAGTGTCCAAAATTGAATGGGATCTGAGACATTGATCAGGATAGTGTCAAGAGGCCTTTGTTTTCAGGGAGAAGATAGAGAAGAAGTTCTTCCTATTTGCAAGAACTTTTTGAAAAGATTTGGGGCACTTTTTGAAGAAATAAATGAAGTTTTTCTCCCCCATTACAAACCTGCCTCTTTCATGAGGAATGACACTGAATTCTAAGAGCTTGAGTTAATCGAATAGTCTACAGGATCCATTTGATAAGGAAAAAATTATAGGCTTCCTGGGTTAACTCAAAATAGAGATAGTGCTTGATTTATGACCACAATTGAGCCCAAAATTTCTGTTGCTAAGTGAGACACTTATTAAATGAATTTGGCTCGATTTTATAACCTTTAATGCCACAGTTGTTAAGTGAATCACTGTAGGTTTAAGTGAATCACATGGTTATTCCCCCACTGACTTAGCTTGTTGGATGCCAGCCGAGGAAGGTTACAAATGCTAATCACATGACCATGGGACACTGCAACTATCATAAATATGAGCCAACTGTCAACCATCTGAATTTTGATCATGTGACCAAGGTGATGCTGCAAAAGTGGTAAGTGTGGGTGAAAAAAATCAAAGTACTTTTCTCATTGTAACTTCAAATGGACACTAAATGAACGGTTGTAAGTCAAGGGCTATTTGTATAGTATTAGAGGTGGCTAAAATGGGGTTAGAGAGCCGCAGTGGCGCAGTGGTTAGAATGAAGTACTGCAGGCTAATTCTGCTAACTGCTGGCTGCCAGTAGTTTGGCAGTTCACTAGTCTCACCAGCTCAAGATTGACTCAGCCTTCCATCCTTCCAAGATGGGTCAAACGAGGAGCCAAATTGTTGGGGGAATATTCTGATTCTGTAAACTGCTTAGAGAAAAGGACTGTGAAGCAGTATATAAGTCTAAGTGCTATTGCTATTGCTAGGTAATTTATGTTCACTGTTACAGTCAATGTTTTGTATAAACCTGATCATTAAGTTAAACTATAACATGGTTTATTAATTCTGGCAGTTGGGTCAGTTCCTTTTTGATAGATGGTAATGAGGGCCAGCATCACCACACATGCTGTGGTTTAAGTTGTTTAGACCTGTTTGCCAAGTTATTTACTTTATTCCATTTTTGACATTGCTCAACACAAATGACTCTGGTGGCTCACAAAGCATGGAAAAAAGCCAAAAACAAGTAAATAAGAATGCAGTAAACATTAGTTTAAAATAATTACAGGATAGTTACAAAAAGGCATTCCAGACAACACACAAATTTGAAATGGGGGTCCATCTTCTACACGAAGCCTGTGAGCATAGTACCTTTAATTAAGCCTCAAACCAGTATAGCTCACAAAACAGAGATGTCACATAACATCTGTCTCAGGCAGGGGTGTCAAACTTACGGCCCATGGGCCGGATGCATCACGTGCTGGCCACACCCATCCCTATTTTAGTGAAGGGAAAAAAAGTCACAAAATGTCACATGAGAACAAGGAGTCTAAGGAGTTATGGTAGTGCACTGGTTAGAATGCAGTATTGCAGGTATACTCTGCCCCAGAGGGACAGTTCTAGAGAACTGGTAGCGGAAACTTTGAGTAGTTCAGAGAACCGGCAAATACCACCTCTGACTGGAAATTTTACAGTATCCTTCCCCTGTCACGCCTACCAAGCCACACCCACAGAATCATAGGAAAAAAAATTGAATCCCACCACCGCTCTGACCTCAGCCAAGATTTTGATCCTGACTGGTTCAAGGTTGATTCGACCTTCCAGACTTCTGTAGTTGGTAAAATGAGGACCCAGATTTTTTGGGAAAATATGCTGACAGTTGTAAACCACTCAGAGTATGTTGTAACGATCCATGGAGTGATATATAAATCTCAGCGCTACTGCTATTGCTACAGGGAAGGCACTCTTCTCCCCACTGCCAACACCAAATGGAATGGGTGATGAAAGAAATGGATCACCAAAAGATGATGCCCTCAAATCCCAAACTCAAAGTCAGTCCTGACCTGTTTAGTCACCAAGGTTCACCTCCATTTGGGCATGGGGTTTCATTTCATTAGCCTTCCTTGCATGGAGGCAGTCGAACCAATGATGACAAAACAATACAGTTCTGCAAAGTCTTGTTGACTTCCTCAAGAGTATCAAAATTGAGCCCATATTAAAATACCTGAAGCAAGCACTCTGTTGTTTTTGTCAGTTTTATTTGACGGGTCATAATGAGATGTGTGTTAATTTCTTCTTCCCTACAAATCCTTGAAATTGCATGCATTACAAAGAGAATCTCCAGAAGCTTTGTCAAGCTACAATTCTCAGAATGAAGACAAACAGAAATACAAATAATAGTCTTTAAGAACAAAGCGATGGAGCCAGGCACTCATAGACCATACCTGGTCTGAGAAGGGTCTCACAATATGAATCATGCTTCTCTTAATGTTTTCATGGTATCTAAAAAAATCCTAAACATTCTCAGGCATTATTACCAGGGACCCCAACCTACAACATTCGTGTGGATTGACAAAAAAGCTGGAATACCTTACAGAGGGAAATGAATACTGCAACAAATCCCTACTAAAGTGCCTTCAAACAACCAAAGATGTGGCAATAGACGAAAATGAAACCATGCTCTATTTGATGTCACAGCAGTTTTCACATTCATAGGCCCAGAATTAGCCAAAGAATCCATGGCAGCACTATTACAGTGCATATCTGACCTAACAAATTTACCAAGACTAAAAGGAATGGATAGACCACTGTCCTGAGCAAATTATCAGTAATCAGTATTAAAAAGGGTAGGTTATATGAACAAGCAGACTGATCTTCTTGAAAGCCATGTCTTATATTCTTTGTTCAGAATGTAACCTTTGTACAATCAAATCCCAGTTGGACTGAATCCTGGTTCAATAACTTTGGCACATGAAAATAACCTTTTAAAAATGGAGCTTCCCTCCTTCCCTTCCCTCTCCTCCTGTCACCAACCTACAACCCATCCTGCCAAATGCAATATTAGTATCTTGGTCAGGATAACAGGGACAGGGGAGTACTTATACCAGCTATTTCAGCAGCCTGACAAGGGATCCTGTTAATTGGCTACATCTGTTCTGGGAATCTGTCTGCCCCGACTTGGCGGACATAACACAGAATATTTATGTTTCAACAAAGACTTGATTGAGAGAACCAGGTTTCTCACTAATTTTAATCAATGGGCTGGTTCTACTGTCTATTTTTGATTAAAGTGAGAAACTTATTAATAGTCAGAAAGTGTGAAAAAAGGCTCTGAGGTTTGTTTCAGGCTGAGCAGATAACAAGAATGCTGCAGACAAATCTCTCACCCCTCAATATTCTTAAAATTAGAGTAGATAATTTTCCTTCCTTCCTCCCTTCCTCCCTTCTTCCCTCCCTCCTTTCCTCCCTCCCTCCCTCCCTCTCTTCTTTCTTTCCTCCCTCCCTCCCTCCCTCCCTCCCTCCCTTCCTTCCTAAAAACTATTCCAGGCTTGCTAATAATGGCATACAAAATTAATGGAATCTAACAAGTAATTTCAAGCATAATGCTAACAATGACATCAAATGTAATAAATGGAACCTATAGAAAGAGTTAATGCCAAATCAATATGACTAAAATACAGATTTTTTTAAAAAAAATAAGAGAACAGAAGGCACCATATTGAAAAGTTGGTGGGCTTCCCAGGGATGGGCACTTTAAAGCTGGTCATTCCCTTCCAGGAATGATTTTGCAGCTTAAACTTCTGATTTGGTGGATAGGGGTCATGGAGACAATAACATTGCCTAATGAGGGAATCTGGAAGATGCCAACTCTGACAGTTCTGGATTGAGCAGAGAGAAATGAAAGGAGACAGTATCACAAATAACCAGGCCCTGTGCCATTCTAGGGCTTTATAAAGTCTTAAAAAAAATAAAGGACAAACCTGAAAAAAAGGCAAGTCTGAAAGAGGTTCCTCAAGATAAGGAAAATGATCTAAGGAAAGTTCGAGAGCAAAACCAAGAAAATAAATAATTACATTAATTAAATAAATGTAATTTAATTAAATCATTAATTAAATCAATTTAAAGTTCAGCTTTATAATAATGGACTATATCTATATATGTATTGTTGCTTTAGTTATAGGTTATAAGAAGTATCTGGGTTTGTCCTCAGAAACTGTTTGATGACAAAGCAGAAGTGAGATATAATCACCTTGCCCTGATTTCGGGCTGGAAAAAAAAGGGTTAAGAAGGAGGGATGTCAAACTTGCATCATCATGGCTGTGTCATATAATGTATCAGGACTTTTTCCCCCTTCACTAAACTGGGGGTGGGGCCAGCACGTGATGTTGGCTGTGAGTTTGATATTCCTGGTATATACAGTATCTGACTTATCCCTTTACAAATCGCTAAATTTGCTTTAGTTTTCTGCCTGTCAAATTGGAGCCATAGTAGCCATCATCACAAGGCTGTTGAGGAGATGGATGAGTAGAACATTGGAGCAGACCATGTTTCAGAAGAAATAAATGATCTAAATCAAGAGTGTCCAACCTTGTCACTCTAATATTTGTAGATTTCAATTCTCAAAATTCCCCAGTCAAGCAAGCAGAGAAATTCACGTCAATACTGAAGTGACCATTGTTTGTCTTATCTGCATTTTTTTAAAGAATAAAGATTCTGGATGATATGCAATACACTAAAATCATCAGAATATCTATTTGAGGTAAAGAGAGCTCTTTCCTTAAAAATGTTAAAAGCAATGTTTCACAATTGCCCTCCATACTTTACCATTTGCAGATATGCCATTGATGTTACCATACACACCATTGGTGGTGTGATGACCCAATGCTAAACTCACCATTTTTACCCCTTGACTTCCCCTGAGAGTAATATTTAATGGATACTCATTTAATTAATGGATTAATGGAATCCACTTAGTTAATAGACACCCACAGTTTTCTCAAGCCAAAGACCTGCCATTGATGTCTATGGAGATTCTCAATCATCTAAGTCATGGTTGTCCCAAAGATGTTTTTTCAAGAGGCAACTGGACTTTCTGGTTTTTCCTTGGAGATGCTTCATTTCTCATTTAAGAAGCTTCTTCAGCTCAAGCTCTTGAAAAAGTATATTTGGGACACCTGCTATTGATGTAGAATTTGATGTGAAATGCCCATCTCCTATGAAAATGGCCATTACTAATTTGGATGACAGTACCCAAAATAGCATGTCAACAAAGACTGACTGATGTTCAGGATAGTGTATGAAGGGTGTCATTTGCAGCAAATTTCATATTTCGTCCCCTCTGTGTTTAGGCTGGAGGCTTTATTTGAATCACCAGGGAAAAGAGTATGTTTCAAACACAAACAATGGTTTTTCCAACAATAGAAGAAAGGAAAGTTCAAGGAAAGCCATTTTGCTGAAGGATGAAGGCTCTTTGATTATTAAGGCTAAAGCAGACCAAAGCCATGTCTCTCTCTGGTGCAATATGGGAATTTTGAATGGGCAAAATTAATCAGCAGTGGAGTTGTTGACTTAGAGACAACATTAATTCTTTTGGTTGCATAATAGTGTTGTTTTTCAGGGTTAGCAGTTGTTTTTTAATTGCACTGTTAAAAACAGAAATGGAAAATTTGTTGGCTTTTCTTTTTAATTAATCAAAAATAATTTTTGTTGAACTTGACTTAGGGCTGATCTGTTGGCTCTATTTTTTAACCTCCTCTGACATAAAGATTAATCGGTAAATATTCTTTCAGCCCTCAAGAAACTGAAATTTGATGAGCTGAATTAATTATGAAATTTAAGAAGGAAGGAAAAAAAAAACCCTTCACGCTGCCTCTGACTTATTTATTTATATATTTTCAGGACTTAATCTGTTTCTTAGGACCAGCTGCTGCAGTGCTAGTGAGATAAAGCTGATATCACAATTTTAAAAATGAGTTAAGCAGCCACAGACGCCAATCTCTCGTACACTTCTTGGCAAGAATGATTAATTTAATACATCAGAATTTGCCTCTGTGCGTAAAGATCCACCCTCCCCCCGTGCTGCAATCGATCAGCTCAAGCCAAAACAGTGTTCACTGACATTACTTTTTATGTGCAAAATTGTGGATGAGCTGGTGTGAAAAAATAAAACAATATAGACAGGGTGGGCTTCACAAATTTTAACAATGGGTTCTCTGCCCAGTTGCCTCATGGCCCAGTTGCTGGCCATGGTGGATGTGGCCTAGTTGGCCTCCTGCACCATAGCAGGGGGGGTATTTTTGCTCTCCATGGCCTCAGAGGCTTTCCTCAAGCCTCTGGAAGGGCTAAAAAGGTTCCCTGGACTATGGACACTTTCTGGAAGACAGAAATGGGCCCATTTCCAGAGTTCCCAAACTTCCTGCATCCAAAATGGGCAATGTGGAGACTCCTGGGAGAGGTGAGACATGATGGGCAGGGCCAGCCCGGAGTGGGATTTGAGTGTTCTCTGAACTGCACAGAATCTTAGCTAGGGACTCTCTTGAACCCCTGCAAACTCACAGTAGCCCACACCTGAATATAGAGTAGGTCAAATATTTGTTTATTTATAAAAAAAATTATATGGCCACCCAACTCATTCACAATGACTCCAGGTGGCTTACAGAAATAAAACTCCAAATACAAAATCCAGTAAACCCCTACCCACCCACCCATCTTGATGACAACAATCAAACCAACTACTTGATTGCCCAAATCACTGTGGGAGCTCCAGGCTTGTTGGCAAAACCTTTTGGAAGAGGGTCAATCTGAAGGTCAATCTTATTTACACAGGGATGATATTTCATGGGGAAGGAATCCCCATGGAGAAGACCCTTCTCATTTGTCCCATCAGAAAGCAATAGCAATATTACTTAGGCACAGTCATTAGAATGCAATATTGCAAACTCACTCCACCTACTGCCAAGAGTTTGATCCTGACCAGCTCAAGGTTGACTGATCCTCCATTATTCTGAGATCAGTAAAAGGGGACCCAGATTGTTGGGAGAAATATGCTGATTCTGTAAACTGGTTAGACAGGGCTGTAAAACACTTGAAGTGGTATATAAATCTAAGTGCTATTGCTGTGGCTATTTTCACAGGGTCTGAACATGCACAAATAGTGTACCTTTATGATACAATGATACCCTGCCTGATTTTTTAACCTTTTAAATTCAATGAAACATGGTCTTGAGTATGGATGGAGAAGTTTGTAGATAGTGGGTATTTTTAGCCCTTCATTTGATGCTTTGTCCCATAAATCTTTGAACCAATGCCATTCCCTGCTTCTTGATCCAAGGAATTTTGATCTTATAAAGGTGAAGCTGAAGAAGAAAGATCAAAGTGACATGGTGCAAATTTGGAGGGGAACCTCTGAGTGCATTAATACTAATTAGATATTAGATATATTAGATATTAAAGTTAGATATTAAAAATTAATTAGGATATTAACAAGAGTTGATGTGTTTGATAGTCTTCTGCCATTCTATGTCCATTGTGACAATCACATTCCTAAAAACCATTTAGAAAAGTCTGACAACAAGAACTATAGTCCACAATAAACCCCAGCAAACTCATAACCTTATCAGTTAAAAAGCCAGCAGATGCACTCACTTGATCTGCTAACTTGATAAGTGATACCATTCATTTGTTTTCTTTGTGGCTTATTGTATTTTGTGAACATTTGTTCACAAACTTCAGTTCATCGTATGTGCCCAGAAAATGGATTAATTTTATGGCATGCTGTAAACAAATGCTTGCCGGTAATTACATGAATATTTAAAACAGAGGGCAGCTAACATTTTGGAAAAGAAGTGCAGTGGAGAGGAGAGTAGATTAAATACCTGGGAGGACTTATATTGCTATTCCTGTTGTAGTTCCCTCCTAGAAATGATGGAAAGTATATATGATTTTCAGTATACAGAGGGATTATTGAGTCTGTCATTCGCACCTCTATAATGGTCTGGTTTGACTCTGTTACCAAACAAGACAGACACAGACTTCAATGGATAATTAGAACTGCAGAAAAAATAATTGCTATCAACCTGACTTCCATTGTATATAGAACAAGTCAAAAAGAGGGCTGTGAAAATATCTATAGACCCCTCATGTCCTGGACATAAATTGTTTCAACTTCTACGCTCAAAACGATGCTATAGAGCACTGTAAACCAGAACAGATAGACACAAGGATAGTTTCCCCCTGAATGCCATTATTATGCTAAACAACAAATTCTCACAACACCTTCAACTTATTTACTAAGACTGTATTACTAGTATTCCTCTCATCCTTCCTAGTACCTAAAGTATCTCTTCCTACTTATGACTATAATTGTGTTGCTTGTATCTTTACAATTTATATTGTTTTATTTGTTTCCTTATATGATTTGATTGCTTATTAGTAACCTGTGACTATCACTAAGTGTTGTATCTTATAATTCTTGATAAAAGTTTTTTTTCCTTTTATGTACACTGAGAGCACATGCACCAAAGACAAATTCCTGGTGTATCACACTTGGCCAATAAAGAATTCTATTCTATTCTATTCTATTCTATTCTATTCTATTCTATTCTATTCCATTCCATTCCATTCCATTCCATTCCATTCCATTCTATTCTATTCTTGGTCAGGGAGTACATCAGGGCACACAAAGAAGGGGGATGCAGAGCTGCAATTTCAAGAAGGCACAGATTGTTAACTTCTACTTTAGGATGACATGAGACTCTTCATTATGTATTACCAACAACTAAAGGCCCGGTCGCACTGCACTTATGGATACAAAGAGGATGTAAAAAGTTAAAATAGCTTGCCATCCATTGGAAAACGCGATGCATCCATTGTGTACTCACTGCATACGTGTTTCATACGCTCTATCTGTCGAGCATCCATCCACTGAGATTTCATCCGCGCAAGAAGTTTTGAGCTTCACAAAACTTTGTGAATGGATGAACTTTCCGCCGCATATGATGTACATCCATGACATATATGGGCAACAAACGTTCTATGTCCGTTATCATCCATTAAACGTCCACTGTATCCTCTCTGCATCCTCTGGCCATCCCCTCAACTCACATCTGCTGCAGCTGAAAACAGAAAGAGGGAGGAAACAAAAGGTACACGGAACGTCTACACAGTGTTAGTAGCATGGAAATAGAAAGGATGTAAGCGTATGCATCTCGTACATAAAGGATTCAAAATGGACAAAACGTTTGTATCTGGGATGTATCTCATATATTTAGAATGTCTGGAGTATGTCTAGAGTATGTAGAAGGACACCTAGTGGACAACCAATATTTTCTATAAAAAGGGGGAGAAAATCATCCGGATCTCAGTATGAGTCCAGCAGCCGTGGTGTACAGACCTCTTCACCCTTGGTCTTGGGTTCAACATCATCAATTGTTCTCCACCATGGATGATGACACAATCCGTATGATAGCTGCGCTCATTCATCACCAGAACCAAAACCTGTTCAGACTGTTTCAAGTTTTATACAGAAGGAGAAGAAGGAGATGTCCAAGAGCTATGTGTGTCTGAGGATGGATAGTGAGAAGAATGGAGTTTGGACTGAATGACCATTTGATGGTGGAGCTGAGGAATGAAGACCCTCATGCATTCCATCACTTCATGAGGATGCCACCAACCATGCTTGATGAACTTGTAAAGCATCTGAGACCCAGGTTGACCAAGCCTAGCACCAACTTCCATCCCAACCTGGACCCTGGACTGAAGGTGGCACTGATTCTGCAGCACCTGGCCTCTGGAACCACATACAGAAACATGCAGTATGCGTGGAGGGTGCCACATAACAGCATCAGCAAAGTGGTCAGAGAAGTGGTACAGGCCATCATTGAAGAATACGTGGAAGAGCTCCTTAAGTGCCCCACTACTGAACAAGGCTGGAGAAAACTTGCAGAAGAGTGGTATCAGAGGTGGAACTTTCCCCACACCGTTGGAGCCATAGATGGGAAGCACGTGGCTTGCAAAGCTCCAGCCAAATCAGGGTCCACTTATTACAACTACAAGGGCTTCTTCAGTATCATCCTCTTTGGTTGATGCTGACTACAAGTTCATCTACATCGATGCTTCAGGCAACGGGTCAGCTTCAGATGGCTAGGTATACAACGCAAGTGACCTCAAGAATGGGCTGGAACGCAACTTCATCATGGGTTTTCCAGATCCAGACCCCCTACCCAATGACACACAAGATGTGCCCTACTTCATCGTTGGTGATGACGCGTTCTCCCTCAGAACCTACCTCATGAAGCTGTACACTTCAAGAGACCTCACCCGTGAAGAGAGGATCTTCAACTACAGGCTGTCCAGGGCAAGACGGGTGGTGGAGAACACCTTTGGCATCCTGGCCAACAGGTTCCAGATACTTCTCACCACCATGCAGCATGACCCACAGACTGTGAGGAGCATCGTGGAAGCTTGCTGCATCCTGCACAATCTCATGTGCACCTGCTACCCAGTGTTGCAGAACAGACTTGTGGACTGGGAATGGGGACATGGGGACATGGATCCTGGTGAATGGAGGCAGGGACGTAACCTGATAGACACTGTGGATGTACAAGGCCCCAACAGAGCTTCACGTGAAAGGAAGAAGCAACGCAACCTACTGAGACACTGGTGCAACTCCCCAGATGGAGCAGTGGAGTGACAAAACAGGATGATAGATGATTAATGGATGCTTCTTTGAGGCTGTCGCATAACACTGACGAGATTGTGCCATGTACGTTGAGTGGTCCTACAATGAATAGGGCATTAATAAAGAGCTTTGTTTATTTTAAAATGTGTTGATCAATGAATAAATTGTTATTGATTATAAAGGTCCATATGTGTGGCAGCTGGGATGGTGGACCATACAGTCCCACTATGGTGGACCATACAGTCCCACTATGGTTGCAATGGAGGTTTATCTATCCCACAACTATCCTTATCTATCCCACAAGCATGCAAAGGCTTAACCTTTTTTTCAAAGTTTTCACCAACTTTTTTTCAAAGTTTTCACCAACACTTTATTAAGTAAAAAAATGAACCAAGTGTCTTAAGCAAAGATAACCTTTATTAACTGTCTTAGGTAAACTTTATGACTTTACTAAATAAGCAAAATGAACCAAGTAAATTGTATTAAGTGTGTTAAGCAAAGATAACCTTTATTAACTGTCTTAGGGAAACTTTATGACTTTATTAAATAAGCAAAATGAACCAAGTAAACTGAATTAAGTGGGTATGGGTGTGGGTTGGCCTCTGGTGGCTGCTGCTTCTTCCTCCTTTTGTGACAGCAGGGCGTCATCCTCCATATGATCCTCCAAGTCTGCCGGCATGGGGAGTGCAGCTGTCAGGGGGATCTCTGCCATGGGGCCCTCTGAAGACACCTGCCTGGACAGGGTAGCTGGCTCCTGGCTGGAAGAGGACTGGCTGTCTGTGGGCTGTCTGAGGGAGAGGGTTCTCAGAGGGGCTGCTCCTCGGTGGCGGATCTCACCCTCCAGGAAGCTGCACTTGGCCATGACATACATCTCCTGGTCAGTGAGCTTGATAGCAGCCTGCCCGGATTTCTTGAGGTGTAGCTTGCCATACCAGGTGTGCATGTGCTTCCACCATCCCAGGAGTACTTCTGCAGTGTACCCCAGGCTCTCTGCCTTGTCTCTCCAAGCTGCCTGCTTCTTCTTGGTGTCCCGATACAGTCTGTGGCCCTTTCTCCAGAGGTACTCATTCTCCCTCAGCCATTCCAGCACCTCATCCTCATGCTCCTCAAAACGGTGTACTGTTTCCTCTCTCCCTTCTCCTTCACTTGCTTCTTCCTCCCTCTGGCAGGGGCTTGAGTAGGGCCTTCAGGGGCTTGAGCAGCAGGGCCTTCAGGGGCTTGAGCAGCAGAGCCTTCAGGGGCTTGAGCAGCAGGGTCTTCAGCAGCAGGGCTTTGAGGGCCCTGGTGCTGGTCCACCACAGCAGCAGCAGCAGCAGTAGCAGGTTCAGAGTCAGTGCCAGGGGGTGGGATGCTGGTTCTGTCCTTCTTCACCTTGCCAGGGCTTGAATGATTAGGCACAAGCTTCCTCTTCTTGCCTGACTGACGAACCATGGTGTTCGTGCAAGATGTATGTGGCAGCACGCCTGTCAGCCTTCAAGATCTTCTACTTTTGCTTTGCATCTTTCGACTGCCATAAGTAACGGGGGGAGGAAGGGAAAGTCTGGGAAGTGAGCTGGAGGTGTTAAATTCTTATGTTGTGTAAATGGGGGAGGGGAAGCATACAATAGAGTTAGGTTTCTATTCCTTGCTTAGCTTTCTTTTCTCTGCGCAACGGCAACTCGTTATCAAAATATGCCAAGGTCAACGGACAGAGGCCTTATCATCACCTGAAGATGCCCACATGATCATATTCACAACTTCTAATTGGAAGTGTCATCTGAACTATTGGGGGTGGGAACATTTCCATCACTTTGTATATGTGAATTGCGCGCCTAATTTCTCAGATTCAGAATTATTTGGTTGCAACCACTTCACTTTCAGTAAAAGATGTCTTTTCTCTAAACTAAAGAGTCTAAGTATTTCTTTCCTGGATTTTGAATTTCCTCTGTGTGCTGACTGCATGCGTGCTGCATCCTTTTATATCCCCGGAGCTGACGCAATTCATACTCCCTGCATGCGCAGTGAACGCTTTGTATCCGATATACATCCGCGCGACATCCCCTTTGTTTTCTGTAGGCGTCTGTGATACATCCGCTTCAAAATTCTCCCCCGGAACCCCTTCGGAGGTGTCATCTGCTTCCATCCGCTTTCATCCCCTAGGCTTCCTATGAGCATCTGTTTCACATCCCCGCTACATATTACCCACGTCTGTTCTTTTCCGTTCTTTTCCGTTCTGTTTATGCAAATTTTCACCACTTTTTGGAGCGGATGACAATGGAGCCACCCCCGAAATTTTGCTCGTCCGCTGTGTCCTTTATGCATATGTTTTGCATCCGTCGGCCAGTGGGATCGGGCCTTAACATGAGAAACCTTATGACCAATATTGATCTGATCTATCATGGTAAAGCACCACAAGATGTTTTCTAGCTTAAGAACATCAGCAGACTTTGCATAATTGTAAAGATTTCTGTCCTGTTCAATTTTTCCTCCCACAAATGTGTGCCAATCAGTTTGGCAGAAAGTCTGTTTCTTCTTGCCAGACCTGAAGTGTCGTCTTTGGTCAATCTGGTATGGATGGTTTTGGAGAAGTGCCTGTAGAAGAATGCTGAGAGGTAGCCAGATTTTCTTTGCTGCTTTCCTTTGTTTTCACAAATTCCATCTTGTTGCTTCTTGTTGCTACAATAGACACCCGGTTAAATATTTAGAAATTTGAGGCATGACACAACTATGATATGTCTATGTAACAGGGTATACATAAACAACAGATCCTCTGGAATTTGTAATGAACTCATATCTAACCAAGCAACCATTTTTTTCAAAGGGGGCTGCTTATTCTTGTAAAAATAATTTACCCTCACAAATAAGCCAGATGTTCTGAAAAGAAGCTGTTATTTGCATATTGCTATTTGCATATTAGTTAATTATGAGAATTCTGGCTTCTGTTTCATAACTGCTATTGTTGTTCAACAGTAGGACATTTCTTATCCATCCATGTGTTTGACATAGCCAGACAAAAGCTGATGTTCTGGGGGATTGTAGAAGAATATGAAAGCACTGTTCCTCCACTCTTTAACTCCCTTTCATCAGACATATATTTGATATCAAGGCAGACAGTGTGTCTTTAGGTTGCTTTTAGCCATAGTGTCTAATGGCTATGAAAAAAAGGGCTGAATTCCACTTTAAAGCACGTCATGCTATGGCTACCATGTACAGAAATTTCATAAATAAATAACATACTGTGTAAAAATTCAGTCCTTTCTCTCGCTTCCAAATCTATTTTGAATCAAGCAATTTAACCGCCTTGAATTGAGTTAGACTTTTTATGTACCAAGCCAATGTAGTCTACTACTTGGTTTTTCAGTTTGTTTTGATTAAAGTGTATGAACATTGTGGCCTACAGTAGAACACTGGTTGATGAATCCCCCTGTATTGTTTATTTTACAAAATGCCTATTGCCTCAATATAAACATTTTTTTTTCAAAAAATGCAATATTATTAAAATGAAACAGAAAAGAAATATAGAGTTTACCATACATTGTATCTTATTCTGCAAAATCCTGGTGGAAAACAATTGTCTTTATCTCTTTCCTGAAAGTTAGCAAATCAGAGACCATCCTGAACAAATTGGACAAATAGGCTGAAAAACAGTGTTTATCCCAGGGCAGTAACTCTATTGAATTCTACTGTATAGTGCAATATTAATGCAATATAAGGGGTTTTCAATTCAATGCACAGAATGTGAAGGAGGTATGTTTGTGTTTATTTTCATAGTCTTAATGTACACTGAAGATAGTATTTAATTTTGTTGTGCAGGGTGTAACGACAATAAACTAAACTAAACTTGTTGGAAAACTATTCCAAATAGTTTTAATAGAAAGAAAAATAAGGAACAGGAGGAAGAAACTATCAGATAAAAGAAATCTAAACCCAGGACAGAAATGTAATTTGAGAAAGCACCTCAGACAACTGTTCTCAGTTCTCACAAAGATAAAGAGAGGGAGTAGGGTAGTGTATCCAGAGTGGTCAGATTCTGTTACTGTAACCTCACAATAAAATAGTATTAGTATTTAAAACATTGATTCCCTGTTCTGATCTATTTTGAAGGGCTGATATCTTACTCCCTCCCTTTATCTTTGTGAGAACCAAGGAGGACCCTATCGGAGACACTTCCCTCCCCCCCTTGGCAATATTTATATTGAACATTTTTCAACAGTTTATAACATATATACACTCTTTATAACATTACAGTATCGCAAGTATTCATATATAATAATATAGTAGTTGCATTGTTAATCATTGCTTTTATTTTCTAACCAACTGTGCTATGCATCCAGACCAAAAAATATTCTGATTCATCTCTATCTTTTAATTCTAGTGTAAGCTTGTCCATCTCTGTACAGTCTAAAATCTTTTTTATCACTACCCCTTTGGAGGGTATACTGTCGTGCTTCCAGTTTTGTGTGTATGATTCTGGCCGCCGTCATTAAATGCAAAATATTTATCTTTTTTGCTGTATACTTCTCTTGTTATCCCTAACAAAAAGAGTTCAGATCTAAACTCAATTTGTTGGCTCATTATTTTCTCTAGCCATTTTTTAATTCTAGTCCAATACCTCCTGGCTTCTAGACACGTCCACCATATACGATAGAAGGTACATTGACACTGTTTACATTTCCAACATCCTGGACTTCTAAGTTGGGAACATCTTTGCCAGTCTAGCAGGGGATAGATTTTTCTCAAATTACATTTCTGCCTGGGACGCCAAGAGCCCTAGTGGCACAGTAGTTGGAATGCAGTATTGCAGGTTAACTCTGCCCACAGCCTGGAATTCAAACCTGATGGGCTCAAGGTTGACCCAGCCTTCCATCCTTCCCATGGCAGTAAAATGAGGACCCAGATTGTTGGGGGTAATATGTCCAGAGATTGCTGTAAATCATTATGTGACTGTATATAAGCCAAAGTGAGATAGATAGATAGATAGATAGATAGATAGATAGATAGATAGATAGA
>BLBF01000040.1:9840293-9879415 GCA_015471245.1 Laticauda colubrina | reverse complement strand
TCCTTTCCTTTCCTTTCCTTTCCTTTCCTTTCCTTTCCTTTCCTTTCTTCTCACCTTACCTCACCTCACCTCTCTTCCTGCCCTCTCCTCCCTCTCTTCCTCTTCCTCTTCCCCTCTCCTCCCTCCCATCCTTTCCACTCTGCTCCCCTCCCCTCCAGCTCTGCCCTTCCTTACCCTCCTTTCCCCTTTTCTCTCCACCTCCCTTTCCCATAAAAGTGGATGTTGCAAATGATTGAACTATGGATTTTTTTTGCAGCTAGAGTTAGTCTTCAACTTACAAGTGTAATGGAGTATGGAATTTCCATAGTATATTACAATGGTTGTAAATCAAAGCACCCATATGACCAGTCTTATTCACAACATTTTGTGTAGGGTCATTAGGAAAACATGGTGTTCATAAAGCAAATGCAGCAGTCGTTAGGCAAATACCCTGATTGTTAGGCAAACACATTATCCACAAAGGCTCTTTTTTTGGGGGGCCAGCAATTAAAACTAGACACTGGTTTTCTGGCAAAGAAATGTTGTAAATCATGGTGATGTGATCGCAGGATGCTGCAAATAACCGTACTGATAAATGAAGGTCAACTGTCCAAAATAAATCATGTAACTATGGGACAGGAACCGAACCATCAGAACTTCAAAACCAGGTCAGAAATACCTTTCTGGGGGCTGTTCCAATTTGAATGGACCCTAAGTGACAGGTCATAAATCAATAACTACCCATGTTTCACTATTGAGCTAAACTCAATGCTCAGGATCCACCAACAATCTAGTCCCGTGATGGTGAATCTATGGCACACATGCCACAAGTGACACGTAGAGCCATTTGTGCTGGCATGTGAGCTGCAGGCAAACTTACTTCACTGCAAATGCGCATGCCTCACAGTTGATTTTTTGGCTGGTTTGAGGACTTTTTCAGCCTCCCAGAGGCTTGGAAATACTTTCTGCAAGGCTTTTCAGGGCAAATTATAGGCCTGTTTCATCACTTTCTATAATACCAGAAGTGATAAAACGGGCCTATAATTTGTCCTGAAAAGCCTTGCAGAGGCTTTTTCCAAGCCGCTGGGAGACCAAAAAAGGCCTCAAACGAGCTGAAAAATCAACTGTGAGGCACAGTGCAGGTCAGGGGGTGGAGGGGGAGATTGTGCACGCATACACAGGTGACGTGGGCAGGGGCACACTCATTGCATTCTGGGTGCTGGCATGTGAGTGCATGCACTCTGGCGCACATGCAATTTTTGGCACAGGAGCCCCAAAAGGTTATCCACCACTGGTCTAGTCATATGAAGCTTGGTGCTACTTTTCCAGTGTCTGAGAAATGTTTTGACAAAGAGATCATTTGGAATTAATACAGTGTGATTGGAATGAATCAGCAAATGACTCAAAATGTAAACATGTTCTTGTTTGAAGTGCATTTTCTGTAGATCAATTGCATCCAATGAAGAAAAATAGTCATCATTGCTGGAACAGTTGCATTTCTAAGACTCAAGCATATAATTAAAAAGAAAAATGAATAGAGTTCAGCCAGCTCAGATAATAATATCTTCAGCTAAATCCAAGCCTTCCGGTAAAACACACAAAATGCATGCCATTAAACGGCAGGGTTCACTTTTATATTTCACAAATTGGAATGCACTTAATTAAGAACACAAAGTATAATCGTGTGGGCACTTAAAACATTTTTTTTTCTGCACAAAAAGACGCATTCAGGGCTCTTGAATCCCATCTATTTCATATTTACATACATCCATACATTCCTTTCCAGAGTAAGCAATGTTATGCACAGGGCAGAAAAAAAAATAAGACACAATTAGCCAAAGAAAGTAACAGTGGAAAATAAAAGAAGGAAGCCTTTCTAGAACTAATCAACATTATTCACTACACTTTTCCATAACTTTTTACAGACTTTTGCAAAATCATCTTTAATTCTCTCATACACCTCTAATTCCAGAGGTGGGATTCTGCCAGTTTGGACCGGTTCAGGCGAACCACTAGCTCCGAAGATCAGGTGGGAGTGAACCAATGGTGGTATTCGACCGGTTTGGCCCAGTTCTGGTGAGCCAGTAGTAGCGATGAGCAGCGGAAACTGAACTGTTGGGCCCACCCACCCACCCAGGCTCCCACACTCACTTTTATCTGCTGAATTTGAACTGCAGTTGCTTTGCGCACCACAGAATAGTATTGCATGGCAGCTGCTGAGGCAACTGGGATCATGCAGGCTTGCAGGAGGCGAGTTAGAACACCTCTGTGCCTATGCAAACACCTCTCCACCTGCACAAAGTGTGCGTTTGGTATGTGCATGCACACAAAGTGTGTGCACGTGTGCAAAGTGTGCCCACCAAGCCATGCCCACCGAATTGGTGGCAAAATTTTTTGCATCCCAGCACTGGAGTGAACCGTTCACTCTGACGATCATGTGGGCCCACCCGACCACTCTGTACTGACTTTTATTGTCCCAGCTGATCAGCATGGAACAGTGGATTGTTGCTCCTCAGCTGTGTTACTCCCCTGAAGTAACATAGCAGGTAAGGATTTTTGCATTGCTGTTCACGCGCAAAGCACGTGATCACCGAACCGGTCGTTGTACCAGCAGCATCCCACCCCTGTCTATATAGCTTTAAATACTGTTTTTCCGAACTTTGCCCTTTTCATTTATTTATTTTTTTAAGTTACAGGCAATGGCCTACCAAGATTTTAAAAAAATACATTTTCCATCATACTCAGAAAATGAAGATAATCATTTCCATCCAAGGTCAGGAAGAACAGCAGCTATAAAAGACAGGGATTTGCCTTGGTATCTCCTACTCCTTTTATCTTAACTCTGCTCCTTCTGAAGAAGGAAGTTCTTCTCTAACTATTCACAATTCTGAGTAAAGAGAAGAGTCGTTCAAATTCTTACAACACGCCAAACAGCTAACAGTCCAAAATGAAAAACAAACTCTAATAAAGATTACTAAAGTGGAAGGTTTCACACAATTCTAGTTCATAGCCTGAATAGGCTGTTTCCAAGATGTGTGATAGACAATTGGAGGCATCTTTTAGAAGACTTCTCCTGCTGACTTTTCTATGCCAGTCAGATTCATATCAAGATGGGGCATAATCATTGGAGCTGTGCAGCAGTGGTGGGATTCTACCAGTTTCACTACTGGTTCAGTGATTATGCACTTGGAATGTGTGTGTGCAGCTTTCCAAGCACAAGCTGAGGCTCTGCTATGCCAATCAACTGAGATGATAAAAAACAGAAAAGCACAGGGGCAGGTGGGAGGGCTGATCCTGTGCTTTTCTCTTCTTTTTCCTCTCAGCTGATAGTCAGAGCTTTTGTTCAGCCCAGGCCAAACTGGGAGCATTTCACCACTGTGATACAGTGATTAGAGTGCAGCGCCACAGGCTAACTCACTGCTCACTTCCAGAAGTTTGATTCTGACCAGCTCAAAGCCCATTCTTCCAAGGTCGGTAAAATGAGGAACCAGTTTATTGATGTTTACAGATATGCTCACTCTGTAAACTACTTGGAGAGGACTGTAAAACACTGTGAAGTAGTATTTAAGTCTAAGTGTTATTGTTTTTGCTATTGTCACACACTTAGATTCAGAATATGTTTGCCAGTATGGAATCCAATATATTCCATTATATTCCAGAAATATCCCTGGACATTTTTTGATGTCTGGGAACCCATTTCTAAGGCAATGTCAACATTAATGGTGAGGTGCAAACCATGGTGAATACAGCCTGGCTGCATTGGCGAGAACTCACTGGTGTGTTATGTGACAGACGAATGCCAATCTGTCTTAAATCTGAGATTTACAAGACAACCATCTACCCTGTTGCACTATATCGTACTGAATGCTGGGCAGCAACAACAGGACAGAAAGCTGTCTCCATGCCATGGAAATGCAAATGTTCCATTGGATAGCGGGCATCTCCCTTTTTGACCACATCACAAAAGACACCATTTGACAACATTTTGATGTTGCACTAATTGTAGAGAAGATGAAAGAAGTTCGGCTTTGTTGGTATGGACATGTCCAGAGAGCAGCACCTTCAACTGCCTACCAACTAGAAATCAATGGCCAGGGACCTTGCGGGTACCCAAAATAAAAGTGGCAAAACACCAACAACAAAGATATGTAAGGCATGGGCCTGCACCCTGGAGACTCAGTTGACTGTGCAAAGTGGTGCTCAATGATCTGAAAAGCAGGCCTTGCACCTGCAGGAATACACTAGGAAGAAGAAGATATCCCAGAATATTCCAGCAACTGCACTTTCTGGGTACTCTTCAAAGTAGCTTAAGTAGAACTTTATCCTATAGTCTAAAAGAACTGTAACCAGGGCATAAATCAGGGGTTGCCGACCCTCAGGCAATGACCCACTACTGGCTGTGGCTTATTCAGAACTGGGCAAGTAGCAGGCCAGTGCAAAAAGTAGCCCAGGGTGTACTTATGCAAGTCAAGCTGCATGTATGCACACTAGCTCGCCACTTGTGCAACTTGGTTTGCCTCCCCACCCCCAGCTAGGCCACCAAACTACGAAGTGTTGGGGACTGCTGACATAGATAACTAGTGTTGACTACAATAGTTCAGAAATCCAATTTCAGAATAATAGAGTTGGTAGGAACCTTGGAGATCTTCTAGTCCAATGCCCTATATTATTTTAGACAGATGATTGTCCAATCTCTTCTTTAAAATCTCCATTGTTGGAGCACCCACAACTTCTGAAGGCAAGTTGTTCCACTGTTTAATTGTTCTAACTGTCAGGAAATTTCTCCTTAGTTCCAGGTTGCTTCGCTCCTTGATTAGTTTCCATCCATTGCTTCTTGTCCTGCCTTCAAATCCTTTGGAGAATAGGTTTCGGTCAAGCTGTGACAAAAGGAGCAAAACCTATGAGGAAAGAAATAAGGACTAACTCATGTAGCACTTGTAAATAAAAATATATCACAGATTCATTGTAATGTTTCAACAATCTTTTCTTTGATGAGCAAATTAAATTTCAGTGAGCCCCCCAAAAACATTCCATGAATTTGATGTCTATTCTTTGCATTAGCTTTTGCAAAACAATGCCCTATTGTGTAAGTCAGTTCCATTCTGAGCTTTCCAGGGCTTAGATGTTTGTCTCTGTAATGCTGAGCCATGTGCTTTGGAATATACAGCTGTCTTTGTTTCGGAAAGGCCAAAAATAGCAAGATCTGCTTCTGCAAAGTGGTGTGCTAAATTATTTACATTTCAAAGCCCACAAGAAGAAACGAGGACAGTATTTCTACAGTTTGCTTGTCTTGACAGATACTCCTTTTGTCTCATTTTATAAAGCTAATTTAGTCCTCACTTTTCTATATGTCATTTGCCTCCTTTTTCATTTATATGGCTAGCACACTAGATATTATTATGCAAGCAATTGTATCTGTTTGCATCTTTCCTGCAAAGAGAATGAAGAAATAGATTGATATGCAGCATTTTATCATCACCATCAAATGTCTCCCTAAGGTTTATTTTTATGTTTGAAAGGTCACCCCGGTAAGATGAAGATCTGGATTAACATTGATTTAAAGATGATCCCATCAATAAAACCATATAAACACTTGCAACTATTGGAATATTTGATGGGGACAGTGGTTAGAATGCAGTATTGCAGACAAATTCTCCCACAGTCTGGAGTTCGATCCTGACTGGCTCAAGGTTGACTCAGACTTCCATCTTTCCAAGGTCAGTAAAATGAGGAACCAGATTGTTGAGGGCAATTTGAGGACTCTGTAAACCACTCAGAAAGTGTTATAAAGCACTATGGAGAGTTATCTGAGTCTATGTGCTATTGCTATTGCTATTATTTGCCAAAATCCAAGGCCAGCCATCTCAATCTCAAATCTTCCAGATGTAGGGCTGCCAACTGTCAGAATTGCTAGCAGACACATTCTCTTGGAATTCAAAGTGGTAGAATCTTACCATATTTGGAAGATCCTAGATAGGGAAAATCTATCCTATAGCATGGGCCAGGATTCTTTTGGAAATTGGAGAACCGCTTCACAAAAGGATAGATGCAGAAGAGGGCTGCCTATTCACAAAATGGATGAAGCCTCCAATTTATTTGAAGGCAAGCTGGCACAGTTAGTCCTGCAACCAGAATGCTTTTGACTACCGTAATGAAATTTATTCACCAAGCATGTGAACAGAAATTAAATTACTGCTTTAATGACTGCACTGAGGCCACGAATGGCTATTATTTACGAAGGCTCTGTAACTGTATAAGATGTTTTCTTATTCATAAAAGCATGGATGTAGAATTTAGGTGTAAAATCTTCAGCTTAGAGGAAACATATACTTCAACAGTAGCCAAAATCTAGCCCACATAAAAATCAATGAAATAGATGCATCCAGGTTTTTTTAAAAAAATGTTTTTGCAGAAGTTTTGATGAGTACAATGAATAGATTAATGCTTTCAGGTGCTTGAGATACCAACTATACTATTTGGAAAACTTCTCTTGATATCATCCACTGGGATCTCTAAGCTGATTTGTATAATGTAGGTCTTGAAAACAATATATTGAATCTAAAGCCCATGTCACACTGCACCAACGGATGCAAAGAGGATGTAAAATGGACAGAAAAGCTTGCCATCCGTTGGTTAACGCGATGTACTCACTGCCTCCGTTTTGCTTCCTCTCTATCCATCCAGCATCCGTTTATTGACGTTTCATCCGCTCAGAAAGTTTTGGGCTGCCTAAAACTTTTGCGCGGAAAATGTATCCAATGCATCCATTCTGCATCCTCTAGGCATACGGGGGACATCCGTTCTGCATCCATTACGCATCTGCTATATCTGCTAGGCATCCGCTGTGCATCCGCACAACTAAAATCTGTTCCAGCGGTAAACGGACGCAGGGAGGAAGCAGAACGGACGCGCAGCGTTAGTAGCACGGATGGAGAAAGGATGAAAGCGGATGCAGCTCATCCGCTCTGCATCCGCTCTGCATCTTCTACGCATCCGCTCTGCATCCTCTACGCATCCTCTATGCATCCGCTCTGCATCCGCTCTGCATCCTCTACGCATCTGCTCTACATCCTCTACGCATCCTCTACGCATCCTCTATACATCCGCTCTGCATCCTCTATACATCCACTCTGCGTCCTCCCCACGTCCGTTCCTTTCCATGTTATCTGCTTTGCTTATGCAAATTTTTGCCCCTTTTGAGAGCGGATAACAACGGATGAAACATTTTGCTCATCCGTTGTGTCCTTTTTGCATCCGTTGGGCAGTGTGACATGGGCTTAATCATCTAGAGGCTCATAGGTCTCCATGAATAAGGGAAGCACAATGGACATTGCCAATGGACTAGTAGGTGATTGGTATAATTAAGATCATAAATACGTTTTGAGACTACTTTATCTACATTTCCTGCCAAAATATATGGGAAAACCCCATTCTTGCCCTGTTAGGCTTAGGATTAGATCTCCATGAATTCAGAGAGCAAAATGGACACTCCCCATGGATTCTGAGCCCATGAATATGGTTAGGAGCATTCACATTTTAAAGGTCTGTATTATTATTTCATACCAAAATATAGGGGAAATCCCTTATGCAGAAAATCCTCTAAAGGTTAGGGATAGGCCTCCATAAATTCAGAGACAAAAATGGACATTGCCAGTATATTTCGAGCCCATGACTGTGGTTAGGAGGGTGCACACTATTTGAGTTTGTCTTATCTACATTTCCTGCCAAAATACATGAAGAAATCCCTTTTGTGAAAAATTCACTTAGGGTTAGGGTTAGGTCTCCATGAATTCAGAGAGCAAAATGGACATTGCCAATGGATTTGGAACCATTGGGTATGGTTAGGAGGGTGCATACTATTTGAGTTTTCCTTGTCAATGTTTTCTGCAAAAATACATGGGGAAATCCCATAAGCGAAAAATCCACTTAGGGTTAGAGTTAGAACTCCATGAATTCAGGGAGCATGATGGACATTGGCAATGGATTTGGATCCCATTGGTATTCTTAGGATCATTTACACTTTTAGAGCCTGACTTATCTATTAGGAGGCAGAGAATAGATGGGGGCAGGGCCAGTCAGAGGTAGTATTTGCCGTTTCTCTGAACTACTCAAAATTTCTACTAGTGGTTCTCCAGAACTGGTCAGAAGCTGCTCAGTACCTCCTCTGGTTAGTCTCCATAAGCTAAAGGAGCAAAATGGGCATAGGCAATGGATTTGAACCATACTGATGGGCTCCAAATCCATTGACAATGTGCATTTTACTCTCTGAATTCATGGAAACTTAGCCAGAGGTCGTACTGAGGAGCTTCTGACCAGTGCTGGAAATTTTGAGTAGCTCAGAGAACCAGCAATTACCACCTCTGACTTGTCCCGGCCCCATCTATTCTCTGCCTTCCGAGTCCCAGATGATTGGCTGGGTCTTCTTTTGTTGCCCTGCACAGGAGAATAGAGCTGGAAAAAAAGTTAGTGGGGTAGGGAAGGAATGGGGATTTTATGGTATACTTCTCCTGGAGTGGGGAAGCAATGGAGATTCTGCAATATCCTTCCCCTGCCATGCCCACCAAACCATACCAAACACCATGTCCACAGAACTGGTGGTAAATTTTTGAATTCCACCACTACATCTAACCCTACCCCTATGTGAATTTTTCACTTATGGGATTTCCCCATGTATTTTGGCAGGAAACATAGACAAGGCAAACTCAAATAGTATGCATCCTCCTAACCATAGCCCTAAGCTCCAAATCCATTGGCAATGTCCATTTTGCTCTATGAATGCATGGAGACCTAACCCTAAGTGGATTTTTCACCAGTGGGATTTTCCCATATATTTTGGGATGAAGTGTGGTTAAGTCAGGCTCTAAAAGTGTGAACGCTCCTATTCATACTGATGAGTTCCAAATCCATTGCCTATGTCTATTTTTCCCATTGAATTTATGGAGACCTAACCAGAGATGGTACTGAGCAGTTTTTGCCCAGTTCTGGAGGACCAGTTGTGGAAATTTTGAGTAGTTCAGAGAACCAGCAAATACCACCTCTAACTGGCCCCGCCAGACCAAGGGCTTCAAGTCACAAAGTTATAAATTAATTCCTGGCAAATATTCTCCAAGGCATGAACTACTATAAGCAAATCTTCATAATAATAAGCAAACTAATTGTCTCCTCTAACCACCACTCTCCTTTTGAGTGTCTTTATTCACCAGGGAGATGCTATTCAGTGTCTATGTGTGCCTTTCTTTTTGAGTTGGCACCTGTTCCTTAGTTGTACTTTTCTCCTTACAGCTCTGCGGAAATGTGCATCTGGAACAGGCTCCAGCTGTCTTCTTCCCCTCTTATCTCCAATTCCGAAGGCAGCTGCGGAATGTTAGATGGCCTTGGCCCTTTCTCTGCTTCTGATGCAGAGCATCCATCAGAGCTTTCCTCAGACTCCAGGACTGGCCCACGTTCCTCCCTAACCTACTCACTGCCTGAGTCTGATGCCAGCTCTCCTGGCAACTGGCAGGCCACAACTGGAGTATGCATAATTTTTGAGCCTTCCTTATCTGTGTTTCCTGGCAAAATACATGGTAAAATCCCATTCTTGAATTAAAATGTTGAGTTAGAATGCAGCGACAGGACATACCATTATTTCAAGTTATCAGGCAATGTAAATCTATTCAGAATTATTAAGAGATACTTAAGCTGGAGAAATTTGTCCAAAGGTCTCATGCTTTCTAAAATTGCTGCCTTCATATAATTCCACAACTTTTCTCATTTCCTCTCTTCTTTGGGAATAATATGGTTTTACAGAATAAAAGTTACCAATTTGTGGTCTGGACTAGGGCCAGAAAGAGCAAGATCAAGTTTATCCTAAGCCACAGATGTTTGCTGAATAACTAGGTCAGTTACTTTCTCTTAGCTCAAAACTAAAGAACTATGTTCATTCAATACAGAAGAAAAGTAGAGGCTTCAGATATGAAGCAAGCAGGAGTGGGGGGGAGCAATGGCTCAGTGATTGAAGATGCTAAGCTTGTCAGCTGGAAAGCTCATAGCCCAGGTTAGAGATCAAAGCACTGCATAACAGGGTTAGTTCCTCTTCTTGCCCCTGCAGTTCAACAGCATGCAAATGAGAGTAGATAAATAGGTAGCACTTCGGTGGGAAGATAACAATGTTCTATTTGCCTTGGCATATAATCATGCTGGCCACATGACCAAGGAAGTGTCTTCAGACAATTCTGGTTCCCTAGGCTAAGAAATGGAGATGCGCACTGCCCTCTAGAGTTGGACTCAACTGGACCAGGGAAACCTTTCCCTTTGCAATAGTGGTGAATATCTGTAGCTCAGGTGTAGGATGAGGGTGAAGTTCATTCTGTGAGCTTGTGGGTTGCTTTCACAATAGTCCACCAACCCATAGCTACACTCCACCAGGAATTATCCAGAACCAAATACAAGATACTGAAGGATGAAAGAAACAATGTAATCTACAAAATCAACTGTAACCATTGCAACCAATTCTATGTGGGACAAATATCACATCAATTAAAACCAGGATCTATAAACATAGTAGCAGTCGAATGCCACAATCTCAAATCTTTAATTTCTACCCCTACCAACACCAAACAACAATGGAAAAATCATCAGCCATGCTACCATCTGCCACACTCATGAGTTCATCAAAGCCTGGCACTCTACAAGCAATTCCATCAACAGACAAATTGGCCTACAACCAGCCTATCAACCCCTCAGATTCCAAATCAACCACACAGTCAATCATAGACAATACCGATCCTCAACCAACCCATACAAGCCCCCCTAACAGTTTACCTCCCAATGACCCTCACTGATGTAACCTCCCCATGACAAGACTTTCACTGATGACTCACACCTGGCCTGCCGACCACAGGAAGCTGTTCAGACCTAGGCTTCCTTACAAAGCATAAAACACAGTCTTAATCCTGACAGAACCTCTTTTATTTCCACAACTGTGAATTATGTTTATTCACAGCTGGCCAGGCTTCACAAAAGTCTTTCAGGGGAATATTTATAAACACCCACCTTATCACACTTCGAATGTGGCCAGAGAACTAATTGCCAGATGCAGGGCAAGGCCAAACTTGATATAGAGTCAAACATAACTTTTCAAAGCTTGAACCAACCAGATGAACTAATTGCTTCCTGCAAAATGTCACATCTCATTCACTCCTCTTTTACATCCTATGGGAGGGGCCAATCATATCTGAGATGTGGCTTACTCTTGAGTCGACCCTGCTTTATCAATTTTTCTTGCCTTCTGCTAGCTCTATTTATGCACAGACTGGGAACCAGTTCCAGAAGCTCCTTCACATCAGTGCTGTCTGAACCCAAAGGCAGATGCTGACTGCCAGCCTGCCCTGGCCCCATCTCTGCCTCTGATGCAGAGTCTTCCTTAGCCTCCAGACCTGGCCCAGGTTCCTCTCCAACCTCTTCACTACTGTCTGACTCTGCTGCCAGCTCCATCAGCTGCTGGTGAGCCACAACAGAAGCCCACATATACAGAAGAACACTGACATCCTCTAAACTCCACTGAAAATGTTATCTGGCCTGATAATGAAATGTTTAGAAACCAACCTAAAAGCTTGTGGAACAAACCTTCACTTGTATTAAGCAAAGATGAAAACTTTATGTTGTTCATTGAAGGACTGATAGTCTTTCCAGATTTCCACATGAGCTCAGAAATAAAGATGTTGCTCCTTTAAGAAAACCCTCACTTTACTGAATGGACCTTTTAAAGCAGGGGTGTCAAACTCATGGCCTACAGGCTGGATGTGTCACATGCTGGCCAACCCCCCCCGACTCTTTGAAGGGTGAAACTATCATGATATGTCATGTGATTATAATACGATGCTGTGAGTTTTCCACACAAAAGTAATCTGGAAATCTGGAAAAGGCTGGGTTCCATCGAAGAACGCCAGACAAGTACTCTGTTTGCAATGAAGTCCAAAGTGCTCCCTTGGAAATATTTCTGTGAATTGCATAACTCCAGTGCTTGAATTAACTTATTTAAGTTGTACACAATAGCTGGTTCCACAAGCTAACAAAACAGACTGGGGTGGTACAATAGCCTATGTTTGAATCCTAAACAAACTTAGCACATGGTTCAAATTCATCTGCTAGCTCTTTGAATGTGAAGCAAGTCAAAGTGCTTACAGCTGTGTTAAAGAAGCCCTGGACTGAGAGCATAAACTGTTCCACTTTTAAAATAGTAAAGATTACCTTAAGATTTCTGCTGGCAGTTTGCCACCAAAATGCTCCAGGCTGTGACTTAATCAAAAGGAAATGCCATTTTTTTAGGCAGGGTGGAGGATGAACAGGTTAAATGGATTGCATCGCTCAGTGTTTACTTAAACTTTTGAAGTCTATTTCTTTGCATTTTTTTCCAACAAAATTTGCAAATGCCTTTTCCAATTTGCCCTTCAGCCTCCTTTATGTCTGCTTTGATTTATTTACATAGGTTTATAATCTACTCTCTCCACAAACTTTCTGGGTGGGTGCTCACATTTAAACAAGCAGACAGTTAATTTTGTACATTAAGCAAAAGTCCAACCAAAGAATGCTTGGTTTTTATATTTTGCTCCTGTCTTTTAAGAAATGTTCATACGGTATGGTCAAAAGTCAAAATGGTGCCATCATGATGTGAATAAAGGGGAGGGGATTGGACTAGATGACCTACATGCTCCCTTCCAACTCTGTTCATCTGTAATCTGTAATCTCTGTGTTGCACAAATGACACAAGTTGTATTATTCATCTTAAATTTTTTAACCATACTTTGCAGATGCGTCCATATTTTACTTTCTTTTGTACCGTTATACTCTCTGCTATTCTGCTGCTTTTGTTGTAAACACTTGAAATAATATTCTGATAAAGACTTGAGCACACACTAACTAGGCGAGAAATTCCAGTTGCTGAAAAGAATAGAAAATAACTGTGCTCAGAGAATTAGAAGAACTATTTAGATCTCTGAATTTAATATTTTCGAGAATTCAAATTTAAGCATTCTGGCTGATTTTTTCCACACACCCCTGGGTATTACCCTTCCCTTCTCATCCAGTTTTGTGCTATCTTTACCTCTTTATCCAAGTCATTAGTGAACATGAGACCAGGCTCCCTTGAAACCATATTTGTTCCACCCCACCTGGTTAGACAGAGAGGATGTGCTGCAGAATTCCAACTGGGAAGGTCTCTATTATTGACATCGCCCTGTGGAATATTCAGAAAAGGAGTCAAAACACAACTCAGTTTGACCTTTCATGGGTAGCTCAGAATAACTTTTAGCCATGGGGCTGTTGGTGCCCTGAGAGACCTCCCTTTGCCTTTTAATTAAGTTTCATAGTGCTTAATCACCCTTGCCTTTTTCTAAATTCTACTTCTTTCAATTTTTATATACTGTTTTTATATTCTAAAGCTTCTCTGAGGGGATGAGTAGTTCACAAATGCAATAAACGAACAAACAAAAAAACAAACAAACAAATAAATAAATAAGCAAGCCAGCAAGCAAGCAAGCAAGCAAAAAAAAAAATGTTAGGGCTTTAAATTAAATGGAGCACCATTCAATTCATCAAGATAAATTACTGACAAACCATGGTTATTTGAGTTACAGCTCAAAAATTATTAGCCTCCCAAGAATTTTCTCAAGTGTCAACTCAATGTCTCCTCCCTGAGCCTTCCTTTCTCTTCCTTTTGAACATAGGAGTGGAACCTATTTTTTTTAGTCAATTGGTATATCATCTATTTTCTGCAGTTTCTCAAAGAGTTTTGACAAAACTGTGAGCAAGCTCTTTCAGTAATCAAAATGCAATCCTTTCAGCCATGGACATGTTATCTCATTTAAGAGTAGTAAGTTCTATCACAATTGAACTGGATTCCTGCTCCTTCAATCAAAACTTCACAATTGGACAAGTGAATGCATCTCCTCTCAGGAGACTGAGTCAAAACAATGGTTCAGTGATGCTGCATTTTTTTTAATCATTTGTTGTTCCTTGATTGTCTTTCCTCAGCAGTCAATGTATGCTTCCCTCTTCTTTTATAATGAATACAGTATATCTGAAGACTTTCTGTTGTTCTTGGACAACCTCTGCTCTTTCTGAGTTTTGGCCTGACACTATCTCTACAATTCTGAGTTTCCTGTAAAAAATGTATCTTTCCTTGGTGACTCAATTCTCTTCTCATCTTCTATGCATGCCTCTTTGATTTTCAGCTTTTACCTAAGTTTCCTTATGCTTTTTGATATCTTCTGGTTTTACTCATAGAAATTGCTTGCAATTATGCTTTTCATTTGTCCTTTCTTAGAACCTCCCACCCACCATTAACTGCTTTCCTCAACAGCTCCCCTTGCATGGAATCATAATTGTAACTGCTCTGAAAGTCATACAGTTTGTTTGTTTGAAGACTGAGGACTTCAGACAGGTACAGTTTTTTGAGTTGCAAAAATTCCAGGATTATACTGACATTTCCTTCTTTTGTTTCATGGTTGGATGGGAGAGAATTGGAACTTTGGGAATGATGCAGTGGTTTTACTTTACATGTAATGTTGCCACAACTGGTTCTTCCAGTATGTGTATGCGTATGCATGTGCTTGTATATGTATCTACACACACACACACACACACACACACACACACACACACACACAAAATTACATAATGGATAGCACAATGGTTAGATCATCTCTTGTGATGCAGAAGACCATGATTCAAATTCTGTTTGTTCCCCATTTTACCTGTAGAAATCCTTGGGTAAAGACCCCCTAATGCTTCACCTGTCTATTTCAAAATATGAGAATGATACTAACTAAGAGAGTCATGCTGGCTAGGACAATGCCCAACAAATCCATGTCAGATGTTGAAGAATGAGGACTATCCAATCATAAGTGAACTACTGGAACAAACCTACACAGACAAGATAAGAGAACCTGAAACTGATGGAATGTTACTACAACAATCAATTTAATGAGAGGGGATATATGAAATGTATGAAGAACATATGGATGGACAGAAGACCTGTACCCACACTGAGAAACAGCTAGTTACCTAATTTACCCAATAAATTGTCAAATATTTAAATCCATCCCACAAAACTTTTTTGGGGGTGGGGTGGATTGCGGACATGGTGTGTCATATTCTCTTCAATGGCAGAGATGGTAGAGAATGAAACATCATTTGCTTATTTATTTTTCAGATGTTTGCCTAACTCAACACAGTGTGACTCTGGGTGGCATATAGATGAAACAAACAACAAATTAGAAAAGAAAAAAAAGATTAAAGAAAATCATATAACAACAAGCTGACAGTAGGTAAAGGTTCCCCTTGCACATATGTGCTGGTCATTTCTGGCTCTAGGGGGTAGTGCTCATCTCTGTTACAAAACTGAAGAGCCAATGCTGTCTGAAGATGTCTCCATGGTCGTGTGGCTGACATGACTAAACACCAAAGGTGCATGGAACACTGTTACCTTCCCACCAAAGTGGTCCCTATTTTTCTACTTGCATTTTTACATGCTTTCGAACTGCTAGGTTGGCAGAAGCTGGGACAAGTAACAGGAGCTCACTCCATTATGCAGTGCTAGGGAATCAAACTGCTGAACTGCTGACCTTTTTGATCAACAAGCTCAGTGTCTTAGCCACTGAGCCACCACATCCCTAAGCAGACAATATATAAGTATAAAAGGTAAAATGGTGACCAAGCGCAAAACAATCCCAAAGGTGAACTCCTACTCAACCAGGTCCTAACACCTGGGGGAAGAACCAAATCATAGAGATTTCTTAAAGATAGAGTTTTTAAATGTTTATCCTGGCTTAAATATTTCTAACTTAAATAGCTGTTAGGTGACTCATATTCCTAACATTCTCCCCTTTTGGGTAAGATAATATATATCTTGTTGCAAAAGTACATGCAGATATACTGTCTCTACATCCAAATGATTTACAATATATTTCTCCTTAGCTGCCCACACTATTGCCGCCTTTAATGTAGCAGCCTTCAGACTAGGTGCAAACACCTCATCATAGTCATTTGCTGTCTGATTGAACCCTTGTGCTACTAACCTGGCTTTATGGGTAACAGTCCCATCTAAACCTGTCTTCAGTTTATATATCCATTTACATCCCATGGCATGTTTACCTGGTGGTAACTTAACGTTTTCATATACATCCAGTTTTTTTTTAATGACTCCAGTTCCTTATCCATTGCTTTCTGCCAAGCAGCCTGATCCTTAGCAGGATACATTTTCAGTTCACTATAATTACTTGGAACTGTATTCACTTGGCAAACAACACTAGCCTGATATCTATCAGGTGGTCGTGTTACTCGGGTTGAACGTCTTGGTAATACAGGGCTTACTGGTGGACTTTTCTGTGCCACCTGCTCCTGTTCTTCTACCTCCTCCTGTTCTTCCTCTTTAATGGCTATTTGGGGTTTACTGATTTTATCTTTAGGGACTATTTGGGTGTCAGTAATAATATCATTGCTGGATTCCTGTTCCAGTTTATCCCACCCAACGTGCTCAAGAAATTTTGCACTAGCACTACAATAAACATGAACTGTGCCTTGATCCCAGAATCTAAATGCTCTATAGTTGGCCTCATAACCCACAAAAAATAACTTCTTAGCTCTATGCACTCATGCTGGAGCTCCAAATGTGTGTAAATAACTTAAATTTGGTTTTCTGCCATGCCAATGAGTGAATGGCAATTCTCCAGTTGTTGTATTGACTACATTATTTAAAACATGGTTACTACACATTATGGCCTCACCCCACAGTGTTTCAGGTAAACCTGAATCAGATAACATAGTGCGAGTCATGGCTTGTAATGTTTGCCCTCTTCATTCTATAAACGAGTTATGTTGTGGTCTGTTAGGTGCAGAATGTTTATGCTCAATACCAGCCAATTTCAGCATAGTTTGGAATCTTTTGTTGACAAACTCAGTCCCATTATCAGTTACTAAAGTAATTACTTTATTTTTCATTTTTCTCTCAGCAAACCTTAGCCAGTTAAAGAAATGTTGGAATGTTTCTGTTTTGTTTTTCATAAGATAGCAGAAACTGTACCTTGAGTAATGGTCCATAATACTCAAAATATAACAGGCACCTCCTAAACTTGATTTCTTAGGACTTTATGTCAGCAAAAACAACCTCGAAAAGTTCTTTGGTTTTAAACCCATTTAGTCTGTTTGCTAGAGTAACCTTGCTTTTATCTTGGCTACAAGCATTACAGTGTAAATACTTGCTATAAGGTCTCAATTTTACTTCCTCTGCCAATTCAACAGTTTGTTTGAGCATTTTGAAATTAATGTGCCCGAGACGTCTGTGTAATAAATGTATACATTCATCATGTGGCTTAACATTGTTATAAACTGAGTTCATCATCTTCAACTGATCATCATGTATTACATATAAATCATTTTCTAATGTAGCAGTAACACTTTTATGTTCTTTCTCTATTATACAGTTATCTCCCCTAAAGGTTACTACATAACCAAGATTAACTAAAGCCCTTACTGATAACAAATTAAATTTTAGTTTAGGTACATATAACATGGTTAAATGTTTGTTTATACAAGAGCAATTTGCAGTACCTTCACCTGATGCTTTAATCTTCCATCCATTTGCCAATGATACATGTTGTTTACTTGAGGACATCTTTTGAAACCTTTTTCTATCTTTAGTAATGCACTGTGATGCTCCACTGTCAACAACCCACAAATCATTATTTACAATTGAATTGCTAGACATAGCTAAACTAACATTCTTCTAAGCCTTCTGGTATTTACTAGTATTCTGTTGTTTTCCCTTCTTACAGAATTTAGTTATTTGTCCTCTAGCCCCACAAGAAAAACATTTCCTAACAGTATAGGCAGTTGAAGATAAATTCTCTTCTTGTGGTTGTTCCTTCCTCAGTTGGTCCCTATCCAGCCGTCTTCTTGCTTCTTCGAATAATCTTCCAGTTATATCAGTCAATGTCAGTTTATCTCTGGGCAGTACTTCCAGTGAAGATACAAAATTATCATAACTTTCATCCAACAAGGAAAGAATGATGTAAACTTGATGCAGCTCTGAAAATATCAATTCTTTTTCATGTAGCTCTTGAAAAGTTGTTTTCATGAAGTTTAAATGAGCTAACATATCTCCACCTTTCAGAAGATGTGCTCTAAACAGTTTACGTGTAAGATGTATGTCTGCACCTACACTGTCACAAACATAAATCCTCTTCAAATTCTCCCAACACTTAGCAGAGGACTCTTCTCCATAAATATGGACTAGTTGCTGGTCACTCAATGTTAGTCCAATTATACAAAGAGCTCATTCATTGTTCTGTTTAAAGTCAGCAATCTTCTTGGCATCATCCTCATTATCTGGATCCCAAGCATTTACATCTGGTGGATCTTGAACTACATTCCATAAACCTTCTTTGTGTAGAAGTAGACTGTGTTTCATAGACCAGGAAACACAGTTTGTTCCAACCAACCGGGTTATCAGTGATAGACTTGTTGAAGTGACGTGCCATCTTTACCAGGATAGTAAACCACAATTAAACAGGAAACAGCTGTCTGTATACAGTACTGTGCATTCACACTAACTCTCAGTTATATGAGCCTGGGCCCATAACCAGTGTTGAGGTGATTCCCTGTTTGGAAAATGAGTGCATACAGGGAGACGTATAGAGAGTACTCTTGGAATAATACACACACAGTACACAGATACACTGTACAGTAAATGTAGGTTTTTACTTCCAGAAAGGTTTAAAGCCCATGTCACACTGCACCAACGGATGGAAAGAGGATGTAAAATGGAGAGAAACACTTGCCATCCATTGGTTAACGCGATGCATCAGTTCTGTACTCACTGCATGTGTTTTTTATACTCTCTATCTGTCCAGCATCCGTCTACTGAGATTTCATCCGCTCAAAAAGTTTTGAGCTGCACAAAACTTTTTGAGCTGATAAAGTATCCAACGCGTCTGTTCTACATCTGCTACGCATATGGGGAACATCCGTTATATGTCCATCGTCATCTGTTACGCCTCCGCTATATCCGCTAGGCATCCGCTGTGCATCCGTGTAACTCACATCCGCTCCAGTGGAAAACGGACACAGGGAGGAAGCGAAACGGATGTGGAACGGACATGCGGCGTTAGTAGCATGGACGTAGAAAGGATGAAAGTGGATGCAGCTCGCATAGAAAGCATTAAAATGGAAAGAACGTTTGTAAAGGGGACGTATTTCGGATATTTAGGATGTCTGCAGGATGCCTGGAGGATGCAAAAGGAAACCTAGTGGAAAACCTATATTTCCTATAAAAAGGGGGAGGAAATCACCTGGATCTCACTTTCAGTCCAGAAGCCCTGCTGTGCAGACCTCTACAGCCTTCATCTTGTTCTTGATCTTCCACAGCATCCAGTCATCTCCACCATGGATCATCGCACGCTCCTTTTGGTATCCGCCATCGTTCTACAACACTGTGAAGCCTTCTACAGGCTCTTTCAACTGTTCTACGCGAAGAAAAGAGGCGTCCAAGATGTGTCTGGGTCCGAAGATGGATCGCGAGAAGAGCCGAGTACGGACTGTATAAAAAGCTGATGGTGGAACTGAGGAAAGAAGACACTCGTGCATTCCAGAACTTCATGAGGATGCCGCCAGCCATGTTTGATGAAGTGGTGGAGCGGCTGAGACCCAGGTTGACCAAGGCAAACACCAACTTCTGGCTCAGCCTGGACCCTGGGCTGAAGGTGGCACTAACTCTGCACCACCTGGCCTCTGGGACCACCTACAGGAGCATGCAGTACGCCTGGAGGGTGCCACACAACACCATCAGCATTGTGGTCAGAGAAGTGGTGCAGGCCATCATCGAAGAATACCTGGAGGAGCTCCTCCAGTGCCCCTCCACTGAAGAAGGCTGGAAGAAAGTTGCAGAGCAGTGGTATCAGAAGTGGAACTTCCCCCACATCGTTGGAGCCATAGATGGGAAGCACATGGCCTGTAACGCTCCAACCAACTCAGGGTCCAACCAACTCAGGGTCACAACTACAAGGGCTTCTTCAGCATCATCCTCTTCGCCATGGTCGATGCTGACTATAAGTTCATGTACATCAATGCTTCAGGCAACGGGTCAGCTTCAGATGCCCAGGTACACAACACCAGTCACCTCAAGGAGGGGCTGGAACACAACCTCATTATGGGCTTCCCAGATCCAGACCTCCTGCCCAACGACACACAAGATGTGCCCTACTTTATCATGGGGGATGACGCCTTCTCCCTCACAACCTACCTTATGAAGCCCTACACTTCCAGATGCCTCACCCGTGAAGAGAGGATCTTCAACTACAGGCTGTCCAGGGCAAGGCGGGTGGTGGAGAACGCCTTTGGCATCCTGGCCAACAGGTTCCAGGTACTTCTCACCACCATGCAGCATCGCCCAGAGACGGTGAGGAACATCGTGGAATCTTGCTGCATCCTGCACAATTACATGAGCACTACCCAGTGTTGCAGAACAGGCTCGTGGACCACCAACAAGGCAATGGGGACATGGAGCCTGGGGAATGGAAGCAAGGGCGAAACCTGATAGATACTGTGGATGTGCAAGGCCCCAACAGAGCTTCACGTGAAGGGAAGAAGCAGCACAACCTCCTGAAACACTAGTGCAACTCCCCAGCTGGAGCAGTGGAGTGGCAAGACAGGATGGTAGATGCTTAATGGATGCTTCCTTCAGCTTGTCTCATCACACTGATGAGATTGTGCCATGTATATTGAGTGGCCCTACAATGAATAGGGCATTTAATAAAGAGTTGTGTTTATGTTGAAATGTGTTGATGAATGATTAAATTGTTATTAAATTGTTATCACCTGGTACTGTTTTTCGGACATGTCCATGAGGCTCTGGTTGACGTAGGTGAGGAAGGGCTTTTGGTATGAGGATGGTATGTTGGTGTGTACCAGCTGAGAGAGGAGATCTACGCTGCTTTTGATGGTGTCCCTGATCTCCAGTAGGACAGTGTGGCTCTGCCCCTCTGGTCTGGCTCTCTGCCTGCTTTCTGTGAAGGTGGAGCTGGGTGTGGGTGTGGGTTGGTCTCTGGTGTCAGCACCCTCTCCTTGCTCCCACTGCATCAGGGAGTCCTCCATGCGCTCCGCCACAGGGAGTGCAGCTGTCGGGGGAGTCTCCATCATGGGGCGCTCCTCAGATACCTGCCTGGACACAGGAGCTGACTCTTGGCCAGAAGAGGACTGGCTCTCTGTGGGCTGCCTGAGAGAGAGGGTAGACAGAGCAGCTGCTCCTCGATGGTGGACCTCACCCTCCAAGAAGCTGCACTTGGCCATCACGTAGGTCTCCCGGTTGGTGAGCTTGACTGTGGCCTGGCCAGACTTCTTGAGGTGCAGCTTCCCGTACCAGGTGTGCATGTGCTTCCACCACCCGAGGAGGACCTCCGAAATGTATCCCAGGCTCTCCGTCTTCTCTCTCCAAGCAGCCTGCTTCCTTTTGGTGTCTCGATAGAGCCTGTGTCCCTTCCGCCATAGGTACTCGTTCTCCCTCAGCCATTCGAGCACCTCATCCTCATGTTCCTCTTCGATGGAGTACTGCCTCCTCTCCCTATCACGTGATTGCCTCTTCCTCCATCTGGCAGAGCATTCTGGGCCCTCATCAGAAGGGCTTTGAGGTTCTAGGGGCTGGTCCACCACACCACCACCACCAGCAGCAGCAACAACAGCAGCAGCAAAAGCAGCACCAGCAGGACCAGCAGCACCAGCAGCACCAGCAGCACCAGGAGCAGCAGCAGCAGAGTAAGCATCAGCAGAAGCACCAGCACCAGGAGCAGCCCCAGCAGAAGCCCCAGCAGAAGCAGAGTCAGCGCCAGGGGGTGGGATGGTGGCCCTGTCCTTCTTGCCAGGGCTGGCAGAAGATGGCACAGGCTTCATCTTCTTCCCCATGGTTGTTGGCTGGAGATGTGTCTGGCAGCAGGTCTTTCCTCTGAATGGTGACCTGCTTGTGAGCTGCATCCTTTTATATCTGCGGGGCTGATGCAATGCATCCTCTCCACATGTGCAGTGAACGCTTTGCATCCGCTAGGCATCCGCTCTGCATCCGCTCCTTCCTCTGCACATCCGCTTCGCTGTGCTCCCCCGGAAGCCCTGCGGATGTGCCATCCACTTCCATCCGCTTCCATCTGCTAGGCTTCTGTGGAGCATCCGCTTTACATCCTGGCTATGTCCTCTCCCCTTCCGTTCCTTTGCGTTGTCCGCTCTGTTTATGCAAATTTGGGGCACTTTTGAGAGCGGATAACAACGGATGGAACATTTTCTCGTCCGCTATGTCCTTTTTACATCCTTTTTGCATCCTTCGGCCTATGTGACAGGCCCTTAAGGTCTCTCACTCCTCACATTTTGGGCAGAATCATTGGAAGCTTTTCCCTATGCGAAGCTTTTTTCTTTATGAAGCTTTTTTCTTTGTGAAGCTCATTGTAAATGTTATGCTACAAATTTTGCTTATCTTTGTATGGTATGCTTGATCAGGTCAAGACAAGACCTGGGAGAAGCCTTTCTGTTGCATACCAAACCTGTTGAGCACCTGAGGGCAGTGCTGAGGTAATTCCCCGTTCGAAGAATGAGCACATTCAGGGAGATGTATTTGAGATTAGTGTTTGAATAATACACAAATAGCACACAGATACACTGTACATTAAATGTAGGTGTTTTTCTCTCAGAAAGGTTTAAAACAAAGTCCAAAATAGGCAGTCCAAAGTCATTCATAGTTAAATCAGTCAGTGTTCATTTCACGGATAATTCCAATATCAATGTCCAGTGTCAAAAAACAGTTCAGTAGCAGACTTAACATTAAATCCATGAATATCAGTCAATTAGGAAAAATGGAGCAACTGCAATACTTTCCAACAGAAGGAAACAGAGATGCACTCACACTCTCAGTTTCTCAGAAGACTCAGACTAAAGACAGACCAGGTTTCTGGCTCCATCTTATGTCCGTTTGAGAAACCACACCTAATTGCAGTTTTTAGCATGCTCTTAAAGAGACAGGATTAAATTGTCCATCCTGGTTTATATATTTCTAACCCAAATAGCTGTTAGGTGACTCATATTCCAAACAGGCAGGACAAGAAGTAATGGGTGGAAAACTAATCAAGAAAAGAAGCAACTTAGAACTAAGGAGAAATTTTCTGACAGAACAATTAATCAGTAGAACAACTTGCTTCCAGAATGCTCCAGTACAGTGGTGTAGGGTTTCCTGCTTAAGCAGGGGGCTGGACTAGAAGACCTCCAAAGTCCTTCCAACTCTGTTATTCTATTCTATTCTATTCTATTCTATTCTATTCTATTCTATTCTATTCTATTCTATTCTATTCTATTCTATTCTATTCTATTCTATGTTTATTTTTTTTAAGTCTTAACTATTTCTATTTTGGTTTAAAATTGAATTAATAAACCTCACTAGGATAAGTGAGTAGTGTAAACAGAACCATCATGTACTGCTATTCAGCCATTGCACTTGAAGGAGATTCTGGGGAGGGAAGGAAAGAGGAAGGAAGGACGGAAGGAAGGAAGGAAGGAAAGAAAGAAAGAAAGAAAGAAAGAAAGAAAGAAAGAAAGAAAGATTAGGTGTATAGGGCCATAGTATTGTTCATCCCTTACTTATATTACACTATTTTCTCTTATTATCTCTTCCTCGATCATAGATTTATCTTCCTGCCTACTCATTTTCTTCTCCAAATGATCACTCAGCTCCACTTTAATCTAATCAGGGAGTCTATATTTTGGTAAATGCTTCTCTTGCAATGAGTGATTCTTCACTTGCAAGTAGAGATACACACATCATGAATGTCCTGCTCTCTTTCCCAAGCACCAATCAAGGTTTTTCCTCTCCTCTCCTGTACAATTCATTTTAATCAGATCATTAGTATTCTCCCTGATTAACCAGCTACTGCTCAATTTAATTAAAATTTAGGCTATATTTCTTTTTATCAGGAGCCAAAGGTTCCAATTACATTTTATTCTCATTACAACAGGGCTGAGTCCTGTTAGCCAAGAGGTATTTGGTTAACTCATTCCTTACACTGAGATATCCTGTAAAATTGGTTTCTAAGTCACTTGTAGACTTCATAGTTTTATGTTTATTGCTCTGTTTTGTTTTTCATCTAGTCATTTTATAATACTAATACACATTGTAAGCTTCTTATAAAAGTCTTCAAAATCATCAAAGTGTTATTGTGTGTTTATATATGTAGACATGTCTGCCTGACATGTGGTGGAACATTTCATGTCCATATAGGCCTTACTACCTACCTGCAGACACATCATAGACAGTTCACAACCTGTTAGATGTCAAGGTCCTCTTCGGACACGATGGATAAACATCATATGTAGACAACTCTTAGCCATGGCTCAGTGTTTCACAGCTATTTCCTGACCTAAACAGGGAAAAAGAGTATGCATAAGCAGGCAAAAAAGCAGTGGCAGTTACTTTCAATTTCCCATGGCTTACCCATTGATTTTCCTTCTCGCAGGCTGGAAAAGAGCATTGTAAATGTCCATCCTGTGACTGTGGTTGACCATGACTGCATAGCAGGACAGCAGAACAGACATGCCATAATTTTTCCAAATTTCAATCCTATGGGAGACACATCATGTAAGTTAGCCCAATCAAAGTATGTTGAGTCAATAATTGTTGCTCTATGATGCATTGGTTTGCCCAGTTGAAGGTTACAAACAATCAAAAAACACAAAGATTTTAGTGGTATGTACAAACATACACAAACATATACTGTATATACCATGTTTCCCTGAAAATAAGACCATCTTATATTTTTCCCACCAAAAGAGGCACCAGGTCTTATTTTCAGGGAGGTGTTTGTCATCCACTGATTCACTTCACTTGAGCACATTACCCCTGGCCTCCTTTTCAGTTTCAAAGGAATTCAGAAATTTGGCAAGACTGGTAAGGCTGTTGAGGTTTTCCTGAAGACGTCTGCAGCCAATAACAGAACTCTGTTATCAGCTGCAAAGGCCTTTAGGAAAGCCGAAAGAAGAAATGGACCAGCAAAGCAGGTGTCAGGGTGTGCGAGACCTGGCTGCAACTGTCTGAAGGTAAGTAGTAGGATTGCTCCACCCACTCATCTCCACCCTAGCTTAATTTTTACCTGTGCATTCTGGAGTGGGTGGGGTCTTAATTAGGGCTTATTTTAAGGGTAGAGCTTATATTGGGTGCACAAAAATCAAGCTAGGATTTACTTTTAGGGTAGGTCGTATTTTCAAGGAAACACATACACATGAAAAAACAACTGCCTGATTGCTGACACCACAAAAATTGTCAGTATGGAGATACATGATTTGAATAGGACTATCTTCAGAGGTGCACAATCTTTTTGGGTGGGAGCCACACCTGATGTTTAAGTGACATGAAGGATCTGACCTCCAAAATGCAGCAGGGCCATGACAGATTTCCTTTAAATTTCATTCGGATCAAATAATTATAGGGCTGGAAGTTGCTATTAATTCAAACTTTTTGCTCTACACAAGCACTGGAATTACAGTATCACCAACCCAGTGGCTGTTTGTCTTCATCGAATGAAGAGAAGCTCACTACCTATCTGGATCACTGGTACAGTACCAGATTGCTTCTTGTTAGGAAATTTTAAGTCTCATTCAGTCAGATATCTTCTTATCATTGAAGACTATTACTTCCTGTTCTGGGATGTTAAAGATGAGCTTTTGACCTCTGATGAAATATAATTCATATGATTTACACATAGGACATTTAATAATTTTCCTTGTCTGTGAATTCAGCAATAACTTTTGGAAGGGTGTTAGAGGTCAAAACAAGCAGTTTGTTGGTGATATATATAGTTCTGTAGGGCCATTGACTTGAGTATTTATTGATCTGTTCTACCAGAGATGTAGTCTACAAATTGTACGTGTGTAGAACTTGTGATGTTTAGATTTTTACTTAGATGACAGTGGCAAATGACGAGTGAATGGAAAATGAAGACCTACTTTTATTTTGATTTTCTGATGTACATAGACAAGAGTTTGGACAAGCTATGTGAGGACAGCTACAACAGGACTCAAAAATATGAATCTAATGATCATGACTATTTGATGGAAGCCCTGTTTTGTTTTGTTTTTGCAGATGGTCCTCAACTTACGAAAGTTAATTAAAATAGATTTCATAGTATTATACTGCTCAGTGACAAGGTGGAAGCACCACTGGCCAAGAAACATGTAAACAGCTCAGAGCAGATGATCCATTGATGGAGATGATGACCATCTACAGGTAGTCCTCCACTTACAAGAGTTCATTTAGTGACCGTTCAAAGTTACAATGGTACTGAAAAAAAATGACTTATGGCCATTTTTCACACTTAGGGTCCTTGCAGAATCTCTGTAGTCATGTGATCAAAATTTGGATGCTTGGCAACTGGTTCATGTTTACGATGGTTGTAGTATATACCTGGATGAAGTCAAAGCAAAGTCAAGGGAAGCCATATCTACTTAAGAACCATGTTACTAACTTAATTAATTATCATGAACTACAATGATACACTTAACAATGGTGGCTAGAAAGATGGTAAAATGGGGCAAAACTCACTGAACAAATATCTCACTTAGCAACATAAATTTGCTGTGGTCATAAGTCAAGAACTATCTATAATATAGGTTTCTTATTTACAAGATCTCTGGATGTTTTGAAAGCCTCTGAGGGCCTGAAGGGACTATTTGCCAGAAACCTGGGAAAAACTTTTTTCATAATTTTTGTCATAATTAGTGTCATAATTTTTGGAGCATGATGGATCAGTTATGTAATCTCAGTTAATTTGCATCCATATTCCCTCCTTGTATATAAAATATCGATCTTACATTACATTACTAACATTTAACCTCTATAACAGAAATGGTATTCAGCCAATTCTGACCAGTTCTGGAAAACCAATTGCAGAATTTTGAGTAGTTTGGAGAACCAGCAAATACCACCTCTGACTGGCCCCATATCCCGAGTCCCAGCTGATCGGCTGGATCTTTTTGTTGTCCTGCACAGGAGAACAGAGATGGAAAGCAGGTTAGTGGGAATTTTGCAGTATATCCTTCCCATAGAGTGGGGTGGAAATGGGGATTTTACAGTATCCTTACCTTGCCACACTCACCAAGCCATGCCATGCCCACCAAGCTATGCCCACAGAACCAGTAGTAAAAATGTTTTGAATCCCACTGATTCATAAGTGTGAAAAATGGTCAAAAGTCATTTTTTATCTGTGCTGTTGTAAGTTTAAATGGTCACTAAGTGAATGATGTAAGTTGAGGACTACCTGTAGTTTCCAAAGAAATGCCATCATAAACCTGTTACCAGGCAGATGGAAGAAACAGGTGCAAATTAGTTAATTTTTACATTACTGGAAAGACTTAGTTTCCACCTCCGTATTTCAAGTGTGAAGAAAGCAATTGGTCTTCCTCTGATTTCTCCCTGGACTGCTAAGAAAGTGCTCTCTGTTCAGTTCAGAGGCTGGGCCGGGTTCTATAAGGAAAAGAAGCTAGATAAATAACCATTCCTCTTATATAAATTAGACAGCTGGCTGGATCTTTAGCAGTTCCTCTGAAGAAAACTAGCTGCAACATGACAAACGTGCCTTTCAACACCCCTTGGCTAATCATCACTAGCGAATTGGAGTTACAGGATGGAAAAGCACAGTTTTCTGAAAAGGGGGAAAATGTGCTTTCAAGAAACTCCGAGAGACTCATTCCATCTTTCACCTGGTGGATACATCAAGAGTTGTTGTGGTTCACCGGCAGCAGGTGCGGACAGCTGAGGTCTCGGAGAATGAGGACTTGAATGAGGGTCCTGTGTGTGATGCAGGAATGGGGCCAGGACTGTCAGAGAGTAGAGTGCTGCCTACAGAGCTTGTGGAGGCTGGCAGCAGTGATGCAGAGGACCTTGAGGACCCTGTGCCCAGTGCGTGTGCAAGCAGGGCTGCTCAAAGGAAAGAGCAGCTGCAGCAGCATGGGTGACTTGGGAATAAGGCTGCAAGGCGATGGCTCCTCTCATGAGGGATAAAAGCGAGCCCTCAGAGGTGAGATTCTTTGCAGGAAGCAAAGAAGTTCTTGCATTTCAAGTCTTGTGGAAGTTTGGACTATCCTGGTTTGTGTTAGGAGACTTTTAGTTTTGAATATTTCCTTGCAATGTAATCTAATGTTCTTGGCAGCCTTACACAACCTTGGCAAATCTTGTTCTTATCTGGGACAATTAATTTTAATAGCGTTTTTACTGTGAATGAACAGAATTCACAGAGAAGCATTAAGAAGTTTTGTTTTTATCTCTGTTTGGTGTTTGTTTGCTTGGAATGAGGCTTGGGTCACAACAGGAATGCAGGTAGGGCTTAAGACTACCTGTGAGCATGAGGAATGGGGTATGAGAATTCAGGAAAGGAACTCCTTTTCTCGGCTGACCTTTCTCATTTTTTCTAAGTAAGTGGAATGTTGCAAATACTTTAATGGAGGATAGCAAGAGCAACAGTACTTAGACCTTGCAGCACTCTCTGGGCAATTTATAATGTCAGCATATCACCCCCCAACAATTTGGGTCCTCACTTTACTGATCTCGGAAAGATGGAAAGCTGAGTCAATGGAGCTCCCTGGCAGAGGGTTGCAGGTGGTTGTGGCAGCTGAAAACAGAGCTTGGGAATCCGTTTTCACTGGCAGAAGCACTGAGGGCTGGTCCTTCACTGTTTGCAGGGCAACCAGAGGGCCAGATCTAAGAACTCTGCAGGTTTGATTTGGCCCCTAGGCCTTGAGTTTGACACATCTAATCTAATCTAATCTAATCTAATCTAATCTAATCTAATCTAATCTATCTGTCTATCTGTCTGTCTGTCCATCCATCCATTTATCTATTTATCTATCTATCATCTATGGATGGATGAGATAGAGGAGAGATGCATGAGTCCATCCATCCATTTTATTTATTTGTCAAATTTATGTAGTCACCCATCTCACAAGCAAGCGACTTGGACACTGAAGTGTCCAAGAAACTCTGGGCTATGAAGCTACATTATTTCTATTAAACTCAAACAAACAAAAAATAAAAGAAACAGTATCATCCATGCAATTTGAGTACACAAGCGGGAAAAGTTCATTTGTGTCTCTGTGTGTCCATTGTGCAGTGTTGTTACATTCTCTGCCCTGCTGTGTTTGAAGGATTTTCTTAGATCATGCCCTGTTTAAAAAACATAATCTGAATGACAGGGATGTTTCCATAGTAGAAGGAAAAAAAAGTCAATATAGTTGCATCACACATCCAAAACAGGCCAGGCTGTGATTGCACTGTCACAATTACCTGAACCTATAGATGCTTCTTCGGCTGGCCTAGGTTGCCATCAACATTTACTGAACAATGGAATTAAGCAGACACTGGTGTCATCTCTAGACTTCACACTGTGGTGAAGCATATTGTATTTCTGTTCAAATCAGAGTTATTTTCAGAGTTATTTTTTCTAAAACTGATCTGCCCATCTCTCTCTCTCTCTTTTTCTTTTACCATTAGGACATTCCCCCACCCACCCTTTTTGGTGGGGTGATATATTTCTTTCCATTTCCTAGCCACTTTCTCTGTGATTGCTGGAGGCTGCATCTTGTAAAGTTAAGGATGTGTGACCTCTATCCCCTATTTCCCAAGGCTGGAAGGAAAAGCAAGCAAAATCCCATTTCTCCACTCCTCCCCTCCATTGGGATAAACAGGGGCATTCCTTATAATTTCTTTTCCCAATCCCTGAGGCCAGGCTTGCGTAGAAGAAGCCTGTGGCAGCCTCTTCACCAAAATGAAAATGGCTCAGCCCCCAAGCATGAGTGAGTGAGATGCATATAACGGCTGGCTAGCTTGTGATGTTATTAAAACATGAAGGATTAACCAGGCTGGCTTGCTGAGGCAGGGAGAAGGAATTTCTGGCTCAGCATTTTCTACCTCCTCCCTTCTTTTCCCCTTGCCTTAATGGCTTCCCAACCTTCCTCTTGGTTTCTCTCCATCCATTGCAGCACCAGCCGCTCTGCTGCCTAGCAACAATGCCACGAGTGATGTCACAGGAACTCAGAAGATTGTGCGAAGAGAATAAACAACAGTTCCTGGATTTGCCTAAAGCTGTAGCTCAAAGAAGCTTGTCAGCCTACCAGCATCTGCTGGAGATATTTTCAGAAACCAGGGCTAATCCAAATTTAACTCGAGCATTGCTTCACACACAGGGAGACACACCCCTTAGAGACAAGACTTGCCAGCATGGTTTTCTATTGCAAGGAGACATGCTACCTGGATGATGATTTGGATGCTATTTTATTTTTAAGATTGTGTACCATATGGAAACAGTAATTAAAAAAAATTATGAGGGATTAAAAATAGAGGAATATTCTTTGTATTGAAGCTGGGTGACGAATCTAAAAAGTCTTTCACCTAAGTCTCCTGTGGTCCTACATGCTTCCTTCAATGTCCTCCATAGTTCTGTGAGTTATGTCCAGGTCTCAGAGTGGGAATTCCCCAGATCTAGATGTTCCTCAACAAAATGCTGTGCAAATTGCTCCTCCCCCACAAATTCTTCCTTCATCACACACATGCACATTGAACCCTTAAAAAACACAGGTGCCGCTTTTCAACACACATGTCTTTCTTCTATAGGGAGTGCTTTGCTGATACATGATTCTTGAATGATTACTCAGATCCCTGGTTCAGTTCATGTCCCAGAAATCCCTTCGGTACCCTCTTCCCCAAGCCCTCTATGAACATTGTAACATAGTACATAAGTTACATAGTACGTATACAGACCATAGTTCCAACACAAGGTACTTACAATTGCCATGTTTCCGCCTTCTGTAACTTCTGGAGGTTCAAGGTCACATCACTGAAACTTAGCATCAATTTGTAAGTGTTACTTTTATTAAAAAAATGCATGTTCATCTGCCTTATTCCTAACCTTACCCCCAATATATAAAATAGAGCATTGAATATTCCAACCTTGACTCTCCTGTTGACATCCTTCTCATGTCTCTTGCTGCAAAAAATGTCCACTTGTGCTGTAATGGAGACACACAAGTGTCCACTTGTGCTGTAATTGTTCTAAAATGGATGGATGGATGGATTAAAGAAAATTCCACTCCTTCCCAAAGCAGTCACAATGAAAAATCCTCACTCCCACTCCACCCCAGAGTAACCACAATTCCCTCACTAACTTGCTTTCCAGCTCTGTTCTCCTGCATGCAGCAAAATGAAGGCAACAAAAGAAGTTTAAAAACTACCAGTTTTTTTAAAAAAGTACAATCAGAACTTCTAACTTCACAAGATCTTTTTTTCCTGAGAAGCTGGAAGGTCTGATTACACTTTTTAAAAAATTGGTAGTCACATGGTCTTCTTTTGTTGCCCTGCATGCAGGAGAACAGAGCTGGAAAGCAGGTTAGTGAGGGAATGGTGGTAGCTCTGGGATGGGGAGGAAGTGAGAATTTTGCATTATGATTGTTCTAGAATAGGATGGAAGTGAGGATTTTTTTCAATCAGAAACTGGTAGTCACGTGGTCTTTTGTTGCCCTGCATGCTAGAGAATGGAGCTGGAAAGCAGGTTAGTGAGGGAATTATGGTTGCTGCAGGATTTTGCAGGAGGCCATCCAGGCCAAAAACAAGCCACAGGGAAGCCCTCAGCCTCCCAGCTGATTGGCTTGGCCAGTCCATTTGCTGTCTCCAAGCTGATCAGCATGGTTCCCAGTTATGGCACTGCAGCTTCCCCACCTTAAATAGCAATCTCAAGACGGGTCGCTGAGGCTTGCTGTTTTAGGGCTTGACCCTAGATTTATTCTACCTTGGAGCAGGGAAGACAAGAAAAGGAGTGGCTGGGAGGGGTAGGTAGGGCAGGGCCACCAGTGGTAGGATCAACCAGTTCGCTGAACTGCGTAAAAAATTAACAACCGGTTTGGCCAAATTGATGCAAACCGGCTGAATCTCACCACTGCATAGCATCCTATGTGGCTGGTTGACCTCGATTATAGATAGTCCTTGAGTTATGACAATAATCAGGATCATAATTTCTGTTGTAAAAGAAGATGGCAGTTAAGTGAATTGTACCCAATATTATGATCTTTTTGTCACAATTGCTAAGCAAATCATAGCAATTGTTAACTGAATCTGGCTTCCCCCATGGTCTTTCTTGTCAGAAGCCACTGGGGAAGGTCACAAATGCTAACCATTTGGCCCACCAGACACTGAAATATTTCTAAATATATTCTGGTTGTGAAGTGCTCAAATTTTGACCGTGTTATGATGGAGATCTATGATGTAAGCATGAAGTTGGGTTGTAAGTCACTTTTCTCAATGCTGTTGTAGCTTCAAACAGTTGCTAAATAAACTGAAGAGGTAAGTCAAGGACTACCTGTTCATGTATTCTCTGAGTTCACTTTTCCTTCCTTTTTTTATCTATGACTCTCTCTCTTTCCCTGCTCCTTCCAGGTGAAGATATTTGTCTTCCTGCTGAGTTTCATTTTTACGAGTGCAATGGGACCTTTTCCAGAGCAGATACAGAAATTGAGCTGAAATCAAAACCCATTTATTGATATCACCTTCATTGTTTGTTATATTTTGATTGTTCAAAAGAAAAAAAAGGGGGTAGACTCAAGCATGCAAACACAGAATGAGGCACAAAGTTAGTGATAGATTTAGGAACAAATCTATCACAGAATGTCATCAGAATAAAAAAAATGAATACCCTTCCTAAAATAGATTCTTAGCAAAGGCTCAAATATTTCCTTTGTAAAAAGATCTCCATTTTAAAGTTAGACATATCTAGATCTTAACAAACTGTTGTTGTTGGATTTTTCTGCTGCTCATTTTGGTTCATTTTACTTTTAGGAAACTGGCAAAGAGGGGGAAGACTAAAACCAACCAATCAAACAGGTTTGATTAAGACCATGCCTGCTTTGCATGGTTAATGGTTTGGCCAAGGGATCTAGTTTAAGTGATCTAGTTTTATCTTTTGAAAAGCCCTATTTCATGTTCATATTGGATAATTAGTCCAAGAAATCAAAAAGATGAAGAAGATGGCTCCTTGCAAATCATATGGAATGATTGTTTACTGCCTGGGCTTTCTTTAAAAACAAAAACAAAAAAACAGAATCTGGTCAACTTCACCAGGTCTTCACCTGTATTAAAAGGCTCAGCATTATTAGACCTTTTTCTGATTGATTGGCCTTCCCTTTATTCTGGAAGAGTTTTGAAGACTTCTTTGTCCCCAAGTCTACATCCTTCTGATTTTCCTCCCATTCAAATGGGCCATTTGATTTGAAGTGGCACTTCTGAGACAAACCCTTGAATCAATTGCAAAATGTACGATGGTAAGTTCAGTCATCTGAAAAAGGGATAAGTAAAAATGATAAACAGGTTAGAACATTTTTCTTCTGAACTCTTGTATTACTTCTATCAACTTTCTAACCACCAAACTTGATTGCAGAATGTACGACTTCAGAAAGAGAGTGGACAATGCCTGGAATGCATTACCTGACTCTGTTGTTACATCCTCAAACCTCCACTCCTTTAAGGCCCGGTCCCACTGGCCAACGGACACAAAACGTATGCATAAAGGACACAGCGGACGAGCAAAATTTTGGGGGTGGCTCCATCTGTTGTCATCTGCTCCAAAAATTGGTGAAAATTTGCATAAACAGAATGGAATAGAACAGAAAAGAACGGACATGGGTAGTATGTAGCGGGGATGTTAAATGGATGTTCATAGGAAGCCTAGCAGATGACAGCGGATGGAAGCGGATGACACCTCCGAAGGGGTTCCGGGGGAGAATTTCGAAGCGGATGCATAGCGGAAGAGGCAGATGCATAGCGGATGAAGCGGATGCATCACGGACGCCTATAGGAAAAAAAAGGGGATGCTGCGCGAATGTATATCGGATGCAAAGCATTGACTGCGCATGTGGGGAGTATGAATTACGTCAGCTCAACAGATATAAAAGGATGCAGCATGCACGCAGTCAGCATACAGGGGAAAGACATGCTGCCAAATACATATAGCAGGAACACCATGGTTCATCAGTCAGGCAAGAAGAGGAAGCCCGTGCCTACTCGTTCCAGCCCTGGCAAGAAGGTCAGAACCAGCATCCAACCCCCTGACACTGACTCTGAAGTTGCTGCTGCTGCTGCTGCTGGGGTGGACCAGCCCCAAGGCCCTCAAAGCCCTGCTGCTGAAGACCCTGCTGCTGAAGCCCCTGAAGCCCCTGTTGCTGAAGCCCCTGAAGGCCCTGCTGCTTAAGGCCCTGCCAGAGGGAGGAAGAGGCAAGGGAAGCAGAAGGGAGAGAGGAAACAGTACACCGTTTCCGAGGAGCATGAGGATGACGTGCTGGAATGGCTGATGGAGAACGAGTACTTCTGTAGAAAGGGCCACAGACTCTATCATGACACCAAGAAGAAGCAGGCAGTTTGGAGAGACAAGGCAGAGAACCTGGGGTACATTGCAGATGTTCTCCTGAGATAGTGGAAGCACATGCACACCTGGTATGGCAAGCTGTACCTCAAGAAATCCGGGCAGGCCACTGTCAAGCTAACTGACTGGGAGATGTACGTCCTGGCCAAGTGCAGTTTCCTGGAGGGTGAGATTCATCACTGAGGAGCAGCTCCTCTGAGACCCTTCTCTCTCAGACAGCCCACAGACAGCCAGTCCTCTTCCAGCCAGGAGCCAGCTACTCTGTCCAGGCAGGTGTCTTCAGAGGGCCCCAAGGCAGAGACCCCCCCCGACAGCTGCACTCCCCATGCCGGCAGACTTGGAGGATCCCATGGAGGATGACGCCCTGCTGTTACAAATGGAGGAAGAAGCAGCAGCCACCAGAGGCCAACCCACCCCCACCCCCAGCTCCACAGGATGCAGGCAGAGAGGCAGACTGGAGGGCCAGGATCACAGTATGCTGTTGGAGATCAGGGACACAATGAAGACTAGCACAGAACTTCTCTCTCAGCTGGTCCACAGCAACATACCATCCTGGGACCGGAAGCCCTTCATCACCTATGTGAGCCAGACCCTGAGGGACCTGCCCGAGGCCCAGTACCAGGTGATGAAGCAGAAGATCACAGCACTTCTGCACAACCCTCAAGGCCCAGCTGAAGCTGCTCCTACCCAGTTGAGGTCTGCTCCTCCACCCTTGGCGATATCACAGCCCTTCCACGGCTTTCAACAGCCCCTCACCTACCAAGACTATGACTACAGGACTTCCCACAGCAGAAGCAGAACTTCCCAGTCCAGACCCAGGTTCATCGCATGTCACAGATGCCACTCCTCACCCAGCTGCAGACCAGACAGTCCCACTACACTCCTCCTTTCTCCACCCCACAGCCAAGCCAGTCAATGGACAATCTGTCATCAGTATTGGGCCTGACATCTCAAGTCCTTGATGAAGGGCCTCTCAACCTCACGGGAGTGAGTCAGCTCTTGGACAGCTTCCCGAACACACCATCCCCTGTTGTACCCTAGGGGCCAAGTACCCCAATGGTGCCTCAGACCAGCACTCAAGCCACAGCCACCTCCACAGTCCCTGCCCGCTTAACAGCTGAGACCAGGGACATGACTCAGAGTGACTGAAAATAGTGTCAGAGACTGAGTTGTACTTGTTAAGTTTATCTTTGCTTTAGACACTTTCCTTGGTTCATTTTGCTTTTTTAATAAAGTCATAAAGTTTACCTAAGAAAGTTAATAAAAGTTATCTTTGCTTAAGAAACATGGTTCATTTTTTTACTTAATAAAGTGTTGGTGAAAACTTTTAAAAAATGGTTAAGCCTTTGCATGCTTGTGGGATAGATAAGGATAGTTGTGGGATAGATAAACCTCCAGTGCAATCATAGTGGGACTGTATGGTCCATCATCCCAGCTGCCACACATATGGACCTTTATAATCAATAACAATTTATTCATTGATCAACACATTTTAAAATAAACAAAGCTCTTTATTAATGCCCTATTCATTGTAGGACCACTCAACATACATGGCACAATCTCATCAGTGTTATAAGACAGGCTCAAGGAAGCATCCATTAAGCATCTACCATCCTGTCTTGCCACTCCACTGCTCCAGCTGGGGAGTTGCACCAATGTTTCAGGAGGTTGCGCTGCTTCTTCCCTTCACGTGAAGCTCTGTTGGGGCCTTGTACATCCACAGTGTCTATCAGGTTACATCCTTGCCTCCATTCACCAGGCTCCATGTCCCCATTCCCTTGTTGAAGGTCGACAAGTCTGTTCTGCAACACTGGGTAGCAGGTGCACATGAGATTGTGCAGGATGCAGCAAGCTTCCACGATGCTCCTCACAGTCTGTGGGTCATGCTGCATGGTGGTGAGAAGTATCTGGAACCTGTTGGCCAGGGTGCCAAAGGTTTTTCTCCACCACCCATCTTGCCCTGGACAGCCTGTAGTTTCAAGATCCTCTCCTCACAGGTGAGGTATCTTGAACTGTAGGGCTTCATGAGGTAGGTTCTGAGGGAGAACGCGTCATCACCAATGATGAAGTAGGGCACATCTTGTGTGTCATTGGGTAGGGGATCTGGATCTGGAAAACCCATGATGAGGTTGCGTTCCAGCCCATCCTTGAGGTCACTTGCATGGTATACCTGGCCATGTGAAGCAGACCAGTTGCCTGAAGCATCGATGTAGATGAACTTGTAGTCAGCATCAACCATGGCAAAGAGGATGATACTGAAGAAGCCCTTGTAATTGTATTAAGTGGATCCTGAGCTGGCTGGAGCTTTGCAGGCCACGTGCTTCCCATCTATGGCTGCAACAGTGTGGGGAAAGTTCCACCTCTGATACCATTCTTCTGCAAGTTTTCTCCAGCCTTGTTCAGTAGTGGGACACTTGAGGATCTCCTCCACGTATTCTTCAATGATGTCCTGTACCAATTCTCTGACCACTTTGCTGATGCTGTTGTATGGCACCCTCCACGCATACTGCATGTTTTGTATGTGGTTCCAGAGGCCATGTGGCGCAGAGTCAGTGCCACCTTCAGTCCAGGGTCCAGGTTGGGACTGAAGTTGGTGCTCGGCTTGGTCAACCTGAGTCTCAGATGCTCTACAAGTTCGTCAAACATGGCTGGTGGCATCCTCATGAAATGATGGAATGCACGAGGGTCTTCATTCCTCAGCTCCACCATCAACTGGTCATACAGTCCAAACTCCATTCTTCTCACGATCCATCCTCAGACCCACACAGCTTTTGGACGTCTCCTTCTTCTCTTTCTGGATAAAAGTTGAAACAGTCTGAACAGGTTTTGGTTCTGGTGATGAATTAGTGCAGCTATCATACGGACTGTGTCATCATCCATGGTGGAGAACAATTGATGATGTTGAAGACCAAGACCAAGGGTGAAGAGGTCTGTACACCATGGCTGCTGGACTCATACTGAGATCCAGATGATTTTCTCCCCCTTTTTATAGAAAATATCGGTTGTCCGCTAGGTGTCCTTCTACATACTCTAGACATACTCCAGGCATCCTTAATATACGAGATACATCCCAGATACAAACGTTCTTTGCATTCTCTGTGTTAGACATTCATAAATGCAACATCCCAAACTGATGTTGCACTGCTAAAATCACTTTTTACCCATTAGCAGGCAGCCACAGCAATGCACCTTGAGGATCATTTTCAAAGGCAGACTCAGATACAATAGAGTTAAGCAGTCTGCCCTCATGATGAAGGGCATGGATCACTATTACTAAATCACAATAATATGCATATGTAGTTTTATAAAAACAGTAAATTGAACAGATCTAAATAGTGCTCTGTGTCTTCCCTGGTTTGAATATTATACATCAGAATGTGGTACATCAGACATTTATTTTCATTATTTTCATTCTAAGTACAATGGAACCTCGGGTTGTGACTGCAATCCATTCTAAGACTTTGGTCACAACCTGATTTGGTCATGACCAGAAGCATGACCAACTGTGCATGCACAGACAAAAATTTATGTGGACTGTGCATGCGTGGAAGGGGAAATTGGCACAGAAAGGGAATTTGCCAGAACCAGATTTGTTCGCCACCCAATTTTTGAATTGTAACCTGATTCAAAACTTGGGTGGATTTTTTGGTCGGAACCCAATTTGGTTGCGAACAGAAGCATTTGCAACCCGAGGTTCCACTGTATAATCTGGGCAATCAGTAGAGATACAAATGATCTCAGCAATATTTTGGAAACTGGGCAGTTCTCCTTCATTTGATGACTTGCTAAGCTCCTTCTATGATGTTCGTTCTCTCCCTTCAAGAGATATGCATACATATCCATTGCAGAAATGCTCATCTCATCTATTATTTGTCATCGGCTGAAAAGAATCCAAGTCATTTGGTGATGAAATTCTGCAAAGAAAATAAGCAAGCTCATGGATCACCAAGGACCCACAGTTTAAGCCTGAGCTACAAATATTTTCTATGATTCAACTAATTGGCTAATGATTTGTTCAAATGAAACAGGTACAAAAAGTGTGATCTTGCCAGCATTCTCTGCCGATGAAGCCAACAATATTCAACCTTTTTTCTTTATTTTTTTGGACTAATCTAGTTGAAACTAAATGGATGCAGAGGTGGTATTCAGCAGGTTCTGACCAGTTCTGGAGAACCAGTAGCAGAAATTTTCAGTTGTTCAGAGAACCAGTAAATACCACCTCTGATTGGAGATTTTACAGTATCCTTCCCCTGTCACACTCATCAAGCCATGCCCACTGAACTAGTAGTAAAAAAAAAAAAATTGAATCCCACCACTGAATAGATGGCTTAAAAATTCAGATCCTACAGGCCACCATATCATCCCTTTAAACTACCCAGCTCCCCTATGCTTAGGTTGGGCCTTAGTTTTGCCCATTTTTAAGTTGTGGCCATGAAAGCATCATGAAGGCCTCAAACCAATGTTGTGCTTGATTGGCTTCGGCTAAAAGAACTAATTGTACTCCATTTGTAGATGTGACAGTATTCTTTACTCCATTCACTGCATTCAAATATAATTCTCTCTTCAAATGTTGGCAGAGAAGCAGTCTGGTGCTACTGCAGGGATAAGCAAGGTGATTTGATGATGATGATGATGATAATAATAATAATAATAATAATAATAATAATAATAATAATAATAATAATAATA
>BLBF01000040.1:9819977-9840283 GCA_015471245.1 Laticauda colubrina | reverse complement strand
TAATAATAATAATAATAATAATAATAATAATAATAATAATAATAATACCTCAATGAATTATATCTATTGCTCCAGCAGCATTTTGTAGAAAGGTTATACGTCTGAAATTCCTGATAGCAATGTCAAACAAGAACAAGTCAAACTCTTTTTTTAAAACCATAATAACAACAATCCTATTGCTTCAGTGAAAAACAAATTACATTCCTGGTTTTATGCTTGCTTTTGAATTAGGAAACTTTAAAACCAGTCATGTGTTTGATTTATGACTTATTTTTGAAAGATGACTGATGATGATGATTTTTTTTTCGCAAGAAGATAATCTAAAGCATTGATTTCTGGAGAAGAGGGCTACCTTTTAGTGGTGTGATCGAAGACACGCTTTTTGGACAGAAAAGGAGAAAGAGCAGTTCGAATTTCCTAAATATTAATTCATTATTTAACAACTACTCCCAGTGTATTTAATAGTTTCTTCTTTTTAATCATTTTGAAAGGATAATTTGCAATTCTTTGAAAAGCTCTGAGGTTGCCTCTACGTCGTTTTCAAAGCTTGTACCTGGCTCCCTGGGCTCAGAAGGTGTTCCCCTGAATGAAAGAGATGTACAAATAATATTCAGAAGGATTTCTGAGGATTTTAAATCCTCAGCTTCCAATCTGATTTGATGAGATCATTTTTAGAAGCAAATGAAATATATTATATTCTATCAGGCATTCCAATGAATACTTGTACATTTCCCCATGTTTTACTGTTTAAAATGCTAGGTGTGTATTGCAAAATTGCTAGAGTGCTTCCAGAGAATGACCTCTTTGCATTTTCTGTTATGGTTGCAATATGTTAACTTTGGATTTTTCTAACTTGAGAACATATTTTTTTAAAAAGTGATATTTACATTAAAGTGTCTATGTATTTCAGGGTGCAGGTCTCCAAATATATTCTTTTTTCTTTATTGTCTGCAATGTTGACCAAGTCAGGGGTTAACACACATACACACAGGTGTGGTTAAATAATCAAGATTTAATGGTGATATGATTGATGTTCTGTGTGTTTTTTACTTGCTTTGCAGGGCACTTTCTCCCCTCCCCTCCATGCCCAACCCCCACACTTAAACACCACTGTACAATTTGTAAAGGAACTTTGATGTGAAGCACTGTTGAAGTTGTATACAAGTAATCCTCGATTTACAGCTACAATAGGGATTGGAAAGCAATGTGGTCATTAAGTGAATCACGCTCAATTTTACGGCCTTTTTGCTATGGTCCATAAGCTTCACCTACTGACTTTGCTTGTTAACCCCCCCCCCCCCAGGACAGTTATATATGGTACAATCATGTGACCTGTGATGTGGCAACTGTTGTATGGCAGTTACCGTACAACATGGCTGTTCCGTCCGGAAAGAAGCGCGTGAGACTGGGTTCCAAACAACAAGTCTTTATTTCAAACCACTAGGCAAAAGATACGGAACATAGCCCAAGCCATGGCAGCCCTTTATATAACAGCTTGCCTGCTGGCTTGTGGCCAATGACACTTGTTTAATTCTTCCTGCCGCTTGGCGACTTCCCGGATTGGTTCCTAGCGAACCAATCCGTAAGTGGCCTTTTCAGCCAATCAGAATGAGAGACTTGGAACCTACCAAGTTCCACACAGAACACCCCTCCCCCTTTAGTTCAGTCCAACATGGGTGATGTAGTCACACAGGTAGGTGGGGCTTTTTCTAGTTCTAGTTGACCTGCGTGGCTCAGTCTTGTTTTGGTCTTCAATCGGTTCAGACAGGATCGCTGCTTCTCTCGACCTTCTCCATGGAACCTCCTGGAAGGGTGAGTCAGCCATGCCATTCCCGCCTGAATCTCTCAGGCCGGTTGAGATGGCTCCGCCGCTCCCTCCTGGTTTGGCCAGGTTGGTTGAGCTGGCCTGGCTGCCAACTTCCAGGAAGGCCTTGCTTCGCTCTCCTGCTCCCGGACTTCTTTCTTGGGGTTCATCTAACTGTGAGTGCTCTCTTTGTTTGGTTAGATTGTCGTTTTGCAGAGTTTGTTATCTTGTTATGGGAGGTTCGCTTCTCCCTTTTTTATTTATTTGTGCTTCCCCCCCCCCTTGGTTGTTTTTTCGTCGGAATTTATTAATTTTGGTTCTGCGGCGGTTTGTCTTTCGAGATTGCGGGAACAAAGCTGGTCTATGTGCCTCTTCCATTCCCTCCCATTGTCTAACATTAGTCAGTAAGACCGGGAGCCTGTGACTTGTGTGATGGTGGCTGGCAGCCATAGAGGGTCCCTGGTAAAGTTCTTGGCGTAGACTAGGTCGCCGATTTCGAAGGTACGGTACTTGCTGGAGGAGTCGGGTGGCTTGTCCCATGTGTAACTGGGGTGTAACCTGTCCAGGTTTCCTACCCATTAAAAGTTCAGCTGGGCTTTTATTTGTAGTGCTACTAGGGGTAATATCTTGTAAGGTTAGAAGTTGGTTGAGTTTGTCCTGCACGTCCCCCTTGCCCATTCTCTCTAGGCCCTCTTTACTATACCGAACCATGCATTTGGCACTGCCATTTGCAGCTGGGTGAGCTGGCGCAGTTAAGGCGTGATGGATACCCTGGGAAGTCAGGTATTGTTCAAGCTGCAAGGCGGTAAATTGAGGCCCGTTGTACTAAACCAGGACATCAGGTAGCCCATGCATTGCAAACAGTTTGTCAAGCTGTTTCATAACAACCTTGGTGGTTGTGGAAGCCATGAGGATGACTTCTAACCAGTTTGAATATGCATCGACTACAATCAAAAAGGTGTTCCCCTTTGTTGGCCCAGTGAAGTCAATGTGCACTCTAGACCATGGACCCCGGGGAGTTTCCCAGTCCCTGATTGGTGCCTGTGGGGGGATAGGCCTCGCTTTCTGACAGTCGTAGCATGTTGCAACCCAGTGTTCAATGGCTTTGTCCAGCCCTGGCCACCAGACATAACTCCTGGCCAGGGCTTTCATTTTAACTATGCCCAGGTGACCCTCATGCAACATGCCCAGGATGTCTTCTTGGAGGCTGCTTGGGATTACCACCCTGTCACCCTTTTCAATGAACAATTTGGCATGGAAAAGTTTAAAAGTCTCAGTTTTTTTATTTTCCTCCGGCCAGCCTTTACCTCCCCAGTTCAGTATGCGCACTGTCAAAGGGTCTTTGGCTGTGGCTCTCGTGATGTCAGCTGCAGTCAGCGGTAGCTCCAGGCAGATCTCAAGCTGAAATGTGGAGGTAGTTGGGGCAGGGTCGTCCTCTGTGACAGGCAACAGGGAATGACTCAGGGCATCGGCATGCGAGATTGCTTTGCCAGGTCTGTGGAGTAGTGTGTAGGAATAGGCAATGAGGAATTCAGACCACCTCATCATTCTAGGAGACAGAATGTTTGGGGTTGGCTTGTTTCCCGCTAGGATTCCAAGGAGAGGCTTGTGGTCAGTTACGATAGAAAAGGGTCTACCGTAAAGGTACTCTAGGGCTTCCCGATCAAGTTGGCTGTAATTGTGTTCCGCCTTGGAGAGCGTCTTTGAGTAAAAGGTGACTGGTGCCTCCCTGCCATCTGGAAGTTGGTGACTCAGGATGGCGCCGACCCCAAAAGGCGAGGCATCGCAGGTGACTGTCAGAGGCAGGGTGTTGCTAAACTGGATAAGAATGGTGTCTGACGTTAATAGGTCCTTAATACCTTGGAAGGCTTTCTGTTCCTGGTGGCCCCATGTCCAAGCGGTTTTTTTATCTAGCAGTCAATGTAGGGGTTCTGCTATTGTCGCCTTATGGGGTAGGAACATGTAAAAATTTATGAGGCCTAGGAACGCCTGGAGATCGGTTTTGTTTTTGGGTCTGGGAGCGTCTTTGATAGCCTTCACCTTTTTTTGGGTGGGGTGAATGCCTTGCTCATTGATTAAATAGCCCCAAAATTCGACCTGGTTAGTGGCCAGTTCACATTTTTCCTTCTTTACTTTTAGGCTGATTTTCTAAAGCGTGTTAAGACTTCTCTTAACCTGGTCTCTAGCTGGTTGGCATTTTTTACTGAGACCAGTACATCGTCGAAGTATGGGATGACACCTTTGATTCCATTCAGTAGTCATTCCGTGAGGCTTTGGAACATGCCTGGGGCAACGCTAACACCGAATTGGAGGTGGTTACATTTGAATGCCCCTCTATGCATTACTATCGTTTGTGCCTCTGCTGTTATTGGATCAATGGGTAGCTGTTGATAAGCCTGTGCTAGGTTGAGTTTTGTGAATATTTTTCCTCCCCCTAGCGAGTGCAGTAAATGTTGTACTACTCACACTGGGTATGCACTTTATTGGAGCATGTGGTTCAGGGTTGCCTTATAGTCCCCACAGATGCGCACTGACTCATCTGGCTTCACCGGTGTGATAATAGGAGTTTCCCACTTGGCATGGTCGACTGGTTCAAAAACCCCTTGCGCTATCAACTTATTCAGCTGTTCGTCAATTTTTGGTTTAAGCACGAATGGGACACGTCTGGCCTTTAAACGAATGGGGGCTATTTTCAGGTCTTGGCTAAATGAAATTGGGGTCCCCTTGTACTTGCCTAGAGTCTTGGAATTCTTGGAGTAGGCTCTCCTCCCAGTTGGTGGTGGCGATGCGGTTGATCCCGGTCATCCTGATTCCCAGAGGCACAAACCATTCGATCCCTAACTGGCTAGGACGGTCGCGGTCGATGATAGTCAGAGGCAACACTTCAGCGTGGTGTTTAAATTCAACTAAAAAATGTTCAAGGCCAACTACTGGGATTCGATTTCCCTGATAGTCTTTTAACACTAGTTTTTGTTTCTTTAGTTCTCTCTGCTTAATGTTCGGAATTAGGCGCTGGATGGTATTCCAGGATACCATCGATAGGAACGACCCTGAGTCGACTTCCATCTCACAGGGTCTCCCCTCAATGCTCACCTCTATCAGGACCTTCTTTCCACTTTCTACCCTGGCATTGTCGATGGTGACTGTCTGATGCGTTTCTTCCCTGTCACCGGTTCTCTTATTGCAGTTCCATCTGTTGCCGGCTTGTCTGTCATCATGTCTGGGGGTGGGAGGGGTTGCTGCCACATCTTTTTGGATTATAGCACTTTTTGTTGCGGCAGACCCTTTTGATGTGCCCCCTTTTATTACAAGCCCGGCATATTGCGTCGAGGAACCTGCATTCAGACTACAGGTGATTGCCTCCGCAGCCTGCACATTGAAATTCCCACCTATTCCTCCTCTTTTCACTCCATTTCCTATCTGAATAGAGTCTATGGACATCTTCGGTGTCACTCTGGGTTTCGATGTCCTCGTGGTGGGTTGTCGCTGTGGGCTGTTTCTTTCCTACCTCTGCCTTCTTCTCCCTGGTTTGGGTTGGCAGGTCTGGAACTGTGTTCATTTTGTGCATTGTGGCTGCTGATTTCTTTGCTGCTTCAGCAGCGGTTGCCTCAGCAATGGCCTCGGCCACAGTTATGTTCGGCCTATTCAGTAGTTTGCTCTGAAGGGTAGAGTCTTTCAGGCCAAGGACTACGTGGTCTCTCATTGCCTCGTCCATGTTTTGGAACTCACATGCTCCTCCGATGTGCCTCAAGGCTGCCACAAAATCTGTTTTGGTTTCATCTTCCTTCTGGTCCTTCTTGTAGAACTCATGCCTTTTGATTAAATTCGAGGCCACCGGTGCGTAGTGTGCTAAGAGCAATCGGTTCAGGTCAGACCAGGTCATCTGCTTGACATCTCTGGGTTTCGCCATCACCTTTGCCATTTTGAATATGGCCGGTCCACAGAGTGTAAGGAAGACAGCCCCCTTCCTTTGGTCTGAGATTTCTTCCATCTCGTTGCTTTCTAAGAACATAAGAAAGTGATCGATATACGATTCCCAATCCTCCTCATCAGGATTGAAGGGCACAGGTGGCATGTTGTTACTGGCCATCTCTCTTGCTCGGTTCAGATCGCCACATGCTTCGGTCTCTGCTTCTACGATGATCCCATCCTCATAGCCATTCCGTCCGGAAAGAAGCGCGTGAGACCGGGTTCCAAACAACAAGTCTTTATTTCAAACCGCTAGGCAAAGGATACAGAACATAGCCCAAGCCACGGCAGCCCTTTATATAGTGGCTTGCCTGCCGGCTTGTGGCCTATGACACTTGTTTAATTTTTCCCGCCGCTTGGCAGCTTCCCGGATTGGTTCCTAGCGAACCAATCCGTAAGTGGCCTTCTCGGCCAATCAGAATGAGAGACTTAGATCCTACCAAGTTCCATACAGAACACCGGCAGTTGCCAAGCAATTGAATTTTGATCACATGACTATGAGGACAGGTGTAAGTCAATATTTTTGGTGGCATTGTAACTTCAAGCAGCCATTAAGCAAATGATCATAATTTGAGGACTATATCTTAGCAAACTGCACTGTAAGGATTGAAAACCTGTGTGTCCTAAATGCCTTAAAATCTTCTTTTTTGTGGATGGATGGCAAAGCTGCAAAATTAGACAAGTTTACATTCAAAAAGGAAACCATCACATTTCTCTTCAACCAGGGGTGGGATGCTACCAGTTCTGCACGGCTTAATAGAACTGGTAGCTCTGAAGATCAGCAGACACAGAACCGGTTATGTGTCTGCTGCTGTTTGGCCCACCCACCCACCTGGGCTTTATTTCCTGCTTTTCAACCTTAGCTGCTTTGTGCAGCACAGCTGAGGTTGAAAAAGCAGTAAAGAAGTGCTTTTTCAAACATTGTGCATACACACGCAGTGCTTATCAGCTGTCTGGCCAGCACAGCTGAATGTGTATTACATACGCACGCAGCATGCATCTGGCAAAGCATAATCACCGAACCTGTAGTAACACCAGTTCAATCCCACCCCTGTCCTCAACCGTAAGAGAAACTAGTTTTTCCTGAAGTTTGGCAATGTCAACAGCAAGTAAAAAAAAATCAAAGGGAAACTCCCCCCCCCTCCATTTTTTAAAGTTGCCAATGGAGGCAAGCTTCTGAGCAACTTGATTTTCTCAAGTAATCATTTGTGATTCCTAGGGTGGTTTATCATTTTTTTTAAAAAAAGAAACCTTCCATTTTTACAACCCTATAATTCCTTAATTCCAGGTAGAGTCAGGGTGATTGGATGTAACTGAGCATTTACTGGGTGGATGTCTTTCCTGACACCATGCAAAGTTCATAGCAGATATTTTTTTCTTTGCACCCTAGGAGAGAAATATCTGCTGCTTCCCTAGGATTGAACTCTCAACCTTCTGAGTGGGTAAACACAGAATATAATTATTGCTCCTCTGACATTTAGCATAGGAGGGATAATTAGGGATGCATTATGGGCATTACACTGGACCTTCCTTAATCCAGTTTTAGTTTTAGTCCTGCCTTAGTCATAAAAGCTAGTTGGCTCACTTTGGGCCAATTACCAAGAAAGGATAGGTTCTAGTCCAACCTCAAGAATGAAAGCTAGCTTGGTAAAGTTGGCCCAAATTTTGGGTAAACTCTCTCTCAACCCAACCCATCTCAAAGGGTTGTTGTTGGGAAAATAAGAGGGGGAAGGACCATAAGGTCCTAAGCCATCTTGAGTTGTTTATAAAAATGATAAAATCAGAATGTAAATAAAATAATTAAAAAAATGGAAACCACTTTCATGACTATTACCCAGAGGTGGGCTTCAAAACTTTTAGCAAGGAGTTCTCTGCCTAGTTGCTGGATGGGCATGGCCATGGTGGGTGTAGCCTAGTTGGCCTCCTGCACCATAGTAGGGAGGTGTTTTTGCTCTCCCTGGGCTCTGGAGACTTTCCTCAAGCCCCTTGGAAGGTGAAAACAGCCTCCCTGAGCTCTGGAGGCTCTCTGGAAGTAAAAATGGGCCTGTTTCTGCCCTTCCTGAACTTCCAGGAGGCCCATTTTTCACCCTCTCTGAGCCTCTGTGCTCACCCTGCACTTATCTGCATCCAAAATGAGCTGTGTGGGGACTCCTGGGAGGGGCGGGGCAGGGTGGCAGGGCCAGCCAGGAGTGGAATTTGGGGGTTCTCTGAACTGTGCAGAATCTTAGTTAAGGGATCTCCCAAACCCTGCAAATCCCCAGCAGCTCACCAGGCTATTACCAGGGTATCTTTTCACAAAAGAAGCTGAGCTTCCATCACTCAATATGTGTCAGTGTATTTTAGGATTGATCATTGTTTTCAGATGTGAGGTGGAAGCAGATAAAAAAATCACCCAAAAGATTCGTTGATCCAAGGAAAACAAGGTTTTATTCAAGTGTCTGCAGAGATGGGTTCCCTCAGGCATAGAAGGAACACAGAGCAAAATTCAGGCAGTATTTTTATCCCCTCTTAGGAGGCCTTGGCTCACATTCTTTCTGTTTTCAAATTGATACATGTATTTCGAAGGTTCATACTACCTCCTTATCTAGCAAAAGTAGTTATACGGTTTCTGACATCGCAGCACTTTATTACAGTTCCCCATTGTTCTAGCCTTATATTGTTTTTTTCTCTTGTGCACAAACTGGAACACTTTCTTATTTAGCAGAACTACTGAGTTTTGAGACACACTTCCTTATTCAATTCAATAGGCCATCCAACATGGCTTCGGTTCTGCTCACAAATCCCCCCTTTTTCTTTTTCCACTCTTGTCTCAAACTCAAAGAGCAGATCCTCTGCTTATTTCAGAGTGATTTCTCTCTGATACATCATTAGAGGTTCTGCTTCCTGCTTCTTCTCAAATCTTGAACCCAAGGATTTCCCTATCTTCCCACACGTTGTTATTGCACCACGGAGACACTGAATACAACAACACAACAATACACAGCATATAATAATCAATATAATTCCCATTATGGTAGATCTAAACCAAGTGGAACTGGGAAACCAAGACCATAGTGCTCCCCACAGGTCTGGCAATGAGGACTCACCTCTTTGTGATAATGGATTTGAGCGAATACGTTCTTCCATTACTTTTACTGTCTTTGTAATATTGGGTTGGAAATCATGGATGTATACACAGCAATGTGAATGAATCAGAGCACACACACACCCTTTTGTAGCTAATACAATGTCTAAAGCATACCTGTTTTGTAGAGCAACCTGTCTTACTTCAGAAAGCTCGGTGTTAATCATTTTAATATTCTTTATTGTATCATTGAACATTGTTACCGTGAAGTTATTTAGAATATGTATATCTCGGTAGTTCATGGCTACTCCCAATGGTGTTATTATACCACGGGAGATTTGGGTCCAGAGTCTCCGGGTAAGGCCAGATTCTGGGTCTCTTTTATTACGTACCCGAGTGTACATGTGCCACTCCAGTAAGGTGGCATCTCCCTGTATGCATATTTCACACACAATACCCACCTAAAGTTTTCCATAGCAAAGGTCTGTTGTGATGTTCAGGTCCAATTGATCATATCTTCAAAATGCATACACATCTGATACTGATCTTGATTAAAATAATCTAATTTATGATAACTCTTGGTATAGCTATAGTTACTACAGGATGATGCCATATCAAAAGTCTATTACATTTTTCCCAATCTCCTAAATGGAGCCCTCTAGTTTCATTTTTCCTAAAACACACATACGCCGTTTCCCTTAAATGAACAAAAATCCTTCCTGTTATATTTCGTTCTACACCATATTTTTTTTCTGTCCCGTGCCCCTGTGGTCTTAGTCTGTTCTGATCAAGTGGAATTGCGTGTAGGATTAATCCTTCACCTGTTCTTCCTGGCAGGTGCATGCATAACCAGCACTTGGTGATGTTCAAGGAATATGAGAACTTCTTGAGATCCTTTATGAACACATTGTCATCCCACAAGTCCGTTCCCAAGTCACCTGCAGGTCCAACATATTGTGAACTTCTTTGATGTATTAATGTAAATATAGTTGGAACAAATAGTCCTCTCCAGAGTTCAGTTGATATCTCCATGGTGGTTTCTGCTGGCTATTTCTTCAAGGTTACCTTTAACGGCTGACCATCCACTGGGATTGCCTTCCAAGGTTTTTCTGGTTCCGGTGCTTTCTTGACTCTGCTGTAATGCATCCAGCCTCCTTCCCGAGTACGGACTGCAGATTCAGTCATCAGTAGCACCTGGTACGGACCTTCCCAGCTAGGTTGCAGTTTTTCACTCCTCCAAGTCTTTATCAGGACTCAGTCTCCAGCCTCGTGTGGGTGTTGGCTACCAGCCAAAGGTGGTCATTGCACCAACAGTCCCTGTTTGTGAAGAGAAAGCAAAGACCGAGATAGTGCCAGCAAATATTTCTGGAGGAACAAGTCCCTGAACTCTGGTATGGGATTGCCTAGTTTGGCCAAATAGGATCTCCCCATCAGCATTTCAAAAGGAGAAACCCCTGTGTCTTTCCTTGGACAAGTTCTGATCCTGAGCAGACTAAAGGAAGATTCTTTGTCCATGACAAGCCATTTTCAAGTTGAAGTTTGGTCAAGTTTTCTTCAGTTCCGCATTCGCTTTTTCAATTTTTCCACCCTGTTAGATCCATCTATAAACCACCTCTCTCCCTTCTCCAAAGGAGTCTCTTCCAAATCCTCTCTAACCTTCGTCATGAGATCCACTTGCAATAGACAATCATGGTCTTCCGGTTCCCACGCCTGCCTTCTCCCCTCCAAGAATTCTGCTGGATTTAGATTCTTGTCTGTCCCTATTAGCACATCAGGACTGGTTCTCAAAATGGTTTCATACTTCAACATCCTCCCTTCGGTCATCCAAGTGGTAGCCAGCTGGCTCAACACTGAGTTGACCTGATGAGGCGAATGCACCACCAAAGCTTCCCCAAAGGTTAACTTTTTGCTCTCCACCACCAACATCGCTGTTGCTGCCAGACCACAGCCTGAACACAAACTGGCCATCCTTTCACAACTGGCTCCAAACCCTTGCTTAGGAAGGCTACCGGCTGGTACTGCCGCCCCCTCTTTTGGGCAAGGACTCCAACTGCTGTTCCCTGAGCCACCACCACATACAAATGAAATGGTAATTTCAGGTTTGGCAAGGCTAAAACCGGAGCGGTTGACAAAGCCTTCTTCAGCTCTTCCCACCTTTCACTATCTCCCTCCTCCCATTCTAGGTGCTCTCCCTTTCCAGGCAGCTTTCTATGCAAAAATTGTGTCAACACTGTGAATTGGTCTACCCAGATTCTACAATACCCCAATAATCCCAATGCTTTCCGCACCTCTGTCTTGTTCCTGGGAGGAGCCAAGCTCATGATCACCTTCACCCTTTCAGGGTCCAAGGACCTAACCCCCTGCTGAATGTAATGTCCCAAATATTTCACCTTTTTTTTCAACAAACTGAAGCTTCTCTTTTGAGACTTTCAGCCCCTGCTACTTCAGCCAATTCAACAGACTCACAGAAGCCGCTCTCACTTCCTTCTCTTTCTCCCCAGTTAACAACAAGTCATCCACATACTGAATTAGGGTGATTCCTTTCTCTCTCTCAAACGACACCAATTTTTCTTCCAACGCCTGTCCAAACAACAAAGGGCTCTCGGTATATCCCTGAGCAAGTACTGTCCACCTCAACTCCTGTCTCCTTCCACTCTCAGGATCATTCCATTCAAAGGCAAACAAGTCTCTTCCTAGCAAGTTCACCCCTGAATCCAGAATATACAATATTTCGGTTTCAGTAACCATATCATTCAATTCCAATCTCACCTCTTCCAAAATCTGGACCTCTTGGGATTTCCCACTCACCCCAACCACCTTTAATGTCTGCTTTGACCTGCATGCTCCCTCTACTGGATCGCATACAGATGTCCAGCTTGCGCCGGTGTCGATCAGGAACAGCCGTTCCTGATGGTCAGGACCCACTAACACATTTACCAGTGGCTCCCCACAGGTCCCTCTTGGGGAGCCGGAACTTCCCTAATCATATAGGGCATAGCTTCGTTCCTCTGGGGTTTTGGGACATTCACGCACAAAATGTCCCTCTTTCCCGCATCTGAAGCAAGTTCTACTCTGGGACCGCCATTGGAATCGACCGCCTCGATTGCCCCCTGGACCTCCTCGCCTAACCGGGGGTCTCCACTCCCTGCTGGGAGATCTTTCATCTCTCCACCTTGGCCTCGGATCTGACATCTGGGTCTCCCTGTTTTTCCTAACTTCATTCTTGGCTGCCGTTTGCACAGCAGCTACCATCATCTGAGACTTCTCTTTGGTTTTAACTGAGTCTCGGTTCACAAAAACTTGTTGGGCTGCTCTCATCAAATCTGTCATGCCCAAATCAGTCCATCCCTCTGTCTTCTGGATCTTTTTCTGGATATCTGGCCATGCTTTGGTGACGAATTGCATCTTCAGGAGAGTCTCGAAGGCAGGGGTTTCTGGCTCCACTCTGGAGTACTTGGTTAACCCTTCATGGAGCCGAGCACAAAAATCCCCCGGGGACTCATCCTTTCCTTGTGTTATTTCAAATGCTTTGGTCAAGTTTTTCCCTTGAGGGATGGCCAATTTAATTCCTTCAATGATCATGTGTTTCATATCTCTCATGTGCTCCCTATGAGCAACATCATTGATGTTCCAATTTGGATCGGCTATGGGGAACTTTGTGTCTGCAGCCACTGCTCCCTGTTGCCCTGCATGTCTCCTATCCCAGGCAGCCATTGCTACCCTCCTAATGAGGTTCCTCTCTTCGGGGGTGAAAAGGTGTCCAAGAATATACATCAGTTTTTGGTATGTGTATTCATTGGGCCCCAGAAACAATTCCAACTGTTCCGCCACTTCCTGAGCATTCTCATGGAGTTTCGGAAGGATTTTCAGATCCCGTAACTCAGCAGATTTCATGGGGACAGCCACGAAAACGGTGACTGGATTCCCCTGCGCATTCATGCCATTTGGGACTTCTCTGACTGGGAAGGCCGACACGGCATTGGCCGACCTTCCTCCTAGAGGCAAATTCTCTAGGTCCTTGTTTAATTGAGCCAGTTCCCTTCTGAGTCCTGGATATGCAGGTGGAGGTGGAGCCTGGGCAACTGGAGCTGGCAGGGCGATGGTGCCAGGACTGCCGATGCCAGTGGACTCCCCATCCAGTCCTCAGTTTTGCTTTCCTCCACCTTGCTGACAAAGTGTCCTACTTCTGTTTCTGGTGGAACTGGACCTTCAAAGTGAGCATGATACCATACCTCCACATAGGGTATTTGCTCCTTCATCCGATGTTTCACTATATACTCTTTCAACTTTCCAGTACTGCTGGTATTCCCTTCGGGATCCCAGTGGTAAGGAAACTCAGGGTCTACTAGGGGATACTTCGGCCATCTATTTTGGCATAGGTAGATCATTTTCTTTTTCTTTAGACTCCGAGTGTAAGTCCTCAGATGGGGCAACGACCATAGTTGTAGTAGTTGACCCAATGGGGAGTCAGTCGGAATCAGCCTTCTCGGGGTCTTTTCTATCTCAATACCCGTTCCCTCTTGGAACGTTTCACATTTGCTTTGTCCCTTTCCCATTCTCCATGCTGCCCGCCAACAATCTCCCAGAGATTCCCAACTCAGGGATTTACACTGTCCTCCAGCAGTTGCTGGATTCCCAGAGTTTAAGGACAGTATATCCCTTCTTCTATCCCGAAAGGCAACAAACTCACCTGATACACCCCTGGTGTCCCGGAGATGAAAGGAGTGTGGGTGTCCCCACTTCAGGTGATCAACAATACTCCCAGAGCATCAGGCCGGCTTCTTTCTCTCTTGTTTCCAAGGATCGTCTGCTGAGTGCAGTTTCCCCGGCAACCAACTGAGACAAGGGAGGGGCCCCTCTACAATGGGAGGCGGTGGTGCCACACTTACCCAGTCCCTTTTCTCCAGTCAAAATTCCATTGGGGCCCACGTTGAGCGCCAAATTGTGAGGTGGAAGCAGATAAAAAAATCACCCAAAAGATTCGTTGATCCAAGGAAAACAAGGTTTTATTCACGTGTCTGCAGAGATGGATTCCCTCAGGCATAGAAGGAATACAGAGCAAAATTCAGGCAGTATTTTTATCCCCTCTTAGGAGGCCTTGGCTCACATTCTTTCTTTTTTCAAATTGATACATGTATTTCGAAGGTTCATACTAGCTCCTTATCTAGCAAAAGTAGTTATACGGTTTCTGACATCGCAGCACTTTATTACAGTTCCCCATTGTTCTAGCCTTATATTGTTTTTTTCTCTTGTGCACAAACTGGAACACTTTCTTATTTAGCAGAACTATTGAGTTTTGAGACACACTTCCTTATTCAATTCAATGGCCCATCCAACATGGCTTCGGTTCTGCTCACACAGATATGTGTCCCTATTCATTTATAATGTCCTCATTTATCTCAGTTGGATTCCTGTTTTCCCAGTGATGTTAGCATCACATCGCATCTCTCGCTATGTTTCCTCTTTTGCACTGCCCGCTTTGTCACAGGAATTCTGGTTGGTCAAGGTTAATGACTGCATTGGTCTAGAAAACATTGTTTTTCCTTTTCACTGCACTGATCTCATCCTACAGGGGGCTTGTTTAACAGCAGCTGTGGTGGCGCACTGGTTAGAATACGGTATTGCAGGCAAACTCTGCCCACAGCCAGGAGTTCGATCCTATCAAGCTCAAGATTGACTCATCCTTTTGAGGTCAGTAAAATGAGGACCTAGATGGTTGGGGGCAATATGTTGACTCTGTAAATTACATAGAGAGGACTGTAAAAGCACTGTGGGACAATATATAAGTCTAAGTGCTACTGCTATTGCAACCCCCTCCTGATCATCGTGGCTCCTTGTGTATTTAACCTAGGACAGAGAAAGCAAAAATAAAAGTCCAGTATTCTTAATCTTTCAAGATTTCTACACTTTGGGGCAGGGTGGGGAATCTTGAAAGCCATATGATTGGGGATAATTATGATAATATGATAATTCTTCCCTTTATCTTTATCCTGTGGCTAAAAATATTGTTTATTCGGATATGTTGACTAGAACTGGAATCTCCAGGAATTATTAGTCTAAAAGAAGCAGAGCGTTATGTCACTCTCACATAACATACTCATTAACCCGGTTACTGAATTAGTCCATTTTCTGGTTTTACACAGTATAAAGGTAAACCTACCCCTTGCTCATATGTGCTAGTTGTTTTCGGCTCTAGGGAGCAGTGCTCATCTCTGTTACAAAGCTGAAGAGCCAGCGATGTCTGATGTCTTCGTTGGTCATGTGGCCGGCATGACTAAATGCCAAAGGCACATGGAACATTGTTACCTTCCTACCAAAGGTGGTCCCTATTTTTCTACTTGCATTTTTAAATGCTTTTGAACTGCTAGGTTGGCAGAAGCTGGGAAAAGTAACAAGAGCTCATTCCATTACACGGCGCTAGGGATTTGAACCACCAAACTACCGACCTTTCTGATTGACAAGCTCACCACCTTAGCCACTGAGCTACCATGTCCCTCTTTCCATAGTATACTGGACCACAAAATAACAGTCAGGAGGTGGGGAGGGAGTTGGCACAACATGCTAAAAGCCACAGCTAAGCTATGCTTAACATTAACCATCCATAGTATGCTGTTTGAATGCTAAAAACATGCAATATTCCTAAAACTCTGCTTTAGTTTGCAATATTGCTGCAACATGATAGATTGAGAGAGAGAGGGAGAGAGGGAAGGAGGGAGGGAAAGGGAGAGAGAAGCAGTGAAAAGCAGATGAATCAAAGAATTCAAATGATTCTCTATCCCTTTTAGCTATTAATGATGAATTGAATAACAAGTGCTGCGAGGTTGTGGGATTTGCCACATCTTTCTTCACTATGTTAAATATTAATGGGACATGCTCTTTTAGAGGAATTGTTCATCTGCCTGGATACCACTCAGCCAATCACCATCAGACATGTTGCCATGGAAGCAATATCACTGATTCATTTCATTTACAATGAAATCCACACAGCACTTTGCTAAATGGATCTATAAAAATGAATCATATAAACAGCCAGCAAACGAACCTTGGTATTTGCTGCCTGCTATCTTATGTGTCTTCTCCTCATCTTAGGTTTTAAAACAAAATTGTTTTTCCAGAGTTGTTCGATGGATGGATTTGAAAATTAATTTTGCAAATGCAAATTGCTTGCAGACCTCATGTCGCATTTCCTGACCTTCAAACTTTATGCTCTGGGGAGCAATTGATTGTCCCCCACCCACCCATCTATAAGACTATTTTAGGAAGAACCAGAGTTTATATTGGCCGTCCCTTTGCTCCACTGTTGCTGTTGCTTTGGATGACACATCAACATTTTAAAGGAAGCCCCTTTAATAGCATCCATGTGTTATTTCCATGTGCTTAATCACACCTTTGTTGTGTTCCTAATTAAACTCAGTACGATTTTGATTTGAGAACACATTTAAAGGGGGTTCTCAGAAAGGGCCTTGGAGGAATTACAGACATTTAGTTCCTTGCTGCTATCTTTGGGTAAACAAGGAACTGAGTGCGAATGTAAAAAGGGAAGCAATATAAATCAAATCTGCCTCTTCTGATTTTAATTGGCAATAGAATAGCTGCAAAGAACACCCAGGTTATGCAAATGGGCGAAATCAAATGCTATGTAGAGCCATCCTTAGGAAAAGCATAACAGAAACAAAAACAAAAGAAAGCTCAGAAAGAAATAATAATAGCAACACTTAAAATTACATGCTGCTCCATATTGATTTACAGCTCTCTCTACGTAGTTTACACTATCAGCATATTGCCCCCAACAATCTGGGCCCTTATTGGCCTCAGCAGTATGGAAGGCTGAGTTAACTAACCTTGAACTGGTTCAGGACTGAATTGCTGGCAGTTGGCAGAATTAGCCTGCAATACTGCATTCTAACCACTGTTCCACCATGGCTTTCCAAATAATCAATTTGGAAAGGTTTCTTTTTGCTGGCTATGAACTATGATTTTACCACAGGATTCAAATTGCAGAATTGTTGAAGCTGTGGTTTTTTTAAATGTGGTGCATTGAAGATGATGCAATATTCACAGAGCCTTCATATATTTTCTGCAGTTCTGCTCATGGTTACTCCATTGACCTACAGATCTGGATTAGACAACTCTCAATGGCAAAGGGTTAGGAGTTGCCACAATCTACCAATATACACAATCCTCAACTTACAATCATTTGTTTGTCAACCATTTGAAATGACAACGGCACTGAAAAATGTGATTTACGTCCAAGCTTATAACTGTCGTATAACATCTCCATGGTCATGTGATCAGAATTTGGACACCCTTGGCAACTGGCATCCATTTATCATGGTTGCAGAGTCCTGAAGTCATGAGATTGCCATTTGCAATCTTCCCACCAGCCTTTGACAAGCAAAGTCAATGAGGGAAGCTGGATTCATTTAACAACTGCAGAGATTCATTTAGTAACAGAAATTCTGGACCCAAGATACAAAAACCCTGTGTAGCGACATCATTGTACAAATGATAGGAATGACATACCAAATGCCCTCTGTATCATGATGATGTCCTGATGCCAATGGCCTAATCTGCATTATTCAGCCTCAATTATATCATCATTGCTTCTGCCAGATGCTGATGTACAGACAACCTGCAGTCCCAATAATGCTAAACTGTTTGAAGAATACAAATGATTTGGCTCTCAACATCTTATGGGTGAACAATTTATTGATGATATTCATCTGAAGCTTCCAGATCATCTGATAGTGATACGAAGCTGGCTGAGTCCATGCTGGTCCCTTAAACCAGGTGTCCCCAAACTTGGCAACTTTAAGACTTGTGGACTTCAATTCCCAGAATTGTCCAGCCAGCTGGACAGTTCTGGGAGTTGAAGTCCACAAGTCTTAATGTTGCCATGTTTGGAGATCTCTGTCTTAGATCTTGAATCCACTAAAAATAAAAATGGGGGAGAACACATTCATAGGTTTCTCTGAAGATGCATAGGAAAAAGATCAAGCCTTGCTAGATTTGCTCTTTCCAATCTTTGCTCTCTTAAACAAATTGGAATGGCCATTCCCAGAACTGTTACTAGCCTAAAAGCAACTTCATTAAGATATATATGAAATGTAAGCTGTTGCATCACCAAGAACCTTAGCCTGATACAAGAATGTTGGCTGGACCCAACCAGGAATGTTTTACCCGTCTCCTGGCTTAAAAACACATGTCTGAAATCATCCTTGAATTCTTTTTTAGAAGTGTCTCTTCTTTTTCGGTATAACAAGGAAGATGTAAACAAGTCTTGAAGCTGTCAGTTGACTTGGCAGCCTAATCCTGTTGAGTTTATGCTGTGCTTGAGGCAAGCTCCAGACGCTGTTTGTTTGAAAGGGTTAGATGAATGATGCAAAACAGCCTCCGCATGAGGCTTAATGAATGAAAAATGACTGGAGTACTTCCAGGTGCTCCTTGGAAATGGCAGACAGGACACTCCATGCAAGGCTGAAGGGCTTTGGGAACAGAGGACATTTCTGATGGATCTTCACTCATCAGGGTTTACTTACCAAACCCTGAGGAGAGACAAGCCAAGCTCTTGAAGTCATTGTGGTAATCTTGCATGGAGCTGCAACTGACTGGGTATTATAAGACTGTTATTCTTCCTGTAAATATTTCAAAGGTCTGTTTCCCCCCATAAAATAGGATTAAAAGAACAATAACACAATAACACAACAACTGTCAACTCGTAAAGCATTCCTATGCATGTTTCTGAGTTGCAGGGGGGAGGAAATCTGAAGGAGCAGTACAGCAATAAAAAAACAGAAATACATTCCATGCTTATCTAAAAAGATTGTAACCTAGACACCAGATCTTCTGCCTTCAAAAACCCTTCATTGGAGAATGTGATTGATGGGTGTCTTCTGTTGGAGAGTCTGATTTATGACACACTGGGAGGGGGGGAGGGGGGAAACAGGGTCACAAGTGACCATAAATTACGTGTGGCAAGAATTGGCTTCATATGGGACAATGCCAACATGTTGCTCCTAATGTGGATTCTTTTGAAGCTTGGCTCGAGGCTCATGATTTAATTAGGGCAATCACTGGAACCAACACCAATTTTGTTCTATATGTATGCATTTATATAAAAAGAGTGTATTGTTCCTGAGAAGGAAGAAAGAAAATTAATCCAACTCAATAGCATTACATTTATAAAAGTTGGAATGAATTTAATAGCCCCCAAAATACTAGTACCCAATCAGCAAATTCCTCAAGATGATTTGTCAGCCCTGAAGCCATTTTAGGAACATCTTCAGGGCTGCCACAGCTGGGGGATGTATAGCCAAATAGCATTCTTTCCCGTGGGAGCCAAGAATGCTCTTGGCTTGGGCATGGACCAAAGCCAGCTGGAGTTGGGACTGTGACCTGGTTGGACCATGTAATGGACATGTAACCTGGGGGCAAAAACTTTGAGTTTTGATTTGGGTGGGGAAAACCCTGGGTCCTTCAGAATTGGGTTTTGACCAGCTGTGCCAATATAAATTAAAATCCCAAATAAAATTATGCTTTGAGAAAACTCTAGGCCTCAGAGTCGTGATTGCTTTGGGGTTTTTACTTGGAACCCTGGCACTGATATGTTTTCAGAAAAATAAAAATAAAATGAAGGAAGGAAGTAAACACACATATGTTTTGGCTGCAATATTTGAGTGTCCATAATACCTATGTGCAAGGTCTATGAAACCTTGTTCTCTAGACGTGGATCATAGTAAGTGATCAAACTAAGTTGCTCTTGGTTCTTCACCAAAGAAAACTAAGCAGAGTCAATCTTGGTTAAGATTTGGATTGAGAGACTACCAGGAAATTCCAGCCCTGCAGACTAAACACAAACATTTAAAAAATATCCTGGAAGAAGTTGATGACAGACCATTTCAACTTTGTCAAGAAAACTATGCAGACATACCCCTATAATTGAACTGAACTTGACTCAAGGAGCTGAAACTTGAAAACCCAGAAGTTGCTGCATGTAAATGAAAACTTTCTAAAGACAGGCTTCAAATGGTTATCACCTGACCACTTTCCTTCAGGCTACAGAGCAGAGGGAGATCAAAGTACTGTTAGGTCCTGAAGTTATGAGCACAACTGTGTTTGAAGAAGAAGAAGAAGAGGAAGGGGAAGAGGAAGAGGAGGAGGAGGAGGAGAGTTTTGCTTCTTATCCAAGAAGCTTATCCAAGTTACCCCACCCCACCATCACTGATGAAGCTTCTCGAAGTGAAACATTTTCTTCTTCCTCCTCAAGGAAAAAACAGTCCATTTGCCTTTTGAAAAAACATATCATATTCTACAATTTTGCTTGACACCTCTCTCTCTCCCTCTCTCTCTCACACACACACACTTTCACTCTCTCTCTTTCATACACACACATCTATCTATCTATTTATCTATCTATCTATCTATCTATCTATCTATCTATCTATCTATCTATCTATCTATCTATCTATC